>OU015746.1:83392442-83439942 GCA_907169655.1 Acomys percivali | reverse complement strand
TTCAAGCCCTTGTAATTCAATGCACTCTCCGTGTGTATTGAATTATCCCACTGTGCTCCATAAGCATACAATTAAGATGAACTAGAGGACACCCAAGCCCTCCACTATGTTTCTGAGCAGACCACCACTTTACTCAGGACTTGGGTCTCCTCAAGAGATCAGGAAGGAGGGCAGAATATGCATATAGAACAATCTCCAAATGTAATTGTTCCTTCAGAATGCCACCAGCTCAGCCCCAGGAAGCAGGCATACCTACTCATCCTGTAGCAACAGAAGACGAGGTGACTGGCTCATGTCACTCAACAGGTTGATGAGGAGGTGGCCTCTTGTAGCTTTTAATCCTATTTTTTAGCATCTGGAAACCTGTTGGGATAGGTGTTCAAATTGGAAGGGAGACATCATGGGAGAGAGAGAGAGAGAAAAAAAAAACACCTTTTAATTCTAAAAGTTTTATTAAAAGTTGTAAGAGAAAGAATGATGAAAGGTTGAAAACTGCCTCAAATTTGTTTTTCAGTGGGAAAAAAACCCACATGCTTTCTGTAGTGCATCAAACCAGCAGACAGTGTTAACTGTCAAGAAAAAAAGAAAGAAAACTTTTAGTAAGTTATTATTGAACATTCTCTTGCTTTTTAAAGATAAAAATTGAACAAGGAACAAACTCAGAACTCAAACAACTCGTTTGATGATGATTGAGAAAATCAGACCTGAAGTTTCTTTTTAAAGCATACATTAATAGACACATTTGCCTATACATCATAGCCTATCGCCTCCGTAACCCATTCAGTATTCTCTACAACTGTGCAAAATGGGGCCTCTAGTCTCAACTTAGACTGAGGATGGTATATGGAAATGTAGAGTAAGTGTCTGAGGGAGTCTGGTTAACAATGGTAGGGCCAGGGTTCACTAGGCTACCTATGAGTCAAAAGCTTCATGAGCCTTTGCTGTAGTTCAGTCATAGTAGTCAGCCCTTAGCTATATTCTTAGTGCAGGCTTTGTGATTGCATTATCAGAATAAGATGGTATGGAGGATGGCCACACTTGGGAGCCCTCCTTCCCATAGGCCTGCTCAGTAATGCACAGAGAGGTGAACACAAGAAAGTTAGTATAAACATCATAGAAGAAGCAAGCGTGCTGCATAAAGGAAGATGGCATGTATGCAAGACCTCTGAGGAACTAAAAGGATAAGCTATGATGTCTCCTGCAGTTAATATGATAGACCAGCGTTCACCCAAGAATGATTAGTCTGGATTGGGGGGAATCATAGAATATGGGTCAGGGGAGGTGGGGAGGTGGATCCAAGGATGCCAGCCTCAGCAAGGGAAAGAGGGCCAAGATGCTCCCACACTTACGAGTGACCCACTGAAAAAGGTTTGGTTGTGTCTATGCAGGTTTTATGACACTGCCAGAGTGTCTAAGACATATATTATAGAGATGCACGCATGTATGTCAAGAGTAGACATATATTCATACACTTGAAATTAACTGCCTAGATAATTATTTCTTCCTTTCAGAGGGTATGTCTTAGCACATTCCATCTTCTATGATGGAAGTCCACAGACTGGAAGGTTTATAAAAGGCAGAAATTATTCCTCATAGCTGAAGGAGCTGATAAATCCAGGGTCAAAATGCTGGCAGCTTTGGTGTCCTGGGACATTCTGAAAACTGTAAATGACATGATTCCATTTATGAGGACCTCACATCCCATGTAATCATCTTGCCTCTGAACATAAGCTTATCAAGAATTACATTTTAAGGCAGGAATTTTGGTGGGACACAATCAGCTTATAGCAGAGTAGTTTCAGTTTTCGTGAGTTAACACTGTGTTGGGAAGTCAGCCTAGTCTTTAACATTTCCAGCTCTCTTATAAGGAAAAAGGAAACTTCTATAGGAAAAGAAAACCTCTCACATATCAAATACATACACTGTAATGATGTATTTCATGCTTATTTTGCAATTTCATAGTGTGACAACTTCTTATGTTAAAATAAATCAAATTGGACAGAAGGTGACTCCAATGAGTCAGTTTGAACGAAGGCTGACAAACAGCTGTCGCAGGTTAGTCTCCACATCCCATTTGGTCCCCTGTCTATTTTAAAGTTTAGTTCTGCGTCGATAGTATTTTGACTCATGCTGAGGGGAAAGTTAAAATGAGGCAATTAAAATAAATTATTACGTGCAGCTTAACACTGGGATGTACTTGGGAATAGGCATCTTCAGGTGAACTTGTCACAGTGAGTGCATCACAGCACACCTAAGCATATAGAGATGGCCTATGCTCTCTGCAGACAATGTAGTGGTATGGGACTTCTGTATCATGTGTCGTTTGCTGACCTCAATGCTGGCATGCAGAGTATGGCTGTGCTATGTCTTCCTCACTTTCTGAAATAGGTGACATGTGTGTTTCCCAGTTACTGATGCTTTACAAGCATTTCTCTAAACCAAAGCCAGAAGACAGATTTGGTAACCTCTGACTCACTCTTACATCAAGCTCCGAGACCTGACGCCATGTTAGAAGAGCCATTATGAATATAGAACCCAGCACATCAGGCCCCCCAAACCTGTCAAAAAGAGGGGGGAAAGACTTAATCCATAATTCCAGGATGCAGGAAGGTCCCTAATGCATTAATCTTGTCTTTTGGGCTTCTGTACTTTTGCTTCTTGCTAACTGCTCTTGAGGACCAGTGTATGACAAGGAGGATGCTGTTTTGTACATGAGAGTCAAGGAACAGTGAAGCTCCTGACTACATGACTTGGGAAAGTTCCCCGTGCAGCTGTTGGCCAGCGATACAGACTTTATATTTAGCTTTAAAATTGTTTGTGTGTCCCCTGGTGGAATTTACTGTAACACTCCATGCTAGGCTATTGCAGCATTGTCTTGGTCAGAAAGATCTGAGAGGAACAAGGAACAATAGATGTGCTTCTGAAAGCAAATCTCATAGCCCCCTCTCAAAGAAAACCCTACCAGTAGTTTATGCAAAACCAACTTTAGACCTATATAAATACATCCAAGGAGAGAATATTTGCCTATATCTAGCACAGAATATGACTTGGACAGTGCCTAGGAGACTTTTGCCTTCCTACCACTAAAACATAACAACCCCCGCATGTGGGATAGTACTTCCTCAGCATTGACAATTCTGAACTATATTCACTTAACTGAGGATCAGATGTCTTTAAAAAAGACAAATATAAGACAACAACACATTCTTGAATGTTCCAAAAGGCAAAATCATAATTTGCTGGGAGCAAGCTAAACACTGTTGAATCAGCACAGAGAAAGCAGTGTGTAGGTAGAGCTGTGAGTAAAACTGGTGGTCTAGAGGGAGTGTAGAGTATATGGGAAGATGTATGTAGGTTACATATAGCTCCTATACCATTATATAAGGACAGAGCTTGGGTATTTCTGGATTTGGGTATTTATCTGGGGCAGGGGGAGAGTCGCAGAACCACTCCCTCATAAAAGAAGGAAGAGAATTTCAAGATTGAATCCACTAAGTCAGTCTGAATATTCATCTACAGTGCTTTCCAAAAGAATGCTTCGTAAAGGCTTCTGGATGCTATATTAGGATTGACAGGAGACAAGTAAAAAGGTGTGCCATGAAACATTAGGAGTTGATTTTTACATACAGCTTTTGGTCAAAAGACAGTGCTTTTCATCCATCCCTATGGCCCAGGTTAGCTGTGACTATAGCTTCATAAATCTCAAGATATGGGCAACTGGTTTGATTAACACCTAGGAAATTGCCACCAAGAAGCCCTTGACATCAGAGTCACTGGAACCGAGAGACTCAAATATTGACCTGTGTCAAAAAGCCAAGGCATAGAGATTTGAAATATATATAAATTTTGCTTTGGTATTCCGTACCAAGATGGAGTCTTCTACGTTTTTGCCACACCTACAAAGTATCGTAGAGAAAAGGGACCCTGACTGCTCGACATGAGCTTTTATTGACACATTTGACTCAGCAGAAGCTGAGGGATGTCTCAAGGAAGTGCTGATGTCTCAGGTGTAGAAGAGATCCTGAGAGTCCAGTCACTGTGTATCTTATAACGGCTAACAGGAACTAGGGGTCTCAGGACATGCAGTCTTACAGGAAATATCCTGTCACCAGCGCAAACGTCTTCCAGGTCATTGGACCAAGAGTTTACAGCATGAGCCCAGTTGTCTACAGAAGGGACTGGAGGTATTGGGTGTTCTGGGACATTGGCACAGACAGTGACTTACATGAATTAAGTCTATTCTCAGGTGGCCTTGGGATTTGCCATCTAGACCAATTCTTTTTTTTTTTTTTTAATAAATCAATTTATGAATTCATTTTACATCCTGAACATAGGCCTCTCCCTCCTCTCTTCCTGGTCCTGCCCTTCCTCCCTCCTCCCCTTACACACCCTCCCTGACTTCTCAGAAAAGGGGAGCCCATCCCCCCACCAACCCACCCCAGCACATCAAGTTGCATCAGGACTGAGTGCATCCTCTTCCTCTGTGGACGAGTGACAAGGGGAAGTGATCAAAAAGCAAGCAACAGAGTCCATGTCAGAGATGACCCTTACACTTTTTACTAGGGAATGCACATGAAGCCCGAGCTGCCCATTGGCTACATCTATGTACAGGCCAAGGTCCAGTTTACACCAGCATGGTCCTTTGTTGGCACTTCAGTCTCCACAAGCCCCTGTGGGCCCTGGTTAGTTGGAGAACAATTTCTTTCAAAGCTAGCACACTGACAGTGACATGTGGAGTGTGGCACCAGCTCTTTCATCCTGATACGCTCCAGAGTTATTGAGAGTCTGCCACCATATTGAAGTCAGGATCCCTCTGGAAAGACGTGATGTTCAATATTCTTTCATGAAATGTGGCTTTTACTAAGGCTGTCAAGACATAAAGCAAAGTCATTGTGTAAAGCTATCTTCTGCTTCCTGGGGTGCAGAGAAAGGCTGTGCCCGAGAAGGGAAAATGTCTTCTTGGGCTGCACGTGAACCACACAGAGATTTTTTGAAGGCATGTTGAAGCCCCGTGCTTCACATTTGGGGATTCTGATCTAACTTGTCTGATCTAACTACTCTTGGGTACTGCCCAGGCATCAGGAACCAATGAAGCTTTCCAGATTGCTTCAATACGCACTGAGGGCTGAGGAGAACTTCACATCCATCCTAGGATTCCACTGTGAGATTCAAACAACACCCCCATCTCTTGTGCGTCTTCCCTGTAGGGAACATGCTATTTGTTCTCAGATTACTCCCATGGCCAATCAAGTCCCTCCACAGCTGGCAGGGAGCCACTGCCACCATATGTCATGCCATGTGGCGGATTTTCTTTTCCCCCCCTCCATTGCTATCTCTCCAGCTCTTTCCTTTACTCTCGAAACAAGATGGTTGGCACATGGCCTGAGTGCCTTGAGGAAAATATCAAGTCCCTCCCTTGGCCTGGAGCCAAGCCTGGCATTCACAGAGTGTAGAGACTATGGGGAACATTCATCTGGCTCTGTTGCAGGAACAGTGGTCTCCCCTGAGATGGGAAAGCAAGGGCCATGATCCTTTTGCAGCTTGAAGATCCTCAAAATAGTTTTGGATGGCAGACAAAGTGTGTCTGTCCATAGGTCTCCCCTACACCCATCCTTCGTATCCAAGTCATTCACCAACTGAGCTCCAAGAGAAGGCATTTGCTTCAGTCCATGGGAAACAGCCCAGAGGAAGGTGAGGAAGATGATACCTGCCATGTTTTTGAAAGAGGTGATACAGAGATTGGGATGTCGAGGCTATGTGAACGAAGGTGTCATGGGCAAAGCACAGGGGTGAGAAGCCACACTGTGTCTTAGGAACCCCACTGAAGAAAAGGCAGTTGGAAGCTATCAGTGAATAGGTTGGGATGAGCTGGGTCATGCTGTAGTAACAGTCTCTCTAGGTCTCAGTGGTAACCATCGATTCCTCACTGGTACCCCGTGGATCATGTGGAGACTCTGTGTTGCCCTGACTCAGAGTGATGGGGCAGGGAATCAGAAAAAGAGGAGGATCACTGGCTTTCACTGTGCTTCACATGTTGTTGGCCAGAGCTAGATGCATGGCAGTGCCTCCCTTGAAGCATAACACTCCCATATACTCAGATGGAAGGTGGAAACACTGGGGAATGGAGGCCTTAAATATGCCACCAGGGACCTTAAATTAAATCTCTAAGAGAGAGACATGCTATTAGAAATGGAGTCATAAGGAAGCTGAGAAAAAAAAAAAAACCCTACTTCCTTGCCTGGAAGAGCCCTTTTTCTTTGAGTTTTCGGGCAGGTCTTTTACAAAGAAGGTACAATCTTTATATCCTCCCTGCTTTGGAAGAAATTTATCATGGAAGCCTAATCCCACCCACCACCCACCATTGCCCTTCTGTGCTGAAGATAAATTCAAACTGGGGGATTACCGTCTATCTTCAGCTCATGTCTACATCCTGTGCTCTTGCCTACTACTGTCTGGAAGAAATCTCCCATGCTGTGCTCATCCTCACGTGATTTCTAAACGCAGTTCTCAATTAATTGTCTCCTCATATAGTGGGCAGAGAAATGGGGTTTCTGCACAGTGTTTCCCCTCCCCATGGAAAGAGATAGTGCCTTCAGGAGGTGCGCATAAATGCTCGTCAGGAGCAGACACGAATAGTGTAAAGACAAAAGCAACGGAAAGAATTAGGAATAAGGCTGACAAAATGCCTCAGTGGATGAAAGCGCTTACCTCTAGACATGGCAGCCTGAGTTTGATCCCTGGGGCCCACATGGAGAGAACGTTTCCTTCATAGTGTCCTCTGACCTTCATACAAATGTCACAGCATGCACACCCCGGCCAAAAGGACACGTGCAGTATTGCAAGTTACACTGAAAGAGAAATGACACAGAACTTTTACAGTATGTTGCTGACAAGATTACATTTTTGTTTTAGCATCAATTACTTTTACTTATCTCTTCTCGTGTTTTTTTGAATTAATCTTTATGCACAAATACACATAACAAGTACAGTATATGTAAGGTTTGGCACTATTTTTTGGTCTCAGGCAACTGTCAGGGGCATTTAAACGTGTCCTTCATGAATAAGAGGGCATTAGGGTGATGCTGAGAGAGTCTGGTGTGGGAGTGAAGAGGGAAAACTCACTCCAGCAGCATCATTATCACCAGGATCTAGTGTAGAAGCAAGACCACATGGCTCACCTCTGTCTGTCTCATTTCTCACTGCCAGGATGTGAGAACAACAGTAAATCAAGGTCCTGGAGCTGCTGAGACAGTTAGGTGAGACGTCCATGGGAAATGCTGCTTGATCAGACAAAGGGAGTCCTGCGTGGCTCAACAAGTCTAGCTTTGCATGGAGAAATTACTACCAATGTGAGCTGTGTGTGCAAGGTGCCTGGACTTCTCAGAGTTTGAAAGCTAAGTGCCACTTCTTCCTGAGTTCTTTTCTCTTCTCCTGTGTCCCCAACAACCAATTCTTCATGACATAGATGTGCTGACTCCACTGTGGAGCATGGGGCAAATATGGTTCTTCCTATCCTTCCGCCTTTGATCCCCTGTGCAACTCAAATTCTATTTGCTCTGGGAATTTTTAAATAAACCTTTAAAAACTTATTTTCATTCTCACTGGGCTGGCTTTATTACTATCATGCATTCTGATTTCTCGACTTCCTCAGTTTTGGGGTGATTATTATGATATTCATAAACTGGGGTGATTCTGAGGGACAAAGCATCACGGCTGACAGGATTATGTCAACCTTAGGTTGGGGTATGTGTGCATTTTCTAAGAGTCCCTCAATATTGGTGGGACTAGTTTCGTTTTCAAATTAGAGTTATAGAAATGGATCAGATTTGAGTTCTTTACATATTTTAAATATTAATCTTCCATCCACTATAAGAATAGCAAGAATTCCTATCATATGAAGGATAGCAAGATTTTCTATCAAATGATTTGGCCATACCACTTCTGGATAGATAGCTGAAGGACAGAAATACTTGTACATCCTTATGTAGTGCATCCTTATTCAAAATGGTCAAATTATGGAGTCAGCCTAGGTATTCATCAATAGAGTAACAGAAAAAGAAAAATATGCACCAGATTTACTCTGTCATAAAGAAATTATGTCATTTGCTAAAAAAAAAAGGTGCAACTTGAGATCATCATACTAAGCAAAACAAACAAGATTCAGAAAGACCACTATTACATGTTCTGTTTAATGACTAGATTCTAGATCCCACATAGATGCACAAAGACACACATACACACACACATACACACATGCTCACACAGACACGAACACACACGGCACAAACACAGACACACATAGACACATACAGTCACACATATAACACAATCACATACACACTCATGCCACCACTCCTAGTTTTTACACGAATTTGAGGCATCTGAAGTCAGGTCCCACACTTGCAAGACAAGTGCCTTACCAACTGAGTCATGTCCCTGACCTATATTTTTTCTCTTTTTATTCATCTCAAGACATCACTCAATCAGTGATGCCACCTACATTCAGGGCGGGACTTCCTGCTTTAGTTAAAACTTTCTGGAAATAGCCTTATAGATGCACCCACAGCTGTGTTTCCATGGTGATTCTAAACTCCATCATGTTGACAATGAAAATGGACTACCACGTGCTGCAAACTTGCTGACTCAAAACAATAGAAAAGTATTCTTTCTGTTTTAGATGCTGTAAGGAAAAACCAGGTACCAGCCTGACTATGCTCTCTCTCCAGGCTGCAGGGGAGGCTGGCATTTATTTACTCTGGCAATCCACGGGCTTTCCTGGCTTATAGATGGAGCACTCTACCTCTGCCTGTAATCCCGTGTCTCCCTGATTGGCTATGTGTCCAAACTTCCCTCTTCCAAAAAAGACACAAGCCACTGGATGCTGCTGCAACTGGGTCTACAATGCCCTCCTACCAATTTAATTGACATGCAGACTCCACTCCCAAGTCAGTTCACATTCATGGGTCCTGGGGATCAGGATGGAGGACATGCTTTGGTTCAATGGGTACCAACCATCTTTGTGGACACACAGCCACTCCTCTACTGGAGGACCATCCAGGACACATCTCCATCCACTTCACAGAGGCATAGTAAGGATGTTATACTCACCTGCTCCAGGTCTCTCCTGGCTCTTCATCCTAATAGCCTCTCTGCTGCTGGCATTTCAGTCTCTTTATTATTCCAGGTGAGTGTCTCTAAGACTCATTTGGATCATGTGACTATGCCACTCAGAATCCACCAATAGCTTCCAGTTTTGTGGATCTGCTCTGTGATATTTGAGGCCTCGTATGATAGCATGTGTTCCTGCTGATCTCTGTAGCCTCATCAATGATTGTGTTTGCACCTACTTTTTCCAGTTATTTATGAGTACCTGAAACATACCACATCATCAAGAAGTGGCAGCTCCCCCTGCTGTAGTTTACAGAAAGTCTCTTTCTCTGGTGATCAGACAGAATTCTTATCTGCTATCTGATGAGAAAGTCATAAAAGAGAAGTAACTAGCTAGGCAGTGATGATGCCAAGACCTACACTCAGATTTCTGGCATCAGTGAGAGTCCTCTCTGGGTGAGACAGGTCTGTGGTTTGCTTAGCCTTCCATGTATTTAAATCACAAATTTCTCATATCAGTGGCCAATGCAAGCAACAAATATGAATGGAGGGAAAAAGATATCCCTTATGCTAAGAAGAAGTAGAGAGGGGGATGGAGCGATGGTTTAGCAATTAAGAGCACTAGCTGCTTTTCCAAAGGACCCAGGTTCAAATCCCAGCACCCACAAGGCAATTCACAACTGTCTGTAGTTTCGGTTCCAAGGCATCTGACACCCTCATAAAGACATACATGGAAGCAGAACACCAATGTAAATAAAATAATGATTTTTTTTAAAAAAGAAGAAGCGGAGATAATTGTTGACAAGAAAATAGACTTCCCAGGTGAAGCCCACTTACAGTAGGATAAAAACGTATCTTGAATGTGACAGTTCTTTCCCTAACTCCCCCTCCTTAGAAGATGGATGGATTTCAGTAACTTTCCCCTCTGTATTTCAGAGAGTCACTGCTGCACGTGGGAACTGAGTGCAGGTAAGAGCCAATGGCTGCTTCTTCAGGATGCAGCTGTTGTGAGTGAGTCAGAGGTGCTACACCACCAGTTACAGATGTTTCCATGGCAACCCCATCCTTCCTGAACAACACTGTTCAGTGGTGACCTTGAAATAACACCCACTGAGAGAGATCCTAGGGCCAAAGATTTGCCTTCCTTTCAGGCTGAAATTAAACATCTCTAAGTATAAAGGAGACACAACCAATTTCTGAGGGAACTGAACATATAGTTTTCCAGCTGATCTCCGCAACCCACATCCTTCCAAATTACCTAAATAACCCCGCACTTATTTTATATCTTAATTTTATGTTTCCTTGGTAGAAGTAGCTACAAATATTTTGCCCACAGGAAAGAAATGTTTCTGTAAATTGCTTCTAGAAAAATCAGGTCAAGGACATCAAACATAGGAACTAGAAAGTGGAGAACCAGGAGAACACACATCTAGAGAGCCGGAGTGAGGTAAGTGTCCTTCAGGGTGTGGCACGCTTCACGTGTGCAGGTCGTGGGAAGGGGACAGAAAGGAAACTAACCTTAGAGTCTTGTGAACTGCCCATTTTTTGTGGAAATATTATAGGAGAAAAAACTGGTAGTAGGCTATGTGTTGATGAAGGATTTTCACAAAATATCTCTCTCTCTCTCTCTCTCTCTCTCTCTCTCTCTCTCTCTCTCTCTCACTCACTCAGGGAAATGAGTGCTGTGATTTCTTGGGTGTGCATTTTCTTTTAGGATGAATCCTTAAGGTAATAATATCTGAGAACTCATCTGCAGCCATCAGCCTGTAATTGGGACAAAACCAACAAACAGGACCATCAGGTCACCTGGTTCCTTGTCTGTAGATAAGTGCCATGGATGAGGAGGCAGGTGATCATATTTTCGCCCGAGCTCAGTGACTCAGTGAGACTTTCCATTGCCCTGGCTGGAGCCATTCTTGACCGTGAACGATCACTGCAAGATTCCAAGTTGACAGAATCTGAGACTCTCACCAAAACCCATGTTAGTGACTTGCAAAAGCTATTATTTAGATAATTCAAAAAGATATTTTCAAAGTGTATGATTCCATAAAAGCATGTGCATTTGTCACTCCTAGCCACTATAGGGAAACTGGAATGAATTCAACTTATATCACATTTAATTAATTTGCTTTGACTTGGCCATATGGTGTTCACACTAGCCTCGAGCATGCTCCTGGCTGGGGAGTGATCATTCTGTGGGTGGGATACAGCCGCTTTTCAAGCTCACAGCTCAGTGCGTTGCAAGGCTTCTTTTCTTTTCCTTTTAAATGCATTTAAAGGTAAATGCTTTCACCCCCTACTTGACAAATGGCTAGACCAAGTGTAGACATGTTTGACAGTTTCCCAGGTTGCACATAAAAGACAGGAGGTGTTGATGCTCCCAGAAAAACAGCTACACCTGAGGAGATGGCTCACAGATAAAGTGTGAGTGCCGGAGTTCAGATTCCTAAGCCCCATGCAAAAGCTGTGTAGGAACGGAGGCCACTTATAATCCCAGCACTAGAGGGCCCGACATAGCAGCATCCCCAGAGCAAGCCAGACTAGCCAGAATTGATGAGCTCTGGGTTCAATGAGAGAGTCGGCCTCAGGAAACAAAATGGGGAGCAACTATCAAGGAAGACACTCATATAAATGAAGGCATGTGCTCCCAGTACACAAACACAAAGACAGACAGACACACACACACACACAAACACACACACACGGGGAAAGGAAGGGAGGGAGGGAGAGAGAGAGGGAAGAAGAGAGAGAGGGGCAAAACAAGAAAATAAAACACGTATATTATTAATTTTACAAGGACAAATGACTAATTGAAACTTTAATGGTTGTGAAAGAACTGGAACATTGCATGTCCAGAATTATCTTGGGATATCTTAGCTCTCTAAACAGCCATTGATTGCCTAGTTCTGTATGTGAGTTAACACCCATATGCCTGTAAATAAACCTATTAAGCTCTGGTTGGCCATGCTGGGCTTCAGTGGAGTCATTTATTTAGCTGGTCTGTCATAGGTACCTTATCTTGGGTGATTATATATTTATTCAACAATTCTCTGACCAAAATAGCATAATATTAATGTTGATGCTTAACAGTTCACCAAGGAGGTTCAGGTAATCCTTATTTTGTGTTCACTGCTGTGGAGGAAGGATAGGATAGCCAAGGATGCCTTTAAGTGCAGACCAAGCACAATGACTAGAGATCTTGTGTTGAATTGAAGCTTTATTGGTTCCCTGAGTGGATACTAGGATCACGTGAGCCTTGGTTTCTGGAAGGCCTCCAGAGCACCCACTGGGATAATCACATCTGCGAGGTGGTATGCCTTCTAACTAGAGCAGCAGATGCATGGACCTTGATATGAGCAGTTGAACTAAGGCTGAGCCACCTGAAGAAGAGCATTGTAAAGTGTTGGATGGAGTGGTATGTGTGTCTGTGGACCACACTCAGGAGCAAGGCTGTTGGTGACTGTTGTCCAATGTCAAGACAAGGAGGTTGTGACAAAGTCTACAGTAGCAGCTGACCCAGCAGGTCTCCAGTTCTGTCTGTTCCTG
This sequence comes from Acomys percivali, assembly GCA_907169655.1. NCBI lineage: Eukaryota > Metazoa > Chordata > Mammalia > Rodentia > Muridae > Acomys > Acomys percivali. The sequence continues at coordinate 83,427,288 of OU015746.1, read as the reverse complement.
GATTATTTCTATATTGCTCCATCTGGCTTTGGGGAAGAGGAGAAGGGACAGATATGGGAGAACTAATAAATCTGAACATTTTTTAGGCAGCTAGGGGGTGGGACTAAGCAGATATACTGGACTTTAAGCTTAAAGAGATAAATGGGTATTTGAACAGTTACTGGAAACAATCATAGAAATGTGCCTGTTTTATCAGCAAGCTTGTGGCATGGTAACTTATAAATTACCCATAAAATTTCAGTATTGCCTCATCAGACATCACAAATATTATCAGCTCCAGACCCTGAGGTGACAAATCAGGCATTGTAATGGGTGGTCTTGGTAAAGAATGACATGCTGCAACACTAGTTGGAGAGACTGCTTTAGATAAACAACATGGCACATGTCAGCTCTTCGCTGCCAGTGCTGCTGAAAACTGACCACTAAACAAATCTAGAGTCATGAAAATATGAAGGATCAATGCTTTACAAAAACTTTGTGTAGTAGGCACAAGAAAGAATGGAGGCGACTTAGTTACTGTTCCACTGCTGTGAAGAGACACCATGACAAAGAGCTCTTATTAAAAAAGCATTTAACTAGGGGCTTCCTTACGGTTTCAGAGGGTTAGTCCACAACCATCGTGGTGAGGAGCAGACAGGCATGGTGCTGAAGAAGTAGCCAAAAGCTTTAGATCCTGATCAGCAGGCAGCAAGAACTTTAGAAACCTCAGTGCCTATCCCCAGTGACACACCTCCTCCAGCAAGGCCACGCCTCCTAACCCTTTCCAAACAGTTCCACTAACTGGGTACTAGGCATGCAAACATATGAGTCTATGGGGGGCCACTCTCATTCAAAACACCACAGGAGGAGTGAAAGAACAAATATAAACAGCAACTAAATCGAAGAACTACAAACCTGGTTAGATTTCTATTACCTACTTTTTGAGTGTTATGCAAAAATTTTAACTATTTCTGTTAAAACTGTTGAGCTATTTGAAATATGCTTTTGACGCACAAATCATTTCTCTCAAAGTCCACCAGCACTAAAACCCACATACTCCAGACACCAAAAGAGAGATGCTTAGCTCTTATCTTTCTCCTTGAGAAAGAATTTCAGTTTTAAAGACAAATACAATGTAGTTCATGATTTAAAAGTGAGATACCTGGATGGGAAAAATGCCTCTGCTCTTCCTTCCCAGCATAATCAATATTTACTGAGTGGCTGCCTCATCTGGACTCCTGGTAAGTGGGTCACAGAGATGGGGGATTCCTGTGAGTCCCCGACTGTAAGGGGTTCTCAGTCTGGAGGAGGAATTGGAGGCATACACAAGAGGCTGCAATACATAACATGTCTGAAAACATACATTTGCCTGCGAATAATCAAGTGAGGTTTCATGGAATGAATTTTGAGGGTCCTGTTTACAGGAGGAGGAAAAGGCTTAGCTTAAGATATTAATTGTTCTTACTGTTACTGTTAATGTGTTATACAGGATCTTCTTGGCTTGCACATGGCAACATATGTCAACCAAAAAAGTCTTGTTCTTGTAACTGTTAGTTGATAAGTTCAGGGCTGACATGGTTTTAGTCTTGGGATGTCACTGCTGTCTTCAGATCTTGAGGCTGTGTTCTAACACACTTTGGAAAAGCTGAGCTAAATCAGGCAAATTGGCCCTCAGTGGCTCTAGGCCTGAAGTTTCTAACAAAACCACAAGCTAGATTTTTATCGTCTTGACTTGACTTTTTGCCTTCTCCCAAACCAGTCACCCTTGCCAGGGGGACAGAAGGTAAAGTTGAACAGACACTTATGGAGTCAGGGAGCGACACAGTGCAACCCAAACGGATTGGCTGGGAGTCAGAGTGGCTTTTCTTGATACACTGGACTTTCAGAAGCAATATCCATTACTTTCTTGATCTCTAAGAAACCCTAGCCATGCTACACCCCCAATCTTTCTCCCACTTTTCTTTCTTCGTGGCAGCTGCTAGAACTCTAGTTTGCTACTTCTGTTGTTTTTCTTTTCTCAGACTCCAATAAAATTGCCCTTGAGTTTTTTTTTTTTTAAAGCATATATCAGAAAAATGTGGGACTTTTTAGATTTCAAAGTTGAGGCTCAAATAAATCTCTAAATGCACAAAAGTTTTTTTTAAATTTTTTTTTTGGTACTGAGATTGCAGAGTAGAATTTCATGTTCCATAAAAGATCTAAAAATGAAAGCTGAGCTAGATTGCTAGATTTTATAACCTGCCATTTTCAGACAATGGATAAGTGCTAATTACCTCTCCCACAGCCCTTTAAAAGGCAGAGTGTTATTTAAATAATTCTTGCAGAGATTCAAACACAGAGCGGGCGTGACAGCTTCTACTCCAGAAAGCAAGGCCGATGCTCTTGGTGACTTTTTAAGATCCTTAACTCTGGCCTGGAATCCTTATTTATTCCTTCTCTTCCAGACCATGTCATAGAGAAAGATAACATATCTGCAGAATAATAGTGGGTATGTTTCCTGGGGTCTCTAACAAGAGTTAAAACATATTTTGGAACAACTAGGTGGCAACAATATTAATTTGTCCAGGGTAGATAATAGAAACAAAAGTCCTGGTCTAGAGGAATAAGAACCTAAAGTCGGTGTATAAATTAAAAGTTGCTGTGAGTTATGAGGTGATGGTAGCAGTCTATCCTGGGGTCTCTGAGATAGGAACTGGTTCCCCTAGTGGAAGTGAGAGCTGGCTCACAGAGCCTCCGACTGAGGCTTGCCAGTCACAGGATGTTTCCATGGGAAAGGAGCAGGTGGGATTTTGGGGTAGGGTCTGCTCAGCTCAGATCCCCTTCTTTTGTAAAGCGGCACTTGACATCCTGTTTAACAGTGCGTGGCTCTGTCCCTCTCTGGCCACAGCTGACCCAGTGTATTGGCTTAACACGAGGACTCAGATTCTCCTCCTGGGGACAGCTTGTCACCTCAGACAAGAGCAGATGTGGAGGCGCTCAAGGTCATAGCGGCCTGGGAATGACCGTCAGGAAGCCTCTGGTTTGGTACGTTGATGGGTAAGGGCTGTGTGCAGAGAAGTGCACAGATGATAGAAAAGCAAAGAGAGAGAAAGCCTTGAGAAGTCCTGTGGCGGAAGCGGAGACGCCTCCCACAGCAGAAGCGTGGCCTGAACTCTTAGCCCTTTAATTTTGTTGGTCCCTAATAAAACATTGCCATGCCTAACAGCATTCCAGCCAGCGAGACAGTAGCACAAAGTCCAAGGGACAATGTCTTGATTCAAGCGGTCCTCCGCCCCACCCCCACCCCCACCCTCTTCTGTCACGCTGACATTCAGGTCTCCTCTCCGCTTCTCTCATGAGGCTGTACTTTTATGATCTTTCACCCCTTCCGGAGCTTTCACGGAGATGTCTAAGAACACTTTCCCACCGCCTACCTCACCACCTCCTCCGCCGTCCTCCCATCCGCCCCCTTTCCTCCTCCACAAAGCAAGAATTTAAGAAGGCGTGTTTCTGCGTCCTCGCTTTCTTTACTCCAGATTCAGTGTGATTTGAAACCTTCATCCATCTGGTTAAGTGAGAAGCAGCCTGTGTCTCTCCTGGGTCAAGGATGCATCCAGGCTGCCCTTGCTCTTTGGGGAACTGCCAAGCGTTTCCGTTACGGTCAGTCTCCCAGGGCCCTCTTTGGCTCCATACTGTCCTGGGAGGTTATTGGCCTTTTCTCCCTTCTGATGCCCTGAATGGACTCTTGTTCAGGAAAACACAAGTCCGGAAGGTGGAGAAACACGCTACCCACCCCCTCATTCGAGATTCCTCTTTCAGTTCTTGCTGCGGGTGGAGTTTCAGCTGCGCTCGGCAATCACTGGCCCTGGATGTCTTTTTTAATTAATTAGTTAGTTAATTTCATGCAGGAGAGTGTTTCCCTGCATGTGCACCGTGTGCGTGCATGCCTGGTGCTTTTCGGAGGCCAGAAAAGGGCATCATATTCTTTGGAACTGGAGTTGCAGTTACTTGTGTGTGTGTTTTTTGGGGGGGGGTGATATGCGAAGTCACGTGACACCACCAAAGGCTGAGCAGATAACAAACCCTCGTCCTCTGCAATAATGACCAGCGCCACCGCCCCAGCCGCCACCATGTGTGCTTGGGAGCGGGATCCTTCTCGGCTTTCAAGTGAATTCAACTCTGGGATGTAACGTACAGAAACCTCGATGGCCACCAAAGCTACTCTGAGCCAGTGGCTTTTGGGTTCCCATTGAGAACTCAAAGCATGAAATCATAGAGCGCAGAGGGTGAGTCTTATGGGGAAAGTGTTTTGTTATAGTGAAAATAATCACAAGAAGAAAAAAAAAAGACGGGGGGGGCGGCGTCCATTGACAGTCACTGCCTTGGGTTAATAAGGCCTGACTGGTTGGAGGGTGAGCTGTTCAGTGAAGTTCCCCAGCTGTCAGGGTGCTAGCATTTTAGTGGCTTCCATACTATGATTTCGAGGAAGGAGCACTCTTTTGATAGGGAGGGGGAGGAGAGATAAGGGAAAACAACGTGCCCCAACCCTTACTGGCAGTTCTGGCCTCTGGCCACTGCAGAAGGTAGAGATGATTTGGCTTAAACACTTCTGGCATCTCTGGCCTCTGGCAAGGATAAGGCTGTGGTCAGGCACAAGGACATTGCTGTATTTTAGCCAAGAAACAGCTCCCTTCTCTTGTCACTTTTTTTTTTTTTAATACCAATACCTGCCTAGCCAGTCTCCACCTCCTGTTCTCATCAACATTAAGTGAAAACAGCTTTAAATGAATTTCTAGGAAGAATATTGCTCCGATGTGTTTGCTGAGCTTACAACCACAGTAGCTGCTTCTGTTATTGCATAAGTGAAGAGACAGACGAGGTCACAGAAAGCAGCTTACGCCATAGAGATCTATCAAACACTGATGACAAGGCCCCATGGTCACAGGGAGCGAGCGCAGCCTTCAGTTTGAAGGTTCTTAGCCTGACAGATAATTTAAGTGTGGACTTGGAAGGAAACTTGAGGACAATTTTATCCTGCTAGAATCTTGGAAAGTCAGATAAAGAGTTTAGTTTTGGCTTGGTGGCACACAACTTCAGCATGGAAAAAAAAAAACCAACTTTGGTGTGGCCCATTGGACTTAGCGCAGGGCCTCACCCTGAGATGACAGTCTTCTGTGTATTTCATTTAACAGTGTTCATAAGAAGCTCACCAAAACAACACAGTGCTACCAACAGCGTTCAGGAGCAGGTGGTGAATCTTCCAAAACATCGTGTCTCCTCTGACCAACATGCATACTATCATGTAAGTGTATATACAAATGCCTGAGCTGGAAAGCTGTGTATAGACAGGCTCCAGAGTGACCACGGCCTGCAAATACTTCTAACTGTTCATTTAACTGGCTTTGAGGCTGGCCCAGTCCCATTCTTTTCTTGTCTTACTAGAACCTCATGAGTCTTTAGGGCCATTTTATAGAGAAGGAAATGGAGGGTGAAACAGTTCATTTGTTTTCCCACATGACTTAATGATGGACTCTAGATACAGACCTGTCTGTGTGCTTTCAAAGATGTCTCTCAGGTGTCTTGGAGGCAGAATGCTTGATAATTATAGAGGCGTGAGAAAGTCAATAAAACTTCAGTCATTTTTATTGTCACTTACACGGATGCTGAGTGCCTCACGAGCTTCCAGGATGCCTTGCTTCAGAAGTGACTGGCAAACTGTAACCAGGAAGTTTCACTTCTACATTGCTGAGGCCTATGGGTAGCCCTGGTCCCTAATGGAAGTGTCCTGAGGAGCCTCCAGGATTGAAGCTTTCAAGAATGGGAAGGGAGTCCGGTGGAGGAGAGAAAGATGTATGGAGAGGGAAGGAATCCTCTTCCTCTGGGTCTGTCAGCTTTGCCTTCTTGTTGGATGGGAGAAGCCAGCCCCTCCCCCCCCTTTCTTACTCTCCTCACTCTTACTGGAGTCTCTTCTCTGTCAAAATGCACAGCGTAAGTATGTTTTGAATACTTGCTTGTATCAAAGCCTGGAGTAGCTATGATAATGATCTTAGCCACCAATAGTTTAATATTACTGCAAGCACATCCAGGATTTAGATATCTCTCCTAAGACAGTGAGTGCAGCTAGTACACACAGCTTAGAGGTTTAATGGGCTAATTCACTTCAGCAACCCAGCCAAAACAATTACAGCCTCCCCACTCAGTTCTGTAGACATGGAGATCGAAGCCCAGCACAGCAAGAAGAAAATTCTCAGGTGGCAAACCTGTTTGGAGGCAGCACAAGGATAGGCTAGGAAGCAGACCTGTCACCGTTGTCCTCATTGTCAGGGTCCGGGCGGTGGACCTTCCCACTCACACTCTTTTTGTTTCCCTGCGTCACTTTCCCTTTTCACTTTGCTCTTTTGAGCTGACAGTGATGAGTCAGGTTGGGGCTTGTAACAGTGGCAGAGCATCTCTGGGTTCTAAAGACTAGCTTATGTAAGGAAACATCTCCTCCTCCAGGGGAAGCTGTGTGCTTGCTACCTTGTCATTTTGGTGAGTCACACTCTCTCTGAGACTCTTTCATTTATGGTCAATGAGGGTTTCACAGTTCACTCCTCTCTTAATGGAAGCGATGCATGCAAAGAACATGGGATAATTTACTGTAAACACTCCCTCCTGCCTTCTCCTTCATTGATCCTTCTCTTGAGCCTTGCCAATGAGCATAAAGTCCTGTGTTTCAGGATTTTTTTTTATCAGCCAGGAGAGCTAACTGTTCAGATGGTCATGGCCCTGGAATGGAGCCAAATTGAGCAGTGTTTCAACCAGAAAAGAACAAAAACAAAGTGGTGCCATCATGAGTCAGAGCCTATGTCCTGAAAACCCTAACAAGCCAGGCTCTGCCACCCATCCTTGAGCATCACTTAAAAAGACAAATTAACAAACAAACAAACAAACAAACAAACAAAAAGGCAGGAAACGGTTTATTTGGTGTGGTCACATTGGAAAGAGGCACAAACGGATCCAGTAACCACTTTAAGTTTGTCTTCGGGGTTTAGGGTCACACAGAGGGACAGCGGTGTGCGTAAACAAGTAGTTCATGTCCTTGCCCGTTATCACTGCCTCAGCTCCAGTCTCCTCTAGCAGGATGGTCCGACAAGTTGGCAAAACTACACAATTTCTTTCCAAGAGACAAGTTCTTTTCCTCGTAGGCACCTGACTTCAACCATTTTCCTCTCCCAGCATAAAATCCCTAGGGAAGTTCCAACTTTGGAGGACTATTATTTCAAGTCCAATAGTCCAAGTGTCTCTTTAGAATATTTTCATTTCTTCCAAGCTAGTAATATAGTAGCACCTCCTTGGGTACAGATGACCAGTCTGGCCCTTGGCCACAAACTGAGAGAGAGAGAGAGAGAGAGAGAAGAGGAGAATTCATGAGCACTTCTTGGTTCCAATCCATCTAAACTCAGATCACTCTGATTCTTCATTCTAACTGATGTTGACCTGGCTTTTGTCACAGACTGATAATTTCTACATTACCTCGAAACTTCTGCTTCCTTGGGTTACTCCATTGTCCTCATCAGGACTTAGATTCTTCAATAGGGACAGTAAACACTCAGCCTATGAGGTCGTTGTGATTAATATGGTTAATCAACACACATTTATGTCTCAACCAGGGTTACTCCAAAGGAACTCAAACAAGGCAAGGTCCTGGAGGCAGGAGCTGATGCTGAGGTCATGGAGGGGTGCTGCTTCTGACCATGTTTGGTGGAATGTGGGCATTAGGACTTTGGATGAGAAAAGTAGCTGAATGTGTGGGGCTTAATGGACCATACTAGTAGGAGCATGGAAAATAGCAGTGCCGAGGGTGGTTTGAACCAGGGGATGGAGGAGGGGGTGCTGGCTCAAGAGGTTTCAGAGAAGAATGTAGATATGTGCCCTAGAGACTGTTTTTATGATATTTTGGCAAAGAATATGGCTACTTTTTGCCCTTGTCTGAAAAGTTTGCTTGAGGCTAAATTGATTTTTTTTTTTTTATTAATTCCTTTGGTAGAGGAAATCTCAGAACAGCCTGGTATTGACTCTGTCCTGTAGTGTTCACTCTTATGAAGATTTTTTTAAAAATCAAGCTGAACAAGTAATACAAAACAGCTTAGGTCCAGGCATGGTGGCACACATCTTTAATCCCAGCACTCAGAAGGCAGAGGTAGGCAGGTCTTCAAATTCAAGGCCAGCCTGGTCTACAGAGTAAGTTCCAGGACAGTTAAATGTCAACAGTGAAGGAAACCATTTAAAACAGAAAGTTAGTGAAGATGTAATTGAATGAAGGAGCCCATGTTCCAGCTCCAGCTCCAGCTCCAGCAAGCAGCAGAACGTTGGCAGCTTTGGCCACATGGTTCTGGCTTTAGAGTCATGGATAGAAGAAAGGGCTTATGGAGTCTTCTTCCACGACTAATGAAAGCCACTAAGACCAGGTGTGCGTCAAGGGTGTCCCTCCATGGAGGCACAGAGAGGCTATTGTGTGAAGCTGTGAAGGCAAAGCCTGGATTGCCTTGGAGATCCCATGATGTTAGAGATGCCAGAACCATGGGATGGATACCTGCTGAGGAGAGCTGCTAACAAGAAGTGGATCCAGCGTAAGAGAAATAAGTGTATTGCAGTAAAAAAAAATGAAAAGAGTTGGAGATATGAAACGTGCCTTGACAACAGACACGAGAGGCAGAGTTTGGAGTTTGCCTAGCTCGTTTTTGGTCTTGGTTTTGGTCCACTACTTCCTCACTGTGCTCCCTTTCCTTTTATTTGGAACAGTAATGTACATTCTGTGCCATGGTGTGTTGGAAGTATATGGTCTGCTTTTTTTCATTTTGATTTTATAGATGATTACATTTAAGAGATCGTATGCATCTCAGAGGAGACTTTGAACTTTTAAATAAGTTTGAGACTGTTATACTCTATGGGGAATTTTGAAGTTGGACTAAATGCATTTTTCATTATATTATGGCTACAAACCTATAGGGGCCAGGGAGCAGAATGTAGTGGTTTGAATAGGAATGGTCCCCACAGACTCATATGTCTGAATGGCCAATAGGTAGTAGCACTAGTAGGTGATGCAGCCTTGTTAGAGAAAGAATGTCACCATTGGGGTGGGGTTTGAGCTCTCCTATGCTCAAGCTACGACCAGTGTGACACATACTTCTGCAGCTTGTGGATAAAGATGTAGAACTCTCAGCTCCTTCTCCAGCACCATGTCTGCCTGCGTGCTGCCATGATGATAATAGACTAAACTTCTGAAACTGCAAAGCAGCCCCAATTAAATGTCTTCCTTTATAAGAATTGCTGTGGTCATGGTGTTTCATTACAGCAATAGAAACTCTAACTCAGACATCCTCACAAGTGCTGGTATTCAGTAGGTGCTCAAAGCAGCAGATGGTTTTATTACTACAGGGTAAGTACCCTTCAACTGAGGTGCTTAGACCAGGAATTGTTTTGGAGTTCTAATTATTTCAGACCTTGAAATAGTCAAATGTATATAATAGATCTTATGCATGGAACCTAAATCTGAGCAAAAATTCATTTATATCTTATGCACAGCCTATCTATAGGAAGACATTAAATTTATATAATATTTTAGAATGTAATGCTGTGGAGCTGGAAAGATAGCTCAGTGGTGAAGAGTCCTGGACTCAGATGTGATTCTCAGCACCCAAATAATAGGTCACAACTGCCTATAACTTCAGTTCTAGAGGATCTTCCGAACTCCACAGACACTGGGCACACAAGTGGTGCAATACATACATGCAGGTAAGACACCCATAAACATGAAAAATCATCACCATCATCACCATCATCATCATCATCATCATATTAAAATTTTGTATGTGAAAGCTAAATTTTGTGGTGCAGAATTTTCCTTTTGTGGCCAAACTCAGATTTGGAACATTTCAGATTTGGAGTCTTTGAAGTACTGATGGTCAACCATATATTATTAGTCTCACAATTCTTAAAATGAAACTAGGCTGGGAGGCAGAGGCAAGTTGATCACTGTGAGTTCAAGGCCAGCCTGGCCCACAAAGAGAGTCCAGGGCAGCCAAGAAAACACAGAGAATAACACAGAGAAACCCTGTCTCAAAAAACAAAACAATCTATGCTTTTCATTGCTTGGTTAGAATTCCAAGAAGTACCTCAAAGTACTCAGGATAAAATACAGTAAAATTCACACATGTTCTTGCTTGGATTCATAGTTCATGCCAAATATTTGCTATATATGCCTTTATGATGGTTTGAATAGAAATGGCCCCATAGCCTCATATGCCTGAATGCTTGGCACATAGGAAATGGTGTTATTGGGAGGTGTGGCTTGTTGGAAGAGGTATGTCCCTATGGGGTGGGGCTTTGAGGTCTCCTATGCTCAAGCTATGCCCAGTGTGGCTCACAGTTGTTTCTGATGCCTATGGATCAGGATGTAGAACTCCACTCAGCTCCTTCTCCAGCACCATGTCTGCCTGCAGGCTGCCGTGACAGTAATGGACTAAGCCTCTGAAACTATAAGCCATTCCCAATTCAATGGCGTGTTGTCACAATAGAAACCCTAAGACAGGCTTCTTTTATTTAGTCCTCACAGCAATCCTGAGATGCACGTGATGTTATTAAGTTTGTGTTATCAATAAGAAACATGAGTTTGAACAGACATTACAGACATGGCTGGGAGGCTTTGTATAGACCTGTGCCACAACCCCTGACCTCCTCCTGAAGAATACTTAAATTTGCTATTCTTCTTCAGATCCCTGTGGCTGGCATGCTCTACCATGTCCCTAGTTTTAGCTCTGGCTGCCTGTAGTGACTTGAATGAGAAATGTCTCCCATAGGCTCAAGTGTTTGAACTCCTGGTCCCCAGATGGTGGTGCTGTTTGGGAAGGTCATGGAGGTGCAGCCTTGCTGGAGAAAGTATGCCACTTGAAGTGGGCTTTGGGGGTTTATAGCCTCACCCACTTCCGGTTTGTTTTCTTGGCACTTTATCTGTGGAGTTCAGAAGTGACCCTCTAGGTTTCTGCTCCTGCAGCTTGCTGCCACATCTGCCTGCTGTGATGGGCACTTATCCCTCTAGATCTGTAAGTCTTTACACTGTAAGGTGATTTTGGCCATGGTGTTTTACTACAGGAATAGAAAAGTAAGTAATAGGCTGCCTCTCTGCCTAGAGTTCCTGCCCTTTCATCTTTAATGGAAAGAAATTAATCTATTGTGGAAACTTAAACCTAACCACTGTCTCTGGGATGCTTCCTTGCCCACACCAAGTTTAATTCTGTCTTCTCTGTAGCCCTTCTCTGTTCTTCTCACATGGTGACTATCATGCAACGTTCTGGATACCTGTTTCTTGATATAATGTTTCTTCCGAGACAGGGGACCATGTCCCACTTTGCATTGCATTTCTCATGTCAAGCTCAGTGACAGGCAGATCAATGAACACCTTGGTTCAACCTCCCAACATTTACATATGGACGCAGAGAAGGCTGTGCTAATGACTTCAGGTATGGGACTAACGGTCCTTTGGATTTTCGATTAGCTTGAGGCCTCTGGTAGAAGCATAATTTTTTTTTGAGTGTGACTGGTTTACTGGTCACTCCCAAAGGCATTGTTTTCTGGGGTACCTTGTTCCTTCTGGCCTGGATTTCAGAAATGAGGGCTGACATTAGCCAGCTGTTTTGCAAAAGCTGTATCCCCAAGAGAAGCTGTCATCCAACAGCCTCCAGAATTCAAAATCTGCCCCTGAGTGCACTTGTTACTTGGCTGTAGAGCACATCCTGAAGTTTATAAGAACATTTTTTTCCATTCTCAGAAAGTATGTGTGAACTAAGATGAGATATTAATAAGTTCAGCTCATGAAAATAACTTCCATGTGCTCTCTCAAAATCATAGGAAAAGCATAAGTGAACCCTTCATGACAAAATGCAAACACTGATGTTGTCATCGATGTATTCAAAGCTTCTAGGATGTTCAACTCTTGTTTCCCAGTTTTAATAACTTCTTAGAATTAACCACCATGTAGCTTTCACAGATTTGAAAATGTGTTTGTTGTGATTGTCAGGCTACCAATAGAGGCAGGATGTCTGAATTATTTATTTTTAGAAGAACATCATGGTACATTGCTTCTTAAAATAAGAAAATAATATTTATGAGAGACTTCTAGAATTGTGTATACAAGAACTTTGGCAAAAAAAATGTATTCTTTTAAATCTGTGTCACCTCCCTTGGCTGCACAGGTTAGGGAACCTACAAGTCCTCTAGGGTGTGTAAGGGAGGAGGGAGGAGGAAGGAGGGAGGAGGGAGGAGAGAAGGGAGGGGCGTGTGGTGACTTATGACCACGGGGCACAATGGGCTCCATGGAGATTATTTTGCTCTTCAGTGGTTGATAAGGAAAAGGACAGAAGGCCTTGGGAGTGCATTCATGGTCTGTGGTGAAGACTGTCTTGTGAGATCAGCTGCTCATCTCCAACAGAGCATGCTCAAACCTGCCATTGCTGACCTTCACGTTGCCTCTTGCTGTGATTGGCTGCCCAGTCACTCTGCTTGGGTCACTCAGTCTCTCTGGAGTAATGAATCCATTCCCTCCCACCCACCTTCTTCTCCTGGCTCCTGGACACCACATTCTCCTAGAATACCTCCACTTCACAGGCATGCTTCTTCCCAGCTCTTCTTTCTCTTGTCCTCAGGATCACATGACTCCGTTGGCGAGGTGTCCGCTATTATTTTCAAATCCCTTAGTGACTTAAGCCAGTCGATTTTTTTTTTTAAATCCTTATTTATTAACTTTACATCCTGCTTGTGGCCCCACCTCTCCTTCCAGTTCTCCTTCACATGCCCCTCCCCCATTCTCCTCTCTCCTTTTCTTCACAGAAAGGGGGAAAGGGGGGGGTCCCCCATGGGTACCAACCCACCCTGGCACATTCGTAGCTGCAGAACTAAGTGCATCTTCTCCCGCTGAGGCCAGACAATGCAGCCCAGCTAGGGTAATGGGATCTAAAGGGAGGCGTCAGACTCAGAGCCCCTGCTCCAGTTGTTGGGGGATCCACATGAAGACCAAGCTGTGCATTCACAAGTCTCCGCTTATTACTACCTTGCTACTCTGATCTTTCAGTGGCCTCTAGATCTCCGCCTGGGTGTCCAATGGGCATTTCAGATATAGCATTGCGCAGACCGATGATCTCTGATCCTTTCTCCCACCTTCTTTTGTTCCTTCTGTCCCCTAGACCCAGGCCTCTTCCAGTCTTCCCCATGGGTCACTTAGGTCAAAGCAGGGACTCATGGTAGCTTCCTCCTGTTTCTGGACACCTGCACTTTTCCATCAAGTTTCCTGCTTTTGCTTTTCCTCCATACTCATGGGGGTCTTATAAATTCATGACACCCCAACAAAGCTTCGGTACCCCAGTAAGACCCAAACCTCCCACCAGCACCTGCTATTACCTAGCCCCTACCCCTGTGTCCAGCCTTGCTCCCATACTCACTACATGGCAGACACAGGATGTTCTCTTCGCTTCTCAAATATGGCATGCTTTCTGCCTTTCAGACAATTAATTGCCATGGCTGAGCATTTTACCCCCGATCTTCACAGAATTTTCTTAGTATCACTCAGATTTTGGCTCAAATGTTGCCCTTAGTCAGGGGTTGGGAAGCTTTCTTATCTAGGGCATCTAGAGTGCCGGTGTCTCTGCCAGCTGCTTTGTCTTGTTTTACCCCAGCACTTATCTCTCCCTGACATATTCCTGGCTCCTTTGTCACTGGCTGTCTTCCTCTGCTTACATGTCCACGGTGGGAAGCAGGGACCTGTTTGTCTTGGGCACGACTACAACACAGTTGGATTTGTGAAAATCAGTGGGTAAATGTGGAGGAGTAACTGTTGAATTGTAAAATGGTGCATAAATTGCTATCTCTTCCAACTTTTCTGAAGTGAGCTTTTAAAAATCTTACAATAGAGAAAAATTGAAAATAATTTAGAAAGGCAGTCTCATTGACGTAATAATTGAGGTTTACACAAACTTATAATGTTCAATTGGCATTTTAATCCAAAAAAGTAGGAATGTTGCGGCCTCTTAGCTAATGTTAAACAGAAACCATTTTGCAAGAAATGGAAAAGCTTTGTGTCCAGTCACCACAGTCACTCATCTCAAGCTTTATGGTTTTCTTAAAAAGAGGAAATTCTTCAAGTGCCTCTTTATATGACTCTTTTAAATCTTCAGCCCTCTTGTTTGCCTCTTCCTGCATTTGTTTACAGATTTTATTTTTTTCTTCCATTATGGGAAAGGAAGAAGTCAAATTATCCCTCTTTGCAGATGATATGATAGTGTATATAAGTGACCCCCAAAATTCCATCTTACCAAAAGCAATTTACAGATTCAATGCAATCCCTATCAGAATACCTACAAAATATTTTGAAGATATTGAAAGATCAATTCTCAACTTCATATGGAGAAATAAAAGGCCCAGAATAGCAAAAACAATCCTATACAATAAAAGATCCTTTGGAGGAATCTCCATACCTGATCTCAAGCTGTACTATAGAGCAACACTAATTAAAACAGCATGGTACTGGCACAGCAATAGGCTGATGGATCAATGGAATCGAATTGAAGACCCAGAGATGAATCCACACACAATTGGACACTTGATTTTTGACAAAGAAGCCAAATCCATTCAATGGAAAAACTATAGCCTCTTCAACAAATGGTGCTGGTCTAACTGGATGTCTACATGCAGAAAAATGCAATTAGACCCCTATTTGTCACCATGCACAAAACTCAATTCCAAGTGGATTAAAGACCTCAACCTAAAACCAGAGACATTAATTCAGTTAGAGGAAAAAGTGAGGAAGAGCCTGGAACACATTGGCACAGGAGACAACTTCCTGAACAGAACACCAACAGCCCAGGCCTTAACGTCAACAATTAATAAATGGGACCTCATGAGGCTGAGAAACTTCTGTAAGGCAGGTGACACTATCAAGAGAACAAAGCGACAGCCTACAGACTGGGAAAAGATCTTCACCAACCCTTCATCTGACAAAGGTCTAATATCCAAAATATATAAAGAACTCAAAAAATTAAATACCTCCAAACACAATAACCCAATTGAGAAATGGGGCTCAGAAATAAACAGAGAATTCTCAACAGAGGAATATCAAATAGCTGAGAAACATTTAAAGAAATGCTCAACCTCCTTAGTCATCAGAGAAATGCAAATCAAAACAACACTGAAATTCCATCTTACACCCATCAGAATGGCTAAGATCAATAACTCAACTGACACCACATGTTGGCGAGGATGTGGAGAGAGAGGAACACTCCTTCATTGCTGGTGGGAATGCAAACTAGTACAACCACTTTGGAAATCTATCTGGCACTTTCTCAGAAAAATGGGAATAGGGCTTCCTCAAGACCCAGCTATTCCATTTCTTGGAATATACCCAGAAGATGCTCTACCACACAACAGGGACATATGCTCAACTATGCTCATAGCTGCTTTATTCATAATAGCCAGAACATGGAAACAGCCTAAGTGTCCCTCAGTAGAAGAATGGATAAAGAAACTGTGGTACATTTACACTATGGAATACTACTCAGCTATAAAAACAAGGAATTCCCGAAATTTGTGGACAAATAGATTGAACTAGAAATTATCATAATGAGTGAGTTCACCTAGAAGCACAAAGAGTTTAATGGTATATACTCACTTATATCGAGACACTAGTCCAAGGGTCATGTCCCATGAAAAACTTTACTCACCAGGAAAGTGGGTCAGAGGAGAGGACATCCTATTGAGACTTTAGGTGAGAGAAGCCTGGGAGAATGAGGAAATAGAAGGATCCAGAAGGTCCTGGAAACCTACAAGAGGAACTTTAGGACAGGTGGATCTGGGTCCTGGGGTCCTCCTCAAACTATGGCACCAGCCAAGGAAAATATAGGCAGTAAACTTCGAACCCTCACCCAGACTAGCCGATGGACAGGACATTCTCCACCGTTGAGTGGAGAAGATCTGACTTTCACACAAACTCTGGTGCCCCATCTCTGACCATGTCCCCTGGATGGGGAGGCATGGTGGCACTCAGAGGAAGGGTAGCAAGTTACCAAGAAGAGACTCGATACCCTAAAAGCATATACTGGGGGGAGGTCCCCCTCAGTCACAGACATAGGGGAGGGGAGTAGGGGGGAAGTGGGAGGGAAGGAGGAATGGGAGGATACAAGGGATGGGCTAACAATTGAGATGTAATATGAATAAATTAATAAAAATTAATTAATTAATTAATTTTAAAAAGAGGAAGGTACCTTCCCCTTCCTTCCACCATTTTGTTCATAAGGAGTGTAGGAAAGATAAGTTCATCTCACCAACACTGCGGTCCATATGCAGGAGATAAATAGATCTCTCAAGAAGAATTTAGCTATTAAATCTGAAACTCCAGCTCAGGACGGCGGCAGTCTCTCTTTGAAGCTCTTCTCCACTGATGATAAAAATTCTTAAGCCTCACAATGTTAGGGGCTGAGAGTGAACGGCCCTTAGCCTCAGCTGAGTCAGTTTCTGGGGAGAACCCTGATGTCTTGCCAAGATGGTAAACAGTTTCTCAGGTCATCTACTGAGCTACCACTGCTTCCTTTGCTGCCTGGAAGCTTCCGGGTGGGCACACCTGGACCTTTCTAGAGCTGACTTGTATATAGGAACGCAATCAGTTCAGTAGTACTCCCTAGATAGCTTATCACTTGTGCCCACACCTGACTCCAGATCTGATAAGAGTTTCAAGGGAAAGGAAAGAAGACCCTGTTGCTATGTGCTTAACTCCTTCTTAGCATGTTGAGAAAGTGTGGCCTCAAGCCTGAAATCCGTTTATAAGGAGAATATTAGATTAGTTTTGTCAAAAAGAGATTTCAGTGATCTCACCATGGAAGCTAAAAAGTCAGCCCCATAGAAGTAGTGTATGGAAAAATCAGCCACCAGAAACTTAGACAGATAGAGGGGAGGGAGGATAAGGGGAGGCCAGATAATGGTTGCCAAAATTCAAATAGATGGGGTGAGTTAAACTCTAGAGTTCCACAGCACAATGTGTCTGTAGTCTACAAAAGTTTATTATGTATTTCACAAAGCATCAAAATAGAGGTGTTGACTTTTTAAAAACATGAATAAATGATAAATATTTTAGGAGATGGAATGTTAATTATCCTGATTGGGTATTATACATAATATATATGTGTATGTATATATATGCATATATGTATTATATATGAAGGTGAAGTTGCCGTTTCAAGAGCCTGAGGAGGCAAAGCTTGCACTTGGACAAAGAAATGGATGCAGAGGCTCCCCCAGGATGCCTAATTAACCCTAGGGAGCATGACAATATAGGCTTTGGAAGGGGAGATAGTCCTTAGAGCAAACACATGGCCAACAGTGACCTCCCTCACTTCACCTTCTGTTTTCTAAGGAATAGAAAACTACTCTTAATTTTGCAAGGGAGGCTGAGAGGTGTACCCCTTTCATTTCTTCTGTGAGTCAGAAGAGCACTTCTCTTTGCTGTCAAGCCACTTGGCACAAACAACTTAAGGCCAGATCTTGGTATTTCAGCTCATGGTTTCAGAGAACTCATTCCATAATCCTCTCACCCATGGAGTCCCAAGAGGCAATGCCTCAAAACAGTAGGGTTATATGGTGGAAGCTGCCCACGCCTCACTACTAGGCAGCAGGAAGAAAGGCATGGACCAAGTCTAATCTTCAAAGCCATAGCCATGCCCCCAGTGACCTACATCCTTCAACTGACGTCTACCTCCTCTGTTTCCACCCCTCACAACAGTGCTATGAGCTCGGGGCTGAGCCTTCAACATGTGAGCCTGTGAGAACAATTCATATTTAAGTAACGATCCTGGGCTAGCTCATCTCCTGCTATAGACAAACACACACTATGTTGTGACTTGGGAATAACAGAGCTGTCATTATTCTTCACTATTAAGAGAAAATTTAGTACACTTCAGGTGATCCTTTCTAGGGAGGGGTTTTCAGAGGATGGTACAACCTAGGAGCTCTGTCACCTGGACTGGGGATGGCTCAATCACTGTATATCCATATAGGTGCACGGAGAACTCACTGCACACATAACTACTTCACTGCCCTCAAGGTCATTGCTTGTCTTTAATAACAAGGCTCTAACCTAGAGGTTTCAAGGTTCTCCTAAAAACTCTTGGCCCAGCCTTCTTATGGTTCAAGACCTACCTGGTGCATATAAAGCCAGCTTTGTGTGCACTTAGCTATCAGCCTTGAGTCTATAGAACTGATTCTCTGACCTTTGTACATATGTCTGACTCTCACATACAAGCTGGTACTTCTATTCATCATCTTAAATTCAGGTGAACACCAAAGACCCCGCTGCCTCTGTAGATTATCAACGTGACTCCTACTTTATGGTCCAGAGCAAAGTTGTCCTGAACTCATGACCTCAGGGGGCATTGTTGGGTTTTCATGTTGCATCAGGTCTATAAAAGACCAGTTAGAAACTGGCTACAAGAGACCCTCAAGGACACTGTAGTTGCTTGTTTCTCATTAGCCCTGCATGAGCTGTCCCATGACCATCTCTCCAAACGAAGTCTTTGCAAAGGCTACACAGGTTATAATGCTGTCAGAAAAATGGAGTCAGTGCTCATCTAGCTATGTTTCAGATATCAGTCATTAAACAGAATGGTGTGACATCTGTTTCCTCTCTTCTGCAAACACGCAGGTCTAGCAAACAGGGAGCTCTGGATGCCCATGCTGTGCTTTGTCTGTTGATTATGAAACTGAATATATTCTAATTATGGACCAATTAATGAGTCATATCAGAGGAGGCACACAGAACCTATGATGTGAATGGCAGTGGCTTATGTTTGCTTTGCTACTATAAGTTGCTATAGTATCCATTATTCATCACTTACTAGTCTGTCATTTGTATTCCAAATTCCTCACATTTGCCACCCCTGTGCCAGACCTGCCATGGACACTAGTAGATAACTGTGCCTCACAGTATCATTTACTCATCCAATTGGCTCTTTTGGAGGATAAAGAAGGCACTTTTTACGTAAGCGTTGTCAGCTCTCAGAAGTGAAGTGTCATCGGCTGTGCATAAAAGTGGCTACAAGAACAAAAATAGTGGAAACAAAATGAAACAGATAAGTGACTCTGAGCAGGAAGAGGCCACCATGTCTGCACACAAGACCCCAGCTCACAGTAGATGGAGCCTTCACAAAACAGCTCCCAGATCTCTATGGAATGACTTCTGGTGACTTACTTGGAATAAAGTGTCGAGAAGGGTCAGAGGTTAGGCAGGATGTAGGCATTCCTGTGTGAGGGTGGGTACGTCATAGACATGCCTAGTCTGGAAAATCCTCTGGCCATGTGGTTAGCCTGCCTGTGCTGCACAGCTATGAGCAAACTCTGGAAAAAGCAACAGTAGGGCTGCACCAGCCAGATACCAGCATCTCACTTCCAGGGGAAATGGCAGGCAGCTCAGGGTGAGGGCTGGCAAGATGGCTCAGTGGGTAAGACACTTGCTGTGCAAGCTTGACACCCTAAGTTCAATTCCCAGAACCCATGTAAAAGTGGAAAGAGAGAACCGACTTTACAAAGATATTACTTGGCTTCTGCATATAAGTCCAGCATATGTGTGCATGCATCATATACACACAGGTAAATGTTTTAAAAAGAAGAAGTTGGTCTTTTATGTGGGTCACAGGTTTTCTTGGCTGCATCTTTCCATGCTCACAGCCTTTGCAAAAGTCCTGCCTGCATCCACCTTCAGTGATGGGAATGCACATGACTCGTCCTCATCCCCTCAGGCCTCAATACACCTATATCTCATAGACCTTAAGCTTTTTCCTCAGTAAGCCCTTTCTCCATAGTGATCATTAGCTTTTCTGTTCTTCTCAGCACCCAAGAAATTGGGTGTGTGCCGTTCTGATGACAGCCATACACTGAACCCCCAAGGCAGAGCATCAGGCTTAACAGAGAGGAGTATCCACGCACACCTGCCAACATCCGTCTGCCTTTAATCTGGTAATCAACACGTGTCACAAGCCCCACATGCTGAACACTGTCCCATTTGTGAAATGTGTTTCTTCCATGTGCTTCTGCCCTTGAGGGAAGAGCTGTGCTAGCAAGAGAGGAAGACATGATAAGTGAATAAATATTATTCATAAGTGAATAGAGTTAGTGGCTCATGGGTAAAGGCGGAAGCAAGCACAAGAGCAAAAGACTGAAGGGATGTCTGTGGCCGCTTCTCGGTGAGGAGTGGCATAGAAGAGTCTAACTTTCTTGTTAAAAATCTTTTCGTCTACTTTTTGTTATTAACTATCTTCTTTGACAATTTCATACATGTATATACATATTGTTTCCCTTACTTTCTACCCTCTCTTACCTTCCTCTCCCACGGTCAACTCACAAGTCTTGGTGTCTTGTCTTGTGACCCCATGGAGTTTAACCAGGACCATTTGTGTGACCATTAGTTTTGAACTTCGGCTGACCTGGGGATACACAACTGAAAACAGGGACCGCCCTGAATCTACCAGTATCCAGGAGTCCAGATGGGTGGGGCAGAGCCCTGGGAGTCCCTTCCCTGGTCCATGATGGCAGGCCATCTTGTGCATGCTCAGTGCAGGAGCCATAGCTGCTGTGAGATCATGACTGCACTGGCCGGTCATACCTAGAATACGGCAAGCATTCCACAGCCGTTCTCCTATCCCCCAGTTCTTGCCTTCTTCTCACCCGCTCTTCCACAATGATCCTTGAACCTTCGAGGGGGTAACATAGGAAAAGCCTTCATCTCTGGTTTGGACTTCTAAGGCTACTAGAAATCCACCAGACTCAATCAGGAAGCTGTTCTAGTCAGAGAATTTAGAATGGGATGGAAAACTCCATAGACGCCCCCTCTGTTCCCCCTCACCACTTTCATATTCCAAACCAATAGACACAAATTTATTAATCAAAATGTTTACTAAATATTTTCATGAATATTTTTGAAAAGCAAAACTCCCATCTAGGCAGCTGTCTGTTTTAGATGAGATATCATCGTTTTCAAAAGGTCCTGAAGAAAGTCAGACTGTGAACAAAACCAATCGCTTGTCAGTGAACAGTGCACCTTGTATTGTGCTAGTGTGAAGAGAGCGAAGTAAGAGAGATAAAGGTGTTGGAAGGCAGATGGTTCCAGGGTTAGAAAAGGCAGACTTGACTCTAGAGTTGGTAGTCTAAAAGGATATTGGCCCCCAACATCACTCAGAAAAACGTTCCAAGTAGAGAACTGAGGAGATGTGGCTGTTGTGTCCAGACAGCAAGAGCTTCAATACGATTGGATACAAGGGGGCAGAAGGGGACCCTGTTCATTAATTGAGGTCACAGAGTCATTTTTTTCTGCAACACCCAGGAATCTGGACTGTAACTGGACCAAAGGAACAAAAGACTCTTCTTTTGTCCCCTGTTATTCTAAAGGTACAGGACTGTCACCCAGGAAGAAGAAGAAAAAAAAAATCTTGATTCGCCTCTTAAAGGCTTGTGCAATCTCAAGCACCCTTCTAGAACAGGCATGCCTTCTTGGATACATGCTCCTCTGTGTCATTCAGTCGCAGATGGGAGAGAGAGCTGCCGCTTGATCTGATCATTTCAGAAACAATTAAGCATTTTTACTGATCTCCATGGAGACCGCTCTAATACCAGCCTGTTCCTTTCATGCCCTATTTGTAGTTGAAAGCATAATTATTCCTCCTTCAGACTCTCTTTGGGACCTGTTACTTATTCAGGGAAATTAGATTCTTTGGACCAAGTAGTAATCAAACTTTCATTTTATTAATTGTTTCAGTTCAAGAAAAAAGCTGTCAGGCGGGCTGGGGCAGGGAGGGGGAGGGGGAGGTGGTGAGGAACTGTGAGTTTAGGTTCAAAGGGTGGAGAAGAGCCTCGAGCTGTCTTGAGCTCAGATCCTCAAACTCTCTTGTACTAACGATGTGATTTGGTCAGTTTGTGTAGCTCCCTCAGCTTCAGCATCCTTGTGAATAGACACAAACTGTGAGACAGTGGCTGGCCCAGGGGAGGTCCTAAGGATGTGCTGCCTTTCTCCTTCTCCCTTTTTCCTTCCTTACACTCGCTTGCATGAAAAGTGCTCTTCTAACCATACATATTCCGAGCCAAATCACTCTGCAAACTGAGCTTCTGGAGTCTGGATAATTCTTTATTTTCATTGATTTCACTGTTGCACTATGTTAACTGGATTTAGTGGAAAAAGCACCAGTTTTTCCCCACTGGGTTCAATACAGAGCTTTGTGATAACACTAGCAATTTATTCTGAATTATGTATTGTATTTTAATAATATGCCAACAATTTCATAAATAGCATCTTTCTTAATTTATCCTAAGAGTGGGCACTGTGCCCATTTATAACAGGGACACTGAGCATTAAGGGAAAGGAAGTGCATTGCCTAGCACCATAAATCAGGAGCTTAACTCACTCTCTCTCCAGTACCCTCTTCATCTTTACTACTAAAGGACAGGGGGCAAGGATGGCACATGAGACTCTTGAGGCAGCCTGTCATCGCAAAGTTCTTTCTTGGACATTCTACACTCAGTTCTCTAATCTAGAAATAGTCTGGAATAGAGGATAAATGTGCTGAACTTGAAATCAAACTGTATGTGTCAGCAATAGTGATCAGTCTGTTAAAGGGATAATTAATTTCTTTCTAATTGGAACTGAAGCTATTTCACAGGACAGAAGACTCATTTGATACTGTAAATGTGGTTCAAACCTCATAGCTGGGGAGGTCATAGCTCCTTGTGAGAAGCTATGGCTATTGCCTTGCTAAATAGTATGGTGTGTCTATCAAAACTATCTTCTATTTTTCATTTTTAACCATTTGCATAATTAATGTTCTATCATTTCGGTGGTGGCTTGCTTATAAATCACCCAAACATTTTATTTTAGGTATACCTATGTACTTATGAAATACTGTTTGCTGAGGAGGTTGTTCAAGAGTGGGAAGAAACAGGGTCATGCCCCTGCCACTCACCCCCTATTTGTCCTTCGTGTCTTCTCCTTAGATTGACCTCAGATGAGATCCGTAAAATGTATCGTGCTGATTAAGTGATTCAAGAAAGTACAAAGCGTGCAAATGAAGGCTCCTGGTTTTGCCCCGGGCTCGCCAAAGCCTCAGACACATGTGACCTACTGACTGCTTCTCCAGCCCTCCTATCAGCTCTCCTAACCCCCGTGGCTTTCAAATCCCTTATCTGTAGAGGTAAAGGCAATGCCGTGTCTGCCAAGGGAAATCATGAATGATTGACAGGCAGCTTAACATTACAAATGACTGGAAAAGTATAGTTGAGTGTCAGACAAATGGGAGTTCAAGCTTCAGCTGCACCAAGCCACTTGACCTTGGACTAGTCATTTCAATCTTTTAACCCCAGTTTCCTGTCTGTCAAACCGAGATAATGCTATCAGCACTAACTGAGACAGACATCCACTTAGCATTCAAAACATGACCATGAGCACTTCCTACAGAGTACAAACAGTGGCCAGAAGTTACCTTTAATCTTTGGATCCATTCTGCTCATGGCCTTTCAATCATTAAAGAATGAGTCTAGCATACACTTTATTCTCTCTCCACCCACTTGACACTAACTATTTTGAAAATAAACGTATCACATACCTAAGCTTTCTTCTAGAATTCCTGGCTTGTAAAGAGTTTGGATGTTCATACTGCTCCATGTTTGATTTTTTTTTTTTTTTTTTTTGGTACATAATTTCCATCCCCTACTCTGATCTACCCAATGGACAGGACATTCTCTACAGTTATGTGGAGAGCGGGGACTGACTCTGACATGAACTCTGGTGCTCCATATTTGACTACCTCCCCTTGGTGGGGAGGACTGGTGGCACTCAAAGAAAGAATAAGCAGTCTACCAAGATGAGACTTGATAGCCTATGACCATACAGTGGGGGAGGAGGTCCCCCTCAGTCATAGACCTAGGGGAGGGGAATAGGGTGAAAGCAGGAGGGAGGGAGGAATGGGAGGATACAAGTGGTGGGATAACAATTGAGTTGTAATCTGAATAAATTAATAAAATTTAAAGAAATTGGAAACAAACATCCACTCAGTACCAGGCCTGGGTTCAGAATGTTAATCTTATTTTATTTTTGCCAGAAACCCACTCAGCGATGGAGAGGGCACCTGTCTGTCATAATACCTGATGTGGACAGTCTTGACGTTAGTGCTTTCCACACCAACCACAGAGCTACCCCCTGCTTTTCAGGATCTTGTACCAGTGAAGGGCCCAGGGCTCCCTGACACCTCCGATGAGTAGGTCAACGGATCCAGCCAGGAACACAGGCAGTGTGGAGGGCCCACCGATTCCTATCTCGCTGCTGATTCCTGGCTGCCATTGATGCTGAGACTAGAGCTCCTGCCTCATTTCAGCTCTACCTTCAGATTCTGACTTACTGCTCGGTCCAACAGCCCTGCCTGCAGCAAAGGAGGCTCCGTCTTGTCTTAACACCACTGTCCTTGTTATGCTGTGTGTCAGGTGTCACAGTTTTTTTTTTCTTAATGACAATTTCTCGTGGCTTGCTATTTTTTCTAAACTGGGGTCAATAATCCCTCAGGGTCACCTTTGAATTTCTCTCCCAGGAGCTCACTCAACCAGTCAGGCATACATCTACCTGCTCAGAGGCACCTATGCGTCTATTGCAAAGCTCCCGTAGGCCAGGCAGGCTCTGTGTCAGAAGCCAGAGATAGCAAAAGAGATAGGGTGCCTGTCATGGGGGCTCACCGTCTGTAGCCCAAGGTCTCAGGACCAAAGCTATAATTTCAGTGGGCTAAAGGGGGTGGGGTAGGAGGAGAGAAAATGGCAAGAATGTTATCACTAAACCTTATTCCTGTTTGAAGGAGAAGGACAAGGCAGCATAGCAAGGAGAAGGGGAGAGTGATGTAATTTTGATGTTTACAGGCTTGCGTCTGGCCCCCGAGGTGAGGACATTGGCTTTTACTACCAGCCTCTCTGCTTGCACATAGAGCTGCACAGGGCGGTTCTTGCAGACTGAGGCAGACTGGGGGCCACTCAGCTATCCTCCTCCACATTTTCTTGACTTGTGCCTCTTGCCATGCATGTCTCTGTGCTTAAATCTCCCTGGAAACCACATCAATTCTTCTGCCCCTCTAGCGGCGCTCTTGCCCTCCCCCTCTTCTTTTTGCATGCTCACTGACTTCAGCCTCCCCCACTACTTATTCCTTGACACTGATTCAATGTGGAAAATTAGAGATGCCCAACATTGTTTCACAAATGCTGGCAGTAGTACAGGGAGGGTTGCCATAAGAGGGCAGGTTAGGAGGGCATCTGTCAGTGGGAAAGGCAGTTGGAATGCCTTCAGTGTATTGTTCTAGAAATAGAAAAGAAGAAGGGAAGGGTCCATTCCTTGCCCTTTCCTTTATGCCTCAGAGAAAACACAACACAAAGCTTCAGGGTTGAAGAGAATCCGAAGACAGGACGCCACGTCCTAGGTTAGAAGCCTGACCGTTTGCGTCAGGCCTGGAAACTCGGGGTGGGCTGATCATGACCACATAGTGATCTTTCAAGGGCTCAGGAACTTTGGAACTATGGGTAGCAGTGAAGGGATGAAGTCCGGGACACCAGCCAAAGCTCGTTCCACGGTTGCCTACACAGGTCACCCTCTTACTCTCCCAGGAGCACGCGCTATCAGCCATGGGGACCACAGCGTAAAGCCAAGACAAACAAGTGGAAGAAGATACTAAAAACGGTGACATTGCATAGAGAACTTACGTAGAAAAGTTGCAGATGTAGTCACTGTACCATGGACAAAATTACACATTAGGAACGTGCACATAAATGTTTTGCTGGCATGTCTGAAGGCCGTGTGCATGTAGTGCCCATGGCACCAGAAAATGTTGTACAAGATAATAAGCCTGGAAGCCGTCTACTGGGGGTGGCTTCGGTGTCTGTCAGTCATCTAGCCTTTAAAGGACACAAAGAGCCCACATTACTGGCACATTTGGTGCCATTTTATTTCTTCTATTTGTTTAAGTTCCACCTGTTACCTGTGAGTCACTTGAACAAAACTCGAATGTGTCATAGCGTAAAGGCAACATGACGTTGTACCTGGAAATGTCTCAGGACATTTAAGGAACCCCAAATTCCAAACCAAATTTGGTTTCAATCCTAGGCTAAGTGGGTACCAAGAGACAAATATCGGGTTCCGTCATGAGTCTAAATGTTTCTGCCTTGCAGAGACGGTAGGACTCAGGCGTGCCAAGCTGCAATGATGAAATGACCCAAATAACCTTGACTGTCTGTGTCCTCCTATTCTCTACTTGGTCTCACCTCGCCCTGGAGTCATCTGTTATGTGACATGGTATTGACCACACTCAAGTATAAGGTACTGCATGCCTTAGATTTATTTGTTTAGTGTGTTGGGGTTTTGTGTGTATGTGCGTGCGCACGCATGCATGCGTGTGTGTGTGTGTGTGTGTGTGTGTGTGTGTGTGTGTGTGTGTATGTGTCCCATAGCACACATATGGAGGTCAGAGGAGTAGAATCTCTCCTTTCACCTCTTAGTTCCCAAGGACTGGACTGTGGTTGTCAGGCTTGCCATCCCCCTGGCCTCATTGCTTGCCTTAGAATCAGTACTGTTGATTCTATAATTTGCTTATCTTTACTCTCAACCTATGCTCAAGCCCCTACTCTCATTTTCTTTATTTACACAGACAAAGGGGTCAGGAATGGGAAATCAATGTTGAGATGATTCTTTGCTAGCCCAGAAACTTTGCTTTCTGGTCCAGTATGTCCTTTAGCCCCTTTGATGAGCCTGTCGTGCATCTAGTGCCTAGATTCTAGCCAATGACACCACAAGCAACTTTTCCAAAGCTGAACTTAGGACTTTTAGAACCAAAAAGCAGCTCTCATCTCAGTTGATGGTTCAGCCATCCATCCATCCACCCATCTATCCTTCCGTCCACCCACCCACCCACCCATCCATCCATGCTCAGATAGTCATCAGTCCATCCACTCACGTATACACCTGTTCATCCATCCATCCATCCATCCATCCATCCATCCATCCATCCACACATACTCACCAATTCATTCATCCATTCATCTGTTGCTCTGTGCATTCATGTTTCCATCCATGCTGACCAACTCGCCCATCCACCCATCTACCTACTCATCTATGAAGCCATGCATTCAGCCATCCTTCATTCAGCTGTTCAAGTTATACACTTGGTTAAGCACCAATAGTATGAGTGGTAAATCAGGCTTAGGTTTAAGCATTGTTCTGTCACTAATGTAACTTCTCTCATGTCTCCATATATCTATCTTGGCTTTACTTACTTTATAGAATTAAAAGTACAATACTGAGTCAGACATCTGAGACACTGAGTAATAATAGCACACATCACATTTTGATTTGAATAGGAATAGATGTGTGCTATACAATGCAGTGTTTGTGGCTTAAATATGTAATGAATGATTACTATTATTACTACTCACATTAACATTAATAGTATCTATGTGTGTCTGTATAGATAGAGGCATTCGGATAAAAGGGTGTTTACATATACACACTTTACTCACATAGGAGTATAAATATAATACAGTATAGATGGAGATAACTCAATCAAATGAATTTGGCAAAGTCATGTCCTTGGAGGGACTCTCTCCAGGCTCACAATTATGTAAGAAGCACTTCTTAAAATGTTACATATACAGTTCAGGTCTGTAGAATGAATTTTTGGGTAATTTACTTAATACTAACAACAGCTACTGTTTAGTAAGTATTTGGTCTGGCTGGCACTGAGTGATTCACACATGCCAATTACACATGCAATATTATTTATAAGATTTGGAATCTTTTCTGTCTGGCAAATCAAAGTGATATTTATAGAAGTCATGGTCCTTGTTACAGGTCACACTGTTTGAGGCCAAGCTGAGGTCTATCTTGAGTCTAATTTCAGAGCCTGGCTCTTGCCCCTAAGCTGTGTCCCCATGCCACAGATAGCTGATTGCTATTTACAGATATTTCTGCCTTTGGGGTTCTTTTTAATCAGTGCTGTGGTGGTTTTCCCACTCGGTGTCCCCAAGGTCACTGCAGTCTCATGTCCATTTCTGATATGAGCCAGCTGTTGCTAAGTGATGCATTATCCAAGTCTTTGCTTTGGCCTTGGAGAATAGATTTCACATCCCAAATGATGCTTGAGTAGCGTTTTGCTTCTCAAAGCTTCCACAGGATCTGCTTTACAGATCAGGCCATCATCTGTTAGCTTGGCTAAATACCCTGTGCTTGGGCTCCCAGAGGAAGCCAAGGTGGACAGTGCTGCCCCCTGAACTGCAAGACTGTGGCAGCAGGTCCATCCAAGATACCTATACACATATGCATTACACCATCCTTAACTCCCTGTATGACACAAGATGCAGAGGACAGCATTTCCCAGCTGGAGACAAATGTCCTGGAACCTCTAAGCTGGTGGTCCCATTACTGTCATCACTTGCCGATCACATTCTCCACAGCCAGCCCTGCTACACAAGTGTTCTATGCATGGTCTCATCTCATCGCTGAGATAAATTATTACAGCATCAATGTTACAGGTGAGGAACTGTCCAGAAATAGTTGCAGTCACTGGCTGAGAGCGTATTCAGTGCTGAACTTGAGTTTGAATCTAGACTTGTGACTCCCATCTGAGGCCCAGTGATTCTGAACTGTAGTTATATATACAAAGATGATGGATGAAGATGGTAGCAGAAGAGAAGATCACATCCACTGGGAACTGGTGGTGTGTACAGACTGCATGAAGTGGAATGCAACCCTACCCCTGGGAGGCAGAAAACATGAGTTTCCATTAAAAAAAAAATCCCCATGAGTGTGGGAGAAGTATTCTTTCCCCAGGGAATAGACCCCTAATTGGCTATTCCAGTCTCAAGTGGTCAGCCCTGAAATCACATGCATATACAAGCAGTACCAAACAGGCCCAGAGGGTTGACTTTACATATTTCTGTGCATACATATTTGTAACAATAACAAAGAAGAAGAGCCCAGGAATTTGAGGAGAGGTGAGGTGGAGACATGGAGGAATTAGAGAAGGAAAGGGGGAAATAATGCAATTATATTCTAAACAAAATGTAAATTAAAGCATGTCCACGTGACTAGAGACTGGGAAAGGTGTGAATTGAAGGGTAGAGAGAGGATGATCCGGAGGCCAAGCAAGCAACGGTCAATGTTTGTAGCTTGATAGGGGGATTATTGTATAGAACAATTAACTCCGTATTGGGAAGTGGCTGAAGGAGAGGACTTTGAATGCTCCTGGCACAAGTGATCTTTGTTCTAGATGACAGATGTGACGATCATCCTGCTTCCATCATTGCACTGTACACATCATTGCACTGTAACTAAACTCCTTAAATCAAAGCTTGGTGTGACTATGTTTAGAGAGTAGCTGACATGTTTGGGAAGTAGCTGACCATATTTAGGGAGTAGCTGACTGTTTGGGAATAGCTGATCGAGTTTAGAGAGTAGCTAGTAATACAGCTGAGTTGGCTTTGTGCTGAGGTTGGGGGTGGGGGGAGAGGTGGTAAGCCATCTGGGAGGAAGAGAAAGCCAGCAGCCACTTGAGCACGAAGAGGTGCCAAACTGGGGTGAAAAGGGCACCGCTCAATCCCACTGTGCACCCTGACCTGCCGATGACATTCTCATTCACAAGGGACACTCACTTAGAGAAGCTTTCAGGCAGTGGAAAACTCCTGACACTTGGCATCTGAATTCCATTTATCTATTGCCAAAATGAAGGTAAAAGTCATGTGCACTGGGTGCACAGCATCCCTTCGATGCCAGCTGTATCAAGGCATGTTTAAAAGATCACTAAAGAGGCCTGGGGGTGGGGGATTTGGCAAATGTCTCTCTAAAAAAAAAAAAAAAATTCTTGTCAGAAAGCAGCGAGTCGGTAATGCATGAATTAGAATCCTCTCCAAGTCCAGATGCATATTATAATTGAGAATGAGAAATTGCTTCCTGAAAAGCCAATGGAGCTAGATTGTGGAGTCATTTTTGAAAGGCAGTTTCTGTCGGAGTCAAAGTGCCCCGTTAGAAGAGTGTTTGAAAACCTGGAACTCATGAACCAGCTTTCGGGAGCCTCAGAAATGAGCTTGAACTTTGCTGTTTACCTTACAGCTGCTTCACTCAATCAAAGCCTCTTATGGGAGTCCAGAAATCCGCAAAGATGGCCCCCTCACGGAGAAGCAAAGCACGGTGTGCCTCCGGGTTACAATGGAGCTGTGCCAGGCAAATGGCTATTGACGTTGTGAACAGCCTCCTCTGAGGTGTTAACTCACCAGAACACATCTTCACAAAGGCCTGAGTCTCAGGGATGCCTGTGCCACATAATCGGTGTCCTACATAGGTTTGAAGGATGCCGCCATGGCTATTTCATGATCGATCTTGTTTGTTCCAGCCTTGTGGCTGAACGGACTGCCGGCGGGACTCCCTCGGGGGAGCTGCAAAAGCTTTGTTCTGAGAAACTCTTACCCCGCCCGCCCACCACACTCCAGTCAGGACCAAGGGCTCCAGACTGTGTAGTTAGAGCCATTTTCAGAAGAGCTACATTGATCAAGAGGCCAGTATTCAGCCATTCCTTCACTCCATTGTCAACAGGGAGGGAATCTGGCTGTAAGTAAGTATTCCATGAACTTTCATTGACCCCCAGCAAAGTTCAGGTTTTTAAAAATTAATTTTTGTGGTATTCTATTATATTCTCTTAAAGGCCCAGAGAAGTATAATTACTCCTATCTTAGAGATGAAAAATTGGGGTGCAAGGAAAGTCATAATTTGTCCAACAAATTTCTCTATGTGTTACCTGGAGGGGGAAAGCATGCATCAGGTTCCTGTTTCGTGCCATGTGCTGCTGCTCTAAGAAATTCTTTGATACTCAAAATGGTACAGTGATTTATTTATTCTTTTCAAGAATAAGAATATTTTCTCAGTAAATTTAAACAATTGATTGTTTTAATTTTAGTTCATTATATATGTGATTGCTTGTTTGCATGTGGACCATATGCATGCAGTTCCTGAAGAGGCCAGAAGAGGGCGCAGAGCCTCCTGCAACTGAAGTCACTACAGGTGGTTGTGAGCCACCACTGTGGGTGCTGAGAACTGAACCTGGGTCCTCTGTCAGAGTAACAAGTGCCCTTAGCCACTAAGCCATCTCTCCAGGCCTCGGAAAATTGATTCTTAACAGTGAATGATATCTAGAGCTAGATCCAGACAAGTTCATACACACACACACACACACCCCTCTTGAAATTTCAAGGAAAATTATTGGGAGTTTATCAATCATTTTTAACCAAACAGAATGATTAACAAAAGCAAATTATGAATAGAAAATGATATCTGTTTCCTCCATGTTCAAATGTAAAACCTACTTAATAGAGAACATTCCCCCACCCCCACCCCCGGTCTGTTCAGATGATGTTAAAAGGGACAGACATACAGATTACTGGACATAACTAGTGGGAATGCTTAACTAGCAGAATGTAAAAAGACAGCAGCTTTTCCATACAAGAGCAACTCCAATTTATTTGACACTTTTGAAATGGTGGGGAGTGATGTCACAGAGGAGCTTAGCTCAGAGGGCTCAGGGGACAGTCATCAGCCACCAGAGCCACCCTGGGCCAGCGATTTCCAGGCCCTTTGTTTTGCACACTTGAACAATGAAGAGGAAAGAAAGGAGTTTTATTATAGAACAGAATGCAAGAAAAAGGAAGTGTGCGGAGGTCCCATGCAGCAGGAGAGGCTCCCGAGAAAGGGCTGCTGCTGAGGGCTTTGTCTAGGAGGTAAAGCTCTGCTAGGCTCGGGCATGAGGAGCTAAGCTGATGAGGGCCAGCTGCTCCACCCAGGAAGTATCCAGGTGTCTCTTCATTCTGGTGCCTGAGTGGGGTTCCAGGCATGTCCCCAAGGCCAGTGGGGTACCTGAGCATGCTTAGCTTCCAGCTGTGCTCAGTAGGTTGTTGTATAAGAGTAAACAAGGTAACGGGGAGCCAGAACACGAGCCGCAGACCCTAAATAGTTATGACGTTTGTGGCCTCTGGCCAGACCGAACTACAGCTGGAACCAAGGACATTCCCAGCCTCTGGCAGGATAGAACTGGCTGACTGGTTGTCAAGGACAAGGGGCAGAGCGCTTGGTTTCGGGGAGGGGGGGATCTCCTCAAGATTGCCCGAGCAGTTTCTTTCTCTTGTTCTCACTGTCTCCAGACATTGCACGGTTGAACACCAATGTCTATAAAAAATCAACTGGCACAATGAAAAAAAAATGCCTAAAGCTTCAGTTGCTGTCCGGGTCTTAGAAAGATAACACCACATGAATTCCATAAGCACGCACACCCTTCTCGCTGGGTGAGCCCCTCAAAGCATCGTCCTTTTAAAGTTAGCCCACACACATAACTATCCTACAGGTCCCTCAGGTTGAGCTCCATAACTCAGGGGATGTCATGAATCTTCCAAACACATGTATACACACTGCTGTCCAGTATACAACATTGTTTGATCATTTCACACATGCATATACCGTTTTAAACAGGCCCACTCCGTCCCTTCTGCTATCTCCTGAGTGTCTCCACTGAGGATCAGGTGATCTCTGTGGTGCAACACCAGGCTGTGCAGAGCCTAACTGGAATCTATATCCTCATGTCTGGGCCATCTGGAGATGTCTACCAACAGTTTTGTGCCTCAGAGTAGCTAAAGGCTGTACACGGCTGACCTCAATCACCACACCTGGCCCTGCTTGCTGTCACTCATTTTGGGATGATCTACACATAGGGCTGAGGGTATTGCATAGCTGTAGGGGAAGCACCCACATTCTGAGCATGAGAACAGTACCAATCTTGTTGGGATGTGCTTGTCTATGTGGCAGCCCATATGGCATCTCACCAGTTGGGGAGAAATGGCAGCAGAAGCAACATGTACAAAGATGAGGTGCACCTACAGAAGATGAGGGGTCCCAGGTGCCCCACAGCGATCTGTAACCAAACCAGTAGATCCAGCACTCTAGCTCACTTCAGAGAAACCGATCTGGTCTCTAGAAAATCAGCTCAGGTGCTTAGGGTAGACAGATGCCCTGTGGCTTAATTATCTTTCACCAGGCCCCATCTCTTAAAGATCCTGCCCTCTCTCAAAACTGTGACCAAATTTCTAGCAACGTGGGCCATGAAGGGTAAACCACATCCACACCTCAGGGTGCAGGATCCCTGCTCTGTGCTCCATCACAGATCCCCTTCCTCTGTACACACCAGCTCTCTGTGTAGAACACATATGTGCACTTATCCATCCCTCACCCAGCTTTCTCCGGATGCCCTGCAGCATCTCTGGTAAGGCTGAAAACTCACCTCCCAGCTTCCCTCAGATCCTCACATTCTATCTCTCTAGTGCCTGAAGTTTCCTGTGCCTGCTGGCTTCCTTCTGGGGTTGTGAGGATTTCAAACAGGCAGCAGCTGCTGGGGCTCTGCATCCTCTAGGCTGGCTTCCCTGAAGGTGAGGGCAAACCACATACAGATACCTGGAAATAAGAGTGGGGGAGTTGAAGCTTAGGGATCTTTAGCAGGCACCCTGAGGTGGCTAGGTGGAAGCTAAGTTACTTCACTGAGAAGTAACAAGGAAGAGAGAGTCTCAGTGTGGACGGAGAATGCAAGGTCTCCCAGCCCTAAGCTTCATTCTCTCACTTCTAGGCTTCTACCATTTGTGCCCCAAAGCTAGAAACCATCATCATCCCTCCAGTGGGTCTCCTCTGGCACCCCTGAGTCCACACTATCATCTCCTCTGATGCCCTTGCATCCCTCTGCCCCCAGCCACCGTCTACGTGGCTCACCTCGCATGCAGAGCTCAGGCACCAGAGTTTATAGAGAAACAGTGTTATGCAGTCACTGTCAAAACGCCCCATAGAAGATGACAGACCTCCCACTTGCAGAGTTTTCACAAACCTTTAAAGGTTACAGTCTTCTACCCTGCAATCATCCCACAGACTCTGTCAAGAGCATCACCCCGATTGAAAGCCCGCAGTGAGCAAGGTTCACTCAGAAGAAGGCTGCCAATCTCCAGAGCACTGTGGGGAGGGCTGAGACATGAAGTGTCTTGAGACTGGAAACTAACAGCCCAGAGCTCACATTCAGGGGCGAGCACCCCTCTTGACCTTCTCTGTGTGGCCTGAAGGGCTAGTCAGACCTTGGGCTTTGGTAAGACCTAAATATGCTCGCACGTTTAACTCTGCAGCCATCTGACTCTCTGAACATCTCTCTCTCCATTCACTGCCAGATTATGTTTATGTCACTGACCTTCTAAGTGTGCTAGAGGGGTCTACATGGACATAGTCCTTATGGTGAGGAAGGTGGAGCTTCAGAAGTGTGAGGCTGACGGTCACACTGCATCCGCAGTCAGGAAGCAGACATGAAAGCTGGCAGTGTCTTCACCTTCTTCCTTTTAGTCAAACCAGGACCTACCCTTGGGGTGGGACTGCCCACATTCAGGTATGCCTTCCCACTTCAGTTAAACTTGTCTGGAAACATCTGCAAGCACATACTCAGCCAGATGTGTGCTTCCATGGCGATTCCAAATTCAGTCAAGATACTGGAGATTAACTGTTACACAGTTCTTCAGCTCCCGAGTGGTGAAAGCCATCCCGCCCATGCTCCCCCCACCCCATACCCCCCTCCTGCCCTCTTTCAATTGTAATTTCCTCTCCATGTGATTTCATTTCCTCTGAAAAGTTCTACAAGTAATTCACAGTTATTATGAGTCTTCAAAGGGCTCGATCATAAAATGTGCTTGTGACAGACAGAGCATGGGACAGGTCAAATTCTTGCTAGCTGTTACAATTATTATCAATGTT
>OU015746.1:83304747-83387442 GCA_907169655.1 Acomys percivali | reverse complement strand
ACCCCTAAAGTCTCAATAGGATTTTCTCCCCTCTGACCCACTTTCCTGGTAGGTAAAGTTTTTCATGGGGGCGTACCCCTTGGACTAGTGTCTCGATATAAGTGAGTACATACCATTTGACTCTTTTTGCTTCTGGGTGAACTCACTCATTATGATAATTTCTAGTTCAATCCATTTGTCCACAAATTTCGGAAATTCCTTGTTTTTAATAGCTGAGTAGTATTCCATAGTGTAAATATACCACAGTTTCTTTATCCATTCTTCTACTGAGGGACACGTAGGCTGTTTCCATGTTCTGGCTATTATGAATAAGGCAGCTATGAACATGGTTGAGCATATGTCCCTGTTGTGTGGTAGTGCATCTTCTGGGTATATTCCTTCTGCGAGATTTGCACAATGCTACCATGCAGCAGGAGGGCCTCAGAGGAAGCCAGTCAAGTGCAGGCACCACACTCTAGGACTTCAGGACCAGAAGCTAAGATAATTTTTTTCTTCATAACTTACTCAGCCTCCAGTATTTTGTTACAGCAAGCCTACATGGGCTGAGGCAAGTGCTCCTTCACACTCTCACACAGATGCATTGTTTTCTGTCTTCTGGAAGAGGTAGGTATTAAGTAATTATCCATTGTTTCCCTAAAGATTTTCTTTTATTTGGCATAAAGTAATTATCCTTAT
Source organism: Acomys percivali (assembly GCA_907169655.1). Taxonomy (NCBI): domain Eukaryota; kingdom Metazoa; phylum Chordata; class Mammalia; order Rodentia; family Muridae; genus Acomys; species Acomys percivali. The sequence goes on along the minus strand of OU015746.1, from coordinate 83,386,767 downwards.
TATTAAAAACAAGAAAGCCATGCCTGGAGAGACTGAGTGATTTTCCCATTGGCGCACAGATGGAAAAGGCACATACACACACACACACACACACACACCCTACACATGTGCCCACCCATTCACACATATACAGAAAAAAATAAAATTTTTTGATTGTTTGATTCCACACCAAATCCATTTCACATATCTAATTCTAACAGCTTGTACTTCAGAACACAGAGAACATCTGGTTACTTTATTTTACTTTAAAAACTATTTTATTTTATTCACGTGAACATTTTGCCTGCATATATGTAGGTGCACTGCATACATGCAGCGCTTGAAGAGGGCAGAGAAGGCTTTAGAGTCTCTGGAACAGGAGTTGCAGACAGTTGTGAGCAGCTATGTGGATGCTGGGAGCCAAACAAGGCTCTTCTGCAAAAGCAGTAAGTGTTCTTGACCAGTGAGTCATGGTTTCAGCCCTTTTATTGCATTAAAAACAAAACAAACAAACCAACATCACTATCTCAACATACTTACAGATAGGGCCAGGTGTGGCATACAGATATTTTGCCAGGCCTAATTCCATTAAGTTTGAACGGCTGTGGCCCCTCTGTACACACTCTCATCGAAAGCTGTTTGCATCTTCCCTCATTGGCACCCATCAGCACTGGCATGTCTGTCAGGGGCCTCAGTCCCTCAGTGGTCAGCCCTGAGCACTCAGCCTGCAAACCCTCCCACTGAGCACAGCCCTGCCCTCAGCTCCTTACCCTAGCTCAGGCCTGTCTCTCATCAACAACTCATCAGTTACATGTTTCTTAAAGCCACCCATCTCTTTTGTGCTCTCTGAGGTGTCTGACTTTGTGGCGAAGAAGCAGATTTTGGAACAGTCTTGCCCCCGCCCTTTATGAGGCAGGTGGGTGGTGTTTGTTGCTGAGCAATTAGAGAATAAATTAACATAATCTGGCTCCTCAACTTCTAAGTCTTAGAGCACTCTGCCAACAGGTTGCCAAGAGCTGGCCCCCACTCACTTCCTTTTGTCTTTCTGCTTTCTCCTCCTCCATACCCTCCACCCACCTGCCTGAAAGCTGCTCAGGAAAGTTTGTGTAACCCAAGTCATAGGGATGTCCTTTTACAGCGAAAAAATAGTCCACAGTACCATATTCTCAACCAAAAAGTGAAATATTTCTTTACTTCAAAAACTTTGAAAAAAAAAAAAAAAGATTGTTTTGTCCTCTCATACCTGTCACTTCTCCGTCCTTTGGCTAAGGTCTCTTCTAAAGTGACATCTGCAAATAGGTGCCAGATAAGGAACAGACACACCCCAGTTCCCATTGCACTGAGAATCTCTCCTGATGCCACCTCCACCCCCACCAGACCCCAAACCTTTCACATCCTGATTCCTGTCTCTCTCTTCCATGGCTGTCCTAGCTGAAGCCATTGAGTATTGCTTGGACCCTGATCCCCTCAACAAAGCAGCCCTGGGGATCATGTTGAAGCAAGTAGAAGCAAGTTGGATCAGTCTGTCGTGTGGCAGGCTCTCAGAGACAGTGCTCCAGGTGGAAAGCCACCAGGGAGACACACAAGATCCTTGTCACACTCGTGGTTGTGAGTCCTTCCCGCAGAAAGATGCCATGCTACATCTGCTGGCCATGTAGTGGGAGATGCCCAGGTGAAGCCACAGCCATGTTTCTAAGCATCCTTTCCTATGGAGCCTAATTTCTTTGGCAACAAGCCCCGGAGCTCTGTATGCCAGGGAAGCTGGCCAGAGTTTGCATTCAAATCTGCACTGGGAAATGGATTTAGCTGCTCCCCACCCTGCACCCACAGATTCCAGACTCCCTCTAGAAACTCAGGAGCCCAGCACAGCCCTGTTGGTGTACATACTATAAGAGGAGGAAGCTGGCCATGGTGGGAACTCTCTCCAGATTCCTGTTCCCGATGGACCCTAAAGGCTGAGCATGGAGAGAAGCCTTCCAAGTGACATCAGCCAGTCAGGCCCACTACAGAGCCACACAGACTCTCTACAGAGCCAAAGATTTTGTCCTTTTGTGCATTGATTTTGTTTCCCTGGTAGCATCAACAGTGCATGTTCACTGTGATAAAGTTTTGAAAAAAATGTGCATGCTTTCTGTAATTTGAGTTTTTCATGGCGCATCTTTAATATTTTTAAAAGCTCCAGCAGGCACTATTTCCATTCTTTGCTTCTATACTCTTTCAATTTTATTGAGGCATAATTTATGTAAAAAGCAAAAATACACCCTCACACCTTCCTCTCTATGCCTCTGAACCTTCCCTTTCTACCCCACCCCCCACCCCATGCCACATGTGTTAAACTTCCCTGCCTTCCTCAACCCCTCCCCCCTCCACACGGTGGTCTGGTTTTATGACCTATGCCCACACTCACCACAGATATACATATATGTGAACATGCAAGCCAGGATCTGCGTACAAGAAAGAACACATAGTATCTATAGTGTTCCTGATTCTGAGACTAGCAAGTTAGCTGCTTAACATAATAATTTTAGATCCATCCACTTTCCTGCTCATTTCCCTCGTCTTTAAAGCCCAATGAAATCCCACTGTGAATATGGGACATTATTTTTGTTTTCTGTCCATCTGTTGACAGCCATTTAGACTATTTCCTCACCGCAGCAAATAGTGTTGCAGTGAACACAGATGAGCAAGTGTCTTTGCTGTGGACACAGAGTCCTGCACGTGAAGCCAGAAGCATGCCAGCTAGGTCCTCTGGTTAGACCCAGCTTTAGGTTCTAGGAAACCCTTGATCATACTTCTGATAGTGACACGTAGGAAGCACAGTTTAGAGTCAGCACTGGGGAAGCCAGGATTGTTGAGCACCTGGGACCACTTCCTTCAACAAAAAAAGAAGGATGGTGCCGGGTCAGCTGGGGTGCTGGGGGGAAAGTGGCCGGAACAGCCCGGTGACCTTGGCTATTCTATTAGGAGCTGGCCTCTGCCAGAATCTCCCTCAAATCCTAAGAATTGTTTAAGCCCAATCCTGGGCCTTGTCTCTCGGTAATTGGAACTCAGCCTTATGACAGAGGCTCCATGCACTCTGCATCTTCCATCAACAGAGTCCAACCTTCCTCTCGGCCAGCAGTTCTCAGCCTGTAGGTCGTAACCCCCTTACCCTTTCACAGGGGTCACCATCAGACACAGATATTTACATTACTACTTCTAATAGCAGCAAAATTACAGTTATTGAGTAGCAAAACAATAATTTTTATGATTGGGGTGATTGGGGGTCACCACAACGTGAGGAGCTATATTAAAGGGTCTCAGCGTTAGGAAGATTGAGAACCACTGCTCTAGACCTCAGCCCTGAGCACCGCCTATCAACAAACAGAATGAAATCGTTCTTGCTGTGATGGTCCTAGATGCTTTGCTGTTTTGCAAAGAAATGTCAATGTAGCCACTCCTGAAATTTTGTTATGAGAATTGTCATATAGAGACCCCTTCCCCAACCCTGAGCAAGGTTTGACTGTGTTTAAATGTGTGAGAGAATTAAACACATAGTATCAGACTCTAGAAGTTTCAATCCAGCCTGACTGACCAAGTCCAGATATACTGAGTTTTTTCACCTCTTCAAGGTTCTTTTCTTTGTGGGCTGTGATTTCTGCAGGGATGTCCCCAACAGTGGTTGTAGTAGTTTATATTTTCTCTGGCAATGAATAAGGGAGAATTTTCCCCCATAGGAGAAGAAAGACCACTGATTCAAATCATCATGGCCAAATTAATTAAAGCAAGCTTTAAAAAAAATTCATGTATATGACCTGCCTCCCCCTAAGGCAGGGTTCAAGAGATCAGCTTTTGGGTGTGAAGAAGATAAGATTTTTATAGCTCAGGGGTGGGAGGGTTTCACATGGGGGAAACAGGTGGGGCTGTGGGATCAGAACACAGCAGGTTGTCAAAGCAAGGTAATCACAGCAGGTAGTCATGACAACCCTTTTGAAACAAAGCTAGAGTTGCAAGATGGTTATTAACTCTTTGAGACAAAGACATGATTGCCACTTCTGGAATGGGCCGTACAGGACCATTTGCAGTTTGAGTTACAGGTGGGGCATACATAGCCCAAGCCTTGAGAAACAGGTTTAACCACAAACAGGAATGAACTTAGTTTGCAAAGTTATGTGATGGCTTTCCAGTCCTAAGATGGAGGCAGGCTGGTTCTTCAACCCTAGCCAGGACCTGTCTGTCATCTTTTGCTTTTCTGACTCAGATGGGTTGGAATCTCAAAGCAGCTGTCATTTGTGCTTCTTTGATGACTATGAATATTAAAAACTTTTAAAAAATATATGTGTTGGCCATTTGTGTTTTCTCCATTGGAAACTGCTTGCTCATTTCATGGGCTCATTTATGGATCTGCAGTTTTGCAATATTGATGTTTAGTGTCTGCAGTTTTTTTATATCGTCTAGAGACCAAACCCCTATCTGAAGTAGCTGCCAAAGATTTTTTTCCCACTCTGTAGGTTGTCTGCTCACTCTGGTAATCTTCTTTTCTTTCTTTCTTTCTTTCTTTCTTTCTTTCTTTCTTTCTTTCTTTTAATGTAAAGCTTTGTAATCCATTTGTCAGTTTGAGGGGTAGGGTGTTTTCTCCACTGTTGGAGTCTTGTTTGGAAAGTTTTTGCCTATGTCCCCATGTAGTGTTTTTCTGAAGTTTCCCTCCAGAAGTTTGAGTATTTCTGTGTTTCGGTTCAGGTCTTTGACCTGTTCTGAATAGATTTGTGCAGAATGAGAGATATGGATCTCTCCTACAAGTTGGCTGTTCCTGTTAAAGTATTTTGGTACTGCGAATAAAACTTGAAGCCTGCAGAGAACCCCATATCTCGGCCCTATCTCTTAGTCCCATGGTGACATGAAATAAGTCAGTGGTGCACGCCTTTAATCCCAGCACTTGGGAGGCAGAGGCAGGCAGATTGCTATGAGTTCGAGGCCAGCCTGATCTACAAAGAGAGACCAGGACAGCCAAGGCTAACACAGAGAGACCTTGTCTCAAAAAAACAAAACAAAATAAAATAAAGAAAGAAAAGAAAGAAATCATCTCTGAGTGTCATGTTTTCTTTCTGTAAAGTGGGTGTAATAACACCTTTCTCCAAGGTTACTGTGGGATTTTAGTAAGATGACATGTAAAGCAGCTTTGCATAGAAAACAGTAGGCATTTGCCCTATTCAGTTTTCTATTGATGTAAAGAGACACCATGACCATGGCAGTTCTTACAAAGGAAAACATGTGATTGCAGCTGGCTTACAGTTTCAGAGGTTTAGTCCATTATCATCATGGCAGGAAGCACAGCAGGAAGCACGGCAGCATGCAGGCAGACATGGTGCATGAATCTGAATCTGAAGGCATCAGGAAGAGAAAACGAGTCAACTGGGCCTTGCTTGTTAAAAACCTCAAAGCCCATCTAGTCACATACTTCCTTTAACAAGGCCTTACTTATTCCCACAAGGCCATATCTCCTAATACTGCCACTCCCTACGAGCCTATGGGGGCAATTTTCATTCAAATCACCACAGAATTCAATAAATAAGTTGTTTTTATTATCATTTCCCTTGGCTTCCCTGCGTCTGTGCAATATACTGCTCTTGATGTTGTATTTGCCCTCGTTGAATAAATTTTAAAGACACAGAAGCAGATCTAACACAACCCCTCTCTGTTCGTTATTATTTTGACAGTATCTTAGCTCACAGTGGCTGCTTAACACTATTCTTTGAGGGAAAATAGATGGAGAAAAGGTTTTATGAGCATATGGGTGACTAGGAGGAAGGGAAGTGTGGAAACGAGGCCCCCATCTATTCACTCACCTCTGACAGACGCTTTGTCTGGGGCAAGAGTTCCTGAGTATTTGAGAAGCTTGGTTAGGTGGGAGATAAAGAAGCCAATAACCACAAGATGCTATCACCATTTTTGTTTGACATCTACGGAAAGCCACTGTAGCTATCTTACACAAAGGGGAGGTATGCTAGACGGATGTGGAGTGTGTCGTGGGAAGATAAGGCTTTGGAATAGAACAAACAATTGGGTAACAAACAAGGTAAGCTCTCAGTCATTGCTTCTGGGGGATTGCTATTTGCATAGCTGCCATCTGAGCACTTCCAGCTCCGTCCCCTGCTTCCTAGAAGCAGTGTTTCTATTGCCAGAAAAGAGATTGTAATATTGGTCCAAATTAGGTCTTACTATTTTTTTTTTTTTTTGATGAATCTGAAATTTCCTTTTGAGGGTCCCCAAATCATGGTTTGGGGACCATTTCTAGGCAAGAGTAGCAGTTCCTCAGAAGTGGCTTTTAAGGTATTAAACACTCTGGGCTACATGTATAGCAACTGGCAGAACACTAAGAACTATGTAAGTCATTGCTTTTTGACACAGAACATTCTTAAACTAGCTTGGGAGGAAGTAAGGGAAACCTTCAAGGAGAGGTGCCAATCAACTATGGTGGCACTGAAGACACACAAGGAGCTCATGAAATAATCTGGAATAGTAATCTTGACCTTGAAGACAGAAGGATTCAGTGATGCCTGGGGCCCAAAGGTCAGAGCACCCCACTGGGCAGGATAGTTTCTCCTCTGGGGACTTCTGTAAGCACAGTGGGAAACAATTGTTAAGTAGAAAGAGTCTCTAAGGCATTAGAGGTGGTCAGCAAGGCCAGGTGTGAGTGCCAGGGGCCTTTTGCCCTTGAACTGGATGGAATCTACCCATGCCGTTGAGTAGAGAGTAGGTGCTGTGTGACTTTTCCCGGGGGGGGGGGGGGGGGGCAGACCCCTACTTCTTTTCAGAAAAGGAACCAACAACTGACAAATGAGTAGCTCTCCCCAAGAGCAGCTTGATGAGCAGGAAGCATACAGGGGTCATTACAGACTACACAGGAGTGGCTGCTCATAGGTACATGAGCAGTTGTCCCACAGCAGCATGGGTAACTGCTCAGGCAAGGTCCATCAACAGAGTTCCCTGTGCAACATGTAATCAAGTCCAGGGGAAAAGCTTTCTCTCCCCCAACAATTGTTTACTGTTCACATAAACTTGGGGCGGCATCTCAGGAGCTTGCTAACCCTGAGAGCCTCCCTCCTCCCTATTTGAGGCAATGTGCCCTTAGAAGGAGTAGTGAGGGTTTGACCATGAGTCAAAGGTGGGTTCTAGCTCCATTCAGGTCTCAGTGGCCTCAGCTGGAAGGTGGAGAAAGCTGGGCTAACTTTTGCACTGAATGGGAGGCTTTGGGGTGATGCCTCTGAAGGCATCAAGCCGAAGTTTGCCAGGACAAGACCATACATCGGCGCCTCTAGTTCCTGTTTTGTTGCTGCTTGGAAACTATGTTCTAACTGCATTTCAGTAAGAACTTTTGAGGACAAACTTTGGGGAAACTCCATAGAAGCTGGTTCCAGATGCCGGGAACCCGGTGCCCGCACTAGTTTTGGTGTGGCCTGTGATCCTGGGAACCGGCTGGAGGGAGAGCTTCCACAGACGACCCCGGGGAATGCTGGGGTTAGAAGTCTTGCCCCGCAACTTCTCGTGTTTGTTTTTGCATGTCTGAGCTCTCAGTCCTTTTTCTCCTGGTCTTGTTCATGTCTTCTAGTGATCTCTATCTAATCCAGAGCAGCAAAAACTGCAAGGCATGATCTCACCTTCAAGAGGAAGCCTCCATTCGGATGTCACGACTCCCCTGTCTCCAATCCACTCAAATGCATTTCCTAACCACAGGCTGAGAGGCACGGTTCATCTCACTGGCTATGTGGCAGGCAGCCATTGTGGGGAGAGAGGTTTGGGAGGGAGCAGTTTCAAGAAGGCATAGGGGGTTTGTTGAGTATGTGGGTTTCAGAAACATAGATCAAGGGGTTTTAGCCTGGCCCTGTCATTCACAGACTGTGTGGCCTGGGACATGTGGTTTGGTATTTCCTACTCTGTATTTTCATCTGTCAAATGAAGACGCTCTAGCGTGTGGTTTGCTCAAGGGAACAGCTGTGTGCAAAAGGACTGGTAGAGACACTCAGGGAATGTTGGTTTCATTCATCCATCATTCAGGTTAAAATAACACATCTTGAGGTACCCTTCTCTCTAGTGGCTAGTCTCTCTGTGTGGAGCTCACTCTTTCCCTTGCTAAGAGTATCTGTCTGCCTGTGTAACAAATGGAAAAGGATGGAGTTACATAGGAAGATGTGCACACCTGCAGGTTGTGTTTTGTACGTGCAACATGAACAACAACGGTTATTTTTTGCTCTAATTTTTTTGTTTAATTAATTTATTCAGATTACAACTCAGTTGTTATCCCATCACTTGTATCCTCCCTCTCCTCCCTTCCTCCCACTTTCACCCTATTCCCCTCCCCTAGGTCTATGACTGAGGAGGACGTCCTGCCCCACTATATAGTTATAGGTTATCAAATCTCATCTTGGTAGCCTGCTTATTCTTTCTTTGAGTGCCACCAGGCCTCCCTACCAAGGGGAGGTGGTCAAATATGGGGGACCAGAGTTCATGTCAGAGTCAGTCTCCACTCTCCACATAACTGTGGAGAATGTCCTGTCCATTGACTAGATCAGAGTAGTGGTTCGATATTTACTACTTGTATTGTCCTTGGTTAGTGCAATAGTTTGCAGACCCCCCTGGACCCTAATCCACCCATCACAATGTTCTTCTTGTAGGTTTCTAGGACCCTCTGGACCCTTCTATTTCCTCATCTCCTATTACTTCTCTTACCTAGAGTCCCAGTAGGATGTCCTCACATCTATCCCAAACTCCTGGTAAGTAAAGACTTTCATTGGACATACCTTTTGGGCTAGTGCCCAATTATAAGTGAGTATATACCATGTGAGTCTTTCTGCTCCTGGATTAACTCACTCATTATGATCATTTCTAGTTCCATCCATTTGTCCACAAATTTCGGGATTTCCTTGTCTTTAAGAGCTGAGTAGTATTCCATAGTGTAAATGTATCACAGTTTCTTTATCCATCCTTCAACTGAAGCACATTTAAGCTGTTTCCAGGGTCTGGCTTTTATGAATAAGGCTTCTATGAACATGGGCCTTGTTGTGTGGTGGAGCATTTTCTGGGTATATTCCAAGGAGTGGAAAAGTTTGGTCTTGAGGAAGCCCTATTCCCAGTTTTCTGAGAAAGCACCAGATAGATTTCCAAAGTGGTTGTACAAGTTTGCATTCCCACCAGCAATGAAGGAATGTTCCTCTTTCTCTACATCCTCACCAGCATGTGGCGTCACTTGAATTTTTGATCTTAGCCATTCAGATGGGTGTAAGATGGAATCTCAGAGTTGTTTTGATTTGCATTTCTCTAATGACTAAAGACGCTGAACGTTTTTTCAAGTGTTTCTCAGCAATTCGATATGCCTCTGTTAAGAATTCTCTGTTTAGTTCTGAGCCCCATTCTCAATTGGGTTATTGGGTTTGGTGGTGTTTAATTTCTTGAGTTCTTTATATATTTTGGATGTTAGACCTTTGTCAGATGTAGGGTTGGTGAAGATCTTTTCCCAGTCCGTAGTCTGTCCTTTGTTCTGTTGACAGTGTCACCTGCCTTACAGAAGTTTCTCAGCCTCATGAGGTCCCATTTATTAATTGTTGACGTTAAGGCCTGGGCTGTTGGTGTTCTGTTCAGGAAGTTGTCTCCTGTGCCAATGTGTTCCAGGCTCTTCCCCACTTTTTCTTCTAACCAATTTAGTATCTCTGGTTTTAGGTTAAGGTCTTTAATCTACTTGGACTTGAGTTTTGTGCATGGTGACAAATATAGGTCCAATTGCATTTTTCTACATGTAGACATCCAGTTAGACCAGCACCATTTGTTAAAGATGCTATCCTTTTTCCATTGAATAGATTTGGCCTCTTTGTCAAAAATCAAGTGTCTATATGCGTGTGGATTTATTTCTGGGTCTTTGATTTTACTCCATTGATCAACCAGCCTAATGCTATGCCAGTACCATACTGTTTTAATAACTGTTGCTCTATAGTACAGCTTGAGATCAGGTATAGAGATGCCTCTGGAGGATCTTTTATTGTACAGGATTGTTTTAGCTATTCTGGGTTAATTTTTTTATTTTTCCATATGAAGTTGAGAATTTTTCTTTCAATGTCTTTAAAAATTGTGTAGGTATTTTGATAGAGATTGCATTGAATCTGTAAATTGCTTTTGGTAAGATGGCCATTTTTACTATGTTAATTCTCCTGATCCACGAACAAAGGAGATCCTTCCATCTTCTGATGTCATCTTCAATCTCTTTCTTCAGAGATTTGAAGTTTTTTTCAAACAAGTCCTTCACTTGTTTAGTTAGAGTTACTCCTAGATATTTTATATTGCTTGTGGCTATCATGAAGGGTGTAGTTTTCCTAATTTCTTCCTCTGCATGATTGTCATTTGTATATAGGAAAGCTACTGAGTTTTTTGAGTTAATTTTGTATCCAGCCAATTTTCTGAAAGTGTTTATCAGATGTAGGAGTTCTCTGGTGGAATTTTGGGGGTCACTTATGTACACTATCATATCATCTACAAATAGGGATAATTTGACTTCTTCCTTTCCCATTTGGATCCCCTTGATCTCCTTTTGTTGTCTTACTGCTCTGGCTAGAACTTCAAGAACTATATTGAGGAGATATGGAGAAAGTGGGCAGTCTTGTCTGGTCCCCAGTTTTAGAGGAATTCCATTTAATTTGATGTTGGCTATTGGCTTGCTGTATATAGCCTTTATTATGTTTAGGTATGTGCCTTGTATTCCTGATCTCTCCAAAACTTTAAACATGAATTGGCATTGGATTTTTTCAAATGCTTTTTCTGCATCTAAGGAGATGATCATGTGATTTTTTTCTTTCAGTTTGTTTATATGGTGGATTACATTGATGGATTTTCATACATTAAACCATCCCTTCATGCCTGGAATAAAGCCTACCTGGTCATGGTGAATGATATCTTTGATATGTTCTTGTATTCATTTTGTGAGTATTTTATTGAGTATTTTTGCATCAATGTTCATAAGAGAAATTGCTCTGAAATTCTCTTTTTTTGTTGGGTCTTTGTGGAATTTAGGTATTGACATGACTGTGGCCTCATAGAATGAATTTGGTAATGTTTCAGCTGTTTCTATCTTTTGGAGTAGCTTGAAGAATATCGGTATTAGCTCTTCTTTGAAGGTCTGGTAGAATTCTGCGCTGAAACCATCTGGCCATGGGCTTTTTTTGGTTGGGAGACTATCAATAATTGCTTCTATTTCTATAGGAGAAATAGGACTATTTAATTTGTTTATCTGATCTTGATTCAATTTTGGCAAGTGGAATCAATCAAGAAAATTGTCCATTTCCCCTAGATTTTCAAATTTTGTGGCATGAATGCCTTTAAAGTAGGATCTTATGATTCTTTGTATTTATTTAGTGTCTGTTGTTATGTCTCCCTTTTCATTTCTGATTTTGTTGATTTGGATAGTCTCTCTTGCCTTTTAGTTAGTTTGGCTAATGGTTTGTCTATCTTGTTGATTTTCTCAAAGAACCAGCTCCTGGTTTTGTTGATTCTTTGAATTGTTCCTTTTGTTTCTAATTTATTGATTTCAGCCCTGAGTTTGATTATTTCCAGACTCTACTCCTCTTGTGTGTTTCTGCTTCTTTTTTTCCCCCCTAGGGCTTCCAGCTGTGTCGTTAAGTTGCTTATGTGGGATGTTTCCAATTTCTTTTTAAAGGCACTTAGTGCTATGAATTTTCCTCTTAGCACTGCTTTCAGTGTATCCCACAAATTTATATTCCTTCATTTTCATTGAATTTCAGGAAGCCCTTAATTTCTTTCTTTATTTCTTCCCTGACCCAGGTGTCATTAAGTAGAGAGTTGTTTAGTTTCCATATGTGTGTGTAGCCTTTTTGTTATTTCTGTTGAACAATGGACATTTTTAACATCCCAGCCACATGGTCAAAGAAGGAGACCAACTTTAGCCATGACAGAGATTTAAACACTCAGACCAGGAATACGAGCCACCCCTACCCCAAACAGGCTGACCAGCCAAGGCTCAGGTGGTATTGATTTGTAAACCTGGCCTTAGAGCCCAGGCTCGAACTTACTCTCAACTTGGGCCTTTTTCTCCTGCTACTGATCTCATTGTATTTCCCAGATAGGGGCTTTTCAGGCACAATCATGTTAGGACCTGCCTCATTCTCACTTCTCTTAGCTCCTTAGGTCCCTTCATGCTTCCAAGATGGCTTCTTTTAAGTTTCACACTGACTTGTGTGTTACCTGTTAGAATCCCTTTGTTTTTCCCGACACCAGTGTCCTCCTGTATTAATAAAAGGGATATGGCTGTATGTAACACAGTGAAAATGCTCCATATAATGCCTATACAATACTGTAACCTACAACCAAGCCCTCCTGGCCGAACAGTGTCCTGTCACTTTGTCCTTTTTGTCCTTGTTGTCAACAGCTTATTTTCCTTTGGAACTGCAGCTTCATCTTTAACTACCATGCCACCACAAGTTAGATAGAACAACTCCATCCTCCCCCTTCTAGGTGAGTCATGTGGCCTAGCCCAACCCTAAGCAGAGAATTCTGCATTCTTGGTTGCAGTGTTGGCTTGGGTTAGGAAAACAGCCCATGCTTGTCCAAAGAGTTATGAAATCCTGCTGGAGCCATTGATCTGGACAAGAATTCATCCTTTTCATTTCATCTGGATGAAGCTAGTCTCTATTTAATGCTTATTTCTGGGTCTAGACAGCAACGGATTGCCAAGTTCTTATGTCCACTAAGCCAACAGGCACCAGCATCTAAGAGGGAGGCTGGTCCAGCACGGTAATGATGGTTGATTCTTGCTCTGCAGTCAGACATCACCTTTCTTGGAAGAGACTCAAATCATCTTAAATTGACAGGACTTTGCTGGGTGAGGAACAGGATTTATTTTTCCCAGGAATACCCTAAGGAGGCTTGGTGCATTTAAACAGGGTCAATGAATTGTCCTAGCTCCATCAAAAAAATTGAGGATACAAATGGTATCAGTTAGACAGACTGACTAGTTGAATCAGATAAATGGAGCAGAAACAGTGCTCCTAATAGGAGGTAGTTTCCTTGCTTAAAATGAAGATGTAACCCACATAGGAGAGCCTTATATTAGTCTCTAGGTCCTGAGGAGCGATGGTAGATTCCTAGGTTACAATCTCTCCCAGCATCTAAGAATCCATAGATGCAGGAGGGGAGGCAGGTAAGAAGGATGGGAGAAAATAAAGGACTTATAACTAATATGTAATATAAATAAAATGCTGGTACATTCCTGAGTGTGCTCCAGTTAAGGTAATAATTCGAGAAAGAAAGATTACAAAAATGTTTCTAGGCATGAGTCTTAGTTGGGGTTTTACTGCTGTGAAAAGACAGCATGACCACGGCAACTCTTATAAAGGAAAACACTTAATTGTGGTTGGCATATAGCTTCAGAAGTTTAGTCCACTATCATCATGGCAGGAAGCATGGTGGTGTGCAGACAGATATGATGCTGGAGAAGAGGCCAAGATCTACATCCAGATTAAAAGGCAGCAGTAAGGAAGACTGAGCCACTATGCCTGGCTTTAGATTCTGAGACCCCAAGGCCACCTCCTAGTGATGCACTTCCTCCAACAAAGCCACACCTACTCCAACAAGGCCACACTTCCTCATAGTGCCAGTCTCTATGAACCTATGGGGGGGCATTTTCTTTCAAACCACCATAGCATGCTCATCGCAGTATCATGTTGAAAAGGTTAAAACAATGGGCAGTGGTGGCACACTCTTTAATCCCAGCACTCTGGAGGCAGAGGCAAGCAGATCTCTGAGTTCAAGACAAGCCTGGTCTACAGAGAATATTCCAGGACAGCCAGAGATAAATAACAAAGATACCCTGTCTCAAAAAAAAAACAAACAGAAGTGAAGAAGAAGAAGAAGAAGAAGAAGAAGAAGAAGAAGAAGAAGAAGAAGAAGAAGAAGAAGAAGAAAAGGAGGAGGGGGATGAAGAGGAGGATGAAAAGGAAGAGGAGGAGGAAATCAGGATTACTCTGGGCATGCTCAGCTATCTTGGAAAGGTGGTGGGAAGCAATGCTTATGGGCTTGCTTGGTTTCCCTAGAAAGTTTTAGCTGAAGTAAGAGGTTACCATAACGGACCACTAATGTTGGGCTTTTCTTCTCATTTTGTTCCTGTCTCCTTTAGCTGCTAGCATCCTCAACTGTAGTACCTTTCTGTCACTAGATAATGTCAGAATTGAAGTGAGTTGAAGTTTGGGCCATGTGATCTCTCATGCAAAAATGACTGTTTTGCAATTTAAAATAACAACTATGATTTAAAGAATCTGAAAACGCTCTATATTCTAAGCCAAACATTAGTGACTGAGGAGCACAAAGTCACCTTAACCCTAAGTGACATCGTCCATCATGGATGGGGTTGTATAAACTTTTACAGTGATAAAACAGAGAGTCCAGTACCACGTGTATTGCCGAGCTTGCCCTGAACTGCTCCACGGTGGGCCCTGGGGTCAACACAAAGGGACTCAGCAGCTTCTCGTAAAAGTGGATGACTTCTGGGTATTGTAAGTGCTCAAAATGGCTTAGACTAAGCTGTGAAGATGTAATCCACAGATCTAAACATCACGGATCACAGAACACACACCAGAGGACAAAATACTTCCAGGGAAAAGTGTTTGATTGTGCTCCAGCCACCATGGCAGTTGCCACGCGTGCACTGCCTCCTCTGAAGAGAGAGGCGTCTGAGGTGTTGCCTTCTGGCCACCGTTTCATCCTGGTTCTACAGGACCAAGGATAAATGGACTAACTTGACCCAGACATGCTGCTTAAAGACCTCAAGCTTTTCACAGCTCTCTCCCAAAGACTTAGTTTTCTCATCCGAGAAATGGAAGAATGAAATCCCCTTACCTGGATGGTTGCAAGAGTCAGCTGGGTAATGAACGAGCTGGGAGTATTCAGTGGAACTGGACTGCAGTGAAGACAGGAAGGGCTCTCCGGCATGATGCTAATGCTTCTCTGGGGTTGGGTAAGACTTCGGACAATTTCAAGGGAATATGTCCTGGACTTTCCAGCTAAACCAAGGAGCCTTTAAAGTTGCTGCACAGTGTGCCAACTCCCAACAAGGCAAAGTAGAGAGAAGCTGTCTCCAAAAGAATTACCTTTTAGGAATGCAATCAACCATGCTAACAAACTCACACAGAAAGTTTAAGTGAATGTTAGCAGCCAATCTCTGTCTCTCTGTCTGTGTCTCTGTCTCTCTGTCTGTGTCTCTGTCTCTCTCTGTGTGTCTCTGTCTCTGTCTCTCTCTGTCTCTCTGTCTGTGTCTGTCTGTCTGACTCTCTCTCTCTCTCTCTCTCTCTCTCTCTTTTACACACACACACACACACACACACACACACACACACACACACACAGAAAGATGAAGAGGATTCAGGATTCAGGATTCAGACTCATGGATTTTTCTGGATAGGAAGCAGGCTGAGAAAGCCAGTGAGCAGCAAGCATGGTCCATTCTGCAATGAAAAGAGTTGAAGAAGCCTAGACCTCAAAGGGTTGAGACACAAGCACAGGGGGGAAGCAGAACCCTTCCTGGGGGCAGGGCCGGGTTTCAAGTAGATTGTGTTTCTTGCTGCAGAGCAGAGGCAAGCAGCAGGTGCCTATCTGGGTCTCAGAAGGTCTCCAAGTCACCATCTTTATCACATATCTCTGGGTCAGGAAGAATTGTAGCCAAAAAGCTGTGTTGAGGCGACCTTGTCTAAATCTGGCCTGATGGCCATTCGTTCATGGACTTTAAAGCTGACAGCATGCTCGGATAAGACTTAGGGGGTTTTAGAAGTGGACATTCTCCCTCCCCAGGTAGGAGGAACAGGCATCTGGGGTCAGAGGGGAGACAGCCTGCATCCACATCTTTCTTATTTCTCTCTGCATTGGCTCAGAACTTGGGCACGTGGCTTGCCTTGGCCTGAGGGAAGAACACTAGGAAATACTATTCAAGAGGAAGACTAACAAACATGAGCACTTTCCTCTCATTACCCTGGGTTGATTACTACTTCCTGCCAGTGAGTGGTGGCTTGAAAGATCGCTGCTGTCAAGCTTTGTAAATACATGAGCTCTTAAAAAAAACCTAAGCTTGTATGTATCTGCACCACACACATTAATGACAGACATTACTAAAACTAAACAAGACAGCTGCAACTTTTGACTGATTTCCAGATTAGTTCAGTGTTTAGGAGTGTATACTGCCCTTCCAGAGGACCTGAGTTCAATTCCCAGCCCTGGGGCAGGGACCTCACAGCCTCCTGCAAACTCCAGCTACAGGGATCCGGTATCACCTTCTAAATTCCTTTAACCCCTGCACACATGTGGCACATACTCACAGCAACACACACCTGCATAAATAAAAACATAATCTTAAAATGTTCTAAAGTATGACACTTAAGACTTTCTAATTTTATGGTTTTGTATTAAACACATTTAATTGGTAAGAGCCATGCAAGTATTTAAACATATTTTTTAAAAAACTCCAAAATTTAAACGTTTCTGGTCCCAGGAATTTCCGACAAGGAAAACCCAACCAGCTTTCAGAGTTGTGACCTCCCAGCAGCTTTTGTTGATTTTCCCACCAAGTTGCTGCCTTCATAATGCTCAGGCCATGTATTCCAACACATCCCACATGGGATTTTCTCCATGAATACAATAGTGACTTAGCATAGCAGCCCCAGGCTTCTGTTTGTCCATTTTCCCAAGGAGGAAACTGAAGCTTAGAGAGATGTGATCATCCCCCCACCCCCAAACAAGGGTTGGCAAGCATTCCCTAGGAAAAGCTAGAGGTAAATAGTTCAGGCTTTATGAGGTTTCTCTTGTAGCCTTCTGACTTACTAGTCTGAAAAACACAATAGCCAATGTGGGAATAGATGTGTGTGGCTGTGTGCCAATGGTATGTGGCCTACAAAAGAACCAGTAAGGGCTGGAGAGATGGCTCCGTGGTTAAGAGCACTTGGGGCTCTGGCAGAGGACCTGGCTTTAGTTTGCCAGAACCCTCATGACAGCTAACAAACATCTCTAACTGCAGTTCCAGGGGAACTAGACCTTCTTCTGGCACACACACACACACACACACACACACACACACACACACACACAGAGTGTGTTTGTATACAAGCAGACAAAACACTCTCACAAGTAAAACTAATATATATATATATTTTTTTAATTGAGTAACCATTAAAGCAGGTAAACAGATTTTTAAAAATGTTTACTTTGGCTCTGTTAATTTTCTATCTGTGTATTCACTTGCCTGGTTTATCTGTGCAACACGCACCGTAATTGTGTTAAAGATTTTGCCACTCACTGTATACTGTGAATCAACTTTCATTTCTGACTCAACCTTGAAAGGCCATTTTTGGCTGGTCCCTAACTCTTTTGACCTTTCCAGTCCACCAGACATGTGTTTAAAAATTCTCAACACCTTAACGAGGCTGTTGCTGAACTCACTTAAAAATGATCTAGCGTGTTCAATCAGGCAGTGTTCTCATTTAACCTGTTCAGGTGGTACCTCCTCTTTTAAAACTTACTCAAAATACACACTTAATTAGCAAAGCATCGTATTAAATGATGACATTCCACAGAACACAAAGCATTCTCAGGTTTTGTATCTTAGCAATTAATGGGTGTCTAAGGCCTCAATAGAGTTTTCTAAATGAACTGACTTCCAAAATTTTTTCCTGATGACTTGTTATAATAACCATGTCTTTAATTTCTCTTTGTGGGACTTTCACAGTCGTTATAGTTGGGAGCAAATGGCCCCCATTCCACTTCCTCTCACATATACTTTATGACCCCTTTCCCAGTTAGGTTTTTATCAACTTGACACAAGCTAGAGTCATTTTGGAAGAGGGAAGGAACCTCACTTGAGGAAATGCTCCCACCAGGTTGGCCTAAGGAACAACTTCTTGTTTAATGAACAGTGTGGGAGGATTCTGCCAGCTGTGCCACTCTTGGGCACATGGTCCTGAGTTTTATAAGAATACAAGCTGAGCCAGGCGTGGGGAGCTAGCCAGTAAGCAGGACCCCTCCACGGCCTCCTGATTTAGCTCCTGCCTTGACCTAAGATTCTCACGTCCCTCCCCCTGGCGGACTGTTCAGTTGTAAGATGGAAGAAATCCTTTCCTTCCTGAGCTGTTTTTGGTCATGGTGCTTTATCACAGCAATAGAAAAGTAACAGCCAATCCACCAGGTGAGAATAAGACCACTACCACAATTCTGAGGCAGATTTGAGGCAAGCTTTAATTGAATCCTGGCTAGGATGATGAACTCTGGCCAGGCCCATTACTGGGTTTTAGGACATGGTGACAAGTTACATGTGCAGTCTTATAAAGGCAAACCCATAAGGCTATGCAATTCCCACCAGGTCCAATCGGGGGCAAGCATACATTCTGATGTATTTCCTGCCTATGTACCTCCTGCCTTCGTATGATCAAGCACATCCTGTGCAATCGGGGCAAGCAAACTTGTTTAGGGTATTACAGCATGTGACATGTTATCTTACATAAATAACCTCCAGCATTTCAGGAAGTATCTGTCCTTGGGCAGGGGACTTACTCGTTAGAGGTGTTTTGCTTCATGGATCTCTTAGGCACAGTAATTAAAACTTAAAACATACCTTCGGCTCTCATGTAACCAAGAGGCCCTCTTTTCCCTCCTCTCTCCCTTTAGATCTAACCATCCGCACCTAGATTTATTCCTATGAATAGTCCCATATTGCCCATAAATAAAAATTAAAATCTAGGATCTACGTTTGAGGGAAAACATGTGTTTTAAAACTTATTTCTGGGCCTGATTTATTTCACATTTCTTTTATCAATTCATCTTTTGATGGGAATTGAGACTGGGGGTGAGCCTTGAAGGGAGGGCCTTGTTGAACACTGACCCCTCCTCCTACCCTTTCGCCCTGCTGTGGGATGAAGTGGGAGGCTTTGCTCAGCCATCGACTCCTGTCATGTGTTGCAGGACCATAGCACAGGACCAGCCGATCAAAGCAAGAACCTCCCGGACAGAACCCAGTGAGGCTTTTCTCTCTATGAGATGATCATTTCAGTGGTTTGCTATTGTGTTTAAAACAAAACCAGAAACAAACAAAAAATGCAAAGCACCTCACATGAAAGTGGACATTAGAATCTTCTTCTGAGGGTTCGAGCTGGTTGAGAGTCTTTCCTCTTGGTTCATGGTCTACTTTCAAGGCCCTACTCCCGTGTGCATCTGTGTTCTGTAATTCCTCACAATAAACACTGCTTGGGTGTGGTACATTAGTTCTGAAAGGATTTGGTTATTCTGAGTCAATATTGGATCTAGGCTCTGAAACTTTAAATGCTAATAGAAAAGTGCATTTGCAGTTAGGGAAAGCACAGGGCATGGGCCTCTGAAGGCAGAGCTTCCTCTAGGATGAGGGACGTCATTCCAGGGCTAAGGCCATGGCCTGTGGGAACTTTCGCACTGTCTGAAGATTTTAATTTTATAAGGAGGAAAATGCCTGTGCACAATTAGCAACTTGGCATTATGTGATGCACAGCCCTTCTCCCACTCTTCAGTCTGTTCGCTTTATGGAGTGTCCGGAAGCTTTGACGAGACTTTGTTGCTTGCTGGTTTGCCCTCCTTCAGCTGCTTCCTGCAAAACCTCAGCCCAAGCTAACCACCAGAACCAGTGTTGCAGTTGGGCAGGGCCCTTCCAGAGTCGGTAGATTGGAAGCCACGGTGTTCCTGCCTTTAGACTCTAGCTTGTAGCACTAATAAAGTAGCCCTACCCCCTCTGGAGCACTAAAGATGCTCTACTTGCCTGGAAAAAGCCATTTGGGGAATCAGGTCAATTGAGTCTCTAATGACCCACTTACTACGCATGTGTCCCGGGTGAGGACTTGCATTACCATAGACTCATTGCCTTCAATCCTGCTGTGGATTAGGGAGGAGCAGGCACTGAGTCCTTGCTTTTCCCCAGTTCACGTATCCCTGCAAATCGGTTAACCGTGTGAAGCAGCAAGACAGGAGTAAGGAGACAAGGCAAAAGCATTCAGTTGGTACAATTCTCTTAGCACTGTGCCTGAGGGATGACAAAGGGCCAATAAATGCCATCAGTGGCCACAGTGGCTCTAGCGTCTCTAGCGTCACTGCCATTATAATTAACTGTAAAACAGGCTAATTAATGCCATCTCAGGGGGTTTCTGAGGCCTGAATAACAAGAGTAGCCCTTCCAGAGCAGAGCAGGTCTTCTGACCCTCTATCTTGACTCCTCATACCATTGTCTGTTTAATACTTTGGATACACATGGATCCATAAACATGATCTGCATATATGCTTTAATCTATTAATATACAATTATTGGGCCTTAAAATCTCCAAGGAGGTTTTGCAGAGGAGCCCAGCACTAGGCAAGGGCTCTGCTGATGAGCTATCGGCTAGCCCAGAAGAAACAGTTTTTTTCTGGTGCACTAGGCTTGAGAAGACCCACTGTTTTCCTCAGTTAAGATTGGAGGGGCTGGAGAGATGGCTCAGTAGTTAAGAGCACTGATTGTTCTTCCAGAGGTCCTGAGTTCAATTCCCAGCAACCACATGGTGGCTCACAGCCATCTATAATGTGATCTGATCATACTGTATTCATAATAAATGAATCTTTAAAAATAAAAGATTGGATCTAGACTCTGGTGATTTAAAAATCAGTCAACGGTATGCTTGCAGCCGGCGAAGGGGCTAGACATTGGCTTGGACTTGGTTCCACTGAGCACTCTCACTTCCTGTTGGTCGGATAGCTCACTGGGCGTCTGTGATGGATGGTTTGAATGGCATGTTTCCCATAGGCTCAGCTATCGGCACACTCAGGCCCTGTCAGTGGTGGTGTTTGAGTAGGTTTAAGAAGCATGGTCTTGCAGGAGGGGTTTGACGATTTAAAACCAAGAGCCATTCCTACTTTGCTCTCTCTGCTTCCTGCCTGTGGTTTGAGATGTGAGCTCGAAGCTCTCAGCTTCAGCCACCATGCTTGCTGCCTCTACTCTGCAATCATGGACTCTACCCTTCTGCAATCATAAGCCTGAATAAATCTTTCATTCCATGGTATTCTATCACAGCAACAGAAAATAAATATTTCAGACAAACGAGCCTATGGGACACATTTCTGACATAAAGTACAAGTAATCTCCTCTGAATTCGTCTATCCTATGTTGCCGCAGCTAAAAAGCCAGGACTATAAATTTATAAAGCATAGAGGTTTGTGTTTGACTGACAGGTCTGGAACCCAGGAAGGTCAACAGCATTGCATCATAATAATGGCTCGCATAGTGAGACAGGGTGGGGTTTCTAAGAAAGAGGATGAGTTTCTACCAAAACCACTTTCATGATAAATTTGCAATCTGTTAATCTATGAATGGATTACCCTATTCACTTGGGCAAAGCCCTATGGCCAGTCACCTTCTAAAGGACCTTAACTCTGAATACCATAAACATCTGTGATTCCAAATCTGGGGCATATACTCAAGCTGCAGCATCCATGTGTTCTTATGTTTGTGCTCCATTAGTAGCAAGTCAATAAATAATGCAGATTAGTAAACAAATGGCCAAACCCTAGGAATCTCTCAGTGGTGCATTCTCCTTCAGCACCATGCTTCTGAAACGAGTGAACTGTGAATTCTTTCTCCTGTTAATGAACAGTCAGCCATCCTGTTGGGAACGTTACAACTGGGTGGAGTGAGCCCTTGCGTGTATCTCATTATACAAAGTGGACTCCCTCTTTGTAGGTCCCCTAATGAGTCAGATGATGCCCAAGCAATAAGAAACTGCAGAACGGTCCAGAACACTAAAGACGATGTCACCACAGAGGGGAAGCTGACTTTTGTTTGAGGTGGGGAGGGGGGTTGCTGCATTGCCTGTTAGAGTTTAGAGGTGACCTCGTCTTCAGGAATCAAGAATCCAATTTGCTGCCTTTAGACCCTTTGCCAGGAGGGCACACTTACATCCGAAGCCACTCTACAGTGGGGCAGCAGGCCTGTGACGTCTGCCCCGGATCTAGGGTTTGCTTCCTGTAAGGATTTTCAAAACCTCTTTCTCATGGCTGTTGGCAATTTTCAAAAGTGCTCTGCTGAGTTTCATAAGTAACTTTGGAAGCCAAGTAATTGAGGCAGTTTAATTTTAGCTCCTTGTGTCTCCTTATAAAACTTAGCTGTTTATGAGAAATGTAAAAAAAAAAAAAAAAATCTTTTCCTCAGAAGAATTCTCTTTCAGATTTGAGATTTGAAGTAGTCTCATCTGGAGGCATACATGTGAGGTCGATCAAAGGACTTGTCCCGAGTTTGATGTCCCTAAAATTAGTCGGCATGAGCCTCAGACTTGTTCTGCACTGAATTTCTCTGCTTCTGGCACAGGGACTAATGGGTGCCAGCCCTGTCTCAACTGCAGGGCCCTGACAGCGTTTGGGAGGGGCGCCATTTGTTGTTTTCTGGAGTGGGAGCTGAAAGAGCCCCTGTCAGTCACCACGTTTGCTCCTCTCGGGCTTCTGTCCTTGGAGCTCCACGTCTCAGTAGCAAACCCTCCCTGTGTGAAGCAGACATGCCTGATGTCTGTCCAGAAAGCAAGGCCACTGGGTAGATCAAAGCGGTCTCTGAAAAGCGGCATGGGCCATTTCACGCTTCTGTTTAAAACTGAAAGCTTTGTGCTGTAAATGAGCTGGAGGTCCAAAGGCCACCATGAGGGACCACGATAACCTTCCTATGGACTCACCTCTATGTCTCCCTTCCATGTACATTTTCTATCAGCGTGGATATGCCCTTTCTATCCCCACACCTACATGGTTTTCCAGGATTACTTCCTCTGCCTAGAACATTTTTCCTTCTACATTCCTCAATTTTCAAGGGACCTTTTAAGTCCCTAGTCAAATGTTCCTTGTCTTACTTTTCCAGCATTTCCTCGCATACGGTCATTAGACTGCAAGTTCTGTCGTATGAGTGAGTGACTCAATTCAAATCCAAGTCTTGAAACTTGTACAATTGTGACACAGTAGAAAATCCTACACCTGCCCCCATGTGATAAAAGACCCAGATAAAATGCAGGAACACTAAAGATGCATCATCAAATTACCTTTAGGCTATGCATAGGATGTATTTTGGAAGCGTAACTAAGTTGTATGTAGACTTGGGTCCTATTCTCAATGTGGCTTGTAATGTAGACTCATTTCCCCTGTGGGAAGAAACCACACTTGGATCATTTCTAGGTCAGAGTCTCTCAGCCTGTGCTCATCTTTCTGGGACAAAATACCTCTTTGTGGGTTTGGCATCCCAAAGTGCCTTGTTTGTTCCTGCCTCAGCTCCAGCATGTATTAGCTGTCTGACACTGAACAGTGACTTAGAACACTTTATCTTCACATGTTTACTGCAAGGCTGATTATACTTAGAACCCCCCAAGGCAACTGTAAAAAGAAACAACTGCGCTGAGGACAGGCCGGCCATATCACACAGGAAATGCTTAGTGAGCGTCAGTCCTGTTGACCCAGTTCATTTATTCACAGCACCTGGCCTATTCCCAGTACACGACAGTCAGTCAACACTGGCTATATAAACATTTATTAATTGAGATGAGTGCATATCGAACGCACTTGCAGTAGTACCTATATGTTTACTGAACTAACTGCCAGATACCCCACATTGAGTTTTCTCTGTCAATAAGAAGCCAAGGGTTTGGGGTTCCACACACACCTTTCTGCCAGAAACCCTTTGCAGATGTCCTGGTGCAGTGTTGGAGGTCATGACCTAGGGAGCTCTGAAATCTCCGGCTTTCTTTACTTCATTTGATTACATTTTTGTGACTTTTCAATGGATCCTAGGAGTTTTAAACAGAAATTCTCCTGGCATCTGGACCCCTGCTAGGACAGGTGCTGCTTCTGGTAGAGACAGGTAAGTCTTCAGAAAAAGGGACGTGCATGTTTAGAGGTGTTGATGATGGGCACATGGTCCTGGAATGGGTCTCTTCTAAAATGTAAATAAACTTAATAAAACCAATCTATCTTAGAGTCTGACTCATGTTACTGGTGAGTCAGATACTGCTAAGATGTATACTTCGTAGTGATAGCCTCTGGACAATAAAGATTTAGGTGTGTTATTTCTATGGTGTAGTGGTTTACTTATGAACTTGGATGGGGTAGCATCAATGATGTTCTAGCAATCTCCAGCAAATACAATTCCCTCAGACATTGTTGGGAGAAGATGGGTTAGCACAGCCAGAGAGAGCACTTTGCTAGTACCTACAAAGCTGAGATCGAAAGCTCCAAGGAATTCACCTCCAGTGGATTTCTTATCACACTGGTATGTTTCTATATGTCCTGGTCACGTGCCACATTAGTTGAAAGGTCCCAGCTCCCATTCTTAGCATGAGTATCACTGTTTATTTATAAATTATGTGCTCAAATTCCCACATGGATATTATAAAACATGTGTAAAAGTAGAAAAATAAAACTACTATCTTCTCACTGTACTTACAAAAGTTGTCTTACCAGTCTCCTTGGAGTGTATTTTGAAAGTATTATATTACTTAAGTTTTATATATATATATATATATATATATATATATATATATATATGTAAGTGTGTATATGTACATATGCATATGAGGTATGAGGAAAGAGGTAGGTGATACCTAACATGTGATGCTGAAGGAACACCCATCAATAGAATAATAGGTAAGCATACTATTTATACAATCTTGTTATTTTTTTACAAACTGAAAAGGTAAGACTTGCTACAACACATAGCATAGCACTATATGAGAAGCAACACCTGCTCTAACAATTAAAGAGACCAGTGAGAGCAAGGTAGTTTTTAATAAGGTGCCAAAGCAAAATAAAGCATGCCTTCTTAAATTTTAACTTAATTATTTTCTTTTTAATTAAAGTATAATAACATCATTTTCTCTCTTCTCTTTCCTCCCTCCAATTCCTCCCATTCCCCACCCCACCACTCCATATATATATACACACACATACACATACACACACATATATAACATACATTATATATATATATATATATATATATATATATATATATAACCTTCTTAGTCTATTTAATATTGTTTGTATGTGTGTGGTTTTAAAGCCAATTACTTGGATATTGGTAACCAGTTATGGGGCTCATCCCTCAGGCAGACTAATTTCCTCTCTCTCAGCTGTCATCAGTTGTCTACAGTTCTTTTCTACTTTAGTTTATATCTTCAAATGAAGTGCAGTGGCAGCAAGGCACTGTGGCTGGAAAATGGCAAGATTCTTCTGACTGCAGCCCCTCCCTCCCCATGCATGGCCTGTTACAACAAACTTTAAGATGGGTGTGCTACTTAAAACATCTATCTAGACCTAAAAACATCTTAACCCCTGAACAACTAAGCTTCATTGTAAAACTAAGCTACCTGGTCTTCAACTCCATCAGAGACTGAAGAAGGAATAAACTTAATTGCCTGAGTATGCCGAGAGTGCAGGTTAGTAGCTTTCCAAATGAGAAGATGACAGAGACACTTTTCTACCTGAATAGTTGCCCAAAACTCTCTATTATGTTGGAGCATCTTCTTCAGCCTTCTGGCCCAATATATCTGACAGATATATTTGTGAGGCAGGAACTGTTGAGGACTTGCTATCCCTGTCTTGGCAGAGTTTGGCCATCAACTCTGGCTGCATCCAAGCTTGCCCTGCTTTAGACAGAATTCTGTCTATGGTAGAAGCGAAGATATTTTTCCCAGTGGCTTGTGATGGAGATTGATTTACATTCAGAATTTTAGTTGCACCAAAATAGGAATAACGTTTTCTCCAAGGCTGTCAAATACAAATAGCCCAAACACTAAGAATGTAACATTTATATAATTCCTGGTTGTGTCATGGTTCTTCTTGCCATAGGTAGTTTATTGTATATATGTGTAATAATATAAATATATGTAAAAAAAATAAACAAATGTTTGAAAAAAAAAGATGGGTGTGCTAATGGTACCTGGGTAGCTGTTACTTGCTTGACTCGGTTCCCTTTCCCAGTAGCCATTCTGATACTGCTTAATGCTCCCTCACTGACATAAGGGGCCAAGAATGTTTAATTAACACTGCACAGGCACTGTGAGTGTGCGATGACTCAACCAAGGATGACTCAGTAAAAGAAAATATAACTGTGTTATTCACCTTAAAACTCACAATGCTGTTAATTTCTCAGCTCTTTTTTTAATGCCTGGTCATTCAGCAGCCTGATTAATTCAAGCACTTGAGGGGCTTTCTATCCCTGAGATTTAAATTTCCTTTTCCACCCCACTCATTAACAAATACAGATTTCAGATGTTCTAAATGTTTCTATTTTACACATATGCATTCATGTACACACAGCATGTGTGCGTGTCCATCTCCTCTTTAGTGCTTGTCTTTATGCCAAAATAATTTCTATTTAAGAAGTCCATAGTCTTAGTAGATAGATCATGTTCAGCTTCATTTTAACTTTACCGTCTCTGTAAAGATCCTTTCTCCATGTGAGGTCCCATGTAGTGATAATTGTGGAATTTTGTTTTCTTTTAAAAATATAGAAATATTATAAGAATATGTTTTCATTTTAATCCCAGGTGTGGTTATATGGGGCTGTTTTGCAGCAACTGGCCACCATTTGCCTCCTACCATAACAGAGGCATGATTTTTGCCAGCTGCAGATGATTTCCGTGATTGTGTGGTGTTTGGAATTCTGGGGACTTTTCAGAGAGTATATAAACGCTGGGGCCCAGAAAGGTGGGGTGGGCTGTTGGATGCAGTTAAGTAGTCATGCACAAATAAGAAACAACAAGAAGAGAGTGGAAATCCTGAAGGCGAAGATCAAACTTGCCCCAAGGAACGTGGTGCCCCTCATCAGAAGGAAGTAGGCTAACGACACTAGTCTAACGTTGCCCAGTTTCCAACCCCTGACTTAATCAGGGATCTCTTTCCTTCCTTCTCTGTCCCTTTTTCTATTACCTAGTGTTGGGGGCTAAACGGGTAGAAGAAAAGGGGTAGAGAAGGGTGGAAGAAAAAAGAACCAACCAAGTAGAAAAAGGCAAGCTACAGTCCCATGCTGAGCAGCTGGGAGGAAAGACTCCAACATGTTTCCTTAGGAGGATGTAGTTCATCTTATAAGTGTCTGTCTGTCTTATGGTACTCCAAAATCGCCATCCTTCATATGTGGGAATTTCATTCACCTGTCTCAAAAACTCCAAAAGTCTAATCATTCCGGCATCAGCTCTGAATCCCAAATCTCCTTGACATTATCACCCAGGCAAGGCCCCAAATCTAATCTGAACCATCCACACGGGACAGGTGAAACTGTGTATAATTTATCTTATGTGCAATTATTCCTTTCCACTTACAAAAACCGACAAGCTACCATCTTCCAAAGTACAAGCTGGGAACCGCAGAGGATGGACATTTCCATCCCACAAAGAAGAAAGAAGGATGGCGGTGACCCTGGACCCAAAGCCTCATAGGAAAGCACCACCGCCTTTTAGAGCTTCTGCATTGAGGCATCTCTTTGGCTCCATGCTGCGTTGCCTGAGCCCTAGTAAACCCCTGGGAGTCCCATGGCCTTCTTCATGGTCTCAGGAGGGCCATGTTTTCTCCTCCATGTGACTGGATGGACAGTCACATGTCTGTCTGTTCCACAAAGCACCTGCTCACACACTCTTGGAGTTCTCTCTAGGAGGGACTTTTGCATTTCCACAGTGTGGATAGACAAGAATCTTCAGCAGCATCAAATTCTGGTTTCCTTGTGATGAACAATTCCATCTTCAGTTTCTCTCTTTCCACCCCAATAATCATTTTTACCTTTCACGGGGGAGAAACCTGAAAGATGTTGTTTGGATGTCTTTCGATTTTGCCCTCAAAGGAATCTGAATTTTAGGAAGAACTAACTGCCCTCAGGAAGATTTAGTGCAGGCTGATGATGGGTGCATCACTTCTGTCTGTGGCAGATGTGGTTTGGAAATTGCCTTTCGTGTGTGTGTGTGTGTGTGTGTGTGTGTGTTGGGGGAATCACACACTCATACCCTAAAGGATGGAGAGTATTGAGGCTCTGGCAGTGAGAGACAGCCCAGACCATTCAGAGGGCAGAGTGAGTGGTAAGGGCAGAACTAGGGAATATAACCTATTCAGAATACTGTAGGCTTTACGGTGTAGAAATCCAGATAGAGAGCAGTGGGGCAGTCCAAACAGTGAGGGATGCGCCAGTCCATTCAAACAGTGGGATGGGCCAGTCTCAGCACTTCAAGATCTTTGAAAGCTGAGTTTTAAAATTTTCTCTTAAGAATTAAACACATGCCACTATCTTCTGCTAAGTACATCACTGAAGACATATTTTAGCTCTTTGAGAATATACCATCAAATATTACCATCATAAGGGAATGGCAATCCAATGACTGGCCCAACTTGAGACCCACCCCATTGGAGAGAGGCAACCCCTGACACTATTAATGATATTCTGCTAGGCTCGCAGACAGGAGCCTAGCATAACTGTGTTCTGAGAGGCTTCATGCAGCAGCTGATGGGATAAGGTGCAGAGACCCATAGCCAAAAAATAGGCTGAGCTTGGGGGTGGGGGTGTTTTGTGGAAGAGTTGGAAGAAGGATTGGAGGAGTCAGAGAGGTCAAGGATTCCACAAAAAGACCTACAGAGTAAACTAAGGTGGGCCCATGGGGGCTCGCAGAGATTGAACTGCCAACCAAAAAGCGTGCATGGGCTGAGCCTAGACTCCTACACATATGTAGCAGAAGTGCAGCTTGGTCATCATGTGGGTCCCCTAACAATGGGAGTAGGGACTGTCTCTGACTCCATTGCTGCCTCTGGATCCCTTTCCCTTAGCTGGGCTGCCTTGTCTGGCCTCAGTGGGAGAGGATATGCTTAGTGCTGCTGCAACTTATGGTGCCAGGGTGGGTTGCTCCCCATGGGGGAGAGCTCCCTTTCTCTGAGAAGACAGAAAGGGGAGAGTGGGGAAAGGAGTGTGAGGGTGGGACTGGGAGGAGGGGAGGGAGGGGGCTGGGATCAGGCTATAAATGAAAGATACAGTTATAAATAAACAGTGATCAATTAAATAAATTCATTAAAATTAAAATCTCGGTTGAAATATAACATTCAGTTGACTGAAGCTGTCCTGGGAACTGTCCTGTTCTGATGAGGAACAGCAATTGAAGCACTTGGTGCTGGAAAATGAAGGATGCAGGATGTCACTGGTATAGAATTTTGTATATAGATGCAAAATAAGTTTAATTTTGATACATTGGTATAGAATTGAAATTTAAGATTATTATTCACATACATTATATATATATATATATATATATATATATATATATCTTCTCTAATATGAGGTATCGTACCCATACAACTCAATTATAATACAAAGTTTATTTCTAATACTTCAAAGGTGCTATTGCAGGCTGTTTAGGATAAATAAGTTATACAAGTTAATTGTTAGCTGATCAAATAAATCATATGGTCATATCAATTACTAGTCTATTTTTATCACAAGAATACACATCCTAGATGTAACAGATATATATAATTCTATAGAAAGATAAGGTAAAATAGTTATGTAAGGTCTTCAAAAACCTCAGAGACCTACAGAATATGGCATTTAAATATGTTTTTTTTTTATTATTTTAAAGATTCATTGACAATGAGACAGGTTAACTCCTGGCAACACCCAGCCCACCTCAAAGAAGATGATAGGCATCAAAGAACCTCCTTATGGAGATGGCTTCAAATGAGGTAAGCAAGCCACTGGGCAAAATGTTCTCCTTTCTGCCACAGACAGAATTCTGCCTTAAAAATGGGCAAGCTTAGATGCAGGCAGAGTTGACAGCCAAACTCTGCCAAGACAGAGTAAGCAAGTCCTCAACAGTTCCTACATCACAAATATGTCTGTCAGATATATTGGGCCAGAAGACTGAAGATGATGCTCCAATGCTATAGAGGATTTTGGGAGACTGTTCAGGCAGTAAACTGTCTCTGTCATCTTCTCACTTTGGAAGCTGCTAACCTGCACTTCCTGTTTACTCAGATAATTAATTTTATTCCTTCTCAAGTCTCTGGTGGGGTTGAAGACCAGATAGTTTAGTTTTACAATGAAGCTTAGTTGTTTAGGGGTTAAGATGTTTTTAGGTCTAGATAGATGTTTTAAGTTGATAATGATGAGATATGATAGATATTGATTTACATTCAGAATTTTAAACTCACCAAGATAGGAAATATGTTTTCTTAAAGGCTTCCAAATACAAATAGCCAAGACACTATGAATGTAACATTTATATAATTCCTGATTGTTTCATGGGTCTTCTAGCTACAGGTAGTTTATTGTATATATGTGTAATAATATAAATGTATATGTAATGGAAATTTATTAGCTCAACTTCAAAAAAATGTTCTATGTAAATGAAAAAATTCAGTTGACCAGGTATCAACTCACAAGTGGAGTATCTGTGACATTGCTCATCTCTAGCTGGCAGGGTATGACTGGTGGCCAATGACTACACACTGAGCTCATGAACCAGACTACCTTGTTCTGGTAGATGTCCAGAGATAGGAAATAAATGAGATTTAATCTGGTTTAGGCTACATATAGAGTCCCCTGTAACTAGTGAGGAGACACAAGAACTTTTGAGTAGCCTCAAGTCTAGCCCTCTGGGGCTATAGAGACCAAGAGAACGTTGTGATAGAAAGGAGTGTGGCATGGACCCTTTATCAAGTGTCATCAATCTACCTCTATTGCC
The DNA here is from genome assembly GCA_907169655.1 of Acomys percivali. Taxonomy (NCBI): domain Eukaryota; kingdom Metazoa; phylum Chordata; class Mammalia; order Rodentia; family Muridae; genus Acomys; species Acomys percivali. Next base: position 83,356,048 of record OU015746.1, on the reverse strand, counting down.
TACCAACCTTGCAAAGAGTTTGGGTACTACTTTCTTATTTTATAGATGAGAAAAGTGGTGTTCAGAAGTAGGTATGACAAAGGTCCTTTTCTGGAAAGAGATGCAATTTAAACTTTGATTTATTTCTTTTTTGGTTTTAATAACTTCTATTAAATGTATTCTTTGACAGGTAGAGCTCGGAAGATCCTGCAGGAGAGGAGGTGGAAGGATTGTAAGAGCCCGAGAGGTCAAGAACACCATGAGAAAACTCACAGAATCAACTAACCTGGGCCCATAGGGCCTCACGGACACAGACACTGACCATGGAGCCTGCGTGGGACTGACCTAGGCTCTCTGCTCATGCTACAGTTGTGTTGCTTGGTCTTCACGAGGGACTCCAAACAATGGGCGCATGGGCTGTCTCTGCCTCTTGCATGCCTTTGAGGTGCTTTCCTCCTACTGGGCTGTCTAGTCTAGCCTCAATAGCAGAGGATACACTTAGTCTTACTACAACTTGATACGCCAGGGCTGGTTGATATTCATGGAAGGCCTCCACTTTTCTGAAGAGAAACAGAGGAGTGGAAGAGGGAGGAAAAGGGGGTAGAGAAGGACCAGGAGGAGAGGAGAGAAGGGAAACTGTTGGGGTGTAAGAGAAATTAATTAATTAATTAATTAAAATGCATCCCTTGCCAAATTCATACCCACATATAATTGATATTGGTTATTCTCAGCTCCTGTGTTCTCCCATATCTCATCTCTGGGAACTCCTCCTCTTTTCCACTAAGTCTCTTTCTTACATCCAAGTCTTTTTGTCTCATTTTGTGACCTACTGAATTTAACCAGGGCCATCCATTTGACCATGCTTTTGGAGTCACTGATGAAGCCTGGTGGTTACCTCAGTAGGCATGCAACTGGAGACACGATTGCTTCTCCTCCAGAGTCCATCGTGAGCCAATAGTGTAGGGGAGAGAGAGAGAGAGAGAGAGAGAGAGAGAGAGAGAGAGAGAGAGAGAGAGAGAGAGAGAACATTCTGATCTGTGATTGGCTGTTGACAAATCTAGTCCTGTGCAGCGAAGGCATCTGGACCTGCTAAGGTCACAACTACAATGGCTGTCTCATGTCCACAAGACAGCATTTGAGAGTCCTCCCATCTTATGACTCAACATTTTTCTCTCCCTTTTCTGCCATGTTCCTCTGGCCTTAGAGGAAGTGGTATACATGGCCTGTTTAGGACTGAGCACTCAACCATCACTTATTCTCATCTCTGTGGCTAGCCATGAGCCAGCATTCATTACAGCTCATTGCGAAGAGAACATCTCTGATAAAGACTTAGAGAAGCACTTGTCTGTGGATATAAACACAGATATTTAGAAGGCACTTTGGTCCATGTCAGTGTAGCCTAAGAGCTTAAGTTTTAAAGTACTAGTAGTCCTCAATGTCAATTGGCAGCTGGTCACCCTCAGAGCAGTTATACTACTGTTACACCTGTGAGTACATCTCTCTTGGCAGGCTGGTATTGAAGTTCAGAGGCATCATAAGTGGATGAGATTGTTGACCCTTTCCTTCCCGGCAGCCAACATAGCATCCTTGGGATACATGAAAGCTACCCAACAGAACAGTACCTGCAGTTTACATTCAGCTTGATTTCCCTAGATCTTGTCATAAAGATGTGCTGTGTAGTCAGCTGTAAGATCTCATCAACTAGCTCTGGTGGGCAGCCAAGAGGAACCAAAAAAAAAAAGCCTATATTGGTTGGGGAGCCTCTGGGACCTCTCTGAGCAGCCACTCCTAACAAGGTAGCCTTCGTCTGTCACTGGAACTTCTGATTATTAAGTCATGGGGTTTTTTTTTAGTAGTTATTAAAAGACCATATAGGAAAACTCTTTTCTAACTCACATTTTAAACTTACATTTTAAAACTTGGCTTACAAAGTAGTAAGCTTTTATAGAGCTTTCATTCACTGTTTATTTTGGGTAGTTCCCCTTGGCAACTTAGTATCTCCCATCTTGTACTCCTCTCTGGCTACCTGTTTCTCCCTGACTACCCCCTACTCTGTTTTAATATTGTCCACATTCTACTATCTCCTTTCCATTAAGGGATCATCCACCCGATGGTTTCTTTTTAGTTTCCCGGCTTTTCCTGCTATGCAAGTTGAATACACTGAATTGGAAATTAAAGCTAGGCTCTACATATGAGGAAAAACACAGTATCTGTCTTTCTGTGCCTGGGTGACCTCACTCAATATAATTTACATAGATGGAAGTAGCATATGCATTTATATGGTATTGTCCATAAGGCACATCAGCATCCGTGAGTTTGGGTATTAAAGGCAATTTTCCCTCTAAGCAATCCCCAGTGGAAATGGACAGAAAACTAAATCAAAATGCTAGACAGTGTTGCAGTACAATTTTTAAATGGGATTTTTCCTCCTTCACCTCTGTCCGTTTTTCTGATTCTGTTTTAACCTGTACTGATAGCAAAATAAGAGGACAGACAACTCCTAGGACTAGGTCAGAGTTGGGGTTATCCAGCATCTTTTAGGGTGTCCGAATCTCCGAAACTCCTCAGGCAGCTTTTCTCCTTCCCCAAGGAGGGGATCTTTTTCATGAGTCACAGCGCTCTGGAGGCAAAGTGGTTTCTTCTTTCCTTCAAAAGGCACCGTGATTTAATCACAGATAATTGCTGCTCTGAAAGATTGGCATTTCGCATCCCTCGGTTTTGCTGTCTCTCAAGTCAAGCAGCACAGTGAGTCAGGGCTGTCAGCACAATAGACATTCTCCCGGCATAAAGACCCACCTGTTTCCTACATGCCTATCTGCGCTATGTTTCCTTGTAATGATGGAACATGATGGAAATGCTTTCCTCACCCTATCATTACGTTATAGAATATGTTGATTAAAGTCTTGGGGAGCAGAGGGCCTGCCATTTATCAAGCATCTACTTTAGACCCCGAGTTAAACGCTTTGGATGTCGTGGTCCATTCATAACAGGGATGTGCAAGCAGCATAAAGGTTGCAATTTTCCAGGTAGGAAGACTGAGGCTGAGGGAGACGCAGAATGGAATAGACCAGGTAAGAGGATGATGCGTTGTTTGCAGTCTTGGCCATGGCACCAGGTTGGCAAGGTCTTGCCAGCTGGCTCCACCCTGTTCCACTTCCCACAGCCTCAAGCTCTGAATTTTTAAAGCAAAAGAGAACCAGTCCAACATCACAGTACTGTTGTGCCAACTAACTTACAACTCACAGTGGCTTGTATTTGATGTTCTCATCACAGGGACATTTAACATGCTCTTTTTCCACATCTTATAGAATCCCTTTTGGCTTTACTTTTGCATATGGTAGATTTCTTCTTGGTACTGAATTCATTCTCTTTTATCTGTTACATTTTAATTCATCATCTTTCTTCCCCACCCATGGATATGGACTTTTTTTGTCTACCAGTAATTTCTGTAGTGTATGAGAATAATGCTCCTGTTAGAGGTGAATTTTTAGGGGCTGCCTCCTGTAGGTTGGCAGAAGTCTGGGACCCAGATATATGACCTCTGCTGGGAGGTGCAGTCTCTGCCTTTGGCCTTTCAGTCAGGGAAAGAGGTCTGGGTGCTGCCCTTGGGCAAAGGTCACAGGATTGATCTAAGCCTTGTTGCTGGATTAACTAAATATTGCTTCATAGAAGACCAGGAAATGCACAGGAGGACATGGAAAAAGGCATCCTTCAAGGTTGCAAAAGAAACCAGAGAAAGGTGGGAGGGACATGGTGCAACACCTTGCAGGTTATTGCAGTAGGATCCTTGGAAGCGGACAAGTTTTTCTTTCCTTGCTTAAGTTTATATCTGAGTCTTTGTGTGTGTGTGTGTGTGTGTGTGTGTGTGTGTGTGTGTGTGTGTGTATGTAAGAGTGTGTGTGAATGTGTATGTGTGATGTGTGTATCAGTGTATTGTTGTAGTGTGTGTGTATGCTATGTGTGTATGTGAGTTATGTGTGTATATACAAGTATGTGTTAGTGTGTGTGAGTGTATGTGGTATGGTGTTGTGTGTATATGGTGTGTTTAAGTGTATTGTGTAAGTGTGTATGTGACTATATGTGTGTATGTTAGTGTGTGGTGTGTAGGTGTGTATGTGAGTGTATGTGTAAGGTGTGTGTATATTTGTGAGTGTGAGTGTATGTATGTTTAGGTGTGTGTGTGTGTGTGTGTGTGTGTGTGTGTGTGTGTGTTGCCAGTAGGATTGCATTCGTGACACCCTTTCAGTGTGTTTGTCATTGATATATAGGAAGGATGTCAATTTGTGTTTAATTTTGTAACCTACCACTTGGTTCCTGAGAAAAATTCTTAAACTTTTTTTTTTTTAACCTCATTACAAATTACATACTTTGAGCAATGCTATTTTAAACAAGGGAAAAGAGTTTCTTAGCAACCTTTAGAGATGCAGTTTGAGAGTCACCCAAATCCCATATGCACCCATTGCAAAGAAAGCTAATTGCAGTTCTCTGGCCAAGCAGTTCACACTGGTGGTCACACTCAAGTGCTAGCTTCTCTCAGAACGCCATGCTGTTGTTAATAAAACCAAAGTCCCTTTACGTTTCACCTGCTCTCGAACTCATTTTTTATCAGATCCTCAAATCCCAGTTTTTCCTGAACAGAGGCTGCTGAAAAGAGGTCGCAGGCAGCTGTCAGTGTGATGGGAGGGGGGGGCGGGGGCTGTGTTCCACCGCCAGTGACGATTAGAATCCTGTTGGCCACTAACATCTGAGAGGAGACAATCTTACGGAAGGTGGAACTCTCACTCCCTGGGATCTGACTCTTGTTCCGGGTGCTTTGATTCTGGGTCTTTCTGTAATGTGTTCAATTGACTCTGCACCAGAGGGAGGCTCAGAGTACAACCTTCCAGGAGATGGGGTCTCCTAAAAGAACTTTAACTCGCATGTGTTTGTGGGGGAAAAAAGTTTAAAGAGCAGAGGAACAGGTGCCATCATCCACCACTGTGTGAAACAGCGCAAGATGTGACAAGCAAGACCTGTTGCATCTGCCAACAAGAGACCGCAGGCAGCCATGAGGCAGGCTCTTCAGGGAAGTCTCATGTACACTTGGCAGGAGGGTTATATTAGGCCCACAGGGACAGCCCTGAAGGAAGGGACAGAATAGATCTGCAGACAAGTTGGTCCCAACTACACCGGACTTCGCTCTCAGAGGCAGCTGCAAATGCTCAGAGCAGAAAGCAAAAAAAAAAAAAAAAAAAAAAATCAAACAGTCTAGGCCCCCAAAGTTGAATTTCTCCAAAGTGAGGGGGGGCACCCTTCCATTTTCAGAGTAACAGTTTGGCAGAAAAACAGAATGGGCAGTTTCAGCAATGGTTGTCTGAGTCCAGGGCTGTGGAGACGGCTCCAGGGACTGGCTCACACAGTTTCCAAGCGTGGGGTCACTTGCAGAGCCAAGGGCACGGGACTTTTGTTTGTCTAATTCTAAGTAAATATTTCACGCTTCATGTTGCTTTTATATTTTAGTCCATTATAGAGAAGAATGTCACCAGTTTGGGGGAAAACCTCTAAAAACCCAAATCCACCATAGTTGGATACTGAGCCTATCTTTACCTGTAGTTTTGCTGGTAATCTTCAGGGCCACGTCAGTCCTTAGGACAAAAACATGTCTGCTTCTTAATGCCACAGTAGTTGCTGCACACTGAGCAGGGAAGATGTGCCTGACACACACAACACTCACCTGCATTGTATCACAATTCTCACAAGAGAGCCACCGGGAAGGAAGGACTGTCATTCCCGTTTTGTAGCCAAGAGGGCTGGCTCGAGCCAAAAGGTTGCCTGTGACATGGTGATAGGTATCAGTCTAGTGGAATCCATGTGGTTGACAGTTCGTGCTTTTTGCTGTGTTTTCCTGCTCAAGGGAAGGGAAGATACACTGAACGCCAGAAGTGTGCCAGCATTTCCCATTTCACCCTGGCTACCCTGGGAAGTGATGCTTTTGTCTCCTTTAAGAAAGAAGGCACCAGGGAGGTCAAGCATAGCTGATGGCCTCAGGCTGGAAGCAAAAGTGAAATTCAGTTGTGTGTTTGCTCTATGCTGTCTTTCTCTGTGTAGCAGGGACCTGTTGCTTTTGGGTGTCATCATCAGGCCTGGTGTCTACTTCCCTCTTTGCTCAGTGCCATTCTGCCTTTGGCCTCTTCCTAAAGCCACATGTCCTTTATGAGCACACATCTCCCAGATCCCAGGCCCTGCACACTTCCCACATGCCGCATCTGTCCCACGATGATTGTCAAGGATCCTGACCCACCTGCTTTGTTCGGCTTGCCCTCTGCAGAAATGTATTTTCTGAGTTACAGTGAGACACTTATTGTTTTTCCTGAAGAAGTAAACAAAAGCTTTTCTGATTCCACTCATGCTAGGCAGGATAGCAAAAAACAGGGTTGGGGGCATCCTTCCCCTGGATTAGCTGGGCTCCTTGGGAGTGTGATTTCAAAATTCAGCGATAGGAAAACGAACAGTGTCTCTTAAAACTTGGGTGCCCATTTGATTCATTAATCATCTTGGCTTAATACTCCCTGATAAGTCTGACTTGAAATATTAATCACCAGGCTCGTGGGAGGGAGCTGCTGGCTGTCTCTGCTTTCCTTTTTAACGGCTTGCCTGCCCACATCCAAAGCCTGGAATAGCACGTGGGCTCTGGTAAGGTAAGGATGGGTGGGTGGTCCCGCAGCACGGGCTTCCCACCATCCGCCGTGTGACTGTTGCTCATCACCAGGCACCAATGTCCTCATTTGCTTTGCTTGACTTTCCTCTCTTGGGAGCACTTCACAGTTGAGGAAAGTGAGGTTTGGAAATATAAAGGACACAGTGCCCAGGCCTAGGCCAACCGACTTCCTAATTAACTGCCCTGCAGGAATGTGTCTGAATGATCCTGGATCAATAAGAATTAGTGAGGTGTCAGGGGGCAAGTCTGCAAGGAGTTATTTGTAAATTTGGTTTCTTTCCCCCCCCCGGACATCAAATTTTCTCTTTTTCTTTTCTTTAGGAAGAATTTTTATTAACATATATACATGGGTTTCACTGTTACATTTTCCCCTTTTTTACTTTTTATTATTATAACTTATTTACATTAATCTCTGTTGTTATCCCCTTGCTCGTATCTTCCTGTTCCCACCCTCTCTTCTTTTTTTTGCCCTATTCACCTCCCCTAGACCTCTGACAGAAGGAGACCTCTTCCCCCACCGTCTGACTACAGCCTGTCAGGTCTCATCAGGATAGCCTTTATCCCCTTCCTCCGTGTGCCCGCAAGGCTGCCCTGCCAAGGGGAAGTGATCAAATTTCGGGCACCAGAGTTCACGGCAGAGGCAGTCCCTGCTCCCAGGCCTCCATGTGGAGAATGAGCTGTCCCTCTGCTTTATCTGAGCAGGGGGTCTAGGTTCTCTGCTTACGTTGTTCTTAGTTGGTGCATCAGTTTGTGCAGGCCCACTGGGTCCACATCAGCTGGCCTTGATGGTCTCCTTATGGAGCTGCTGACCTCTCCTGGTCCTTCCATGCCCCCAACTCTTCCATACAACAACGCTCTGCCCAGAGTCCAACTTCTGTCTCAGAACCACCTTGGTGACCTGATGGACACTTTTGTTTTGTTTTGTTTTGTTTTGTTTTGTTTTGTTTTGTTATTGCTGTTGTTGTTTTTCAAGAAAGGGTTTCTCTGTGTAGCCTTAGCTGTCCTGGACATGCTCTGTAGACCAGGCTGGCCTCGAACTCACAGAGAGATCCACCTGCCTCTGCCTCCCTGAGTACTGGGATTACAGGCTTGTGCTACCGCTCCAGGCTTTGATAGACACTTTTAAAGGAGGCCAACTGCCATGTCCATGGGGTACTTTCTCCTGAAGACACAGCAGTGGGGAGAGAGAAGCGTGCTTTCTAAGTCACCAGGGACAGTTTTCTCCATGTGATTTTGCCTCTACCTAATACACTGCCTAGGCTCTTTTGTTTCATATAACTCCATGGTTCCGGAACAGAATTTTTTTTCATAGCATTATGTAAAATATGCACATATTTCACAAGTTAAACATTCAAAAAACCAAATAATTAAAAGAGTCGCGATCAGGCCTGGAGATACAACTCAGTTGTTAAAGGCGAGGCTCAGAGGCGCCAGAACCATGAAGCCCTCAGGTTTATTCCCATCCCACTTCCTCAATTGCCTTCTCTGACTATTGCAACACATCTAAATGATATCTGGCCTTTCTATTTCTTTTCTAAATATTAACGAAGGCAGACAGCTATCACAGGGGTTACGTACTGTGTTAGTCTGTTTCTATTGTTGTAACGAAATACCGGAGGCTGTACACTTAAGAGGGTTGTGATTTGGCCATTTGTATTTGTCAAACTTGAAGCAAACATCTTTTCTCACTTACTGGGTCTAGATTTCGGGAATGGAGATTAATATCTATCATATCTCATCTCTATTAACTTAAAACATATTTCTTGATCTAAAAACATCTTAACCCCTAATCTACTAAGCTTAATTGAAAGACTAAACTATCTGGTCTTCAAACCTATCAGAGGCTTGAGAACGGATAAACCTTAAGTACCTGAGTGGACCCAGAGTGCAGGTTAGCAGCTTCCAAAGTGAAAAGAAAAGAAAAAAAATGACTGAGACAGTTTCCTGCTCGAACAGTCACCCAAGACTCTCTGTAACGCTGGAGCATCATCTTCAGCCTTCCGGCCCAATATAGCTAACTTCCCTTTCTTATGATAAACTTGCAGTATTTTTGCAGAAAAAAATAATATTATTGTTTTTATAAAACTAGCCTGAGGAGGTCTCCACATGGTCTGTTCTGTGGACAAGCATGCTTTCATGCTTGCTGTGCATCACTGTGCTACACAGTCATCACACTGAAAAGAGTCACTATGAATGTAACATTTATCTAATTCCTGATTGTCTCACGGTTCTTCCTACTGTGTGTAGTTTATTTTACTCATGTGTAATAATATAAATGTATATGTTTAAAAAAGAAATACAATTAAAAATTTTTAAAAAAAGAAGAAAGAAAAGAGGGTTGCTTTGCTCAGAGTTGGGGAAGCTAAAGGATTAAGAGCGAGTGGCGCCATTGCTTCAGCCTCTGGTGAGAGTCCTGTTTTCAGTACTGCATGGTGAAAGACGTCATGGTAGAAGCACCTGCAGGGCAGAGGGATCATAGACAGAGGGATCAGAATCCAGAGATAGCCAGGGCTCTGAGGTGCTCTTTTATAACTCACCGCCATGAAGACAAACTCAGGTCCCATGAGAACTACATTAATTCCTTGTGAGGGCAGCACCTGCCATGACCTAACCACTTCCTGCTAGACTCAACCTTTGGAACCTATCACTTATAAATAGCATCACGATGTACATAGGCCAATGTATGGGCAAACCCGTTCAAACTAACTTTCCCTAGTTGTTGAGATCTAATCATTTGATGGACCTTGCACGGGTTAGTGGAAGGTACAGCTTCTCCCTGGGATGTTATTGTTCATAACTGCATCAATAGCAGAGGGAATGGATATTCTTGTTCCACATTCAGCGTAATGTTGCCTATAGGCTTGTCGGGCGTGGCTTCTACTATGTTGATTTTTGTTCCTTCTGTTCTTAGTGTCTTCCAGATGTTCATCATGGGGGCATGTGCCTTTCTTTATGTACTGAGGTGATAATATGATTTCTTCACTTAAGTCTTCCTATGTGTGGACTTTTTTTTTTTTAATTCCATTTGTTAAACCAAACTTGCACCATAGGATGAACCAACTTGGCCATGATGTATGATCTTCTGGATGTGTTCTTGGATTTGGTTCACATATATTCTGTCAACAAATTTTGCATCTGTGTTCATCAAAGAAGTTGATCTATCATTTCTTCCTTTTTGCTCTATCTTTATCTGGTTTCAGGATCATGGTAACATTGACTTCAGAGAATGAGTTTGCTAATGTATCTGCCCTGTTTTGCGGAACAGTCCGAGAAACTGTGTGTTCTATCCCATTCACCTGCCACGCTTGTGTGTTTTCCTACCCCGTGCATCCTTCATGGAGGAAAGTTAGGGTGAGGAGGACTCTTGGGATGTCACAGTTCCCTCACCATTCCACATAGCTCTTCACTGTGCCTTTCTGATTTAACAATGTCCAAGATTTGGAGGTAAGGGACTGGCAGTAAGTTGTCCAGGGTTTAACAGCCATTTGCATGGCCTAAGGAGGACTCAAAGGGAGGGAAACGATAATTTGTCCCAACATCTGCTCACTTCTGCTTTTGTTTATGCTCAGCGCTGCTGCTTCAACTATTCCCTATAAAAGCATTTTGTTTTTTAAAATTCAGATTTCAAAAAAAAATATTAGAAAGAAGAAAATCAAATTATGTACTCAAAGTGAGATCTTTATTCCCCTTCTCCTTGATTCTGTTGACTATTTTTCTTGAAAACTGCTGAGAAAGTGACAAAAGTTGAGCAGCACCGGCATAACTGCATAACCATGCTTTCCTGGTGGAACTGATGTCCTCCCTTGAGAGTGGACCAACTTGGAGATTTAGGAAGTTCATAGAAAGCCTTGAAACAGCTTAGCAGAGGGCAAAAGAGTGAAATTTTAAAATTACACTTATAAGAGTTTTCTCCAAAACTGTGTTTGAATCTTTGAAGAAAATTTTAGGTGATAAAACAATTGCTGGTTAAAATATTCTACCTTATGATACCTTGGTTATTAGTAACTGTAAATTTAAAAATATAATTTATAGCCAGGCATAGTGGCACATGCCTATAGTCCCCACACTTGGGAAGACAGAGACAAGTGTATCTCTGTGAGTTCAAGGCCAGCCTGGTCTAAAAAGGAAGTCCAGGACAGTCAAGGCTACTGAGGGAAACCCTGTCTCGAAAAACCAAATAATTCATTTTACTGTTCTGTCTTCTGGATTCTTGGTAGCTTTAGCTCATTGGGAACTTGCTGCATAGCATTGTCTCCACTGAGCACTAACATGTAGCACAAAATTCAAGCTGACAACTACAGCTAGTAAAGAACACTCTTTAAAATGACAGAAATTTGAGCTCAAAAGAGTTTAAGGAAGTTGGTGCAGGCAGACTGGTGAGTCCACCCTACCACTAGGCTTTACACCTCAATTTGACTGACTCTAAAGTGGTACCCTACCTAAGTTGCTAGACTCATCTATATACACCTATCTATCTATCTATCTATCTATCTATCTATCTATCTCTACTATCTAGATATCTAGCTAGCTGAAATATGAGAGGAAATAGAATTTTCATACCTCTCTTCCCATTAAACTTTCTTGCCATCTTCGCTGATCAATTTTTTAAAAGAACAGTTAAGTTTCAAAGCATAGATTCCCATGCCATTACTATTCTCAAAGGCAAGTGTCCCATTTCATCCCTTCACTACCATATTCAGGAAGTCCTTGCATTTTGCTCCCAAGGCAAATATTTAGGATAGTGAACCAACCTTGTATCCCTGAGCCACTGTGGGAAATACTCATTTATTGTAATTGTTTTATGTGGTAGGTAAGGAAAATTGCCCAAGGCAACATAGTAATGTGTAATGTTAACGAGCTTCTCAGCACGGGGTCTCGGAGAATGGACTTTCCCAGGCTCTCTGAGTTGGAAAAAGAAATTGGGGAAAAAGACAGAGAGATAAGCAAAGGCAGTGATGCAAAAAAGTAGAATGGAAGGGAGGAGGAGAGAAATGGCTTGCCTAGGGGAACGGGTAGTAAGTGGAAGAGGTGATGGTGGCAATGGTGACATGCCATGGTCAGCCTCCACAGAAAGAGCATGGCATGTGTCCCCCCCATTCTGCACCCTATTCTAAGTGGTCAGCAGCAGGCTTTCCTCTTCAAATTAAGGAGTTGTAACCGCACAGTGCACCATATGTGTGCTGCAAGTGCAAATGTGACGGCCGGTGTTCCCTAGTTTGTGTTTTAAACTTTGGGAAGATGAAGGTACTTGGGGATTGGAGGACATTAAGTTCAGAGAATCATAAAGGCATTGAAGAGTGTAGGAGCTGATGCTGATGGGATCCATTTGTCAGGTCTGTATAAATAGCAACTTGTACCTGCACCGCACCCACCTCCTCGGCACAGAGCAAAGAGCACATTAGAGCAATTAAACTTGCCTTGAGTTAAGTCTGAGTTTGGTAATGGTAACCTACCTTGCTATCTCAAGAGGGGAAAAGCAGCCACCAACTCCTAGTCAGGGGCTCTTTCTTGGAGAGTGGAGAGTGGGCATTCAGAGGGGACCCTAGGCTGGAAGTGTGGCGAATACGTTTGTAGTCATGAGCTAACTGAAATACTTGAGCAATTACCATGTAAGTACTGCTCCCAGGTATTTTTCTAAGATCCATCTTATTTCCTCCAGCTTTTTTTTTCTAACATAAGAGCTGCAGTGTGCACTTCAGGCTCCACCTCCATAAACACACTCCTCCCACGCCTGTGAGTGTGATAGAGGGATTCACTATGTAGCCCAGGCTAGCCTTGAACTCATTCTTGGACAATATCTTAGTGAGCTCATTAATTTTCAGAAACATGCTGTGAAGTGGGTATGTTCACATTCCTTCCTCATAGATGAAAATAGAGGCATGAGAAGACTGAGGAACATGCTACGTCACACAAAGCATTTGTACAGAAGAGACACTGAACTTCAGTGCCTGGTTGTCTCACATCAGAGCATGGACTGAACTATGATTCCACATCATCTCTGCATTTCATGGAAGAGAAGTTGCTCATTGCCCTTGAGAAGTCATGTTTCAACATGGAAAGAAGGGAAAATGGACAATCACAGAACAATGCGAGGCATGCAGTGCTGAAGGAAGTCATGCCAGGCTCACAAAGCTCTGCAAATTGACCTGACAGCTCCATCCATACAGCAGGCCAAATTAAAAATCACTTACCAAGCAGCCTTCCAATCCAACTGGAAACTTGGATGGAAATGAGTTCAGAAGTGTCCCCAGTTGTGGTTAAGTTACTTTGTCAACACTTACATTGCTTGTAATTATGTGTGTCTCCCTCAGACGAAGAAAAGCCATTGCTGTTGGGAATTTTTCTTGTCTCTCCCTGTTGTGGTAGGAGCCTGGGGTACAAAACTCATCAGGGCAGATGCCAGGTGAGCACCTGTTTTGTGAAGGTGATGGCACCAAGGGCAGAATCAGACCAACAAATATAGAAATCCTGGGAAGTAAACCCAAGTTATAAGGCTTAGGAAGCTCCTGAAAAATGGTTCATGTGCTCCCACCTCACAATTATATAAATAATTACAACTGCACAGGAGAGGAGACTTTAGCTGGTCTAGTCTAGATGTTTGTAAGTTGTACAGAGAGCTCCAGAGTTGTGACTTTTATGCATTTTCCATCATGTTTGGGGGACTGACTTTTATAGTTGCAGCTGCCTTTGATTGCCTATGCTCCAGTAAGCACCCCCTCACCTATGTTCCTGAAGTAACCCCAATAAACTCATTAGTTCATTAAATTAGGCTTGGGTGGAGCCACTTCTATGATCTGTCATTGGTGGCTTAGCTGGAGTAAATACCCATTTGATGGCATCTCCCTAAAGTCATGTGGCCCAATTAGTACCTGCCTTAGTGTGCTTCTCTGTTGCTGTGATAGGACACTAACCAAAAGCAACTTCTGGAGGAAAGGCATTATGTCATCCTACAGGCCACTAGTCCATCATCAAGGAAGCCAATACAGGAGCTCAGAGAAGGAGCCTGAAGCAGACACCATGAAGGAGTGTTGAATCCTGGCTTGCTCTCCCTGACTTGCACAGCCTGCTTTCTTGTTCAGCTGGGCCAACTGCCCAGGGATGGCACCACCCACAGTAGGCTGGGCTCTCCTACATCAATTAACAATTCAGAAATTGTCCCACTTCCATGACCACAGGCCAACCTGGTGGAGACAATCCCTCACAGGAGATTCCTTCCTCCCTGGTAAGTCTGAGTTTGTGTCAAGTTGACAAAAGTCAACCAGTACAGCAACTGACTCACAGAACAAAGATGGGCTGTGCTGAGGCTGCACAATGACACATGTCTGAGGCTGGCCTGTCTCAGGGTGGATTGTCTGTAGGGAGAATTCCAATATGGCTAGCTTACCCTCATCTAATGTAACTACTCATTCTTCCTTGGGAGAAAGGCTCGAATCTGAGGCATCTTGAGAGAAATCAGCCATGAAAGGAAAAGTTTTGGCTCAGGACTCCCAATACCAAGATCTCAACACAAAGGAGATTTATTTGCCCCAGAGGAACAAAGAGCAGAGAATAAGAGGCTAATATAGGAGATAGAGAATGAGGGAAAAGGGAAGGAAACAAGGGTGAGGGAGAAAGAAAATTTGTCCTAGAGGACAAAGGGCTGCTTCAGGATACTGAGGAGACAGACATGGCAGTTTATAAGGGTAATGGGGGAAACACTGTGTTAGGATGAGGTTTTTCATTTTGATTGGACATTTTAATTAGGTGAGCCAATTTGGGCTTTTGATTGCTAGATTTCAGTATTTTGATAGCTGGACCTTGGTAGTAAGTCTCAGGAGGAGGAAGTGGCCAAATAGAGGAATAGACCTGGGGGATAACTTTAAGGATGTAATCCCATGGGTTTTGTTTGCTTGCTTGTTTTTTTGTTTTTTTTTTTTTTTACAAGGCAGAAGGAATGGGGGAGGAGGGCAAGGCCTGCTTGAGCCCTTCTCACCTAGCTCAAGCTGACCAGAGTCCCTTCAAAGTCCCAGGTGCACTGGCTTATATGAACCATAAGAGACATTTGATTATATCTACCTGAGGCCCCAAGAACACTGTTATTGTTTAGGGTTGGACTGCCTTCCTGATCAAGTGGGAAAGTGTCCAGGGAACCCACGACTCCTAGGCCTGGGAAACTATCCCAGCTCTGAGGAAAGGTACCTTAGGACATGGGAGCCAAGGAACTACACAACTCTGAGGTGGGACAGTGTTCCAAGGGTATCCTGAGACACAGGAGCCCAGGAACCACATAGCTCTGAATGGAGGTCTCTTCTGAACAGGAGAAGGTTACCTAGGGGTTGGTAACTCCTAGGAGTCTGAGCCCTGCTCCTTCCCCGCCATCTTCTTTTCTCTTCTTCTTCCAATGAGAGAGCCACACCAGCCAGTAAATCTCTTTAAAGAGATTTATTGGAGAGATGAACCCAGGAAAGAAGGAAACTGGGCAGACACAGCCTTTGTATAGGATTTCTTAGGGGGTGGAGCTTTCTATGGCAAGGATTTCCAGAGTGAGGATTGGTGGGATTACAAATCCCGATCTCGGGGAGCACAGAGATTGGTGGGCTTTCCTGTCAGCCATTAGTCAGTTCTCCTGCTCAGGGATTGGTGGGTTTTAATTGGAAGCTCAGGGATTGGTCAGTTCTCCTGCTAATGGATTGGTGGGGTTTTATCCAGACTTTTCACCTCAAATTAACATAATCTGGGATAAGTCCTACTGAGGAACTGGAGATGACAGTTACAGAGGTCTGGGGAAAGAGCTGGGCCACTGGAGCTTTATCAGGCAGGGGTCTAGATACTTTTTTTCCTCTAGGAGTTATAAAGTTCACAAAATATTAGAAAGTTTAACAAAGAGTCCACTACAGGGAAGCCTTTCCCTACAGCATGAACAGCCAACAGAGACTGAAGAGATGGCTTCTGTGAAGGCAGTAGGCTGAAGCAGGAAAGGCTGTCCTCATGTGGACAGCTGCCTTGGTGGCAGTAGGCACTCTGAGGCAGGAAAGGTGTTGGCTTCCATAATAGCAGTAGGCTGAGGCAGGAAAAGCACCAAGGACAGCTCCCACTGAGTCACTGACAGGAGCTGCCATTTTGTCTCCTGTCTCCACAGCCCCTAGGTAGGAAGGATGGACTGACAGCCCTGAGGTGGGAAGGAGGGGTTGGCAAGACTGAGGCAGGAAGGAGGGGCTGGCAAGACTGAGGCAGGAAGGAGGGGCTGGTAGCCTGCCATCTAAAGTTTTAGTGGCCTGCTGCTAGAGAACTAGACACAGCTCTTGGGGGGGAGGGGTGTAAAGCTCTTGGGGGTGGGTCCATCAGGACACCAGCTCTTAGGCTGCTGCTGTAGCCACTGAGGCAGTCTGCTGCTATCTTTGTCTCGTGCCATGGCTGGGGCTGGGGGATGGAAGGAGTGTGTGGCAGTGGGCATCTTGATCTAGCTCTGTGTGGCAGGGATGACAGCGATGACGGGGAGGCGAGGTGGCTTGAAGCAGCTATCATTGCTGCTGTGGCCACATTGATGCGGCAACGGAAGCCCCACAAATACCAGGGAACAGAAAACAGTAGGCGTTGCTGAGAAAACTGAGCATGTGAAAAACAGTGTTTGATGCCCACCCAGTTCTTTGGACAGGATAGGAGAATGCTCACAGGGAAGGTAGGAGAGGTTGATTCAGCGGGGATGTCAGGACTTGTGTGGGGCTTAGGTAGCTTTGTTGAGCCCCACTGTGAGATGTGGCTCTAGTGAATCTAAGAGTTTGAGATAAGCATACATATCTGTCCCCCCATCTGCCAAACGATCAAGAAGAGATGCAAAGGAGAGAAAATGAAGTAAGCACGTAGTCTGTAGGTCAGTTGGTGGCAAATACAACCAGATTTGTGCTGAGGCAGAGTTCCTAGTGGGTAAAATGCTGTAATGCCATTTTACATCTGTGGGTCTCTGGAAGGCTAAGCCGAAGCAAAGGTTCATTGAAAGCATATAGCATGGGCTGGGAGCCAGGCCAACCTCAGCTCAAAACCCAGCTCTGCTTTTTCCTCTTCTGAGGCTCGGGATAAGTCCAGCGACCTCTCAGAACCTTAGTGTTCTCATGCATGCACTAGGGATAACTCTGTGGTAGTCACCGTTTTCACAAGAGAATGGCACAAGGAAGCCACTAGAACACACACACACACACACACACACACACACACACACACACACACAAACATTTCTCACAGGATTTTCCTGCTCATTTTTCATACATAGCCTCTTTAGCCACATAGAGAAGATGGACAAGAAAGAGTTTGGGCCACTTGTAAGACTGGATGCTCACATTCATTTGCCATAGTCACCCTAGACAAATGCAAAAAGCCTCTGCAGGCCAGGTAGGTTAGAAGAAGTGGGCTCTTTACCATTCTGGATTCTAGAAGGCTGAGATCCTTGTGTTGGCAACAACAGTTTCTCCCAAGACCTCATCACTGTCCTCCCGCTGGGTCCTAATTCCCCCATTACAGACTGCACATCATCTCGGATCATAGTCCATGCTTAGAACCCTATTTTACTTAGTTATTTTTTTTATAAGCTCTGACTCAAAATCCGGTCACCTTCCCAGCTCACTGAGGTTTGAGACTTCCACAGAGGTGTTGGAGACAATAGGCCATATGGCCAATGTTCAGCCATCTTGTCCAAGTCTGCACCTTTAAGTCTCTGTCTTTCCCAGAGCTTGCCTTTCACCAGGAACTAGCTGACCCTGTTGTGGGTCAGTAGTTAGACTAAAGACAGATAGGGATGGAGCGACCCTGTTGTGAGGCAGCAGTTAGACTAAAGCTAGATGAAGACAGAGCAAGATACCCTGTGTGGCAGGACATTATGACCCTGCCTGGAATTCCCTGTGTTTTGAGAAAAGCCTGCAGCTGGGTTGCTATAGCAATATGCTTCCCTGCCTTCTGACTTATAAAAGCTGCTGCCTGACTAATAAAGTTTGAGAGTTTGATCAATCAGACTTGCTCTCCTTCTTTGTGTCTTGCATTCTCAACAGGTGACCTCCCTCCCGAGTTTTGTCGAACCCCGTAGGTCAGGGCACAGAGGAATTTAGAAATGCCCAATGCAGCCTACCACACACTTAGTGGGTTGTTATGGGGTTTGCTCCTGTACTCGCTGAAGTGGTGGTAGTGGGAGGGTGGTGAGCAATAGATTCCCCCGGTGCCAGCACACCTAAAACGGGAGCCCATCAGAGGATGCCAGCCCTGCTGCCATAATCAGCCACCTTTCAGTCCTTTTTGTCTTGAAGATCTGAGAGGCTGGAGTTTCTGCATTCAGAGGAAACACCTCTTTATCTTGTCCTCAAAGAGCAGGCTGAGCAGATGTCTCCTACTCTGTGAACGATAAAGCAGAGCCCATAATGGAAGAGGCTGGGGAGCCTCAGCTCACTACAAGCAAATGCTCTTATTTCTCAGAAGGGCTGAAAGAAGCCAAATTGCAGAGTTCATTTGGAGGATTCAAAAACTGGAGATGAAATGTACACGTGTGTGTGTGTGTGTGTGTGTGTGTGTGTGTGTGTGTGTGTGTGCACGCACGCGTGTGTGTTTCTTCTTCTCAGCCCAGCATATACTATCACTGCTACAGGCAAAACATATGAAAACCAATTTGCCTTTTAATAAAATCCATTTTATTCTAGAATACAAAACACAAATTTCAATTTTCAGAATATTCTTCAGACCCAATCACTCACACCCTACATACTGCCTCAATACTCCCATTCCTATTAGTTCAGCCAACCTGACTGACTCAGAAAACCCCAGATCCTGTTTAGAAATTCTTCCTTGAAAAGTAAAGCTTCTGGGGAATGACATCTGATGTTGGCCTTAGATATCACACGCATGCACACACATGTATTCCCACACGAATGCAAACACACACACACACACACACACACACACACACACACACACACACACACACCAGGAAAAATGGATAGAGGCGTGCTCCAGAGAAGTGCTATGAACAAAGCAGAAAATGAGGCACTGTATCTTATGATATAAAACACTTTTCAAATCACTTCTTGAGGATAACAAATAAAGATTTAAGACAGCATTATGACCGTGAGCAAAAATAAATGTGAAAATAGGTGGGATTGGTGCAATTAGTGCTCTTCCATGGAGGAAGTGCCATTGTGACATCCTCCTTCTCCAGTGCACCTCTGTGATGCCTGTGACATCACATCCTCAGTGTGATATTGATTATTCCTGTATTAAGCCTTTTCAACACTTATGTTTGCTTCTCAGCTGGACTCACTTTGTAGACCAGGCTGGCCTCGAACTCACAGTGATCTACCTGCCTCTGCCTCCCGAGTGCTGGGATTAAAGGCGTGCGCCACGACTGTACTCTTTAACCTACTCCTTCTTGTTGAGAGGATCACTCCCACTTTTAACTCAAGCATTTTTATTCCACAAGTATAGATTTACTTGCAGTTGTGAAGAATTATACAGACAGATCTTGTGCAGTATTTGCTCAGTTTTCACCATTGGTAGCATTTTATAAAACTATAGTACATTGCACCCATGATAATGATTTAATACAGCCTACCAACCTTTTTCAGATTTTCCTCTATTGCTTGTGTGCGTGTGTGTGTGTGTGTGTAAGTGTGTGTGTGTGTTGCATTCAGTGATGCACAGCTAGCTCTATTGCAGTTCTGCGTATTCACCATCACATTAAAAACATGCCACCTGTACGAGGAGCCCTGCTGCTGACCCCTTTATAATCACATCTACACCTTTCTGCCTTCCATCTTAATTTTTAGCAACTGTTTTCCTGATCTTTATTTCTATAATTTAGATGTTTCCAAAATATTAGTGCAGTCATTGCTCTCCAGGGAAACAAAATAGGATGTGCTTGTGTGTCTGTTCCTAGATAGTGACTGGTATTATTAAGGGTAACAAAGGAACTGTGGGTTCACAGAGAAAGCTGACACACAATCCTCTGAATGAGGTTTATTATAATGGATGGCCTCAGGCTTGGTGTGTCTGCCTTGCAAGGCTCTTCCAGGACAGGGGCTGTATCTTATTTCACTCCAGGCCCCTGCTTTGCTTAGAATAGGCCTGATATTCTTGAATCAACACCTGGATTATCTAAGGATGAATTAAAGAGCAACACTGTTGGGTTCGCATATGAATTATGATGCCTCCTTTTGAGAGCTACTGGCCCACAGAAGTGCCTACACATAGAGACTGGAGTCACAGAATATGATGAAATCCAAATGTCTGGGAAAGAGCCTGATTTAAGAAAGAACCCATCTACCAGAATGTTCTGGCTCCTCACTATTTTTTCATTTACTCACTCAGGAACTCTTTACTGAGCACTCCTGTGGCTTTGGAACTGATTTCCAGGGCTGGAGAGATGGCTCAGCAATGAAGAGATCACTTGCTGCTCTTTCAGGGAACCTGAGTTTGGCTCCCAGTGCTTACACTGGGCAGCTCTCATCTGCCTGTAACTCACACTTTACAAGATCTGATTACTTTTTCTGGCTTCCAAGTGTCCCTGTGTATAAATGGTGCACACATACACAGATTTTTTTTCAAAAAGGAAACTGATTCCATTCCTTAGCATTCTCATATATGAGATACAATAACATCACTCATCTTAAGGGGCAAATATATGAATTCAGCGTGACTATACTTACATGGATCCCATAGAAGCCACGAAGGCTAGGCTGGTTAATGTGGCTTTTATGCTTGTTATCCAGAATTCATGTGTCAGAAACTTAATCCCTGAGGCCATATGTTGATGGCATTAGGAGGTGGTATGATTAGGTGAAATGAGGTCATGAAGTTGGGGTTGCCATGATGGCACTGTAGATTTTATGCACAAAGGAAGAGAGAACAGCCAAAGCTAGCACACATGCTGTCTTACCATTTGATGCTCTCTGCCATGCCAGGATGCATGACAAGGCCCTCTCCAGGAGCTGGTGTCGTGTTGTTTTACTTTGCAATCATTACAACTGTGAGCTAAATAAACCTCTATGCTGTATAAACCACTGTCTTGGGTTGGTGTATCTTGGAGCACTTAATGTTGAAAAGCCTTTGGTGCATCTTTTTAAAAGTGCCCAACTATTCCTGCAGTTGCTCCTGTGGGGCAGAACCTAGAATCTCAGAGGTAAGGCAGGGTGGGGAGAGAAATCCAGCCTCAAAAACTCTACCTGCTGAGAGCACAGGGCTCACACATTGTCACTCTGAGCAAGAGAAGGGAGGTTGTGTTTCTCTTGGCCACTCTAACCAGCTGTGAAAGATCCAGAACAGACTTCTAGTTGGATCACATCACACTGTTGGCTTAGGAAATGAAACAGGACATACCTGGAGAGGCAGCAGCTTCCACCCATCTAGGAGTCATCATCTCATATTGATGTCACTCAACAATTTGTATTCTGAGTCAAAACACGTAGAAAACAGAGGCAGAGTTTATGACTGTCTTGCAGATGTCAAGCCCCTGGAACAGCAATGGTGATGTTAACATCATCTTCCATAGGGGAACATGCCGTGCAATTTTAAAGCCAGTGCAGCACGGTGGGAGCATGAGTATCTAAACGTCTGAATTATGCATTTGGGAGTCCCATCCAATAATCATGGTAACAGATAGATGAGTCACTTCGACTGGTCCAGTATAATATGCACTTAACCAAGCCCACAGCTGTCTTAGTTAGGGGTACCATTGCAGTGATGAAACACCACAAGCAACAGCAAATCGGGGAGGAAAGGGTTTACTTAAGTGGCTTATACTTACACAATCACAACCTGTCATTGGAGGAAGCCAAGTTAGGAACTCGAACAGAGCAGAATCCTGGAGTCGCGAGCTAATGGGGAGGCCATGGAGGGTGCTGCTCACTGGCTTGTTCTCCATGGCTTCTTCAGCCTTGTTTCTTATAGAACCCAGGACCACCAGCCCAGGAGGCTGGGCGCTCCCCCATCAATTACTAATCAAGAAAATAACCTACAAGCTTGCCTACAGGCAGATATTATGAAGACATTTTCTTAATTGAGGTTCCCTCCTCTCAGGTGCCTTTACCTTGTGTCAAGTTGATATAAAACTAGCCAGCACACTAGCCAAAATACCACAGGGATGCAATATTATAGTAAGTTATGGGATAATAATTTTTTTTAAAGAGTCTTTCACTTATGTTCAAATTTTGGAGACTTTTGGATAAGCAGATACTTGATAAGTAGCATAGTTGAAATGTATAGGCTTAGGTAGAGTATTTAAGAAATGAAAGATGAGTTAAGACCGATGGTGTGATCCCAGCACTTGGGGAGGTAGAGGCAGGCGGATCTTTGTAAGTTCGAGGCCAGCTTTGTCTACAAAGAGAGCCTAGCACAGCCAAAGCTACACAGAGAAACCCTATCTCAAAAAAGAAAGAAAGAAATGAAATGAAAGATGGCTTTAGGACCATAGTTTTAGGGCCTTGGGATTGATATAGACATAGCTGACCTGTTGTGGGTATTTGGGTTCAGTTGGTTCAGTTGGGATGCTTTGGACTTACTGGACTGTGAGGATGTTAGCATGGGAAATCTCATCCTGTGTTTCTACATTAAAGTGCTCAAGGCAAATGGTGCTCAGGGACAGAGTGGGGTCTGCTGGGCATCTTTTCCCACTGAGCATCTATGGCAGTTAATGACATTCTGGCTCATAAAAGAGGCTGGCAGAAATTTGGATGCTCACACAAGCATTGAGCCACGACTGGAAATGTAAAAGACATTCATACATGGGCATAAACTTCTTCCCTTCTCCTTACCAGAGGCTTTTCCCTGTTGTGATCTGCTATGGTTCACTTCTAGAATCTGTTGTGGTCTCCTAAAATCTCAGGTGTTGAAGGCTTGGTCTCCATTTCATGGTACTATTAGAATGTGTAGCAAGTGAGGCACAAGTGGAGGAAGTGGGTCATGGAAAGCGTCTCTTGGCCACATCCTCTCTGTCACTTTTTGTACTTTGCTTTTCCCAAGATGAACATTCTTTCTCTGCCATGCATGAGAACTGCTTAGAGAACTTAGGTGTCACTCAGAGTTGGCCTTGGCAATTGCACAACGACTCTTGCTGAGTAACCAGTGGCATCCCTCCACGACCATGAGTAATTCAGTCAAGACACCATGAAGATTCTTAATCCACAGCTGCCCAAGAGCCCATGTAAATGGTTTAGTATTTGTATATTAACACCATCTTGTCCCCATCAAATCGTCGATAGATTACTTTCACTCCTCAATACACTGTACACACTTTGTAAATAGTTGTTGACCGTTTAAGATATAATGAAAATAAAAGCATTTGCATTTGCTACAGATTTGATTTTTCAAAAAAAAAATTTACCTGTGGTTGACTGAATCCATGCGTGTGGAACCCATGACTATGGAGAGCCAAATTTGCAGGCAGATGGCCAAACCAAGACTTTCTGTTTGTTTGTTTGTTTGTTTGTTTGCTTTGAGGCAGGGTTTCTCTGTGTAGCCTTGGCTGTCCTGGACTCCCTTTGTAGACCAGGCTGGCCTCGAACTCACAGCGATCCACCTGCCTCTGCCTCCCCAGTGCTGGGATTAAAGGCATGCGCCACCACTCCCGGCCTCAAACTGAGACTTTCAAAGGCATAGCATGTTCAGGATACAAAAATGTCATGATCAGAACTTCTATTTAAACTAAAATTTCAGCTCACTGATACTTCCATTTCCGGCGTGACTCAGTACACAGGTAAATAAAAAGATTTAAAAGACAGACAAAATTCACAATGTCAAAGAGTAATGACATTTTGAAAATGGGAACAAATGTTTGGTAAAATAAATCCTCTTAGGTAATTTTAGAAGTGAACAGGATCACCACAGAAAAATTCAAATCAGGGGCTCACTGCCCTCTCTGCAGTTGGCCATAGTTAATTTGAGTTTAACTAGTCTTTTATTTTCTTCCTCCTTCCTTCCTCCTCCCTCTCTCTCCTCTTCCTTGCTTCAGTCTTTCCTTTGTTATGCTGTTATTTAGAAGGCTCTGATGTTGTCCTTCTGAAAACCCCCAACTTCATGAAGCACACTATAGGGGGTGTGGAGCAGTGACAAGAATACAGTGAGGCAGGGAGATGTTTATGAAGCCTCTTGGGTCCCCACCAACCCCAATTGCCAAATAACTTTTTCCCTCACAGTTGGTGTCAACAATTGTGCTGAGCCTGTGTCATGCAGCAAAGCTCAGAGACAGGCCTGTGCTCACTGCTTTCTAGTTCACCACTTGCTGAAGCCAGACAACTCTCTGCAGAGACTGGACTCTAGGGTTGGTTTGGGTGGTTCTGCAACTAATAGAAACATTTATGCACAAGGACTAAACCTAGCTGTAGCAGAGCAACTCAGTCTGGGATGCTTGGAAACTGCTCCTGCAGCCTGGATCCCAAGCACAATCCACTGAGCCCACTAGACAGGGTTTTCAGTGTTTACAGCATTTACACTATAATCAGAGGAAGCAACTCATGGGAAATGGCTTTTGCAGAAACCCTAGGTCACTCGGTTCCATCCATAGACAGTTATGAGTTATGAGGTCCTGGGAATTGAACCTGGGTCCTCTATGGAAGCAGCCATTGCTCTTAACCACTGAGCCATCTTTCCAGCCCTCAGTTTCATCCTTCTGGATCTCTCCCCACCAGAGCCTTTGCTGGGGCACCAGGGCTCAAGAGAGAGATGTTTACTTTGTTGAGTCCCCTCACTGTAGAGACACCCTGTAAGTGACTGTATGGA
The DNA here is from genome assembly GCA_907169655.1 of Acomys percivali. Classification (NCBI taxonomy): domain Eukaryota; kingdom Metazoa; phylum Chordata; class Mammalia; order Rodentia; family Muridae; genus Acomys; species Acomys percivali. Next base: position 83,331,648 of record OU015746.1, on the reverse strand, counting down.
GAAATGTTCTCTCTGATTGGACAGAAGGATTTCTGCCTTCAAAAGAAGACAAATATGTGCGTATCTTGTTTCTCTCCCTTCCCAAAGATTCCTGGTGGTTACAAATTCTTTTTGTTTGTTTGTTTTTCAAGACAGGGTTTCTCTGTGTAGCCTTGGCTGTCCTGGACTCACTATATAGACTAGGCTGGCCTCGAACTCACAAAGATCCACTTGCCTCTGCCTACCCAAGTGCTGGGATTAAAGACATGTGCCACCACAGCTGGCTCTTATCTGTATGATTATGCAGAATTCAGTTGTGCCCAAACTCCTGCCTAGATTCACAGAACTGCCTGGAATAACACAGATGCCTCCTCTGACTACCACTGGGCAACATTCTAAATTTATTCTTGAAACAGTTATTCATTGCATTCCCACAGATAATGCAGATAGATGCCAAAAGAAAACAAAGCTGCAGGAGTCTCAGAGAGACAACGTCTGCATTAGTTACTTTTCTGTTGCTGTGACGAAACGCCTTGTCCAAAAGCAACATATGGAAGAGTTCCTTTTTTTCCTTAGGGCTCCAGAGGAGCAAGAATCCACCACGGCACGGAAGCAGGGCAGCAAGTGGCTAGAGCGGAAGCTAAGACATGCTCAGCCGCCAGAGAAGAGCAGAGAGAGGAAACTGGTTGTAGAATAAAGACCTAAAACCCCAAAGCCCACACCCAAAGACATACTTCTTCCATCAAGGCCACACCTCCTGAACCTCCCAAAGCAGTGTCACTAACTGGGGAGTGAGTGTTCAAATACCCAAGCCTATGGGTGAGGTTCTCATTCAAACCACCACAGGAACCAGCCAAGCAACGGGCAATTCCAGACCTTAATCAATATTACAAAGAAGGTAACACAAGGCACTTCCAGAGTGAGAGGGAGTGTAGGAGAGAGACCAACTTGACTAAGTTTATTCTTTCCAATTTTTAATTTATTCTTTGTGAGCTTCACAACACACATCCCACTCATCCCACTCCCCTCCCCCATACCTTTGTACCTGCACTCTGCCCTTGAACCCTCACCCCAAAAGAAGACAACAAAAACCAAAAATGTCATCGTGGAAGCTGCAGTGTGTCACAGTATGTCCCACAGTATACCATTTTATCTAAGCATCTTTACTTGCAAATGTTAATTGCAATGAGTCATTTGGTCTGGTTTGAGGCCTCTGGATCTTGCTACACTATTAATGCTGGATCCTCACCAGGACCCCTCTTGGATATCGTTTATTGCCCTATGTCATGGAGATCCTGTGCTTTGGATCTGCAGAACCTACCCTTCCACATAGTCAACAGTTCACAGGTGAGGTAGATGTTGGAGGTGGGCCAACTCAAAGGCCTGGGTGATAGCTGAGTTGGTCAACCTGAGAGCTCTCCTGTACCCACACCACCAGGGCAAGTTCTCCAACACTGCTCCAGCCAGCTCACTCAATGCTGCAGCCAGCAAAGGCCAGGGCCAGCTCTCCTCCTCTCATGCCCTTGGGCCGACTTACCTTCCCACCACCTCCACCTCCACCACCAGGGCCATATATACTGTGCTGTCCAGGAAAGGTGCAGGACCCACTCTCCTGAGTGCCGCAGATGGTGAGGGGCAGGGACAGCTCTCCCATTCTCAAGACCCCAGGGCCAGCTCTCCAGATAGCTGCAGGTGGCGAGGGGCAAGGAGGGTACTGACTGGGTTTATAACCCCTTAGGAAAAACACCTTTGGACCTCTATGAGAGTGTTTACAGGGACAATTACTGAAAAGAGAAGCCACACCTTGAATGTGACAGTACAAATATTTTGGATTATGTCCCAGATTAAATAAAAAGAGAAAGGTAAGAAAAAGGAGTGCTAGAATGTCCCACTTTCTGTTTAGGATAAAAGCGACATCATTTAGTCCTCAAAGAGTGTGGTAAGTTATTTGACATTCCTCAAAAGAAAGGTAAGAAATTATCTACAGCCAATACAAGTCACCTGGCCTCAATAGCTTCAATTATCTGCTTTTTTTTTCTGCTGCTAAGAATTAAACCTAAAGCATTGTGCACACTGAGTCAACCCTTTTCCATGGAATACACCTGAATCCTTGACTTCTTAAGGCAGAGTCTTACTATTTAGTCCAAGCTTGCTTTGTATTTGTCAGTCTCCTGCTTCTGATTTTGAGTTCTAAGATTGGAGGTGTGGGATACCGTGCTCAGCTAGTTTTATGGGGTGTTTTGTTTTGTTTTGTTTTGTTTTTTGTCACCACACTATATCTTAAAAAAACAAAACAGAATCTTTTTGTTTTGGCTGTGAGACACTGAGCCTTATATTTCAACTATAATTTTACTTCTGGCGTGACTTTACCTTCCCTTACTTCCTTTCTTCTTCAACACTAATCTTTTTCTGTCTCATTGCATTCCAAGTTCTGAAGCTCATCTCAAGGATTTTGTTGCAAAGAGGACAGATAACACAAATCTGTTTCTCATTCCCATGTGAGTGACCTCTGTCTTTAAAGCTGTGATGAAAACTTCTGTGCAGCACTTGCTTTCAGAATTGGTAGATGCAGGTTTCATTATGATGTAGGTAGGCTAACTACTTACTTCATCTTTATGGGGATGTAGAATTAATATTAAAATTATATTTTATGATTTTACTTAGATGATAGAAATATCACTTTTCTATATGAAAACACCTTCTTCTATCTAAAGGATCATTGTTTCCCGCACTCCCAATTTTAAAGAAACCAGAAAATAGTCATGAGCCCTTGCAAGAACTGTGTATCCATTGGATGAGTCAGCTGAACCTAGAAGTAAAAAATGGCTAACAAAATGAAGCAGAGACCAAAAATGGTGCTCATTTTAGACATCCCTTGGTCATGGAGGGGCTATTTGCTGTGGTGGGTAGTGAAGAATCACGAGGGAAGTGTGTAGATTCTCCCCTCCCACACACCTTGGGTATTCAGAAGTCACTTATCCATGCAAAACTTTAGACAAATTCAGCCTGTGATACGGATAATGTGGGATTTGTGTAGGAAGGGTCCAGGTACCAAGCAGAGTAAGTCAAGGTCTCTAATGAGCACTTCTCAACTCTGAGACTCAGTCTTCTTGCCAAACTTTTGCTTATAACCATGACAGTGGTAATAGTCTTGCTAGTCATGGTAAAGATGACAATATTTATCAGACAATTTCTATGCATATAAAATTATGATGATGAGCACATTATACTTATTGACTCATACAATCGTGATTTACTGTTTAGGCTCAACTTCACAATTCAAGCATAGAATGTCTCTGTGAAGACCAGCAACACCTGCTTTTACAATCCATGACGTTTTCTATGATTACATTGCCTCTTATCAAATCAACCATCCTTAAAAAAATTAGTGATTAACCTAGAATTTCAAAGAAACACTTTAAATTAATCTAAGTCTACCCTCAGATAGCACTATAATGCACAACTATGTATAGTGTAAGTCCCTTATTATTTTCCTGACTTTTGGCCCTCATCCATGATAACATTGCTGTCACTCATTTTACTTATCTATATGATATAATTGCCTGATACATTGTTACTTTTGTTATTTCAATGTGACTTTTTAAGGCTAATAAAAACAGGTAAAATACAGTTTTCATTTATTTCTTCTTCAACATTGTTTCCTTTACTACATAGATCTGCATTTCTAGCCAGTATCATTTTTCTTCTATGTGAAGAATTTCTATTAAATGTTCTTATCAGCTAGTCTGCTGGAAAACAATTCCATTACTTTTTGTTTGTTTGAAAAAGTAGTTTTCATCTTCAATTTTCAAGAACATTTCACTGGCTTTTATTTTAATTTTTATTAATTCTTTGAGAATTACCTACAATGCATCTTGAGCATACTCACTTTCATCCTAACTATTCCCGGACACACCTCCTTCCCTTCATACTCAACTTTGCTTCTCCATTTTTTTTTTTTATACCCATTGAATCCAATCTATGCTTCCCACATAATCTTGGGTTGTGCACTAGGTTGAATGAGTTATTTTCTTTAACATGAAATATTTTTATTCCATTCTCATCTTCCTTGCATATTCTCTAAGAAGAAGTCTGCTGTAACTCTTACATTTACTTATCTGTAAGGTATATTTTTATTCAGATTTATTTCAGTTTTTTTTCTCCTTGTCTTCAAGTTTTTTGAAATTTGAAATATGTTATATTCATGTGTAGATGTTGTTGGTGCTTATCTTGCCTGCTGATTTTTGAGATTCCTGCATCTGTAGTTTAGCCACTAATTTTAGAAAAATTTGGTCATTATTCTTTGAATCTTGCCTTTGCCACCCTCTAATACTTCTTGAATTCTGCTTAGGTCACACCATAGAGTTACTTGGTACTCTGTGATGCTGATATTCTTTTTGTCTCTCTTTTCATCCAACTTGGGAAGTTCTTACTCACTTATCTTCAAAGTCACTAATTCTTTTATTCAGCCATTGACGGGTGAGCCATTAAGGGACTTTGTCATTTCTATTATTATCTTTATTTCTAATATTTTTTATTCTTTCTTAGAAATCCTATCTCTGTACTTACTTCATCTGTCCTATATATGTTGTCTAGTTAGTATATTAATCAAAGTTATTTTAAACTCTTTTTGTGATGTAGGCATAAGGCTACTGTGTAATTCAAATGCTGATTTCTGTAAAACCTCCTCACATATCTGGTTTCAGTCCTTGTTCAGAGAGTCTCCTGTCTCAATGATGTGTAAACACTGATCCCCAATTGTCTCCTGGTATGCTAATAAAGCAGCTTACAGCCAATCATTGAGCAGGGGAGAAAATAGAGCTGGACTTCCTGCCAGCCAGGGGAGGAGGAGTTAGAAAATTCAGCTAGGGGATTCAGGCATGGGAAAGGTCCAAGAGACATCAGGAGAAGGAGCTGGATCAGGGAAAGTCACATGTGCAAGTATCTCTGGGATGTACCCTGGAAGCCAGATTACCTTAGAAGGTTAAGAATAAAGTTAATACTGCTCAGAATTGTGCTGTGAAGCTTGTTAAAATAATATAATGCAGGCTCAGTTATTTGTATGAGAGTTGGGTTAAGATAGAAACTAAGAAAAACAAACAGTTTTCCAAAACTAACTTTAATAATCTGATAATTCATATTTTGTATTATGCAGATCTTGTTCTGGTCCTTTTTATTCTCCTTGAACAGTGCTCATTGTGGTTAGTTTTCCTCTTTAACATGAATTTAAAGCCTTTGTTAAGAGTTAGCTGATACATCACGTTATAGGTGTAGTGTCAGACTGTATCTGATCTGTTTATGACTTGGGTTTTGTTTGCCATTTTGTTGTTGTTGTTGTTGTTGTAAGTGTTAGAGTGTTCACATTCCCCCATGTCCCATTTTTGTCTCCATTCTTAACTTTGGTCTTACCTGTCTGCTCTTCTTCAGAGTCTTTCTTTCCTTCCTTCCTTCATTTATTTATTTTTCTTTTCTGTCTTTAATACACTGGGATTATACAGAAGCCCTCTTGGTACAGGATAGATTATGGCACGGGGGTATTCTTTCCAATCACTAAAGCTCAGTCTTTCACTGACTCTGTCGTCTGTACCCTCACAAGTGTTACTTAGCCATCACTTCTCTCCTTCTGTGAGACAGGAAGGGGAGAGGGGGCTTAGCACTGGAGACTTGCCTTATCCAGGTATGATAAGACCTTGGCCAATCTTCTCCTGCAGAGTGGGCTTCTGAAAACACTGGCACCTTCCTACCTCTCATCCTACCTGAATAACAAAGGGAACTCTTGGTTCTTCATTGTAAAAACCTGGCTGGGTTTCTGGAAGTCAAATGGTCCAAACCAGCCTCCAGTGGCTTGTGCTCTCAAGACACTGGAGAAATTTTTATCAGTTTCTCAAGTTTTAATATCACTCTTCAGATTTGACAGTGATCATTCATTGTAAATCTTCAGCTCTTCCATGGGTTCCTAACAAGTCACTGGTTTTGTTTTGTTTTTTTTTCAGTTTGTTTATCTTCAAATTGTTTGAAAAACAAAAACAAAATCAGGTTCTTGCACTTCAAAAATTGAAACTAGAATCCCCCTACTAACATTTTTTTTTCTCCTTAAGATAGCTTCTTTTCTTTTTTAAAATTGAAAATAGATTATTCTCTCCTATACTACATCCCAACCCCAGCGTCCCCTCCTCCACTCCTCCTAGCCCCCTACACCTCCCCTCTCCCTCTAATCCACTCCCACTCCATTTCCTCTTCAGAAAAGAGCAAGCCTCCAAGAAACAACAACCAAACAAGACAAAACAAATACAATAAGATAAAGTGAACAAACCCCCTCATACTAAGGCTGGACAAGGAAACCCAGAAAGAGGAAAGAGTCTCAAGGGCAGGCAAAGAGTCACATCCACTGTTAGGAGTCCCACAAAAACACCAAAGCTAACAGCCATAACACAGGGCCTGGTGCCGACCCATGCAGGCCCTGTTATTGCTGTTTCAGTTTCTATAAACCCATATGAGCTCCGCTTAGTTGAATCAGTGGGCCATATTCTCCTGTTGAACTCCATCTCCTCTGACTCCTACAGCCTTCCCTCCCCTTCTTCCACAGGGCTCCTCAATCTCCAAGGAGAGGGACCTGATGCAGACCTCCAATTTAGACTTTCTGCATGATATCTGGCTGTGGGTCTTTGCACTTAGTCCCATCCGCTGCTAGAGGAAGCCTTTCTGATGATGACTCTACAAGGTACCAATCTATGAATATAGCAGGATAGAAATTATTTCATTGTTTTTGTTTTGTTTTTGGCAGTAGTGTTTGGCTCTATCCTAGGTTTCTGGGATAGTCAGTCTCTAGTTCCTGGCCATCCGGGAAGCGTAGGGCAAGGGCTCCTTCTTATGGCATGGGCCTCAAGTGAAACCAAACACTGGCTGGCCACTCCCACAAGTTCTGTGCCATCATTGCCCACAATACATCTTATAGGAAGTACAGATTACAAGTCAAGGGTTTTGTGGATGAGTTGGAAGTTTTGTGGAAGTTGTTCTTGGCATTGAGGCCCCTGCTGCTAGTTTTCAGAGAGCATCTTTCTTTCCTAGAGTCAGCATGGATTGATTAGGGATCTCCTCAGGTCCCCCTCAGGCAACAACTCAATGGAATGTAACCCAGTCCCACTCTGCCTGGTTACAAAGGATGATCAGCTCAGACTCCGTATTCTCTATTCCTAGGAGTCCTCACTAGGCTCACCGTAATGAAGGGTTCCAAGAAGTTTTCACTGCGCTAGGTTTCCACACCGTCCCCCGCAAGTTCCAGCTATTTCTCCCTTCATCTCTTCCCATAAGCTGATTTTCTGTTTCCATAGCCATCTGCCCCCGTCCAGCTGCAGAATCTGTTTTATTTCCCCTTCCCAGGGAGATCCATGCCTCCCTCTATAGCCCTGCTCTTTACCTAACTTCTCTGGGTCTGAGGGTTGTAGCACGATTATCACATATTTAACAGCTAATATCACTTATCAGTGAGTACCTACCACATTTGTCTTTTCTGGTTGCATCCACTTGCCTACAAACTTCATGATGTCATTTTTTTAAACTGCTGGTTTCTTTTGGGTAACAAGAGTCCCTTGTTTTAAGTCACATGGCCTTTGACACTTAGTCTTAATTCATGGCTATAAAAGGAACACATTATTGAAGCAAAAGTCTTTGCTCTCAATTGTCAGGAAATGACTCACTGTCACCCCACCCCCCTTCCCGGAAATGGAAGTTTGGGTATCTTCAGGAGTAAAGAAATGTTAGCATTTTAATACAAACCTACAATGAAAAGGTTCTCTATTTTTAAAAATAAATTTGCTACCAACTCAAACAAATATCACACAGAAGCGTCAATATTTATGAGTAGGAAAGGAGTACTCATATCAGGAGAGACTGGATGACTGTATTTTAAAGTGCTTTGCACATTATTATTTAATTACGACTCTGGAAAGCACGGCAGGACCACACCTGCAAAGGTTCTTTGAAAAGGGACCACCTTCTCCTCCGGCAGAATAAGTGGTCCAGGAAAGGGTTGTGATATTTAGCAAGCAAAGGACTAGAAAACAAAGCTAAAACTTGAATTTTTATACAAAATAAATGAATTTTGCACAAAATTGTAGTATCTGGCAATGCCAATCAGAGCCATAAGGTAGATTTTTGAAGGAAGATTAGAGGACTTGGTCTTAGCTGCACAGGGGAAAGTCACAAGGGATCCACTCAGAAGGATAAGTATTAAAAAGAGAAATAAAAGTTGCATGAAATAATATTGTAAAGTCAAATTCTAAAATATGATGATGTATCAGTAAGTCAATACTTCCCAAACAAATTTTAATCCATTCATAGGATGTTATTAGTCACTTTGTAGCCACATAGTCAGCACCAACTTCCACACTTGTGTCAATATGTGACCAGAGGTTTTTGAGTTACATAATAAACCACTGAAGATAGAGCTGCTTTATTCAAATTAGCATACAAGGCAACAGGCTTCATTATTACACCTATGTTTTCATGGGCTGAGTCCTAGGAAGCGCACTCTGAGCACCAGCATGCATTCACCCATCAATCTCTACTCCCTTACTGTGGATGCAATGTGATTAGCGCCCTAAGCTCCTGCTGCTGTGACTTTTCCCACAGTGATGGACTGTGACCTTGAAATGTAAGCTGAAAAAATACTTTGCCCTGTAAGTTGTTTTTATTGGAATATTTTATCACAGCAACAGAAAAGAAACTGAGACAGTGACCTAAGCTCCAGTCAGTCCCAAATAAATACATATAACAATCAGTCACTAGAAGCCGGGCATGGTGGCGCACACCTGTAATCTGAGCACTCAGGAGGCAGAAGCCAGCAGATCACTGTGAGTTCGAGGCCAGCCTGGTCTACAAAGCGAGTCCAGGACAGCTAAGGCTAACACAGAGAAACCCTGCCTGGAAAAACCAAAAAGAAAAAAAAAAAAAATCAGTCACGAGGATCCATCGTTGAGAAAGAACATGGTATTTATTTGAATTTGTCACTTAATATAATTATTTCTATATCCACTCATTTGAGCAGTGTTCCATTGCGTGTCTCACTTTGCATCATCCATTGGTCTGTTGGTGGACGTCTAGGTGGATTCCATTTCCTGGCTGCTGTGAATAAATATGGATGCATAAGCATCTCTGTGGGAGGGTACAGAAACTTTGGGGTGTATGTACAAGGACAGGCAGATAGTAGTTCTGTTCTGTAGCCAACTGAGGCCCATGAAAAGCAATGAGAGTGGAGCAATAGTTAAACACCTCTCCACTCTGAGATTGCTCGGTGGGTAGAGAAACTTGTTATGCAAGCTTGGTGACATGAGTTCAGTCCCCAGAGACTACATAGCAGTGAAAAGAGAGAATTTCCTCCATAAGGAAGTCTTCTGACCTCAACATGTACATCATAGCACATGTGCCCACCACATGCATCATGCACACACAGTGACACACAATAAAAAAGTGAAGTTTTCCCACAAAGAAAAGGCAAAATTGAATAGATTCACTGCTGAGTTCTACTAAAATATTAAGGGAGCTCTAATACCAACACTTCTCAAACTGTTCCACTAATGGAAAGGAGATAGATATTAACAAATTCACACACACACACACACACACACACACACACACACACACACGCACACGCATACTAAATTTAAGGAAAAAGGAGAAATACAGTCCAATTCCATTGATGAATGTAGAAGTTAAATTTCTCAATAAATATTTACAATGCCTTATACTCTTGATACCAACATCACAATAAGCTTTAAGGCTTTAATAAAAAGCAAGGTTGCAAAGCTTGTAGATAGCGAAGAGCGGGTGAATCTGGGGGGACTTGGGGAAGAGGGTGAAATATGTACAAAGAGGGTGCATTGTACAAAATTCTCAAAGAATTAACAAAACATTTGCAAAGCAAATCCAAGAATGCTACGAGATCATATGACGCGACCAAGTTTATTTTATTTCAAGGATGCCAGAGGTTAGCTCAGCATACGCAAATAAAATATAACTATATCGCGTAAACAAACTAAAGAACAGGAATCACACATTCACTTTGATAGATGCAGAAAAGGCATTTGACAAAGTTAAACGTGGGATCAGGATAATAGTCCTGAAAAAAAAAAAGAACCTGGGAATAAATGAGACAATCAGTGTGAAAAGGGCTGTGTGCAAGAGACTGGGTGGAGGAAAGCAAAGAGTGGTTCTCCTAGTATCTGCGATGGACAAGGTGCCCGTCCTCTCCATTCTTCTGCAGTGTGGCAATGAGAGTCTTAGTCAGACCAACAAGAAAAGAAAGATGAAGGAATACAGATAGGAAAACAAGATAGGCATCCTTGTTTGCAGAGGGCACAATTTTTACCTAAAGACCCAAAGGAGTCCACCACAATAATTAACATGTCCAGCAAAGATGCCTGATGCAAATGATTACTCGAAACCAACAGCTTGCAAATAATATCAACATACAAATGTACCTCGTGGGGAAAGAGTTCCGCGGAAGCATTAACCTGCCCAGATCGCTCTGTTGACTGCTCAGTTCTCCCTCTTCTTCTGTCTCCTTCTGGGGACGTCCATCATAGCCAAGTAGCCATGTTCTGTTTAGGTACATGTACACAGAGAAACTGGTCTTCAAAGAACACTCAGGGTGGGAAAAAAAAATCTGTTAATTAAAATGGCAGTTGTAACGAGGAGATGAGAATTAATTAAAGAAAAGTAGTACAAGTATAAATAGGTTTAAATCACAAAATAGTCTTATTCTCAATTTAATTGCTTGTGTAATTAGAGTTAATTGCAGAGTGGAGGTTTGGTAATGTAATAAAAGTTCTTTTTTTTTAAAAAAAAAAATAGTGATTAGCCCAGTTTCTTATACCTTTACTTTTCTCCCATAATCTTGCCAGAACCTGTGGGAAGCCTGACTGACCCAGTGTGAAGTCAAAGGATGTGACCCATTTCCACAGCCCAGTGCCCTATCCCCTCCAGCTCTCTAGCCTCCTATCAAGAAATACAGGAATTGGCTGACCGAGTAAAGCAGAAACAGACAACCCATTTGCCCATCTTCCTGCTGTTTCTGTCTCTACTATCTTGCAAGGCCCTGCAGACATTCTGACTGAGGCAGTGTGAAGTCTGTGATACACACAGCCTGTATCCTAGTCTCACTTGTCTCCAGGCTCTTGCCTGCACCCACGGAGACTCTGATTCAGTGTCAAGTCAGAGGCATGTCCAGGTGCCCTGTGCCCTCATCCATCTCCGTATCTCTGTCTGTAACCAGAGGAACACTGACTGTGCCAGAGTCGAGCTGGAGATCTGTGACCCAGCTCCCTAGCCACTCACCTCCAGGCTCTTTGCAAGAGAGAACTTGGAAGCTTACTGTACTGCTGATGTTAATGTAAAATTGTGAAAACACTTGTGGCAACTACTGACCCTATGTGAAGTCAGACCATGATGCTCCATTCTATTCCCACTCTTGTTTCTAGGCTCCTTCTGGGAATCATGGGAGTTCAAAGTGACCCAGTACGAGGTCAGAGATCTACAACCTGGTGCCCCATCCCCTTAGCCCATTTCCAGGATCCTGCTGGGACCCACAGGATTTTTCTACTGACCCAATATGAAGGAAGACCCAAAGGGCTTAAGCTGACTGAGTGAGGTCAGTACTCATGGCCCATGATCATGTCCTGCTGCACATCTCCGTGATAGGTCTAGGCCCACAGGACACTGAATTGTTCTAAGTGTGTTCAAAGATGTAAAATCCCTCAACCCCAACAATTGTCATCAGCCCACTGATACTGTGGACGTTATTTCTCGAGCTCAGAGGTGATAGTGAAATATGCTCCCAGCACTCCTGAGCCCCACAGACCCCTTTTGAGAGGCCAGAGGTTACACCCCTAGTGGAATGGAGAACACCTCAGACACACACCCATGGATCAGCTACCACCCCCACAATTGAGCTCCTAGCCTTACCTACCCAAGACAAGACCAGCCTAGTTTAGTAAATGCCAAGCACCAATTCAATTGCTAATTCAACACAGGTGCACCAGAAAGACTCAGCAAATGAACTAACTAGATGTGCAAATCCCAGAGAAGAACCGCAAAAGGATGACTGAGTGAGCCACTGTGTCTCCTCTAAAAGTTACCAATCTCATCAAAGGGTCTCTGATAAGAGACACTTAGACAAAACCCTAGATGAAGAACTCAAAAGAGCAATTATAAGCGCATTCATGTCAAACACAAGACATGAGAATGCCTTGATGAATTTAAATAACAAAGGGATAAAAGCCTGAATAAATTCTAAGAGGGTGCAAGCTACACCTAAGTGAAATAAGGAAACAAATTTAGAGTATAAAAATAGAGTACACTTAATAAAGAAATGGAATTACTAAAGAAAATCCAAAACGCTAAGAAATGGAAAAGTCAACAAGTCAACTGAAGAGCCCAGCAGAAGCCACTAGCAATAGAAAGGACTGTGTGGAAGACAGCACACCAGGGCTTGAGGACAAGGTGGAGGAGCTGGATCGTTCACTGAAAGAAAGTGATAACATTTAAGATGCATCAGCAGAAAATGAGAGATCCTTGGGTTACCCTGAAAAGGCCAAATCTTTTACTTAAAGTCATGGAAAAAGAATTCTAGGCCAAAGGCACATACAATATTTTCAATAAAATCATAGAAAAATCGACTCCAAATCTAGGGAAAGAGAAGCCTATTTTGGGCCCAAGAGCCACACAGACCACCAAATAGACAAGACCAGGAAAGATATTTCCACATCACATTGTAGTAAAAATATTCAATATACAGGATATTAAGTTGCTGTGCATCCATTCTCTGACTGTATTTTTTTTTTTAATCTTGCAAACTGAAACTCTAATCCAATTAAACAATAGTCCCCATCCCCACCCCCAATCCCAACAAAAATCTCTAGTTTAGGTTCCTCATAGAAGTGGAATCATGGCAAGCTTGGCTCACTCTCCATCACACCATCAAGGTTCACCTATGTTGTAGCATATAACACGGTTTCTGCCATTTTAAGGCTAAAGAATATTTCGTTATGTGTGTATACCACATGCTTTCTATCTACTCATCTGTCAGTAGACATCTGGATTGTTTCCACCATGGAAAATATGAGCAATACTGTTATAATCATGAGTGTGCAGACTATTCAAGTCCTTGTCTTCAATATGTGTAAGGATGTGTATGCACATATACACACATAAATGTCAAGATGTAGGATTGATAAATGGTAGATAGTTTTGTGCTAATTTTTTTCTTCTGTTTTTTTTTTTTTTTTTTTCCTTCTCCAGACAGCGTTTTCTCTGTGTGTAGCCCTGACTGTCCTGTAACTCACAGAGATCCACCTGCCTCTATCTCCTGAGCTCTGGGATTTCAGGCATACACCACCACAGCCGGCTTAGTGCTAGTTATTTTTTGAAGAACTAGTTTTCATAGTGTCTTCACAATTCTCCATTCAAACCAGCCATATACACCAAGTTTCCAAGTTCTCCATGCAAGGAGACTTACTTAGTTTCTGAACCTCAGTTAAATGTACAAATTTCTGTTCGTAAGCGGTGAGAAGATGAAGTAGACGGAAGCATTTGGAAAAGTGGGGGTTTTGTACTTGATTAGTTATTTTGTTCCCAGGACAGGGCCTAGTGCTTGCCTGTCAAAAACAAAACAAAACAAAACAAAACAAAACAAAACAAAAAAAGAAACAAAACAGACAGACAAAAAACAAACCTGAATAAGTGGATGGCATGAGCAGAGAGATGCACTATAGTACTAGTGGGAAGAATATGGTTCACTTTCTCAGCTTACTTTAGAGGGGTGTCATTCTACATAGTGGCTAATACTTAAGAAAAGCGCCCATCATGAAAGCTTGTGGGGCTCACCTCTGTTAGTGCCAGAGGGCCAGACAAATTGTACTGGACCTACAGGGGCTGGTGCAATGAGGACTCCTATACGGTCACATCTGTTAAATGCAGAACTTCTATGGATACAGTTTTAAACTCAGACACAATAGTCTCTGGCAGTGGCAGCGTTGATTGTCAAGTTGGCAGAATCTAGAACCACCAGGAGACTGTCCTCTGGGGATGCCCTGATGGGGGCTGTCTTGATTCTGCTCAATGAGTGGCAAAGACCTGCCCCCTGTGGGCAGCACCATTCGCTGGCTGGGATCCTGGTCTGCGGAGAAAGAGGGCTGAGTAGCAGCAGGCAGGCGCCACTCTCCTCCAACTTCCAGCTGTGAGTACAAGGTGAGTAGCTGTTTCAAACTCCTGCCACCCTGACAACCACGGAGACGACAGACCACCTTTCTCCCCTTACATTGTCTTGGTCATAACAATGAAAAGAAAACTGAGATGCTGGGGTACAAGAAATATTTGAAGCTGCCCCCCAAGTTGCCTTTAACATGTGGCCCAAATGAAGCCTCCGACTCAGCCTTGTGGCTCACAAACAAGCTCATGGAAGATGGAAGGGGAAAAAAGGTGCAACAGGCTCCAAGTTCACGCTGAATTTTACCTTCATCTCCACCGTGCTGCTCTGTCTTTACTCTCAGAATTAACAAGACATTTCAAAGCCCTCTGTCTTTAACCCTTTGACTTCTGGGCCTTTCTCCCGTGCTCCAAATTAATGTTTTTTTTTTTCCTTTGAAGGTCCCCATAGGTGACTTGCTCAGGTCTGTCCTATTTAAATATCTTCAAGGTCTCCTCTTTGCCTTTGAATTAAAACACCAGTTCCCAACAGAGCATTCTAGGTTCTAGGCAGCCTCCCACTCATCTCCCTCCCATCCTCCTGTCTCTGTACTTCATGCACCCTGTGCTCTGAATATCCAGCTGCCTCCATGTCTCTCGGCCTCTCAGAGATCCACAAGGTCTCAGAAGCGTCTGTGGATCATGCCTCATGCATTTGTTCCTTAGTGTTCACCCAGCCTCGGTCACAGTCTGGAAAGGATACACTCTACACAGAGACCCGGAACACAGGCCAATCTGGCTCAGGTTCAAGGTCCACGTCTGATTTCCATCGAATGTCTGGCCTTGGCTGGTATTTAGTTTATGTACAAAACTCAATTGGATCAAGTCCAGCCATTTTCTTCCATAGGATGACTCAGGAGCTCAGGCATATCCATGTCCCAGTAGTTAGCAGGTGAGATTGGATGAGCAGAGTGGAGGAAGAGGAAAACCTATATGAGATGTACCCACAGGGGGATGAAATGGGAGGCATGGTTGTTCTGCACAAGGTAACAGGTTGGTTGCAATCTGCCTTGTTTTCACAGGAAATGGCAGTTATGAAAACATTCATTAAAGTGGCATAGTGACATCACAGAATTGTTTAGTTTTCCTTATCTTCTGACTTGCAATGCCTCTACTCCTAATGCATGGAGACAGGTCTACACTTAGGCCTTTCCCATGCACTGAGGTGGTCCCGCGACTTTTCTATGCTTCTGTTTCCCTATTTTCAGTGTGATGTGAGCATTGTCCTCTCACTGGATTTTTGAGGGGCACGGAGAAAATAATGGGTGAGTAATGGCTGAGGACACTGGCCAACAGGCCCTCTAGCCACCTAGACCTTACTCTCCTGGGCTCAGTGGCCTGCAATTCTGTTAGCTCAGCACTCAGCTTTTGTATAATGCATGACTTCTAGGCTCTCATTCCAACCCATTTTCTTTAAAAAAAAAAAAAAAAAAACTGCCTTTCATTTTCAAGACATAGAAGCAGGTGGCACACTGTGTAAACCGCGAAAGAAAGGATGAAAATATCTGCACATTTTGTACAGTCTCCAAATACCCCAACATAAATATTTACTAGAGGCTGGTCCAGCTTCCCAGGCCAAGAGGACAGAAGGTGGATTTGATGGTATGCAGGAACAAAGCTCTCAGAATCTGTCTCTATGTGTGTGTGGGGGGTGAGGGGAGATAGGTGGTGGTAAGATGTTCACCCTAGAAACTCAAGTTCAAACTTGACTGCTCCTCTGTGAAGCAAAGCAAAGGCGTGGTTCAGGCACTGCTTCCCCCTAGCTGGTTATCCTGGCCATGTAATGCCTCAACAGCTTGGTACCCACTGGGCTCTCTGCCAAGACAGTACCTAGTCCCTTATGCATCATGAGAGAGAGAGAGACAGAGAGAGAGAGAGAGAGAGAGAGAGAGAGAGAGAGAGAGAGAGAGAGAGAGAGAGAGACTGGGAGCTGGAGAGATGACTCAGCAGTTAAGAGCACTAGCTACTCTTGCAGAGGACCCGAGTTCAGTTCCCAGCACTCACAGAGCTACTCACAACCACCTGCGACTCTAGTTCCAGGAGACTGGACAAACTCTTCTGGCCTCCTCAGGCACAAGGTGTACATGTGATACACATACAGTACATGCAGGAAAAGCACCTATACAAAATGGATAAATCTATTGTTTTAAGAAAGACATATTAAAAGGCTTTACCTGGAATACATTTTCTTAACTACCGCACACCCAAGATCACCATCACCATCATTACCATATTCATCATCATCGCCACAACCATCACCACTATCAATACCACCACCGCTACCACCACCATCATCATTTTCATTTCTTACATCTACCGAGAATTTGATATTTTCAAGCATCGCTTAAGCGCTTACACTCAATGGTCCCAGCAGTCCTAGGTGGGAACGAAATGAGATGACAGCTCATGCTCCATGGCTCTATGACACAGGTGGCCCAGATGAGTGCCTCCAACGAGTGTCAGATGGCTTCTCTCATTCCTCTGCAGTCTTCGACCAGATCCTGACATCCTTGGAACCAGTGCTCTGCCCATCTGTCCTTGGGTTGCTTGCTTCTGCATCGGCCCAATGTAGAGTGCCTGAGTGCAAATTTCTATAGATAACTGTTTAAGGGAAAAAAATGAGTGAGTATGGACTGTGTCAAGGCATTTCCAAAGAAAGAGCTCACCACGCGCAGTGATTCCCCCAGAAATTGTTACAGACAAACAACAAACAGCACGAAGGTTTTCTAAAGGTGGAGCCCTCTTACTCCTCAACATTCATGTCTGCCCTCACCACTAACCCTAATTTCCATATCTTTCTTGCCATCCCACTGGGAACAACTCCTGTCCACAGAAAAAAAAACAGCACAGGGAATCAACGCTAGGAGCTCCAAGGCACCCTAGGCCTCCTAGCCAAGTGCTACCGATGTGTCTAGTACATGGTGCATCCTAGCCGATCCCAATGAAAATGATCACACATCCCATCACCCTTTTATTCCAAGGGCCTAGGTCGGGTCACCAGCACAAGTTTATCCCAATGCTCGTTCTACAGCCTTGTGTATAAGGCACTGCCAGTGGCTGAGAACCTTCTGAGTGCTGGCGTTTACACTTTGGGTGTTGCTTTCTGTGAACTGAATCCAATCGTTCTGTGGCCAGGGTGTTCTGCCCACCTCACAGCTCAAAAGAGACATGTGTCCAATCATGAGTGGCCAGGAAGAGGAATAATCAAGACCCCGACATAGGCTTTTATGATTCCCAAACACGGTTTGTCTCACGCGAGTTCTTCCTTTCTACTGCCAGGATTTGGGGATTTTAACACTCCACTCGCTCCCACTCTGAGGTTTCCTGATGCTCTGGGAACTCCATTTTTATAGGACACATCTCCAAGGAGTAGACACTCCATCTGGCTCATGCTGACTGCAGTTATTCCCCAAACCTGCTCAGTCTTTACTGTTAAACTCAAAGATGAGTACAATCTGTGTCCTCTACTTGTCTCACTGTGCTATGTCACAAACCAGAGTTTCTCCATCCCTCCATCCCACTGGTCTCCATATCCAGGCTTGGAAGCTGCATGAGTCCCCTGTCCCACCATACCTGTCCAGCCACAGTGATTTGAACTATGCTACCAAGACAACTCCATCGGGGGGGGGGGGATCCCCTAGAACCCCCTGGAGAGGCCACTAGAAGAATCCCTGCTCATGAATTTGCCCTCTCACAAAAATGTACAAGAAGTTCTTTTCCAATTTATCTCTTTTTCCCTCTGAAATAAATGGGAATGGATGGGCTCACTGAGCAGAAAATGCCAGGAGGCATTCTCAAGAGCTCAGAATTTCCAACACGGGCCTTCAGTGAGGGGACCGGACAAGCAGACCATGCCAGGAGGAAATCGTTGCCCCATGGCTGCTCACAGAGGCTCAAATGCCTCCGAGGAACTACTGAGTGTGAGTCAGAATAGAAGAATGACTCACCATATCTGGCCAACACTGCGGTCACCCTTCTATCTGCTCCGTCGCTCACAGAATCTGTAGTCCTCGCTCACCATTCTGTGATTGTGGGCTCAGTATAATGTAAGGCACCAAAAATGCATGACAAGCAGCTCTCCCTAGCATTTTCAGTCTAATAAAAGGGAGGCTGATTACAGCCATGTCAACAAATAAAAGTAAATTTCAGATCGGGAGAGTGCAATGCTGCCAGCACACAGGAGAACAGGCTATGAGGCAAATCAGGAGCAGCACAGATAAGCCTGTTTTCTGTTATTACAATGAAAAGCCTAAAGCTGGTTACTTCATAGAATTGGAGACTTTATTTAGCTCTTAGTTTTGTGGGCTCAGGACATCGTTTGGCTCCGGTGAGGTCTACATGGCATTATGATGGTTGGAATGGGTGCAAGAAAGAGATGAATTCCAAGATAAGAAGCTTTATGCCAACCCACTCTTTTGATGACTAACTGGCCATGCACAGGAGCGATCTACCCTTGATGATAGCAGCTCCCTTAGTGATTTCCCTCTAGGCTCCAACTTCTAAAAATTCTGGCATCACTTAACATCACTGCACTGAGGATTAAGGGCAGCACACAGACCTCTGGGGGACACACTATGCTGCACCCGAGGCTCAGCAGGAGCTGAGTGCCCACTGGGCATTGAGGGAAGACTTCTCAGAGGCTGCTTGAAGAACTTCTGAAGAAGACAGAACATTCTAGGAACTAAAACCTGTATGAAGGGAGGGATTGGTATGACCAATGAGCTAAAGGGAGGTGTCGGGAGAAGATTGCCTAGGAGGAAAGGACACAGAATGAAGATGACAAGGCAGACAGGACCAAGTAGGATGTAAGTCACGTGATGTAAAAGGACACTGGATGTTTTTCTTTTAAAAGGTATTAAAGCCGGGTAGTGGTGGCGCATGCCTTTAATCCCAGCACTTGAGAGGCAGAGGCAGGTGGATTCTGTGAGTTCAAGGCCAGCCTGGTCTACAAAGTGAGTCCAGGACATCCAAGGCTACGCAGAGAAACTCTGTCTCAAAAAACCAAAAAAAAAAAAAAAAAGTTTTAGGCAAAGGGTTGGCATCCACCTTACATTTTAAAAAGATCCTTCTAGTAGCTGGCTGATTGGCATGGGATGGCAGAGCCATTTAGGCTATTGTGGCCATTCAGAAGAGAGAAAAGGATCATTTGGGTGTGGTCAAGAATGACAATAAAGATGCATAGATAGAAGTGTAGTCAAGAAATTTAAACAGGTCTTGATGAGGGGTAAGTCCCAAGAACTAAAAAGAGAAAGATATCTATAGTCACACAACTGGAAAATTCTGACATTATTTCCCCCAAAAGGAGAAGACCAAGAAAGAAGAAGCTGAAACAAGCAGGGCTAGAAAAGAAAGGTGTGTGCTTGGAGAGGGAGTTCAGTTTTGGACAGGTTTAGAAGTCACCTCAATGAACTTAGAGGATAAGCTCAATGGATGGATGAATGAGAACTGTTTCCTAAGCAAGAATGTAAACACTAGTAACCATAGCAACAGCAGTCGCTATGTTCTTTGAGTTCTATACATGCTAGCATTTAGCTTTCATAGCCAACTATGGAAGTCTCAACCCTGATACTATGGACAGCTAGGGACAGATCATTCATTGCTGTGAGAGATTGTTCTGTGCATTGCAAATTGTCTTTCAGCATTCCCAGCCCGTCAGCCCATACTCATTGTACTCCAGAAGCAGTAAGCAGAAGCAATAAGCAAACGTCTCTGGATATTTGCCAAATGTTCCAGGTAAAGATGGCGGTTATTGAAAAACCATCCAGGTTTGTACCACTGCCCTAAACACTGTTACTATGAGGTCCACAGAATTTATTCTGGTGTGGAAACATTAAATAAATTTTAATTCAAGACTACCCGAACCACTGAAAATTAGAATAGGACCATGACCAGTGTATGGCAGAAACAATGCAGCTGTTGGACAGGAGTTCAGGGTTCGGAAGGGCCAGTTACTAGAACCAAATTCTGAGGGTTGTGATTTATTTGTAGGTGAAAGACACACCTAGAAATGGGAAATGTATTAAAAGGGAACCTGTGGAGGGAAGGCAACCCCTCTGTTCACTCACCTGTTCTCAAGATAATCCCTAACTACAGGACCCGTCCTTTGTCCAATAACTCAGGGTGAGCAAGGGAAGGTTCTTCCCTCAAGGCCAGGAGTGAACTGTGGACAGAACGCAAACAGTAACCTGAATATGAAATGCCCTCACCAGGCTCCTGTTTTGTAATATTGTTCCCCAGCTGCTAGAGTTCTTTAGAATTATTAAGGAGTCCTGGCTGGCAGAAGCAGGTCTGGGTAGGCCGTCATGAGTTACCCTGTGACTTGCTCTGGCCTCACTCCTGGCTGTGATGTGAGCATCTATCCTTTGCCACCCGCCCAGCCCCCACTGTGGTAGATTCTCCTCAAGCACATGGACCTAGCAACTGTGGATGGAACCCTGTGAACCCTGAACCAGAGCAACCTTTCCAACAACATTTTCTTTGAATAGCTGTTTTGACCACAGCGGTGCGATTGTAACCAACTCCAAAACAAGCATGAAACCCAAAGTCTGGAAGAGAGAAGTCACTGACCTAACCAAGTCCATTTTGTTTCTGACACCATCTTGGTTTTTTTTGTTTTTTGTTTTTTGTTTTTTGTTTTTTGTTTTTTGTTTTCTTCCTTCATTCCTTCTGAGAGTCCCGGAGTCCACCTACAGTGGCTTGCTTCACATTCTCAAATGGTCCAGAATCTCCTGAAAGGTACCATCACCTTTCATCATAATCCTGCTGGCTCCAAACCAGCTGAGAGCACTTGGCTTCCTGCCTGGGGTGTGCATTAACCTTCTGTAACTGTTAAACTAAGTGGGTACTTGAGTAGCAATCTCTAGTGAGTCATTTATTTTAATCCCCTAATCACCTCAGCTCAACTTTCCCTCTGGGCCTGCCATCCTATGAGCACCAAGAAGGCTCATCTTGATGTCTCATGATTGACATATCCCAAAAGCCAACAGGTAGAAGGGTTTCTAATGATTCTTTCAGCCATGGGGCAAGTCACTTTTATAACACCGTGGTGATTATCTTCAGTGCAGGTTCTGTGTACAGAAGTTACACGTTCCAGGCTTTTTCTTGGGCTTCTGACTTTATTAAAAGCCTCCTTGACTACCCATGGCACTTACTTAGCCACTGTGTGTGCCGTGTAATGTCTTCGGGGTAGCTTTCCACTGCAGTCATACTGTGGTCTTTTCTGGAGGGAAATAGAATGTCAGCAGGATGTGCTTTGCTGGGCTGAGCATCTTTATGTGACAGTATGCTATTGTTTTTAATTGTGAAATGTTTATCTTAGAAATTCCAAATGGGTCTTCTGGTTTCTGATATTGGCAAGCTAAACTATTTAGATAACTTCCCTTTGAAAATAATGAAGCATACAGCACACTGTCTGAAAAGAAAAACATTTGTTTTGAAGCACAGGTTGGCCGAAAAGCAATGAGGTTGTCTTTTCTCCAAAGGAAATTGCAACAAAAAGGGGGAAAAAATCTAAAGACATCAGGTCACCCAGCCTCCCCAAAAACTCGGGATCTTGTGAAGGACACATCGTTGTGATGGCTGGTGCTGTTGACTTGATGGAAGCCATCTGTGAGATGGGCTGCTGAGCTCCTCTGGGTGGGGTGTTTCTCGGTTGTATTGGTTGGGGTGGGCAGAGCTGCCTGTTTGGGGTGGTGCCATTCCTTAGGCAGCAGATCCTGAACCAAATGGCATCGGAAGAAACCATCTGAAGGTTAGTTAGTGTGTGTGCATTGGGTTTCCGAGCATAAAGAGCATGTCACTATCAAGGCTGGTGGTTGAGGTCATTCCTCTTACATTCTGACAAAGAATCTGCCTGTTTCCCCCATATCCCGAGAAGTCGAATGAAGTTAATTTGAAAGGTAATGAACTCATTTGTTCGGATGAGGAAATTTCAAGCACACCGTTGAGGCTGTTATCCATGGATGCCACGCACTGCTGTCATCCAGGTGTACAGTGGGAAAGGGCAGCAAATAGAGTGGGAAGGTAGGAAAGTGTTCAGTTAGGGGAGGAACAGAGGCTGCGTCTCATTTCTACAGGAAGGGGGGGTGCAGAGCGAGCATCTGCAGTTACTAAAGCGTTATTACGTTTAAGGAGAAACCTTGCATCTGGACTGTGGAAATTTTCTGAGGGTGGGAAGCACTCCAAAGGACTGACCTTGAGGAAGAAAGTGGCCCTGATGGCTGGTGTGAGAAAGCTCTGAAGAGTAAGGAGGCGTTATGTACGTGTTTGGGCAAATGGAAATTAGTGACTATATCAAAGAGTTGTATAAATGTTTAAGATGCTATGATTTAAAATTAGAATGAGAACGTCACCCTATAACAACAGTTACATCAAGAGATGGATAAATTAAATTCATCTCAAGGTTTGATATTTTCCAGGGAAAGAGTAAGGATTTTGAGTAATTTCTACTTTGCAGTTCAGCTATGTATTAGGAAAATTGCCAAGTAAACAAGCTGGAAAGATGACTCACTGAAGAAGAGTATTTGATGCACACACATGAGGACGTGAGTTCAAATCCCCACTGCCTGTGTAAACCATCTGGTGTGGCTGTGCTCACCTCCAGCCCCTGTTCCATGCAGGGCCAAGGTAGGAGAATTGCTGGGCTTGCTGGCTGCCAGCATAGCCATAAGTTCAGAGAGTGACTCTGTCTTCAGGATACAATGCAGAGAGTTATGGAACAGAATACCCATCATTCTCCAGTGTCATATACATGCACATGCACATGCACCGCATATACACACTACACACACACACACACACACACACACACACACACACCCCAAATGTGTACAGAAGTGCAAAATAAAAAGTCATAAAAGAAATAAGTGAAGACGGAACTTAGGGCAATAAAACTCTCGATCCTGGATGGCACTAGACATCCTAAGGCCTTGTCTTAAATCACTAAGAATAATTTTCACTAGGAAGCTTTGTCATGCATTAGCATCATTGTGACACGTTAACACTTTTTAACAGTGAGGGAAATTTTCAGGAGTTTTAAATTACCTCTTACTCCTACACAGAGAAGCAGGGAATAAGTGAGGTAAATGTGGTAGAATTTTTCTAAAACGTCCTCACTTTCATAAGTTGCCTTCTCTCTGTTTTTCTTCCTCTAACGGGACCTGCATTCATCTGCCATTCCCACCCAACATCAAATTTGGTGCCATTAAGAACCTGGACCAATGATGGGCAGCTTGGGCTTCATGTGGGTCCCCCAGCCAGGGGAATGAGGACTGTCTATGACAGGCACTCTGTTGCCTGCTGTGTGATCACTTCCCCCCTGGCAGGGCTGCCTCACCAGGTCACAGGGGAAGATGCACTCAGTGGGTTGGTACTGGGGACTCCCCTTTTTGGAGGCGTGAAGGAGGGGGATGGGGAAAGAGGGAAGGGAGGGGCTACAATCGGGATGTAAAGTAAATTAATTAATTATTTTTTTTAAAGTCCGGGGCATCATGGCACTCCATAAAGAGGGTCCATACTGACTTGAGTCAGGTCAAAGGGCTTTCCCTAAGAGATAAGCACTGCTGAACCCTAACAGGGTGAAAGAGGGAGGCAGGGAGGACCAGGAGGATACCAGTGAGGGGATAACAATTGAGATGTAATCTGAATAAATTAAGTAAAAATTTGGTAAAAAAGGAAGAAAGAAAGAAAGAAAGAAAGAAAGAAAGAAAGAAAGAAAGAAAGAAAAGAATGTTTGCTGATGCTCAGCCTTCGGTGTTTATTCAGTTACATAAACTAAGCTGTTAGGGGTTTGTCTGACTGAGTCACTGGTTGATGGCTGGCAGACCTTTCTTGGTACTGAGTTGCCTGGAGTGGGAGCTGTTCCTGAGCAACCTCAGTCTTAGCAGTCTGCCAGAAGGATATCATCAAAGCATCCTGGAGGCTCTGAGAACGGCATTGTGAATAGCAGCTAAGCACAAGAGCCGACAAAAGTCCGAGTAGGCCCCTCGCTAACGAATACCAAATGTTTCCGCGGCAAATGGGAGATGCTGCACTAAAAGCAACTTCTGGCTTTGAGCCAGAGACGCCCATGGCACAGGAAAGCTCTATCAGCCTCTATTAGGTGTTAATTAAAAGCTTCCGGCAACACAAGCTCTGCAGCAATGTTAGTGGGGAGAGTTACGCTATTTTTAGCAATGCTGTGATAGCTATGTTCATAAACAACATTAAAAAAGAACTATCCACCAGCCGGCCATCCATCAAATGGTCTTTAGTACTGCAGGGAGAAAGAGGATGTGAGGATGGGGGGAAATGGTTTGTGTCGGGTCCCAGACCGCGGGAAAAATCGAATCAGGGTTCACCTGAAAGAGGGAGTGGGGATTGAAAGTAGGATACAGAGACGTGAGAAATAACGAATCAAGTCAGGACATTTCTGATCAAGATTCACTTTATTGCCGACTAGCAGGAACATATATAGGGCAAGGTCAATAGGATTTATTTTAATCTCATTCACCCTAGCCCCCAGGCAAGAATACAATAGCCTAAATTGCTCCCTGTAGAACTTCCTACTTCTCTGAGTAGTTCCTTGTAAGAACTTCCTAGATCCTCTGGGTGGTTCCAAGTTGACACTTCTCTACTTCTTTCAAAGGTAAATAGTCCAAGGATGGCCTTGAGCAGTGGTGAGGTAAAGGTCAGCAACTCGAAGGTAGCAGCGTACAGCCTAAGCATAGGATTTCTGACATGGCAGAATTTGGCATGGCTTCCCACATAGGATTTTTTTGTTTGTTTGTTTTTTGTTTTTTGTTTTTTGGTTTTTTTTGGTTTTTCGAGACAGGGTCTCTCTGTGTAGCCTTGACTGTCCTGGATTCACTTTGTAGACCAGGCTGGCCTCGAACTCACAGCGATCCGCCTGCCTCTGCCTTCCGAGTGCTGGGATTAAAGGCGTGCGCCACCTCGCCCGGCAGGGTTTTTTTTGTTTTGTTTTGTTTTTTATGAAAATCTGAAGGACCACACCTTGCCTCTGCCTTTCCTGCTGAGAATGGTTGTAAGGAAGTCATCCATTGTTTTTCTGTTTCAGTCAGCAAGATCACTGGAGTGGCGTTAGAGTAGTGAGGTGCCTGAGGACCAGCTGGATCCCACAGTATCAGTTTTTCTGTAATGTAAAACAACTGGTCCAGACACCTCCCTTGGAGACGTCAGGGCAGGTGGGTCATGAACAACGTGGCCATTTTCTCTCTGACGCTCACTGAAGTCTTATGATGGAATGGGATGCACTGTTGTAGGCATAGGCTTCCAGATAATCAGGATCCTTTCCACTTCTGCAGATGAAGATACTTGGGATGTAAAGTCCTTTAACCCCACCCCTTCCCTCAGTCTCTCGAATACACTTGTAGCTTAATGGGGCCCATGCATTTCCATCTCAGCGATCCCCTATTCCCAATTACTGCTTTCGAATTACTTTTTTGTTGCTGCTATAAACACCCTGAGTAGAATCAACTTGGAGAAGAAAGCGTTTACTCTTCCCCATCGCAGGACATCATCGAGACAAGTTAGGGCAGGGTCCTAGAGGCAGGGACTCAAACAGAGACCACGGGGAATGCCACTTGGTGTCTTGCTTCCTCTGGATTGCTCAGCTACCTTTTAGAAGCCAGGAAACCACCTACCTGGGGTGGCACTTCCCCCAGTAGGCTGCCCTCCCACCACTCACTCATTAACCAATAAAATGCCTCTGCAGACAGTCTTACAGACCACTCTGATGGAAATGATTCCTCAACTGAATTCCTTCTTCCCAAACTATAGTTTGTATCAAGTTGACAAATACTGCTTTTAGGGACTCTCTGTGGTAGTTATTCTTGTTGATATTATCATATAGTAAATACACATCACATAATGTTTTAAAATGGAAACTCTATCAATAGGATCCATTACCAACTAACCAGGACCCATTACCAATTAACTAGCTCTTTGTAAAGAGTGCAGGTGACAAGATTCTCAGGGCCTTAGGAGGGTCCACTAGGGGGAAGAAGGAGAAGGCAGTGTTGGCAATAATGCCTTTTCACAGAGGATCCCAAGCAGCTCTGCCTACAAATCACAAGAGTGTGGCATCTAACAGACATGAACAACAGACAGATACAGGGCTGACAGAAAACAAGAAGTAAGATTTCGGGATCTGCCTGAATTCTACTTTGTGCCCATCACTGCAGATTGAGATGCACGCTACAGGTGACAGCTGCAGCTTGAATGCATTCACTCCTTCACTCACAACTGTCTCGAACTCCAGGTCCAGGAGACCCAATACCCTCCTCACATAGACATAGACGCAGTTGTGAGCTGGGGATTGACTCCTGGTCCTCTTACCAGCTGAGCCATCTCTCCGGCCCCAGGGTTTTAATTTTTTACTTGGGGGAAGATTGTGAGACTGGCTGTGAGAGCTAGAAAGCTCTTGCTGCTGTGCTGTCTCAGTCTTGGCACTTTAATTTTCTAGCCAAGCTTTTAAAAAAAAAAAAAATTGTAAATACACTAACATAGAATGGCGCATTTATTCAGTGATGTTTTAAATTTTTTCACGGTGTTCTTATAACTAAGACATACATTTGCAATCATGTTATATAAAGCAGCGCTTATTTCTATACTTCAAGAACACCGTTTGGACCACCCACCTTCCCCCCCCCCCCCCCCCCCCCCCCCCCCCCCCCCCCCCCCCCC
>OU015746.1:83270768-83302564 GCA_907169655.1 Acomys percivali | reverse complement strand
TTTTTTTTTTTTTTTGGTTTGGTTTTTCAAGACAGGAACTCTTTGTGTAGCCCTGGCTATCCTGGACTCACTTTGTAGACAAGGCTGGCCTTGAACTCACAGAGACCTGCTTCTGCCTCCTTTGTGGGCCTTGGGACACAGTGATGCTCTCTCTTTCTGGTCCACTAGTGCATTCTGATAGTGCTCTTGTTCCTCTGGGACATTACTAAAGCTCAACATGGCCTTCTTCCATATTTAAAATAAAGCTCAGAAAGGCAGTGGACAGAGGCCCCAAGGTGTGTGGGCCATCACATATCTAAGAGGGGTGTGTGTGTGTGTGTGTGTGTGTGTGTGTGTGTGTGTGTGTGTGTGTCCCTGTGGTTATGCGGGCATAGGCCCCATCTCTGAACTAGATCATTTTGGGTTAAGTTCACTCTCTTAATACTTCACCAGAGGAACACATTTCAGCCCATAAACCCTTAGGGGACATGCTCAAGCCATATTTAAGTCACAGAAACTACTTAAATAGTTGCTTTTGTCCACCTTTACAGGCTTTCACATTTGGGGACAAAATGCCATGGTGGAGTGCTGCTTACTGGCTTTATCCTCCTGGCTTAGTCAACTTGCTTTGTTATTTAAGGCAGGACCACCTGTCCAGGGGTGTTACTGCCCAGAATGGCCTGGGCCCATGCACATCAGTCATTAATCAAGAGAAGATCCCCAGATGTGCCCACAGGCCAGACAGATAAAGGGATTGTCTCAATTGAAGTTCCTCTTTTAAGATGCTCTGGCCTGTGTCAAATTGACAAAAAAGAAAAACAAAACCTCAGGACATACATTGTGATTTCATGTTTTAAATTTTAAAATTGTGTTTTTATTTAGTGTGTGTGTGTGTGTGTGTGTGTGTGTGTGTGTGTGTGTGTGTGTGTAAGAGAGAGAGAGAGAGGAGAGGAGCGCACGCACACAGGTGCTACAGGGCACACATGGAAATCAGAGGACAACCTGCAGAAGTTGGTTCTCTCCTTCCCCCGTGGGGACCTAGGGAATGGAACTCATGTCATCAGTCTTGGTAGCAGGAACCTTCACTCACTGTTGGGTCATTTGGGACTATTTCAGTCCATCAATATCATACCACTGTGATTAGGCCTGTGTTGGGGCATGCATGAGCCATGGGAGGCAGCACGCAACGGAACAAAATGTTCACTTGGCCAAGGAGGAACAGAAGACAAGCCTGGGGCACCACAGTTCTCTCCCAGGGCACACGGTCTGGGACTCAGCTTCGCCCTTCTGCCTCACCTGGGAACACAGCCTTCAACACATGGAGCCACGAGGGCATTTCCAGCCCAGACTTGGGACAGAGTGGAGGCCAGCTGCTGCCTTCCCGGTGCTGGTGTTACTGCAGTGTGCTTCCTCACAGTCCGTCTCCCACTGCTCTCCCATTTCTTGAATCCTGCTTAAATGGCTCCTCTCAGCCTCAGCCTTAGCCTTTCCTGAGACACTTGCTCCGTCCTGAAAGCAGTACGGGGCCAGCAGCTTCCTGAGTGATGCCTACTCATTGCACACACTCACTCCACAGGCATGGGACCAGCCAGGACGCTGTGACACCCTTCCCTCTTACTTTGCCCTCTTTAGCTGCAAAAACCTCTGGCTCCTCTAGTGACACTGTTGTATTTCACAGCATTTATCCCTCCTCGCTAAGGGCTGCCTACCTTCTCCCTCCCTTGCTACAGGCTCAGCTTTCTGGTTCTTCACCTACTGCGTCCAAGTTAACTCCAGAGTCCACACAGACACCCACCTATCCAACAGCTCAGTTTCTTCTGATGTGCACTCTGACCCTGACATTTGCTTTACTGACTCGTTCCCATGGTGACTCCGGAATTTCCCCATGGAGTTCTTCCACAAAAGCCTAAGGCTGTGGCTCTGCAATCCTAATGTCTTATCTCATCAATGCTCCAGGCTTCCTTTCTACAGTAAGAAGTCCCTTCTCCACGTGTCCCCTGGCTCATCTTCCTTCTCCATCAACTGAGACCTTTAAATCCCTGATGTTCATATCCTGTGGCCAGCAGGCTTAGCACGGGGAACCTACTGTGCTTCTGTCACGCCTGTCCACTCCCTCCAGCCCTGATGCCTGGTTCCTCCATGTTCAAGCCCTGGCTGCCAGGCCATGGGGAAGGAACTCTCACTACCATGCACACCGGTGCCACTAATATGCTAAGGTCCTCGGCCTCACTAGGTGTCTTGGTGCTTTTCAGGTTGACTGTCTTGAGGGTGTACACCCTCTTTCCACTGGGGCTGCTTCAGACTCCTCAACACTTCTCCTGTCTCCTACCCCGTTACGTCCTACACACCAGAGGCAGAAAACCTCGCCTGCTACGGCATGAGAAGAACCGGCTTCAGACAAAAGACACCGGCAGACTTTGAGAGCAGACCTTCAAAGGTAGCTACATCTGCTCTGAGCAGCCCCTGTTCCAGTGACAGTGAATGGGTCTCCTCCTCCCTTCCTGCCTCCTTCACTCCTCACCCAATTATTCCCACACCCCACCTCCTTACTCCCCCACCCCCTACTCCCCCAACCCCCATCCCCAACCCTCCCTACCCCCCACTCCCCTTGCACCCCCCTGCCCTCCCCCCAGCAATGCCCAGCTCTCCTTCTCTTGTTGATTCCTTGGCGTTTGAATGAACTCATCATTGAGGCGAATGTATACAGTGTTTTCCTGCATGTATACATTGTAACATGATCACCCTCACTCCTCAGCTGGGGGTGGGGCTCCACGAGTTCCTCCCCTACCCATACTGGGCTGTGGACAGGCTTCATCTGGTACAGATCTTGTGCAGGGAGCCACAGCTGCTGTGAGTTCTTGAGTACAATAACCTTGTCACAGCCAGAAGATGACGTTTCATAGCACTCTTTCCCACCCCCTCCCTCCCTCTTACGTCCTTTCCACTTCAGTGATATTCCCCAAGCCTGGGCAGGGGTGTTGATAGAGATAGGCTGTTTAGGACTGGGCACTCAGCCACTTATTCTCTGTACTTTGAGCAGTTATCAGTCTCTGCATTGGTTGCCATCCAAGGCTGAGAGCAGCCTAGGTCAATGGGTATAAGCATATAATGCTTAGAAGACAGTTTAATACCATGTCCATGTAACCGAAAAACAATAGTGGGTTCCACACTAGAACCTATGACCTTCCATAGCCATGGTTTATTGACCAAGTTTACAGTATGGAACATGAATTCTATCCTGAGGAGCAGGCCTCATATTCAATCAGAATGTAGTTGGGTGCCCTGTAACAGTCATACATGTGTGTGCATATATACATATATATGTGTGTGTATGTATAAATTATATATATATACATATATATATATGTATATATAATTTCTGCACTTCTGCACTTGGCTTTTCCGCTGATGACCTTTTCTTTGAATTTTGCCCTTGCCTTCCATGGCCATGCACAGTCCTTCATCCTTCTGTCCTCTCTGGCTTTTCCAGTCCATTGTTTTCAAGAGGGCTCATTATGTCGCTCCTTGGCTGGCTGCCTTTCACTGTGCACTTCCTTCCCTTGCACCTTGCACCTTCCTGTTTCTGCAGTAACTTTCTCTGTGCTGGTGGCTCCCAAGTGACAATCTCCCTCCAGTGTTTCCATCTTTTGGGAAGCCTCATCACAATGGCCCATAGGTGCATCAACACACTCCAAACAAGCAAGGCTTTTCTCTGCCACTCCAAGGTGCTCAAGCAGAACATTAGTGTCTCCTTGGGTCTCTGCCTCCCGATCCTCCTGCATTTCACCATTTCATGAGACCATTCACTGATCATTACCTTGCTGCCTATCCCCTGCATCATCAATATCACATAAACTCCTTTTAACTTTCTAATTATTGTTATAAGGAGGGTTTGCTCACTTTTATTTTACTTTTTAAATTAGGGAGGCGGGGACAAGTATGTGCTACTGCATGTAGTGCCTAAGGAGGACAGAAGAGGGCACCAGACCCTCTGAAACTGGAGTTACAAGTAATAGATGCTGGGAACCAAACCTGAGTCCTCTGCAACAGCAGTCCATGCTCTTAACCACTGGGCCATCTCTCTAGCCCTAGCTTGGAGGATCTTTTTGGAGTATATAAATATGGCTATCGGCCCGCTATGCAAAAAGTCATTTCGTGTGTGTGTGTGTGTGTGTGTGTGTGTGTGTGTGTGTGTGTGTGACTTTTGAAGCCTCTTTGTCTGGCCACAGGAGATCTTCCTTGTTTTGGCCCATGCCTTACCTACTTCATATCCCAGAGTCTAACCACAGAAGAATATTTATATCTTTAGCAAGGTGTTTTACTTCTGGGACTTTTCAGACTCCATATTCTTGGAGTACATCTTCAGTACCCTCTCTCTCTGCAGGAAGTCCTCCTTGGGTTACCTGGTAGCTCAGAAATCCTCCCCTGTACAGTTACAGTGCTCCCCACCTACCCTCTCCAGCAGAGGACACAGGTGACTGATGTAGCCACTTAACAGATAATCACCTGCTCATCTTATGGCCGCTTCTCGAAGGCCAACCCCCATCTGCTACACCAGCATGCCCCATGCCAACACAGAGCTCAACCAGGGCCGTGGAAGCTCCTCGCATAGGAACTCAATGACACCAGTGCTGGGGGCCACTGAATGTCATCAGCTTATTCAGTGGTTTCCTTCCTACCCACTCACTACAGCCATCAGAGACCGCAACTGGTGGGCCAAGTGGCCTTCTGCCTTCCAAACCCTCAGAGTCTAGAACACTTGACTGTTGTTTTATTAGGGAGCCAAAACAATGGTGTCACTTTAGGTGCTTGAAATATTTCATAACATTTTATGCTTTAATTTTATGTATAGCCTGGGCATAAAGTAAAAACAAACACAGGGAAAAAGCAGCAAATTCAATTATCCATATTGTTATAAGACACTGGTAACTTACTGTGTGTCAGAGGACAGCTAATAGAAATTGTTCCTCTGCTGTATCAGGAGTCAGCACTCTCCCTCTGCCATGTGGGTCCCAGGGACTGAGATAAGTTGGGCTTGCTGCTGGGAACCTTCACCCACTGAGCCATCTTTTCAGCATTTCTAATATGGATGCTCCTGGGGTTTTCTCTTCCCATAACTAGTTTCCGCTTTCATCTACAACACTTGGCTCACAGAGCTTTGCTTTGTTTTGTGTACTGCTTCTTTTGAAACAGCTTAGCAGTGTGTGGAATAAATATTTTCCTCAAACATGCAAAATGAATTTGGAGTGTTTGAAAATGAGCATTCTTCTCCATATGAACTTAGGGGAACCCATGCCTCTCAGTGACACGAATCTAGCACAATTTATTTCACCAACTTCTTGATTGTGATAACTATTGAGTAGTTTCTGGGT
Source organism: Acomys percivali (assembly GCA_907169655.1). Classification (NCBI taxonomy): domain Eukaryota; kingdom Metazoa; phylum Chordata; class Mammalia; order Rodentia; family Muridae; genus Acomys; species Acomys percivali. The sequence goes on along the minus strand of OU015746.1, from coordinate 83,297,213 downwards.
TTTGTTTGATTTCTTGCTTCCTTCGTTTTGCTGAACAACTTCTCTAAAATTCAACTGTGTATAAATCTATTTATTTCCATGTCCTCTGGATGGACATTACTAAGCCTTTTTGGTACACGTTCGGGAATTCTGAATCAACTCACTTGTCACGATCAATTTGTAGAGTCAAAATGTATCAGCCTGCATTAATCATTAAAAGCTGTACATTTTGATTGAGAGTTTGAGTTTATGAAAATATATTCTTGGTTTAGGGCATACAGCCAAACACTTGGCTGCTACAGTCACATCTTTTGGACTTTTACAACTATTTAGAAATGGGTGAATTACTAATCCCAAACTAGCTCCGCCTAGAGCAGGCTTGCCAGTGCATGCTTTGCAAGCTTTTCCAGCCCTGAGGGCAGCTTAATTCCCAGGCTTTAGAAATGTCAGTTGATTTACACGGTTTTTGTTGAGGTCTGTCATGTCCTAGGCCCTGTTCTGAAGCATCAAGGCCACCGAGGGTGACCAAACAACCAAAATTTTTATTCTCCTGAATAACTTGCACTCCCCTGAAGGAGGCAGAAAAGAAGTCATTAAGAAGAAATTAAACACATTAAGATGGGTTCAGAAAATGGAATGGAGAAAGAAAAAGGGCAGTATAGTTGAGAACAGGGTAAGAGACGGGGCAGCAGATGACACTTTCTGACTTTTTCAGGGGACCACACTGAGCTGAGCCCCAAACATCAAGGGATGTCTGAGGAGGACATGTGCTGTGCAGGAAAGAATGAGAAAATTCATAAACTTGGCACATTTGAGCTTCAGCAGAGACCTTGGGGTGTCTTACACACAGACCTGGTGCTACTACAGCGAGAATAATGGAAAATCAGGAGAGAGAGAGAGAGAGAGAGAGAGAGAGAGAGAGAGAGAGAGAGAGAGAGAGAGAGAGAGAGCAACTTTGGGATTTTAGAACCACAGAGAAGAGTCTGGACACCAGGAGGAATCCTGCACGTTCCGAGGCTCCACTTCTGTAGTTAGGCGTTCAGATTAGGCTCTCAGTCAGGATTTGTCAAGGGGAAAAGTGAGAGAAATATTAACAAAAGGAAGAACAGGCAGAACGGAAGCCCAGAGCTTGCTCCGCTCCGGAGCCTGCCACTGTTACTGTCACTCAGCCCATCTGGAGTCTTCTGGCATCCAGAAATGGAAAGTTTCTTTCTTCACACTAATATCTTGACAGGGATAATTCTCAGAGAACTGGGAGTCACAGAAAATGAGGGATTTGAAAGACGTTCATAAAATACATACAGTACTCCAAAGCACTCATTTGCTTAATCGTGGGTGGAATTATTTGAACAAAATATCTTGTGCCTACTTGCAACCAAAGGCACAGAAGGGAAGCGTGTCAAAGTCTTTCATCAAATTGGATCCAGGATTTCCTCCCAGAAGCTGTATGGGCATGGGTTCCCTTTCCCTGAAGAACCCTTCAGCCTCTACAGTGGTAGCAGAAAAATATGACAAGTGACAAGAGGGTGTGTGTGTGTGTGTGTGTGTGTGTGTGTGTGTGTGTGTGTGTGGTGTGGTATGGGTATGTATGTGTGTGTGTAGTGTAGTATGTGTGTGTGGTGTGTTTGTGTGTGTGTGCATATGTGTATGTGAGATATGGGTTTGCATGTGTGTTTGTGATCTGGTATGTGTGATGTGTGTGTGTGTGTGTGTGTGTGTGTGTGTGTGTTTGGTGTGTTTGTGATGTGGTGTGTGTGCTCACAGGCAAGCACTTGAGCACAGTGTGCGTGCATGGGCATGCCTGAATCTAGCTTGGTGATTATCTGTCTTCTTTCTTCCCTGACAGGTCCCACCAGGTCTCTAAGTTTACCACAGCGGGGACTTTGGAGACAGACACTCCTGCTCAGAAATCAGAAACGATACCCAGCTTCCACCCACTGTAGCCCTTGTTCATCCCTCGCAAACTCATCCTTTATGTTCCCTTCATTTGGAGCACCAGGCATAGCATTTAGAACAGAAAATGAACACGCTCTTTACAATCAGAGCTAAAACAACTATAGGGGCAATCACTAACTTACAATTAGATTAATGGCTAGTTAAATAAAAAGCATCGAATGCTGAAAATGTAAAGGGAAGACCTAACTTTGACCCAAAGATCAGAGAATGCTTCGCTGGGAAAGAAAGATTGAGCTGAGTTTTGCACAATAAATAGAAGTTGGTTATGTAAACCCGATGTATGTACCAGGAGATAAAGGTCATGCATGGCATTCCAAACACAGGCGGCATCTCAGAGTGATGGGTATGGTGTGCTGAAAAGCCGAAAGAGAACCAGTGTGGCTGGAGCTTTGGAAAAAATAAAGAGACACTTCTAGAAGAGGCAAGCAGCTCCTCTGAGTGTTGCAGCGTGTGAAACGCTCATTTTAAGAGCAAGGAAATATTGGTTACCTGTTGCAACATGATCATCACCGTATGTCTTGGCAGCTACATCAATTACAGCTCGTTAATTCATGGATCATGTGATTAAGTGAGTAAGCTCCACACTTGACCTAGGCTGCTCTTGGTTCATCTTGTCACATAGGCCTGAAGGCCAGCTGGAAACATCTCTAGGCAGGTCTCATTACTGAGGATCAGTGCACCAGCCCGAGAGAGACTACCCGTGATTATGGCAGACGTGGTGTGGACGGACAGTCAAGAGTGTCAGACTGCTGCGGCGTCTATCTCATTCTTCCAAGCAAAGCAAAACTTATGTGATCAAACTCAGCTTCAAGGTGCAGGCCGACCACGCATTTAACAAATGAGATGCAGAGAGGGGAAGGCTGTGCCATTGATGGGATCTACCTCCAACAGTGGTGAGCTGCCGTAATGTTTTAAACAGCGCACTGACATTTCCACTCAATAAAGTCCTTCACAACTCCAAAACTAAACTTATGATGCCTGGATACAGCCTGGTTGAAGGTCCTATCTGTGTCTACCGTTACACACTTTCCCTCTCTTCCCAAACTCAAAGAAGCACAGCATGATTCTGACTCATCTATCTTTCAAAGCAACTCGCTCCTCCACTCTCCTTAGCTTCTGCGCATCATCCTTCCCCCAGGCTCTTAGCACTCTTTGCAGACACCTCCCCCTAACCTCTGCCTGCACACAGCCCAAAGAGTGGCTTCTACCCCCTGCCGCGCGGGATGATGGGTCCTCTCCCCAGCTTGAAATCCAAGGCCCTTTCTGGACTAGCCCCATGTCTCCTGTCTAGGTCTGTATTTCAGGCTCTAGCCCCAAGTGGCCCTATGATGGCAAGGTTGCCCGAGCCACTCTGCCTCTGCCAGACAGCACCTCATTGACCATACTTTTGTGCCCTGAACATTTTTGTATTTCCTTGGCTTTTCTGGCTCCTAATTGATAATCTGAAAAATTGATTGTTCTTTAAAACCTAGCTTAGCGATGGCCTTCTGTTTGTCACTTATTCCTACCATCCAGGGAAGGATTAGCTGTGCCTCTTCTCCAGTGCTCAAAGTTATGTTTGTCTTTGCCTCCTCATGGTTGGGGCAGGTACATAGTATGGATTGTGGTAAATATATGGTAAAAATAGGGGGAAAGTATTAAAACTTAATTTCTGCTTATTTTTACTGATAAGCTTTACATTCAATTTATATATTTGCATGTATCCTATAACATATTAAAAGCACAAGAATGTAATTTACCAATAGTAAATATATGTTTGAGAGAAAAAGATGACGCAGGGAGGAAGAAGCCAAAGGAGCTGGGGCAGGAGGGCCAGGCTCATCCTTCAAACTCTTGTGGGAACTAACTCATTGCATGAAAACACTCACCTCCCCTTTAAGAGTGATTTATCCAGGCCAGGCATGGTGCTTAATCCCAGCACTTGGGAGTCACAGGCAAGAGGATCTCTGTCAGTTTGAGGCCAGCCTGGTCTACATAGTAAGTCCCAGGACAGCCAGAGCTATATGATAAAGAAATGCTGTCTCAAAAAGAAAAAAAAAAGTGATATATCCAATAACCTAATTGCTTTCCACATGGCCCCACCTCTTGAACATTCTGTCACTTTTTAACGCAATTGCCCTAGTGACCAAGTTTCTTGCAAAAGAACCTTTGAAAAAACACACTCAAGCCATACTAGACCTAAATATCAAATCAGACTTAAACAAATAGTACGAGGTATGAAAACATTTTCTTCATACAACGATGAACAAAGCCATCAGATAAAAGTAGAAGGCATCCCACTTCCCCACACAGTTTATAAAATGCTGGGACGCTTCTGGATGCCTTATAAGTAAATGCTTGGTTTGGGATGGTTGGTAAATACATTTTTTACCAGATCTAGGTGGATGAAGGGTTGGCTCTCCCTGGAACTACATAGCTTTGTCTAGGATAAATGCCCAGGGGAAGGTGAGGCAGGCCCCTTTATGGTCCACTGTAGACACTTGTTCTCAGGAAAAGTGCGCAGCCTACAAGCTCAGTGTGGCTGAAAAGAGCCTGGATGTTGCCAGGTAAGCAGTACTAAATCAAATGTGTCCTCTCCATTTCTGAGCCGGCAGATTTCCGGAAGTTTAAGTTCTCGTTTCAGTGTCCAGTCACTAAAGTATGCACTCATACACTAGCAAGAGCAGGCTGCCCAGAAATGCACATACTTAACAACTAAAAGTGAAATGAATAGTTTAAGTTTTCTAAATTACACTGCATTCTAGGTCCTTCGCTGCACATATTAACACCTTTCATCTAAATAATAGCTTTTAAAAATATTTTATTCTATTTTATGTATGTGCATGTTTTGCCTACATGTATGCCTTTGCTCTCTCTGCGTGTATGCACCTGGTGCCTGTAGGGGTGTCACAAGAGGGGGTTACATCAACTGGAACTGGAGTTACAGATGGCTGTGACCCACCACCAGCATGTTAAAAACCAAACCTGAGTCCTTTGCAAGGGCAACACGTGCTCTTAACCATCAAGCCGCCTCTCCAGCCTCCATAACAACTCTTACATTAATGTTTTCATCACCCCTATTTTTTTTTATAAGTTAGAATACTCAGAGCTTACATAGTTTGTCCAGGTTCCCACTTAAGCCAATGACAAAATGAGGAGTAATGCCTACACATGCCTCAATTTACTGTGTACACTTTTACCAACATGTTGCATTAATTAACTCTAAAGAAAAATCAATTAATCCAAAGAAAGATGAAGTGAACACTAAGAATTTTCTCCGTCTTAAAATTCTAAAAATTTTTGTCAAAAAACAAAACCTTAAATCATTATACAATTTGTTCTGAAGTCAGGGAGTGAAGGCAATTTCAGGAGCCACTGTATGAGAAGTTGTGCTCCCTGGCATCCCACAGGCAGTGAAATACCCAAGACTGCTCATGCGTACTACATGTCACCAAGAAATACAGATCTCCATATCTGTGGCCACAGCCAAAGATGCCTGTGTCTCCATCACGCCCTGGGAATCCTTTCAGAAGACGCTGTGATAACATTAGTCACCATGGAGACTCGGACCACATGTGACCTCTTACTGTTTTCTTTGCCAAATATAGATTTTCAAACAAAGTCTTAGCCTGGGAAAATTTCAAAATTGCCAAAGATGAATGCTATAGCCTTTTCCAGAAATGTTGGCTCATTTTAGGAACAGGAAACAAAAAAACAAAACAAAACAAAACAAAAAACCAACCAACAACAACAAAGGTAGTGTAACAGCTGCATGGAAACTTACAAGCAGGCAGGTGGGAACACAAATATCAGATGCTCATTTCAGTTCAGTTTCCCCCAAAATGGACACGGTCCACCTGAGCCTGGTTTTATTATTTCCAGATGGACTAGAGTCGTATGGAGGAGTTTTTGTTGGTGGTGGTGGTGGGTTTTTGTTTTTGTTTTTTTTTATGTTGTTGTTGTTGTTGTTGTTTGGTTTTTGTTTTTTTAGCAAACTATACATCAAACACATATTTCCAGAGATTTCATTGTTTGTTGGGATGAGACTAAAGAGTTGTGAAGCATCTAGAAGGAATGACAAACACATAGGTTGTCCCTAAGAGGGAAACAGAGAAGAATAAGAGTCAACACGGGTCCTGGGAATGGATTTGTCTTGGGGAAAAATATAGCCAAGCCTCCTTCTGCCTGACGCCTTTGGCTGACTCTCCTCCTGTTCTCTCTTCCACCAGTCTGTCCACCAAGGGCGTTTCCTGAGCCCATCACAGCCTCTGCTTTTCATGGGTACACGTTCTTCTTTCAAGGACCCCCAACACACACACACACACACACACACACACACACACACACACACACACACTTGTTCTAGTTCTCAGCTCTACATACATGTCTTATGTCAGCGTTCCTGGGTCACACAAGAAATCATCACACACCCTTCAGTGGCAAGGACATTCCCTGAGACAGGTCTTGCTCAGTGCTGTCATTATTGTGTGAACAACATAGAGTGCACTTACTTGTGCAAACCTAGATTGAATAGGTTGGCCATGCAAAGTATCCTCTCATACCATCAAAAGACATGTGTAACACATTATCCTGTTGAATCAATGAAAGAATATTTCAAAAACCAATAATAATAACCAAAATGTAGTATAGTCCTTTGCTTTCACGCCATGTACACACCATTGCCATGTGCACACCATATGTGGTCCAGTGTGCTCCTGTAGGAGGAGCCACAGGGGTTTGCATCACCCCTGAATGGTAAGGGATGCATTTCACCATGGCACAAAAGCCAAGATTGCACTGGACAAAGCAAAGTGTTTTTCAACTCCACTATAATCATTAGAAGTGAACATGTGGTCTTTCTTTGTGAAAGTGTGCATCATGTGACTGTCTCCATCTGGGGCTTAAACAGCAGAAGCTGATTTTCACACAGTTCTTGGGACTGGAGATTTAAGACCAGTGTGAGGACAGGCCTCTCTTTGGCCTGCTGAGGCCCAGCTTCTCATCATGTCCTCCCACGGTCCTTACTCGGTACGTCTGGGTCCTGCTGCCTCTTCCTCCTCTTACAAGGACTGTGACCTCCAACATCACACTTCTTCCACTTCAGTGAATGAGGAATGGGGAGATGTTTGTGAAAGGATAAAGGAAAAGGATACATCAGTTGTCAGGAAGTTCTACACCCATGGAAACCACTATCAATAGCAATGGCTTGCGTACTTGAAGGTTGCAAAGAAAGTGGATCTGAAAGCCCTCATCTCTCACACAGCCTTACAAATGATTACTGTGTGGGGCTATGCGTGTGTTAAGCCTCGTAATTTGTTTCATTATGCATATACATTAAGATACCATGTTTTTCAACAAATGACAAGTACTCAGGCTCTATACGTGAGTTCCTGTTCATTGTGAGTTATTTCACGTGTGAACCTTGGAGAGAACAGCAAAAGGCTTTAACACTTTCCCTGCACATGTAAGTCTTGTCTCCACTGTGTGTAATCATGTGTCCTTAAATGCCCATGAAAGTCATAGGCGTTCCCCGCGTTGCTTGAACGCCAGGGCTTCTCTCTAGCGTGAACCTTCCCTTATATCTGAACACAACTCTGAGTACTGAAGGGCTTCCTATGTTGATGGATGTCCTTTTCTCGAGAGTATGAGTTGTCACATGCTTCAGGACCCCAGGGGGATGGGGACCAAAGGCTTGCCATGCTCCCTACACGTGTACACTTCCTCTGCACATCCCACACACTCACAAGTTCTTGGCCTGTTGGAACTGCTAGGGACAGCTTTCTACTGGCAATTTTTTACAGTCGTTTTCAATGTTCTGGTCTTTTTTGTTTGTTTGTTTCTGTATCAGAATGTTCAGAATGTTTCCTGTGTCACATCACTGTAGAAATCCTTCTGGTAAGGACTCAGCACAGTCTTTTCCTCCACTGTGAAGTTGACAGCCACATCCTCAGAAGTTTTGGACTCCATTTCTGCTTCCAGGGCCTTTCTGTGCCCACTGCTCCTGGGGTGAGAATGCCAAAGCCACAGGGCAGAACCATCCTAGAGACACAGCCAACCATCCAGCCAGTTTAAGGCATACAACCAAGCAATTGCTGTTCACTCTGGCCACCGTTTATGATAAAGAACACGAGAAATTAGTCCTCCAACATAACAGCAGGATGTTTGTGTTCTGAAACTCAAATTTACCTAGTGCTATTTTCCCCTTCTCTCCTCAGCTCTATTCTATTGCTTGCTTTTGTGGAATCAGTGTTTTTTAACTTCTGCACATAAGTGGGAACACATTTTTTTTTTCTAGCTGGCATCCTTTACTTAGTGTAATGTATTACAGTCCCATTTATGTTGCCAAAAATGACAGGATTTTGTTCTTTTCATGTCTGGATAATATTCAATTATGTATAAGCACCACATTTTCTTTACCTATTCATATGTCCTTCACAAGACACTTGGGCTGATTCTGTACCTTGACTATTATTAATAGCGCTGCTATCAATGTGAGAGTGTAGGCATATCTTCAACAAATGATTCACTTTTATCAAAACACTTGAGTTCTTAGATCGTAGATTTACCATCTGCCAGCCCCATCTAAACAAACGTATATTCATGTCTCAGAGATTTTTTTTTTAAACTGTGGTTTGTTTTTATTTCAAGTCTTCATTACCAACATCTAAAACAGTAATTGTTGAATTCGAGAAAAATCATCATTTGGGGACAAAGAGTTGCTAAGCTTGCTACTGATTATGCCCGAGGAATCCTTCCACATCCATCCCTGAAGGCTTAGTTAGCCTTTAGGTATGGTCCAAGCTTTCCTCACAGAGCTCAGGGACCTCCATTGCCACTGTGGATTCTGCCTGTGACTGCAGCCTGATCCCTGTATGGTGTTGGTGGGGGTGGGGCTTCTGTTTAAGGATTGGAGATCTCTGACTTTAGAAAATAGCACAGGCCTAAAGCAACCTAGACGTATGTAAAGAGTATGAGGATTCCGGAGCTTTCAGAGAGACTGGACCCTGGGCCTCTCGTCATCAGCACCTCACTCAACAGGCTCACAAGCAGGGGACCCTGGTGGTGAAGAGAAGGACTTGTCTTAGGCAAAGCTCTGAAACAGGGCAGGAAACTGTAAGCCTGAAACCCGCTGTTCTGCATTGTCATCCATAAAAGAAGCAACAACTGTGAAAGGGAAAGTGAGAAAGGGGGTAGGGTGGGGGTGGGGGAGCTCACAACCCTCCTGAAATTCTCAATGTCAATCCTGGAAATCCCTTGCAGTGCAGGGGTTAAACCATGAAATGAAATAATCAGATCCAATCCCAGCTGTTTTTTTGTTTTTGTTTTTGTTTTGCAAGCTCTGTGACTTTGGCTAAGTGATTGGACCACTTTATCCTTCTGTTCCCTCATTTATAAAATGAAAAGACTGTTAGCTTCCTTACAGTTGTGATGAAGACATGAGACGATGAATGAAGAGAAAAGTTCTCAGTGTCTGACTTACACGTGCAAAAGATGTGCCACAGGGGCCAAGTTCAGATGATGGAGATGCCCCAATTTCCATTACACACAAAAATCAAACTCCAGACAGTGGCCAGTGTTACCCAGGCCCTGCCTACATCCCCATATTCCTTTCCCACAATTCTGCTGTCACTTTTAGACTTATTTTGGCTTTGCCATGCACCACTCAGCTGCAAAACCTTTATATTTTATCTTCACTCATCATAGGCTCTCACCTCTGAAGGTGCGATAAACCTGTGTTTTAGGATCCCAAGTGCAGGATCAGAACGGTCTTATGAGAGACAGGTGAAACTAATCCACTAGAAGACCAACCACCTCATGCAGGAGCTTGATTGTTGCCAGCTGAAAAGATCCTGTGACCAGACTCTGGGAGGAGATATATAAAGGAGCCCAGAACTGGAGGCGGGGCTTTTTGGAGACTTTGAATAGTTTTGGTTGTTCATTCCTCCACTTTGAGACGCTTCTAGAGAGAACCACACCAGGAAAGGCTTAAGGGCTCTGGGCTCTTGCTGAAGTTCTGGGTTCTGGTTACTCCTGGTTCCAGCAGAAGATATCCTCAGAACTGATATCTTTACGGTTTTGTTATTCATCAATCCTCTTTCCTATGGTTTTGGTTAGTCAGGTTATAAGTGATGTACGATCAGTTAATAAGTTGTAATAAAATATATTGGTTAAGAAAATTGAGCCTACAAACTTCACCAAATCAATGCGTTATCAGGAAAACCAGATCCCTGAGGGTGATCTTCCCCCAAGGTACTAGAAGCCTTCTCTCTCCCAATCTGTATTCTGGGCTGTGATTGCCACCTGCCTAATTTCTGCTTAGTGTTAATCTCCTCCATTAGAATGTAAGCATTGCATGAGAGTAAAGTCTGTATTTGATGGCTTGCTGATATATCCCTAAAGCATGCACAGTGCCTGATATGTGGGAAAATGTTCTTAAATATTTGTCAGATGGTAGAAGGAAAGATACATAGATGGGTGTCTGGTTCTGTGCATGCGTAGAGAGAGGCCCTTTGGTCTTATTTTAATCATAGAATGAACATACCAAAATGTTGTTGAAGGATACTCCCTTGCTTGTAATAAGGGAATGGTGGTTTGGAAGCATGGAGAATCTCTTTTGCAGGGCTGGAGAAGGATCAGTGGTCCAGATCACTCTGTTGCTCTTGCAGAGGAGCTGGGTTCAGTTCCCGGCACCCACATGGTGTCTCACAACCATCTGTGACTTCAGATCCAGGGCATCCAACTCTCTCTTCTGACTTCTGCAGCTACCAAGCACTCACATGGTATCTGGTGCACATACAAGTATGCAGGCAAAGTACTCACACACATGAAATGACATATAGCTAAATCTTTTTTAAAAGGTTTCTTGTTTATAATAAGCATTGAAGACTTAAGTCTAGACTGTCACCAATTCTACACAAGGAGAGATTGATTGCTCCTTAGAACCCAGCTACTGCTGAGTCCTTGGCTTTACAACGCCCCCACCTACTGGCCACAGTGTGTATTTCACTAGCAATGAGCGACCCTGGGCTGGAGCAAAAGGGCACTTGGCTCTGAGAGGCTCTTTCCCTGTTCCTGCATCCCCTCAGTGAGCAGACACAGGGTTTTACAGGAACACTGCCACATACTGCTGAAAAGTGCTTATTAAATTGGAATCCATATCTTTGTAAAAGTAACCAGGATTCAGGAAATTATTGCTTGCTGAATTACTAATTAACTCAGCGCCAGGAGTTGGCTAACAGTTTTAAAGGGCGCTGTTGCTCACACCATTTATTCACACCGCATGCTGAGTCTAAGTGAACACCCTGGATATATATTCTTGGAAACCAAATTATTGGTTAAATGGGCACTTTCAGCAATTTTTAAAATATGCAATTACACTATGGCTGCTTTCTGTGGGCCTCGGACCACACAGCCGCCTCCTCCTTTCACAGCTATGAATCTCCACAATCTCTCATGTGCGGCAGCTGAGTGCTTGCCCATGAGACTATAAAGAAGTGTAGGGTGGGGGTGGGGGTGGGGGGAACCGGAGAGGCAGGGAGGCTCCCAGTTTGCCTTCTGGTTCATCACATCTTATCTCTGTGATCTCAGTCGGGCGATCTCGTTTCCCTGAGATGCATACTTTTCAAACATAAAAATGAAAGTCAGTGATATCAGACATGGCATTGCTATCCTCCTCCTACCCACAAGTCAGTGATATAAAGGGTGCGGTTAGCCTGCCCCTGCAGCTGGTTAGCAATGATGTGCAGGAGTCAGTACTCACAGTCTACTGTCCCAAATGCCCACAGCCAGCTCCTCTGTACTTACCAGTTACACCCAAAATCAGAGTGCAGCCCATGGGCAGATAGCGTATGCATTATTTTCAAAATACCAGGCATCCTCTTGTCTGTTTAAATGTCACTCTCAGAGCCGTCATCACTGACTCCCGACGAGCATCTGTACCTGTGCCCCTGTCAGGGTGAACTTAGAGGCTCAGGGTTGTTTTCATTTTTTTGCTTAGCTTGACACCCATCTAATGAGAGATGAAAGAATCCCCTTTACAATTAGACAAAGAAAGAAAAAAGAAAGAGAGAGAGAAAGAAAAAAAAAAGTTGTTACCTACTTTGAAATCTTTGAATTCTATTTAAAACATTATATCCGCTTGGTTTAAAATTTACATATGAATTTGGGATTCTTCACCTTTTTAATTTGCTAAAGGAGGCCTGGGCAAGCAGCCTGCTCTTTGATCATTCTCTCAAAAGGCCCAGATATTTCACATCCTATTTATCTCATCTCTAGTAATACGTTGCACTTCCTACCATTTCTTGCCCAGCTCTGCTTGCTTCTCTGGAGTCAACTGTGAAATGTGGGAGGGCGAACTACCTGTTCCTACCCACAAATCCTAAACATGCTTTTCTGGTACACAGTTTTCTGGCCCCCAGTGGTTTCCAAGGACTGTCACTCATTTGTACATTCTCCTGTTCTTTCCTGCATTCATTCATCAAATATCGGTGCCATCCTTCTAGGCACTTGTTTATGGAACAACCCCTGGGGATCTCCAGATGAGTAAGACCCAGAGAGGGAACAAGATGTGAGGAGTTTGTAATATGACACTCATGGGCGTCCTAGAGCTGTAGGACCTGAGGTTGCCTCCAGCTGTAGGACCCGAGATGGAATTTGCTTATCTGTAGAATACAAATTGGTTGTTGTCATTTAAAATTATGATGTGCCCAGTGCTAAATGAGTGGTGGGTATAAAAAGTTGTAGGAAGGACAATCTTAGATGGGTAACATCACCAGGGCATCTACCCTCAGATCTAGTGGGGATCAGAGGACCTAGCATCTGTCCCTCAGTATCCACAGGCACTTGACTTCAGGACTCCATCTGATCCCAGACTTTGAGAATGGTTACATAAAATGACACTGTATTTGCACATAACCTGTGCAACACTCTCCTGTATACTAATTGAAGCCATTTCTGGGTTTCTTACAAGCCCCAACACAATGTTGTCTTAGTGACTTTTTCTTGGTCTCTCCAAACATCTGACAAGAAGCAGGTAAGAAAGGGAAGACCGACCTTGGCTGACGGCTTCCTGAGGGGAAGGGAGTAAGCCACATCCTGACTGGGGTGGGAGCTCGGGGCATGGCTTCCTCACATCTTTATGGACCAGAAAGCAGAAAGGCTCCACCAGAAGTGGGCCTGGCCTTTAACCCTCAAGCTCCTTTCCTACCAGGAACCACTTCCAGTGGCTAGAGCCCATCTTCTAAAGGGTCACAGGTCCCCAAATAGTACCACCAACTGGGCACACGTTCAAGCACACAAGCCCCTGGGGACAGCTCACCTTCAGGTCCTAATGAAGACAAACGCCATGTCTGAGGTTGTTAGAGAGTATTAGTTAAAGAATGACTACAAGAAATAGACTCAGCATAACACTATTTTTTTTCTAGCTATTTTAAAGAGAATGGTTGAATCTGAAGATGCTTGAGGGTTGACGTCACACCTTAAGGAAACCATGTCCATTAGGGACAAAAACTTAGATGGCATGATGCTCCACAAATTCTTTATTCTTTATATTCTTTATAAAGGTTGGGTGGGGTGGGGAGTAGGAACAAAGCCAGAGAGGACATGACAGAATGTTGTGTTTCATTTCCATGTCTATGTGTGCTATGAGTGTACATGTGTATGAATGTTACATGTATTGCATATGCATGTACGTGTGTGTGTGTTTGTGTGTGTGTGTGTGTGTGTGTGTGTGTGTGTGTAGACATAAGGTTGGTGTCCTCCTCAGTCTCCACTTTGTTCATTGAGACAAGATCTCTCACTGAACCCGAAGCATGCCACTTCTGTCTATTCTGGGTAGCCAGCTTCTCTCTCTAGCATCTGCTGTCTCTGCCTCCTGAATGCTAGGACTACAGGCAGACATCATGGCTGCCCAGCTTTTATGTGGGTTCTGGGGGACTGAACTCTAGTCCTCACTCCTATGTGACAAGTGCTATCCACTAAACCCATCTGCCAGGCCCTCAGATGTATGAGGGTGTGAGGAGTGGAAGTGAGGGGGGCAGAGGATCCCTGTGCCTGTGTGCAGGCTTAGCGTAGATCCTCTGATGGGGATATAAAGTCTTGCTGCTTTGTTGATTGTCTTTTGTTTCTGCTTGTTGTTGTTGTTGTTGTTGTTTTGCTTTATTTTACTTTGTGTTTGTCAACTTGACACAAGCTAGGAAGAGGGAACCTCAGTTGGGAAAATACCTCCATCTGATTGGCCCATAAATAAGTCTGCAGGAGCATTTTCTTAATGGTTAATGTAGAACAGCCCAGCTCACTATGGGCAGTGCCACTCCTAGGCTGGTGGTCCTGGGGGAAGCAAGCCAGTAAACAGTGTCCCTCCATGGCCTCTGCATCAGCTCCTGCATCCAGGTTCCTACTTGAGTTCCTGCCCTGACTTACTACATAATAGACTGACTGACTATAAGCTGATATAAACTCTTTTCATTTTTAAAAAATCATAGCAGTTTCCACATAATGGTAAACAATGTGTTCACATTTGTAAGGCTGACTTCCACACCCTCTCCATTTCTGCACTATGATCTTTCAGATACTGGTGTGACCAGGAGGCCCCCCCCCCCAGGAGCCAGAATGAGGCTGCCTTGATGATGTAGCCTGATTATTGCCAGGTGTGAGGCCTCTGCTGCCATCTGCTGTGCAGCTCCTCTTACAAATGCTTCCTTCAGCTTGGCAAGAGACATTGTGCTCCAAATGGTAACTTAAAAACTGGACCGGTCTTTCTTCCCCAGAGCACCTCGATATGACGCAGCCATGTGTTGCTTGGCAGTAGAAATCCGTTCTCCAGAATCTATCATTAGGGGTTTTACCATGGAACCAGCACAGTGCTTAAGCCTAGTCTGCTGCACACCTCGGTTGTGTGGTATATTATATGAATTAAACCATGTGCAATTAAGCCAAGCAAGAGAAAAATGCTATGATCGAAAGACAATGAAGACAACAGAACTTCGAGGCTACTGCTCTTACACCGTTTGACTCTAAATTTTGTTTTTTAATAAGTAAAAAGAATTTTTAAAAACCCCTCTAAAACAGCAATGGAAAATATCATCGATACACGAACTAGTAACACTGTCCGTCAGTGTTGTTTTAGGTATTTATTATACACTGTGCGTAACTGTGCTTGGTGTATTTACAACTAGATACACAATAGGTCTGTTTACACTAACATTACCATAGAAACTGCCACCATATGCACAGTTCATTACTGACTAATATCTGTATGGGGCTCATGACTATTCACTCAGTTTTACTAACAGAAAGCCGCACCTCGAAAACAGTGAAGCAACATGCTCAAGGCCATGGGGGAGGGGCATGTTTCTGATCTCAATTCTTTGTAGCCCTCAAGTCCCATATCCCTTCTTCCCACTGTGAGCATAATGAGTTGAAAAACCCAGGCTATGGCATACTTCTGCCCTTTTCATTCCTGGCCCAGCCACTTCCTCCTGACTGCCCTCTGTCCTGTGCCACCGCCCCTTTGTTTACTTCCTCGCCCAACTTCTCCCCTGTCCCCACCAAAGCCCCATTTCATCTTCCCTTCTCAGTAAAGGCACCTGAAAGCCGAGTGGGCGATGGAAGCACAATTCTGGAGAGAATAGCAAAGCAGACAGGAAGGTTGACAAAGTGACAGTGACAAGCCCAGCAAAAGCACTTCTGGGCTTGACAAGGTTTGCTCAAAAGAGATCAAAGATAGAAACACCCTTGTTGCTGTGATTTTAGAATTGCAACAATTGTCTCAGCTTTTTCTTTGGCAACAAGAAAACAAGAAGTAATTTTCCCTGTGCTGGGGAATATGGGGGGGGGGGGGGGGGGGGGGGGGGGGAGGAATTGAAATCAGGTCGGTGCCACCTGGAGGGCTGTAGTTTGAGATGGCAGGGAGCCAGGCTCTTAGAGAAGCAACCCCTGGGAGTTGTGGATGGCATCCTTGCCTCAGGTAAAGTAGTGGGTCCTGAGGGCAACTGAATAGGAAGTAATTGGCTATCTATAAATTCTTCATCCTAGAAGAACGAGGCCGCCATCTGTGTGTGAATATTACATTATGTTAGTATAGCATACTTCACGCACCCGAGATGGGCAAAATTCACTTCCTGGCCACAGAGAAGGGATCTAAAAGGAAAGATTTCAGCACATTTGGAGGTTTATCTGTTGCCCTGTATGCGACAGGCTCAGTGAGACCGTAGTAGAAGTAGCTGTGTGGATGCCGCGCTTCTCCGCTTTGTGTTCAGCGGAGGCTGCAGCTGCAGGCAGGCAGGCAAGGCAGGGAGATGTGCACAATACAAACTGGCAGATGGGCTAGACCAAGGGTGAGTTTCCGGTGCTCATATCCTCCAGACCTCCGCTATCTGTAGACGCTGCCCTAGCGAGGTCTGTGTGCTACAACCCTCTCTCCAGTGCATCTGTTCGCACAACAAGCCCCTTCTGAGCTCTAGTCCCAACTTAGGCTGTCCTTTGGGCAGCTCTTTCCTGAAACAGCAATCCTTCCTAACACTCAGCTCCTTCCCTGGGTCCCTCTTAATAAAGCTTGCTACTGACCCCAGGCCAGATCCTTGGAAGTCAACCTAGAACACGCCTGCTTAAGCCCTGAGATCTGTGATGGTCAATCTCTATTGCCAATTAGATGGGATTTACAACCACTATGGAAACAAATGCCTAGGCATGCCTGGGAGGGACTTTCTCACTGCAGTCGAGGGCAGAAAGATACACCCTAGCTAGGCTGGGTCTTAGACTGAGTAAAAGTGTGAAGGCAAGCTAAACACGAGCATCGCTTACTCTGTCTCCTGGCTGCAGGTGTGATGTGACCAGTTCTTCCGATTCTGCAGCCACGCCTTCCCTCCCATGAAGGACAGCAGCCCTGGAAACCTAGAAGCAAGCAATCCCTTCCTGCCTTCAGTTGCTTCTGCCACGGCGGTGTTGAGGAGGCATTGAGTACAGGACCAGACCGGTTCTAACCCCCACAGCTTAGCCTCTGCTCCATCTCCTGCCACACCTCCCTCTAGTCTTTCGTTGTCTGCTTGTTGCAAAAGTTACCTTGTCTTCCTCACCTCCGCACCATTAGAGTGTAGACCTAACCATTGCTTTCCACAGTATGCCCCGACCTTTAGAGAAATAGCTAAGCCCTACAACACGGCACCTCCTCCCATGCTGGCCTTCCCCCGCTGCTCCAAGATCACGTCCCAAGGACCACTCGCTTGCTTGCAGGCAGTGATCTAACTGGGGGAAATTGGTGTGGCTCTCGGACCCTTGTCGGTTCTCTGAGTCTTCCCACGCTTACCCGGAAGCACCGTATCTACTGTTTTTCTGCTGCTCTCTGCGCCTTCCTCTAGACCCTGCTCCAGCAGCCCTGTCCCATTAAATCTTCTGTGAATTGTATTTCAGTCCAGAAGGGCTGGGTGTATCGCGTCTGGGAAGGTGATGTTTTGGAGCTAGCAGCTGAATGATACAGTGTGTGAATTCAGACACTGAGAATTCCAGGCAGAAGAGTATAAGGTGTCAAATCTTCTGGATAGAATGGGACAGCGGGTGTTCAGAGGCCTCTGAGAAACCCCACCAGGCAGCTCACTGTGCCTTGGCTCCCTGTACTACAACAGTGCTGCTGCTGCGGCAGTGGCTGCATGGATGGACGATGGCCTGAGCTGTTCTCACATTTCTGCTGCCATTGATCTCACTGAAAGGCTAGGACACCAGAACAGCTTGATAACCCTCATGATGTTCGCTGGAATCATTCACGCTCACAGTGTCAGGGCCTAGCTGTAGATCCCATTCAGTGGCTGGCCTTCTTGCCAAGTCTTTGAGGATGACCACCACGGCCATGTGAGCTATACAGTCCCAGTCACTGGGAGACAAATTAATGTGCTGCCTTTGGGATGGTGAAGATAATATAGACAGGGACCTGGGAGGCTCTTGGAAGCTTTCAGATGCTAAGATCTTGGTTTTTCCAGCCAGGCGTGGTGGCGCATGACTTTAATCCCAGCACTCAGGAGGCAGAGGCAGGCAGATCGCTGTGAGTTCAAGGCCAGCCTGGTCTACAAAAGGAGTCCAGAATAGCCAAGGCTACACAGAGAAACCCTGTCTCATAAAACAAAAACAAAAAAATCTTGGTTTTCCACAAACTATAGCACATATGCACCCTGTTTAAGAGGGCTGCTCCTTCCTGTCCTCTGGCCCCTTGACTTCTCTTCACTGTATTTTGATATTCCACCTATTTTTTTTGGAGAATATGCATGCTGCTTATCACCTGCATCTACCTGGACAGTGCCATGAGGCAGTGACCTAGTCCCCAATACTCTTTCCCCACTTCCTGAAGAATGCCTGATCCACTGCGAGACACAGTTTGCCCATTACCCCCATTGACATTTCATGCTCAAGTTGAGCATCACGGTGCATGCCTTTAATCCCAGCACTTGGGAGGCAGAGGCAGGCAGATCTCTGTGAGTTTGAGGCCAGCTTGGACTATAAATCAAATCCAGGTCAGCCAGGGCTATTGCACAGAAAAACTCTGTCTCAAAACAACAACGACAAAAAAAAAAAAAAAAAAAGAAAAGAAAAAAGAAAGAAAGAAAAGAAATTTTATGTCTCTGTATTTTTTTTTTGAAAGAAATGTCTATGGGAAGTAAGACACGCAACATGATGCTGTGCCCATGAAATCTCAACAATATGATGACCTTTGTAATGACCACATCAATGGACATGCCAACGTGGATGGAAGAAAATTTCACAAGGCTCCCATTCCTAGATTAAGAACTATGAGCAACCAATGGCTTCTGAGAGAGAGAGAATCGATTTTCTTCAGAGCTGGGCCCCTGATAGGTTATTCATTCCCAAGTGGTCAGCCCGAGACACATACACATACAAAGAATACTAAATGGACTAAGCAGATCATACATACAACATACATACATACATATGTGCAAAACCACATATGTTTATACAAATGTAACAATAATAGTTAAAAAAGAAAAGGTCACGGATTTAAGAGGCAGTGGAGAAGAACACGGAAGCGCTAGAGGGAGGAGTGGTGGGAATGGTGTAAATATAGTGCTCATGTATGAAATTCTCAAAAAATAAAAAAGTAATTATAAAAAAACCAATAATGCAGTGAGCTCTGTTTTAAGGAATAAGAATGGTGTACCAGCTCCTTGCCTTCCAAAGTCTATTTGGCACAGGATTCCTTGAAGAGAGGGTTCTTGGCAGCATGTCAGAAAGGATATTTCGAGGTATACACTAATGCGTTTTCACACGTCTCTGCACTCAGCGAAAGGTTTTATGTGTGCCCTCGAGCTTGTGCTACCTGCCATCGGGCTGGCAGCTATGAATGAGTCAACCATCGCCAGAGTGGACTCAGAAAACCTGAACATGCCTTACATACATGTTTCCCAAGTTCAAAGCCAGTGGTCAGGAGAAGGCAGGACAGAGATGCTCAGCACTCAGGCATCAAATTTCCCAGCTGCCCAGATTATGGAAGAGACTTCACAGCCTGGAGGAAGGCAGATGCCTGTGAAAATGGCAGATTAAAGCTCTTTGTGCTGTGCCTCGGTCCCCACTCAGACAAAGCCAGAGAGCCTTACAGAGCCCAGGCCTAGCCTCTATCCAAAAGACTGCTGCCTATTCATTTTAACAAGGACACTAGTTTTCTCAGCCATGTCTGTGTAAGGCCATTCTTTCAGCCCACTGGGGTACACTCCAAAAAGAACAGGGCCCCAAAGGATAGAGAATGCAGACTGTGCTCAAGATCTCCCAGAGGTGTGATAGTCACGTCCCTTAGGCCCATTGTGCAGACCAGGAAGTGGAGTCTCAGAAAAGTTTAATGACTTGTACAAGGACACTGGATGATAGCAGACCACCTCAGCTCTCTTTGCTCCAGGGCTTTGGAGATTTCTGCCATCTTTTACCACTTACACCAAGAGATGGCAGAAATAATATCTATTTCTCACCAAAGGAAAGAGAGCTTAGTGGCTACTAATGGTATTTCAAGTTAACCAGCAGCAGCACTGGAGGTTCTCAGAGGGATGTGCCAGTAGCTTCACTAGAGGGCACCAGTGCCTCAGGCATGGTTACATTCCATAGGTGCCCTGTGAGCAGTGAAAGCCATCTTTCTAGCCAGGCTTTTCTGCAAACAGAGAACTTGCCCTTCTCTGCCCTTCTTTGTAATCCTGTTCTTTTAAGCCCACAGCCGCCACGCAGTCTGAAGAGTGGAAACAAATATCTACCACTTAGTAGAAACTTCAAACCACCCTGGACAAGCCACACACTAAACACAGATTTCTCCAAAGCTGATCAAGACGCCCCCTTCCTCAGCCCCACCCAGTGGCCCTGGTGGCCCATGCCGCCACCCCAACCAGAGAGCAAGTATAGAGGAGTCTAAAGCCAAAGAAATGCCAAGATCTGCTGCTGGATCTCAGGGTAACCTCATCTGGTCAGGCTGGACTCCCCCAAAACACAAGGAGGAGTGAGGCCAGCTTCATCCCAAGTGTGTCTGGGCTCCTGAAACCAGCTGAGCCTTGCTCAAGGTGTGGGTGCGGCATGAGGGCTGGGGGTTGGGGGAATACCATAGCAGCACCCCTTAAGCTCTTGCAGTTTGTTGTTAATATTCTCACTCAGCCATGACCCCCAAACCCTAAGGATGAGATGTATGTGTGTGTGTGTGTGTGTGTGTGTGTGTGTGTGTGTGTGTGTATGCATGTTTCTTGACATATTTCCCAGTTAGATATCTGATGCCCTTGTGTTCATTTTAGAAGTAAAACTATAGTACCTTTAGAATTATAAACAGAGATGATTCTGTCGCTTTTCAGTGGTTGATATGGTCTGAATGTGTACTCCAATCATGATGTGTTGAAAACATAATACCCAAAGTCATGCATTGGTGACTTCTGGAGGGGGGAACCAGGATTGATGAGATCATGATGTAGGGCCGCAGTGAGGGTGTTAGTGGCTTTGTAAGGAGAGAGACTTCTGAACCACACACATGCTCCATCTCGCTTTGTGGTGTCCATGAAGGAAGAAGTCCTCACCATTTACCAGCCTACCAAAACACAAACAAATACATCTGTATTTTTAAAATATGTTTACTGATTGTTTGAGAATTCATACATGCGTACAATGAATTTTGATCATATGTGTTCTTCCCTCTTCCCCTTACCTCCTCCAAGACCTTCTCCTAACTTCATCCTCTTTCATTTTTTAAATCTTATGATGCCCATATGCTGAGGGTGTGGGACCATCCCTTGGAGCATGACTGGAAAAAACAACAGTCTCTCTTTCCCCAGAAGCCATCGCCTAGCAATGGCTCCTCAACACCATCCTCTCACGCACCCCCAATCACCTGTATTCTTTATAAATTATCCACCCTCACTTATATCTTATTTTAGCAATGAAAATTAACTTCTACAAGCACTGGCCTGCATATGTTTTCACTCCTTAGTGACTGACTACCTAGTGTTGAAGGGTTCTTCTCTAGAACCTTCTAATTGTATCATTTCTATTCCTACAGTACTAAGAGGATAGAGGCACAGATTCCTCCTTCTGTCAGCAAACAGTAGATGTGTTTTGACTTATTTATTTACAATAATCAGGAGCAAAGGAAAGATTTGTCCTTTGTTTTATTTATTTATTTATTTATTTATTTATTCACTTTACATCCTCATCATAGTCCCCTCCCCCTCCTCCTCCCAGTCCCACTCTCCCTCCCTCTTCCTCCTATCTTTCCTCCCCTACCAACCCATCCCAGCACATCAGGTCCCATCAGGACTGAGCACATCCTCTTCCACTAGGGTAGGGCAAGGCAACCTCACCAGAGGGGAGTGATCTAAAAGCAGGCCACAGAGTCCATGTCAGAGACAGCCCCTGCTCCCCTTACAAGAGATCCACATGAAGTCCAAACTGCCCATCGGCTACATCTGTGTAGGGGGCCTAGGTCCAGTCCATGTATGGTCTTTGGTTGGTGTTTCAGTCTCCACAAGTCTCCCTTGGCCCAGGCTAGTTGACTCTGTTTGTCTTCTTGCTCCTGCCCCCTCCCCAGGCCCCCCAGGCCCTTCTGTCCTTTCCCCTCCCTCTTCCACAAGGCTCCTTGTGCTCCACCCAATGTTTAGCTGTGAATCTCAGCATCTGTTTCAATCTGCTGTGGGGTGGAGCCTCTCTGAGGGCAGCTATGCTAGGCTCCTGTCTGCAAGCTTAGCAGAGTATTATTAATAGTATCAGGGGTTGGCTCTCTCCCGTGGGGTGGGTCTCAGGTTGGGCCAGACATTGGTTGGACATTCCCTCAATTGCTGCTCTATCTTTATTCCTGTACATCTTGTAGGTAGGGTAAGTTTTGGATGGAAGTTTTTGTGCGTGTGTTGATATTCTCCTCTCTCTACTAGAAGTCCTGTCTGGTTACGGGGTGGCCTATTTAGTCTCCAGACCTCTGCTACTAGGAGTATCAGCTAGAATTGCCCCCATATCCTCCCAGGAGGCTACTCTGTCACAGGTCTCCAGCTTGTCACAGAGATAACCCCACCCAGGGTTTCTTTTCTCTCTGCAAGGCCTCTGTCTCCCCACCCCACCCCTGCTCTCCCCACATTGAATCCCCACCCTCATTTCCCTCCACACTCCCTCTTCTATCCTGTTCCCTCTCTTCATCCATTTCCGCTGTCTATTTTACTTCCCCTTCTGAGTGAGATTCAGGCATCCTCCCTTGGGCCCTCCTTGTTAGTTAGCTTCTTTGGGTCTGTATATTGTCATGTAGTTATCCCATAGTATGCACCTAATTTCCTCCTATAAGTGAGTATATACCACATGTGACTTTCTGGGTCTGGGTTACCTCACTCAGGATAATCTTCTCTAATTCCATCCATTTGCCTGCAAATTTAATGATTTCCTTGTTTTTAATAGCCAAGTAGTATTCCACAGTGTAAACGTACCAGTTTCTTTATCCATTCTTTGATTGATGGACATCTGGGCTGCTTCCAGCTTCTGGCTATTGCAAATGAAGCTGCTATGAATATAGCTGAGCAAATATCTTTGTTGTATGGTGAAGCATATTTTGCTGGTGAGGATGTGGAGAAAGGGGAACACGTCTCCATTGCTGGTGGGAGTGCAAACTTATACAACCACTTTGGAAATCAAATAGGTGCTTTCTCAGAAAATTGGGAATAGCTCTACCTCAAGACCTAGCTATATACCACTCCTGAGCATATACCCCCAAAATGGGTCCTCTGTAATGAAAAAAAAAAATGAAAGAAGGAAAGATGAGATATGGACTCCTCAGCAATTTATGAAGGAGGGCTCTTTTTTTGTTTTTTTATGAGTCCAAAGTGGATCGGGATGTTAGTGTGAGTTCAGGAACTGTGTCCCCTCAGCTGTCTCTCTGGACACAAGACTACAGCTTCTCAGAGTTTAATTCACAACCCTATAGAAGTGACATAACAGAATGCAGAGAATGCAGTAGGGAACAAAGAAAATATGGAGAATTGAAAATGGCAGTTCTCAACATGCAGCAACCAAAGGGAAGATCAAAAGTAAGAGCTCAGTGAACTCGGGGTGCTGCCTTGAGCGGCCTCACTGAGGCTCAGGGCTCTGAGTATACAACACACACACTATGCCAGCACCCACTATGCCAGCAAGCATGCATGAACTGTGGCAGATTTGAGACCCTGGTACGTTATGAATCAGTGTCTTTGCTGTACACACAAAGTCTTCCCTTAGAAAAGCATGTGGGTTTAATTACAGAAACCAAAGACCCTTACCATGTTGTCTGCCCTCAGCATGTGGAGCTGTGAATAGCATCGTGTTAGGATGCTTTGCTTTAAACGGTGCTGTTGGAGTATGTGGGGCTGAAGACCAGTCAGGTGAGCGCTTGTCTAACAGGTATGAAGCCTCAGTCCCCAGCACTGCAGGAAAACCAGCTGTGGCAGCACATGCCCATGATGCCAGCACTCCCGGCTGGCAGCAGGAAGATCAAAAAGTCAAAGCCAGCCTCAGTTACACAGCGACTTTCACACCAGCCTGGGCTATGTAAGACCATGTCTCAAAAAATCAAATTAAAGTAAATTAAATTTACTATTTGAGTTCCTAAATGGAATTATATAAAAATTTGTTGACTGAATGTTGACATTATATTAGGATTTCTAGCCATTTCTGAAATGATCTGAAACACATTTCCACCACCTTGTAGTACATATTTATGCTAAGCTGTAGTTTCAGCATAAACTCCTGCTATCATCTCTGAAATATGTTAAAGATGAAGATGTTCTATATCCTACAGCATCAAATATTCAGCCAATATTTAATTCTTTCTAAAAAAAAAATAACCTCATCCATCTTACCAGTATGCAAATATACTCTCATAAATGCTAATACTCTATGCAACCAAAGAATAATTTTATAATAAATTTCTGCATGATTTGTCATCAGTTAGCATTTGGTTTGCATACCTATTTTATAAGCCCAAGCACCTGGGGCTGCTTGCAGAAAGGTTTAAGAAGTCCTCCTCAAAACCAGGTCACAACAAAGGCTGTTAAGGGAACCTGTCTAACAGAGGTTCACAATGCTGTCACCATGGAGAAGGGGGCATCTGCCCGCCAAGCACTGGGAGGGAGATCTCGTGTGTGCCGCTCTGGGTGTTTCAGAGTCCCTTCTCTCTCTCTGCTGCATTGCAGGATGAGTTCCAGGCGTCAGTGCTGGGCAGGCACGGGAACATTCTCCTGAGAACTGACCTGATGCCGTAGGGCAGATAGACAGACAGACTGGGAGAATCAGATCGGGTTCAGCGGAGTCAAGTGGGGATGAATTAGAGAGGAGCAGATCTGAAGTCCAGAAAACTGGGTTCACACCAAATTATCATGCATCTCTGCAACCTCATAGCCGGGGGCCGGGTTTGTACCCAGTAATTACGAAATGACTTTAGAGGTGATGAGAGTGCATTGTGTAGATAGATGGGTACTTACTTTAATGAGGAAGTAAGAAAAAAAAATACAGTTGTGTTCCCAACCTTTATTTTCAGTAGTAAGACTTTTTTCAACAAATTTATTTATATTCAAAGAAACATCTTGACTTGATTATTGTGTATCACATATGTCTGTCACATGACCAAACTCTACCCACAAGAACATACAATTATTGTGTACCAGCTAAAATAAGAATGAGGAGAAAGCTAAGAATGAATAAGTAAATAATATTTAAATGGTATGTTGAAATCGCAAACATTATTCGGAGTAAGAAGCCAGTGAAGGCGGGGAAATGCTGAACTGTTTCTCAGTTCGTTAGTGCAGGCAGTTGCTGTTACAGAGAGGGCCCCGTTTCCATGCCTGTGGTCATTGGTCACATCAGTGGCCCCAAAGAATCCCACCAGCACAGAATTCAAGCTTCCGTGTAGCCCCCTCCATTTGCCTTTCCTGTTTTTGAGAAACAGTGGGGGTCATGCTGTGCCCATTCTAAGCCCCAACCCTTAAGCCTCAGCAAGTTCTACTTGGGAACAATATGAAAATCTCCCTGTGTAAAAATCTAGCTATGCTGCTGGAGAGCCCAATGCAGGACCAAGTAGAGAGTCAGTGAAGGAGAGCAGAGGTGTGTGTGTGTGTGTGTGTGTGTTTGACTTTGGATGTGTAAGTGAATGGAGTCCATGCTCACAGACAGACTCTCCCAGCTCACTCATACATTCTCCTTAACTGGAATACACATATGTTCTATTCTCATTCGTATGTTTTCCGTCACGCAGTCACATGCACACCCTGTACTCACTCGCCCATCGAGTCACTCACACACTTACTCACTCTATACTAATCTATACATCTTCAGTCATCCATACGCACAGCCATACTCCATCCCCACCCAGGCCCACTCAGCCACCTTCATACTCCTTACTCCCCCACTCTTACCCACTCACAAATGGATCACTATATCCACTCTACTCATTGGTGCTCCCTCAGTCACACACGCCAGTACATGCTTCATGTGCACTGATGTTCTTTCTTTCACTCATACACACATTCACACATACATCCACCCAATTCTCAGTCATACAGTCTCAGTTCACACACACATACACACACACATTTCCCACTCACTCATATATGCTCAGGCACTCTATGACTGCAAAGTCTACATTCACACATAGGCCCCAGGGAGGGACATTCACTGCACACACAGAGTCACAGTCACACTCATGAGACACAGTACTCCAAATTCTTGGTAACGCACCTTCTATACAGTCATCCTCAGTCACTCGCCCATATACATGTAACTAGGCACCCATTTACACACTCTCAGGCCCTCACCTATGTCACTTCGTACTTGTCATACAGTCTCAGGCATTCACACGCATGCTATCACCACACTCAAAACCCCACTGCCATCATGTGTGTGCCACGCTCACATATACACCCTCAGCAGCACATGTATACATGTTATCACTCACCATATGCCATAGACACACAGTCTGTATTCCCTAATACTCTGCCACTAACTTGAGTACACAGCCCATCCTTGTTTAAACACAGACACTAAAGCACACCCACACCCACACCC
>OU015746.1:83249811-83265157 GCA_907169655.1 Acomys percivali | reverse complement strand
GTGTGTGTGTGTGTGTGTGTGTGTGTGTGTGTGTGTGTGTGTGTGTGTGTGTGTGTGTGTTTCCATTTGAGCGGTCATTTTCTGGCTGGGTCTGTAGTCAGTGTTACATGCTCCTGGGAAACTAGCTCCATTCATGTCATGAAGGTAAACACACAATGTTAGATCTGCAGTCATACAGGTGGGTTTGAAGCTTGGCTCCATCTTTACATACAGGAGCGTCTGGATTCACCTGCAGAGTGGAGGTAAAGAAGAGACGCTCTCTGACCTCTGGGACAATTGAATGTGATGTGATGTGCAGGTGTGCCTGTCACTTCTTATCACTTCCTCCTATTCCTCTTTTCTTCTTTCCTCTCACTCCCATTTTCTTTCTCATCCTTTTCTCTTTATTTTCCTGTTCTTTCTTTCCTTTACTCATTTTTAAATAACGTAAAAAGCCTGACCTGTTATTTTATTTTATTTTTTTTACTCTGCTAATGCCCAAGGCAACTCAGACCAGCTATTATGATCATTAGATGCAAGCATGTGTTTGAAAAGTGACCATGGCAGTGGTAGACACAGCCCCACGTAGCCGACCACTCCTTTACACAGCAGGACGGCCCAGAGATCTCCCTGGCCACATCTGATTTTCATCAGTTCTCCGGGAAACCAGATCCTGCTCGGCTCCTGCTCCGTACACTAATGACCAAAGCAGTGCACTTTTTCAAAAGTCTAGTGAGTTCATGTTGTCCCCAACTCACACAGAAGCCAGTTGAAGACATGAATTTAGGAGGAGTCAGAATATACCAGCAAACTCATCAGACAGTGTCTGCTGCTGGGAGAAGAGCAGAAGAGTGCACCCAGGTGATCAGTGGGAACCTGCTTGGGAAGGCAAGATGAGGTAGGATTTGAGTATGGCAAATGGCCTGAAAAAGAGATTCTTGTCCAAAGGCCAAGAGAAAAGTGGTGACCCTCTCCCCTGTAAAATGTCCTCTCTCCTCCAAAATGAAGAAAACTTGAGAAGGAGTCTATTCCCGAATGTCAGATGCCTCGGCCATATAACGCCATCTATTCAGGCCATTAGCACTGGGAGGAAGACATTAGTGTTCATTAAAAAAAAAAAGGTTAATCTTCTTATAGCAACAGTTTGCACCATATAGAAAACCACCATAGTGCAGAGAAGGATTTGGGGAGGATTCAGCTTTGTTTTTATTCCTTTCAGCAGATGGACGAGTATCTTAGTCTATATTTGGGACAGAAGTCCCAAGACTAAGTGAGAGACAAAGAACAAAATAGAAATGTATTCAGCCGCCAGCTGTGGAGGTGTGGCTCTGGCAACTGGTGGAAGGGTGGAGGGTGGGGTCTTGCGCTGCACCCTAATATGGGAAGGGACTCTCCAGTACACCTTTCCACTGGCCATCCCAAAGTCCTCACTAACCCTGACCACTTCTTAGCGGCCTCTCCAAATTCTGTTAACTTATGAATTTAGGGATGGTTTCAAACGTTTGAAACCACAGCAGAGAAGGAACTAAAAAATAAAAATGAAAATAAAAAAGGACAGGCTTCCAAAATGTTCAAAGATACACTTTTGGAGAAGAAAGCAAAGAAGGAACTGTGGGTGGAGAACAATGCATTCAGAAAAGTAGTCGGGCCAGGCCAGGGCACGGGGGTTGGGGGGTGGGGGGGGTGAGTCTAAAGCAAAGTCACCAGCTGGGCTGTCAATCATCTCTGCTCCTGGGCAGTTGGTTTTCAGGGCCATCACAGGGAAAGACCAGTGGATTCCCAGCTATATACTCTGGAATCACATGTTTCCCATTGTAGCAACATCCAGCCGTCAGATGACGTCTCCACATTTTTCCATGCTGTATCTCAGCTTTCTTTGACACAGGCTCCATTTTCTAAGAGTCTGTCTCTATGTGGGAATGGGACAGCACCTAACAGCTGCAGGCTCACCTCCTTTTGGGTCTCAGGTGTAGTGGGGGAAAGCCCATCTTTTTTTTTTTCTGACCTTTTGAGCCCTGAGATTGAGCTCTGTCAGCCTCGGGATGAGCTATGTGCTCTCCTATGAGCCAATCACTGCATCCCAGGAAATATCCATCGCCCTCACACCAGTCCTGAGTTAACCTCTCACCTACGGAGCAAGAGGAGGCTCAGCTTCACCTGGGAGTGGTGGAAGTTGGTACCGTGTGGGACACTGGGCAGAGACTGGGAGTGTTATCAGTTACTTGACAGTGATAAAATACCACAAGCATGAGTTTCCTTGGGCTCACAGTTCCAGAGGGATGAGAGGCCATCATGGTGGGACTCATGGCAGCAGGCAGCAGCCAGCCTGCATGCTGAGAGAGAGCTCACGTCATCACCTGCGAAGGGAAGCAAGGAGAGCGAACTGGAGATGCAGTGGTACAGCTCGGCTCAGCTGCACCTCCCGAGCCTTCCCAAACAGCATCACTAACTGAGCACCAAACATTCAACCACCCGAGCCTATGGGAGACATTTCTCATCCAAACTACCCTGCGATCTAGTAGCAAATACAAGCAACAAAAAGGAAACCATTTTCCTCCCCTCAGCGGTTGGCAACTACCACTCCATCCAATTCTATGAGCGCGACTTTTGTTACAGATCCCCTACGGACGGAGCAATTGGTCTGCCTCTTACCTAACTGAATAGACTGTCTCCCGTGCCTATCCATGTTGCTGCAAGTGGTGAGAATTCTTTACTTTTTAAGGCAGGATAATATTACGCCGCACGTACCTCTCCTTCTTTCATTCATACATCAGTGGGCAATTAGGCTGTGTCCAGACCTTGTCTTTTAGGAATAGTACTGTAGTGATCAGGGGACCCAGATAACTCAGAGTCTTGGCTCAGTTCCTTTGGCATGCAACCAGCAGTGAGATAACTAGGTCCTTTTATAGCTCTATTTTTAGTATTTGAAGAACTTTCATATCGCTTTCCACAGTGGCTGGCTTTCTCTGTTCCCACACACTCTTTCATATCCTCACCAGCACTTAGCCCAAGTCCTTAAGATTTGTTTTGGAAACAGCAGCTATGCTTTGGATCTGCAATGTCCCTCACGGGTTCGAGTTTTGAAAACTCAGCAGCCAGCTTGGGCCAGTATTTTGAAGACTGTGGAACTTGCTGGAGGGAAGGCCTGGCTGGTGTCAGCAGGTCACTGGGTGCAGGCCTTTGGAAGTTGTGCTCACTCCTGGTTCTGAGTGACCTCTCTGGTTCCTCGTCTGCGACACACTCCTGCCACCAGGAATTCCACCCTGCTTCCTTGATGTCATGGGTGGCATCCTCTCTGGAATGCCAACCCAGGTTAACGTCTCCTCCCTAAAGTGTTCCATCAGGTAGTCTGTCACAGTGACACAGAAGTACCGAGGACATGTGCTAGCTAGCTAAGAGGAATGAGGTGACAGGTCACTGTGGTTTTGAGGGCATTTCGTGATGACTAGCTCTTTTGAGCATTTCTTCATATGCTTGCTTGCTGTTCACATGCTCTCTTTAAAGAACTGTCTCTGCGGCTCACTCCTCACATTCCTCAGTGGAGTTCAGCTATTGAACAGCAACACCTCAAAACTGAGTACCATAAAAATTCAGTAGTTCAGCTAAAAATGATGGTGCATGCCTGGGACCCCAGTACTTTGGAGGCAAATCTAGGAGGATCCCCTTCACTTCAAGACCAGCCTGGGCTATATAGTTCAGGGGTAGCCTGAGCTACAAAGTGAGGTCTTGTCTCCCTCAACCTCCTACCACCTTCAAAAAAGAAAAAAAGAAGAAGGAAAAGGAGGAGGAGAAAGAGGAAGAGGAGGAAGAGGAGGAAGAGAAGGAAGAGGAAGAAGAGGAGGAAGAGGAAGAGGAGGAAGAGGAGGAAGAGGAGGAAGAGAAGGACAACAACAATAACAACAACAAAAAATCAACAACAAAGAGGCAGTAGGGTGGACAATAGGCCATTTTTTCATGAGCCTATGGACTCCATGGTGCATCTTTGCCTGTCTCACCTTAGGTTTCTCATAGCCAGCAGCTGAGCAAGAATGAAGGTCCAAGGTGTCTCTCTGCCACCTCTTTGACCATTTTTAATTCACAAAGATGAGACGGAGACAACAGAATGGATCTGAGGTTGCCCCAGCAGTGACAAGACCGAAGAACTTTCCTCCATCACTTTCCTAGCCAGGGCCACAATTCTAGTCCTCATTTTTCAGTCCCCCAATTTAAGGATTTAAGGATGGGAGCAAGATCTTGGGGGGGGCAGGTGCTAGGATACTTGTCTGGGTCCCATGAACAAACCCCAAAGGCAATTCCAGCTAGACTCTGAGCATTTGAGGAGAACCCTGGACACCTCTGAGTCCTGGATGTATGACGTCAGCAAAGAGCAAAGACTTTGGAACAAGAGGACCAGGTGGACCTTGCCTTTGTCAACTCCATAGGAGTTCCACACCAGCAGGCCCAGCCCGCCCACCCAATAGGTACAGCCTCAATTTGAACACATAGCAAGCATTCAATAACGCTGTCTGGATAAGTAATAAACCTCTCTGGATTTTAGTTTCTTCATTTGGAAAGTAGTAACAACATCAGAACTAAGGACTACAGACGGAATGAGAAAGCCAGGATTTGACCCTTTGCTGTGGGCCATGAAATCCCACACGATCTGACCTCGATACACCTTCCCAGTTTTGATTCATGGAATGCCAGGATTCTCTGCTCCAGCCACCTGAACGTGGGTCAGTTTCTCAGACTGGCAATGCTGCTTTTAATACCAGAGGCACGCTACCTGTTTCTACTATTCACCATGCCACGCTAAGCCATGTTTCCTGGGAAAGGCTCCTCTGTCCTTTGCACTGTGCCCAGGGAGAAAGGAGCCTTTGGCCCTGGCTCTTTTCAATGGTGATGTTGCCGACTTCCGATTACTTAATGTTTAATCTCGTGTGCTCCGCAACCTGGCATCAGCTCTCAGGACTAGGTAAGTGTCGGGGTACACTGTGTGAAAGTGTGTCTCTTTATATTCAGTTGTTGATTGCTAAACCAGCAGAGAGCTAAGTACTAGCCAGATGTTAGTATTGTTGCTTCTATGGCCCATCGCTGGTCTTTTATTTCTTAACTATTCATCCTTCCTCACTTGCCTATTGGCTATAATAAAGAGCTGAAGGCCTCTGTGCTGTTATTGTACCACTGGTGGGTCCAAAAGTCTATAGCAAATCCAGAGCTTGGGCCAATGCCTGGTGCACAATAGGTGTGCGGTGCACACTTGGGTTCCTGTTTGATGCATACATAGTAGGCGTTAGGGACACACTGGGCCCACTCCGGTCAGCAGAGGAGTGGCTGGCATGGCACACTGAGCTAATGTCAGTCCCTTCTTGTCTCCTCGGGCACAAGCAACCACTCATTTAAGTGAATCAACAAATGAACAAGCCAGTGAAAGACTGGAACTGAGCTATCGCCCTAATTTGTGGGAGAAGACGGAGTCAGAGATGTAATTACGAAGCAATGAGCAAACGTCAAAAGAATTTCAGCAAATAAGTGCAGCAGTTCTCCAGCTGTCCCCTCTCATTGTTCTTAAAATAAAAGGATCTCTGCTGATGAGCCGAGAGAAATAAATGTAAAAGCCACATGAATGGAGAGCCCATACCCCAGGGGGACCGGCTGGAGCCATCTGTGACTTTACTGGGAGCTGTCATCACTGAAGCCATGGAAAGTCATGAGAGGTCCCCTCAACCATCCCGGCCCCATGGAGCCAAAAAATACCAATGTCGTGTCATGTCTGCAATTGATCATCGTCACCAGCTCCTCTCTGTGCATTCTTCGGGAGTCGCCTGTGGAACTCAAGCCAGATGCTGCCAGAGGACAGGAGGGCGGCCTTGGGGTAGGACTCAGGGCTCATCCACACACCTGCGCCAGCAGCGTGGTTACAGAGGGCAGGAACCACCCCCATAGCTCCCTATACCATGTACCAGAAGCCACTGACAGGCCAGCTATGACTTGAGTCTCTGCTCTAACAAATGGGCCTAGGATAAGCCTTATAAGCCTCTAGTTTGTGGCCAGGGTGCAGCTGAGAAACAGGCAGAGAGAGCGGGGGGGGGGGGGGCACTAAAGTCCTAGCAATTCAAAGCCAGTGGGCATCCTATTTGACCCTGAAGCACAGTTTTAGTAGAGCAAATCCTGTCTGTATTTTTGAACCTGATATTGTGTTCACTGTGAGTCTAGCATTCGCTTTGATTCTGGAAGCTTGATATTCAAGTTTTATGGATGCCCCTGGAGATTTCTGCATCCAGTGCTGTATTTTCCCATGTTCCAGTCCCAAGAGTCCAGGTACAGTCTTAGACATGCGGTGTCTAGTTGAGAAGTGTACCACCCTAATCTCTCACACATGTAGCATTCTCTTTTAGAAAGACTGGCTTTGTAGTCAGGCTACCTGGCCCTCAGTCTCACCTTTGGTACCCCATCCACTGAATGTCTGTGAGCTTCCATTTTCTCTTCTGAAAACTTAACATTTGTCTGGTTAATTTAACCAAAGCGTTTCCAAGTTCTGCCTGTATCAGCCACAGTGTCCAGCCCTGGGTGGGCGGCATGACCAAAACCTCAAAGCTCTAAGGAGCCCATGGCATGCTGCAGCCACAGCATCCTTCTCCTAGAGTGTCTGAGAGAGATCCCCGGAAGGAGATAGCCCCCTGAGAAACAGGAGAGGGCTCTGAGCAGAAAGACCAGCATTTACACAGAGCCAGCAGCAGGAGCCAGAGTGCTTTGAGGATATCACAAGTGCCCATCCACAAGCAAAGGAAGATGGGGCAGAGTCAAAGACTGAGACCTCAAGGCACGTGGATGATACAGTATTTGCTGTAGACGTTGGTGGGTTAACTGCCTAAGGCAGGTTCATATGACCATTGTCTCTTTTCCCACTTGACCCAAATTTATCCTACTGTCCCACATAAGCACAGCCAACTGATGTGCCAAGCATCCCCTTCCGTCTTCTCTTTCCACAACTTTTGCCACAGTTGCAGTCTCTTACTGCCGGGCAGGAGATAAGGCTGCAGTCTCCTGTTCCCTTCCCCTCTGTCTGCCTGGCCAGGCCTGCATACATGCTTTCAGTTTTTCATATTTATAGTGCCTGGGGGTGGGGGGGAAGACTGGCTTGAACTTCTGGGCCTATGAAGCTGCCTAGCCCAGGGGGCATTTAACTTTGTGCCCAGCAGTTGTAATTCTGGGGCAGCTGCGCTGCTGGGCTCAGGTCCCCCTGGCTGCGATGACAGGCCTTCAGCAGGCGCTGTAATTGCAGAGCTAAAGCTACTCATTCTCTTCCTGGCGAGCTGTAGTTAAAGAGGTGCTAGCGGGCAGCCTGGTTGTCTGCAGGGAAGTTGATCAAAGGGCTGGAGGCATCTGTTCTGTCTCTGTTTTCTTTCACCACCACCACCACCACCACCCCCACTCTAAAGAAAAAAAAATAGTTAAAAAGTAATCTATGAAAATGAATACCTGTCCTTCTCCCGAGGCTAAGACACAGCCGCATATTAGAGATATTAAACGTGCAGCGAGCGCTTTTTTACACTCCGGCCAGTTTGAGAATGAGAGAGAGGAGCTTGAGAGAACCCCTTGGTGTCAGCTTCCATTAGGACCCAGAGGGGAGATTTTGTTTTAAACAAGATTTAGACCTGACTTTTCACACACTGAGGATTTGCTGATGAAAACTGAACTCTCCTGCTTCCAGCCTAGGATGGTCTCCATCACTCCCACAGCGCAACCTCAGCCACCTCTCCCCAGTGTCCCCGAGCGCCCCGGGGCAGACAACGTTCTTACTCAAGACTGCTGTCCCCTCTCCCAAAGTTTAGCCTCTTTCCTTTCAACTAACTAGACAAAAACAAAAAACAAAAACATCGGTTTTTAAATATGCTTACTTCTTGTCTAATTTGGAAAATGACAGAGAAGAAAGGCAATTAAACATGAGAATGAAGCTTCCAGAGCGAAGGGCAGGGGCAGCTGCTTCCAGGGGAGCTACTCCAGGAAATGGAATGCAGTCAAGGAAACCCCCAAGAAGACACTTCCTTTTAAACAAAACAACCCTCCCCGGCCCTGCACTGCACACAGGTCCGTGGCTGGGCTTAAAAATTCAGAGTTCAAGTCTCCCTTCCCACAGTGACTGACACATTAAATTATGAATCTGCCGCCCCTGAAGCCAAGGAAACAGAGAGGAGGCACCAGTGTACGTGTACAAGAAGACTCAAAGTGCAGGTGTAGAAGTTCCTTGCCTGGTGCTCCTTTCAACACATACACACGCACACGCACACAGGCACACACAACCACGCACACATACACCACACACACAGCCATGATTTCACTATCCCTCTCCTATGTTCAGTGAGGGTGGGTTGCTCCCCAGAACTTTCAAAAGTTGGAAATGTGTGTAGGTACCCATAGCCTGAGGGTTTCACTGCAACCCTCCCCACCACAGTGAGCTCTACCGAGATCTGCCAGAGAGACAGGCCAAACCTTGACACCCGGTTCCAAGATGACCCTGACCTTGGGCAGGTTACTTCCTTGCTTGTTGCAATGTTTCCAGGTTAGAGGAACCGGCTGCAGGCACTAAGTCGGCATTACCACCTACCCCTCAGTGAAGTTTGGCCCAGGGGACAAGGACTGTCTGTCCTTGACCTTTCCAGGCTTTGACTAGGCCTCATGAAGGTCAAACGTAATACTCAGGCCTGGAGTGTGGAGATGCTGGACGGTGTCCAGTCTTGCCTTCAGCCCCACCTACCTCCAGCATGTGTGGTCACTCATGAGCATTGCCGAAATGCCTATTTGTATGAGTGAGCCCTGTGTAAGTTCACACTCGTGCCACCCTATACCATTCCCCTGTTCTGTAATACAGTGCATATGCCAGGCTGCCACGCCATGGAGTAGAAAAGCCAATTAAGATCCTTTCTGCAAATGGGCCTGATTCTCCCTCGGAACGAAATCGTGTCAGCTCATCATTCATGGTAGTACAGCCCTCTGCCAAATAAAGCTGGGCTGTACCAAGTGACGGCCACCGCCTGTGGGACATGCTGGCCTGAGTGGACAAGATCTGACCTAGTCCCCACCCTGCGTCCTCATTGTAACGGCATGGGTTGGATTTGAAAGGCAATCCCCCACCATGGGCCAGGCTCAACGTCAAAGGGAGGAGGAACCGGAATGGCCACGATGGGCCTCAGTGCCCTGAGCACTTTGCAGAGCAGTTATTAGCAATTACCACACATGACTGTTCGATGGGTACCTTGGACTGACTGTGCATCAGAACATGAATGAAGTATTTCATATGTAACAGTTATTTAAGCTTCATAATTACCCCTGAGACACTGCACAAGTTAGCTTTTCAGTTCATGACAAAATTCCTTAGAACAGCAAATTCCAGGAGAACATGTTTATTTGGGCTTATTGTTCTAGAACATGTTGGTCTGCCTCCATTGTTTGGAGGCCTGTAGTGAGGCAAAGCGGAATGGCAGAGAGGCATCGAGTAGAGCTGCTCACCTCTTAATGGGCAAGAGGTCAGGGATAAGACACCCCCTTCACGGGCATGCCCCCAATAACCTCCTCCTCCTACCAGACAGGCTTCCCACTTATCAATGATGTCATCAAATGATAACACCACCAATGAATTCATGTACTGACTAAGTCAAAGTCCTCGTGTTCAGATCACCTCTCAGTGATTTGCCGTCTCATGAGAATAAGCTTCTAAGTTCCACTTTATCCATGAGAACATTAAGGCTCCAGAAATGGGTACCAATGCTCAAACCCCCCCGAACTCATTCCTCCAGCCTGTGTCTGCTGCCTTTGCCTGACCTAAGTAGCAAGCTTATATTTCTCACTCAAGACTTAGTTCAAATTCCTTCCTCTGATTATTCCAAATCCATGTGTGCTTCCTCCCCAGGGCACTTAGTTAGGTAACCAAGGCTGGATCCCCTGTTGCCATTTTTTCATTTGTGTATGTCTCTTTCAATAAGATCCAAACCTTGTCTGTGTGTCTTTAAATTTATCATGACAGAGACACCTAGATAGCTTTGGGGTACAGAGCCCAGCTCAACTCTCCCAGCTATCTTGGGATCTCAGAATGAATTCCTTGCATTGTTATATATTTAGCATAGTGTATTCACGTGCATGTATGTATAGGTAAGGGCTTCTCATTTAGAAATCCACACCTAAGTCACACATGCAATTTTTAAAAGCACAAACTCCAGGACCCTACCAATTCACAGAAGAGTCCATCATCCACCTTCTGCCATGCGCACCCCAGCCACCACAGATGGAATTGATTTGGCCATCCAAGCCACATCTACTCCTGTCCTTTTTTTTTTTTTTTTTTTTTTACTTCTGGTGACAAAAGACAAGCATATTCCTCTTTTGTCTTAAAAATCATTTGTTCAAGTCTTTTGACACTTACTAATGCTAGTGTGTGGATTTGGGTGGTGTCTCCTAGATTCTTATTCTTATAAGCAAAATGGTTAATGAGGTCTCTTTATACCAAAAGGTACATTAATCAGAAATCCTGCTCACATCTCGGCCGCTGGAAAATGCTGTCCAGCTTCTCTGTTGATGAGTAAGTGCCCCACAGGCAGAAGGCCTTTCATGAGTAAGCGCCCCCACAGGCAGGGGACCCTTGAGCTTTAAACAGTCAGCTGTGTAACCAAATGGATGGAGAGGTTGGAGGCGACTTCAGTGTTTTTTTCACAGCCACCACAAAGGAGTGGGATCCAGTCTTTAAAACACAGTTGTATTAAGGAGACAAGAGATTTTACTTCTTCGAGGAAAAAACTGATGGAAATTGAGGTTTGGAGCCACGACACCAGGAAACCAGGAGAACTAAGAAACTCACCCACGAGGTCAGATGCTCAAAGCCGTTGTGGGCACAACTTCAGAGATTTTGGAAACAAGTCTGGTGACTCCTTCTCTTGTTCTTCTTGACTTGACACACAAAGACATCAACCCCCAGACTGTGCCTCAGACAGCTGTTGCTAGCTTTCATTTAGTAAAGTAAGTTGCGAGCTGCGCGGTTAGTTTTTGTCAACTGGACACAAACTAGAGTCACCTGGGAAGAGGGAATCAGGCCCACCTCATCTGATGCCGCATGGTCTTATGTATGGGGCATTTTCTTGATATGGTCGATATGGGAGGGCCCAGCCATGGCCCTCGATTATATAAGAATGCAAGCTGAGCAAGCCATGAGGGACAAGCCAGTAAGCCGCATTCCACTGTGATCTCTGCCTCACCTCTTTCCAGCTTCTTGCCTTCCCTCGACGATGGACTATAAGCTGTCAGATGAGATAAAGCCTTTCCTCTTCAGGTTGCCTTTGGTCATGGTTTTTATCACAGTAACAGACAAGTAGAGTAGACAGTGGCTTCCCAGAGAATGTTCGGGCACCCCTCCCCATCGGCCCTCCTTTACAGCGGTCTCCTGCCCCCAGTTGTTACAGCACCCATGTTGCCCACTTGCACTTCACTGGTTAACCCATTATCTAAGCACTTGCCCCAAGACAGTCCTCACACCAAGTTCTAACCCACAGCTAAGGGACAATGTTCCTGTCTTCAAGGAAAACACAATGTCTGGTGCGAGGTGAGGAAATGCCAGGTCACACGCTACCACGTAGGGGTTTAAGAAGCATCGTCCTGCTTCAGAGGACAGGCATACTGGCTTAAATAGCCTATCAAGACAGAATCGTAGCACACAACAACTTTGGTTCAGGCTTTGATGTATGGGGGCAGTTATAAGAAAGAATGAAAGAGTTCCCTTTGCTGAATTTAGGTACTTTCCTGTTCAACAATAACCCTCTCTCTGACTGTGTCATCTCACAGCTCCCTCAGATGGACGCTTGAGGGAGGGAATGATTTACATCCTCTGGGGCAATGTATATGGCTCTTTTGCTAACATGCACAAGAGCTGCCTGAGGGAAAGGGGATCTGGTTTAAAAAACAAAACAAAACAAAAGCAAAAAAAAAAAAAACCTGTGTCTAATTCCACAAAAATATACAAAGCAGGAGCAAAACCTGGCATACAAATACATTCTAAAAATACATCCACCACTCAATTTCCTCACCCTGTAATTGTCAGTAATTTCTTTGGACAAGTTCAGCTGAAACCATTTCTCTCTTGATATGATGTTCAAGAAAGGTGTGTTTGAATTTTCTTCATTCATCTTTTTTCTTTTCTTGCCAAGCAATCACCACATGCCTCGGCCTCTGACCCCTTAGAGCTGCAGGCAGAGGATGGAGCAGGTCCTTTCTGGCAGGAAAATCAAATGCTTCCTGTGCATCCAAAAGCTTCTCTGTGACTCAAGTCTGATTGATGTGCCCAGTACCTCAGAGTTTATGTGACACTTTCATTTATACTTTATGATGATGGGGGTGGAGACTTATGATTTATCTTTTTTTTATAGGTGGAGACACTGAAGGTCAGAAAGTGAGGGAGAAAGCTTAGTGGGAGAAGAGAGAGAGAGAGAGAGAGAGAGAGAGAGAGAGAGAGAGAGAGAGAACACAATGGGCCATTACCTTCTAAGAGAACTTTAATGTACAGTTCCAAAGTCCATCAACAACTTCAGGAAGGAGGAATGATGAGCTGCAGCTTACATCTGGGGAAACTGAGGCTTGGGCAAGTGAAAGAACATGTCAGAAATAGACTCCAGCAACACTAGGCCTTCTCCAGGATCCTCATTTCTGGAGTCACCTCAAGGCTCTCACCACCATGCAGCTTTTCAAGGCTGTCCGGTGGAGTCATTGTGTGTGCCTTGGTCCAGGAACTACGCCCAAAGGGCAGGGTGTCCAACTGTCCTGGGCCTCTGGGCTTGGTGAGGAGCAAGAGCAGAGAGAGGCCTCCTGCAATAAGGACAGGGATGGAGCCGTAAATGCCACCTTTCTGAATTCTTCCCGTGGCAGCACGGAGCAAAAACGTTCACCCAGTCCTCCTGCCAAACCGGAAGTAGACAGACAGATCACACCAAAGGCTCTTCGAGTTAAGAAGGAATGAGGAATGTTGTCCAGTGCCAAAGCATGAACCACTAACCACAGAGGAGAAGTCACACCGCTTAGCTTTGGAGACTCTCTGCCTACCTCTGCTCCT
This sequence comes from Acomys percivali, assembly GCA_907169655.1. Taxonomy (NCBI): domain Eukaryota; kingdom Metazoa; phylum Chordata; class Mammalia; order Rodentia; family Muridae; genus Acomys; species Acomys percivali. The sequence continues at coordinate 83,252,109 of OU015746.1, read as the reverse complement.
TATTAGTTGTGTGTGCATGGGCAAGGGACTTTCCAAATGTGGGTGGTGCCACCCATGGGCGGATGGGCCCAGGCTGTGTAGGAAAAGTAGGTGAGAGTAAGAGAGCAAGCTAGTATGCAGTGCGGCTCCATGGTTACTGCTTCAGTTCCTGCCTCCAGGTTCCTGTGCCAGCTTCCCTCAGTGAGGGGCTGTGACTTACGCTAAAATAAATCCTTTCTTTCCTGAGTCACTTTTGGTCTCTGTATGTATCACAGCAGCAACAGACACCAGACCAGGGCACTGCCTCTGGGAGAGGAGATGGTAAAGGTATTTGTGATACAAAACCTTAGTCGTCAACTTGACATACCTGGGAAAAAGGGAACCTCAATTGAGGAAGTGCTTCCGTTGGATTGCCCGGTTGGCACATCTGTGAGCATTTTCTTGATTGCTAATTAAGGAAGGAAGAACCAGCTTACTGTGGGCTTTCCTAAGCAGGGGGTGCTGGTAGGCAGAGGGGCCTGGGCTATTTTAGAAATAGCTTAGCATGATACTGGAGCAAGCCAGTAAAAAGTGTCCCTATATGCTTTCTGCACCCAGTTCTAGACTTGAACTCCTTCCCTCAATGACAGACTGTATGTAACCTGTAAGCCAAATCAAGCCTTTTCCTCCCAATGTGGCTTTTGGCTGTGGTGTTTATCACACCAAAATTAAGTAAGCTAAAGGCCTAGTCAAACAAACTGAACCTAGGAAGCAAGTGGATGTCAGTATTCAAATACCTGATAGAACAAACTCCAAACTAAAACTGGCAAGAAGGATTTACAAAAGAGTGACTTCATACTAATTATGTGACAATCCATCAAAAAGGCATTATGACCTTAAACACAAGTGTGCCCAGTTTCATAAAATAAATTCATAAACTAATCCCAGGTGCAAAATAGTGGATGACTTCAATACACCACTCCCACTAGCTGACATGTCATTCTGACAAAAATAAAATGAAATGATAAACAGAAATCTTTGCATTAAATGACATCATAGATTGAAGGGACTTAGAAGATATCTATAGAACATTCTATCCACATACAGGATGATCCACATTTTCTTCAGAGCCCATAGAACACTCCCTAAAATAGTCATATACCCAAGACACAGAACAAGTTCTAACAAAGAGAGGAAGGCTGAAATAGCTCCACCTACTCTATCTAATCACAATGAAATGAGACTACAAATCCCTGAGAGAAACTATAGAGCAGACACAGTCTCCTGAGGTTGTATAGCGTACTGTTGAACATCAATGGGTCCCTGAAGACACAGAAAATAAAAGAAAAACATTCCTCGAAGCCAGGTGCAGCGGCACATACTTGTAATCCCAGCACTCGGGAGGCAGAAGCAGGGAGATCTCTGTGAGTTCGAGGTCAGCCTGGTCCAGGACAGTCAAGGCCAGGACAGTCAAGGCCATACAGAGAAACCAGGGGCCCGATTTACTAAGACAGCATAATTTCTGACAGCATTCTAACTATTTAGCCTTATACCAACAGGTAAATGTAGCTCCCAATCCTCATTAAAAAAAAAAAAAAAAAAGCTTCTCTTTACAGTAATCAGAGACCATTACAGAAATCCACAAATGAAGAGAACAACTAATCTTTGAATTCCTGGACCCAGTGGATACATCACAGTGCAACTCCCGAAACCAAGTCTCCAGGAACAGAGTGACAGAAGAGGGAGAAGGATTGTAAGAGCCAACAGACCAGGAAATCTGCTGTGAGACTGTGTCTCCTAGAAATGGTAAGGGTGCTTCACCCATGATATTTCAACAATATCGTTGCCTGAACAAGACCTGTGTACTGGCTGGTTTTGTGTGTCAACTTGACACAAGCTGGAGTCATCAGAAAGGAAGGAGCCTCAGTTGAGGAAATGCCACCATGAGATCCAGCTGGAAGGCATCTTCTCAATTAGTGATCAATGGGGGAGGGCCCCGCCCACTGTGGGTGATGCCATGCCTGGGCTGGTGGTCCTGGGGTCTATAAGAAAGGAGACTGAGCAAGCCATGTGAAGTAGGCCGGTAAGCAGCATCCCTCCATGTACTCCGCCTCAGCTCCTGCCTCCTGGTTCCAGCCCTGCTTGGGTTCCTGTTCTGACTTGTGTGTGTGTGTGTGTGTGTGTGTGTGTGTGTGTGTGTGTGTGAGAGAGAGAGAGAGAGAGAGAGAGAGAGAGAGAGAGAGAGAGAGAGAGGAGGGGGGAGAGATATGAACAGCAATGTGGCAGTGTAAGCCAAATAAACCCTTTCCAACTTGATTTTTGGGGCATGGCATTTTTTTT
>OU015746.1:83237977-83249801 GCA_907169655.1 Acomys percivali | reverse complement strand
TGTGTGTGTGTGTGTGTGTGTGTGTGTGTGTGTGTGTGTGTGTGTGTAACAATTTAAGAAGAGGAGGCCAGGATTCAAAGGGCACCAGGGTTTGAGGAGGAACATAGACGTTGGAGGAAGGAAAGGGACATGGATATAATTGTATTTTAATTTTAGAAAGTGGCCTCAAAGGTCTAATACATGCTTGGGAACCAGGCTGCTGTGGGCTGAATGTTGGACAGTAGCCCTCAGCCTCACCTGTCTTAAGCCGTTAAACAACACAGTTTGCTCCTGATGCCTTACATCTGGACTTTCCCTCTGAGAACTGTAGCAGTAATGCAGCCTCATTTTATTAAAATCCATTTTAATCCTTATGAATAAATAATTTAATGACACACTTTAAAGCTCTAGAAAAAGGAAATTGATCCACACACACCACATGTCAGTAGGTAAAAAGAAGTATTAAAAACTAAGCGTCCAGGGTAATACAAAGAATCAGCGAAACAAAGAGTTGGTTCTTTGAAATGATAAGCAAAGTAGACAAACTAGTAGCCAATGTTATAAATTACAGAGATGGTTTCAGTGACAGAAAATCACATGGTCATCTCCATAGATGCGAAAGTCCCTTTGACGAATCCATCCTGCTTTCCTGTTAAAAGTACTTGGAATAAGAATATATATAAAATGAAGTTATGTATGACAAATCTAAGCCAACATTATATTAAACAGAGAAAAGCCTAAAGCATTTCTACTAAAAGCAGGAACAAAAAAAAAAAATGGTGTTTTGTCTCGATTTATTTTTTCTCCTAGACTCACTTTGTAGACCAGGCTGGCCTCGAACTCACAGTGATCTGCCTGCCTCTGCCTCCCGAGCACTGGGATTAAAGGTGGGCGCCACCACGCCCGGCCTTTATCTCTACTATTATTCAACATAATTCTGGAAGTTGTAACTAGAGTGATAAGACAAGAAAAGCCAATACAGAGAAAACAAATAAGTGAGGGAAAAGTTGAAGTATCTCCATCTACAGATGATATGATTCTATACCTAAGAGACCCCAAAGACTTCATGAGAAAACTCTAAGTACTGATGAACAGGATTAAAAATTAATTCATAAAAATCTATAGCCTTCCCATATACCAGTGGCAAAAAAATATTTGAGAAAAAAAATTCTGGAAACAGTACCATTCACTGCACCTCAAATAAAACATATCTTAGAATAACCCTAATCAAGGATGTGAAATTTTTCTGTAGTGAAAACTTAAAAACACTAAATGGGGAAATCAAGCAAGACAATTAGAAGATGAGCGCTCGCCCGTGCACATGGATTGGTAGGACTAATGCTGTGAAAATGGTCGTCCTATGAAAACCAATCTACAGATTCAATACAATCTCAATAAAAATTCAATTGACATTTTTCAAAAAATTGAGGGAAATCTTAAAATTCACATGGAGGGACCAAATATGCTGGATAGACAAAGTAGTCCATGAACAAAAAAGAATACTGCAGGAAACAGTATCATACCTGATTTCAAGTTATGCTATAGAGCCATACTAATAAACCAGTATGGTACTGGCACAAAAGTAGACACATAGGATAGAGGACCCAAATATGAGACTACATAACTACAGCCACCTGATTTTTAACAGAGATAAACAAACAAACAAACAAACAAACAAACAAACAAAACCCACATTGGAGAAAAGATAGCACCTTCAAGAAATAGTGCTGGCCCAATTGAATAGCTACAGGTAGGAGGGTGAGACTAGATTCTTGACACCATGCACAAAACCAAACTCCAAATGGATCAAAGTCCTCAACGTAGAACTGCTACTCTGAAACTGCTACACAATAAAGTGGGGAGATGCTTCAACTTTTAGGCATGGGTGTGGACTTTCTGACAGGACTGCCATAGTTCAAGATGTAAGACCAACAATTGACAAACAGGGTCTTCCTTTGTACAACAAAGGAAACTGCCAATTGAGTGAAGAGGCAGCACAGACAATAGGAGAAAACCTTTGCCAGCTGCATATCCGTCAAGAGGGCTGGTGTCTAGAATTATACAAAGGACTCATAAAACTAAACACCATGGAAACAAATAACCCAATTAAAAGATGGGTTATGAAACTGAACAGCAATTTTCAAGAAAACAAGTAAAATCCCAAATCTGTACCCCTTGGGGAAATGTAAATTACTTCCAATTTATGATCCTAACTCATGCCAGTCAGAATGGCCAAAATAAGAATACAAATGGCGACCCAGCAAAAGAACACGGAGAGCTGATCATTACTATAAAATAGCATCATCAGTGAGATGTTGAGCTGTCACAACACAGTGGACAGCCTAGCTGAATCTGCAGCATGCTGGGCCATCACCTACTACTCCTTCATCTTTTCATTTGCTAAAGAGAATTTGTCATGATATTCCCAATAGTTCAGACAAGAATTTCCTGGCTGGGTATCTCCACAATCCCAGACAGGTTTGTATTAGCACCCAAGGAAACCATGCTTCAACAGGTGGAAGGGAGGGAGAGCTCCGAGGTGGATTAAACCTATGGCTGACCTCTTCCGTTCCAGGAATGGCATGGTATGTTCCACAGCCACAGCCACAGCCACAGCCACAGCCACAGCAGTCCTTACCTTCCTGGGTCTAAAATACCCGCTTGGCTTCAAAGTGACTATAGTCTGAAACCTCAGCCATAGGTTTACTATGAAGCCTGAACACCGAGCCATCTCTCCAGCTCTCCTCAGTCAGATTTTTCAGAGCCGAAAGATTTAACTGAAAATATGGAGCTAAAATCCAATTAGCTCATCACATGATGCAATCTTCCTTTTGAATATTGGTTGTTGCCTTGGGCATAGAACTAAATGAATAGGCAGATGAAGGTACAGATGGTTTAAAGGGAAGAAAGAAGAGTGGGCACGTATGGTGGATTTGGCAGACCTGTGAGCCCTACACAGTTTTAGCAATGAAAACTAAGTTGCGGGCAGCTGGATGATGACTGAAGTGTGCTGGTTTAGGAACCAAGAAGACTTGGGTCCTAGTTTTACCCCCAACACCTGGATAGTTCTCAACTCAGATGAACCCGGATTTCCTTATCTTTGTTGATTAATAACTACCTATGGCAAAGCTATCAGTCTGTGATGGTAACTGAAGTGTCAAGGGTCAAAGCCACACTAACATAGTATTGAACAAGGTGCTTGCTACAAACTGGGGGACACTCTCAGTGTTGCATTGAGGCCCACCCATTACCCCCTCCATCTTCAAGGGTGAGCAGAAATATAGAAATTGGAACATCTCTGTGCATGAATGCAGTCTGGAGTCTGGTTTTCCTATTTTCTTATACTCTGCAATGGAAATTTGATAGTTGAGTCTTGGTTTAAATTTCCCTCCAGACCCTGCTTGGCTAAGGCTGAGGTCTCTCCAAGAAGAGGGCTGGAAAGGTCTCAAGCTCAGATTGTTTAGAATATGGTTCTGAATTTGCTTCTATTTCCCTAATGATATACAAAGTGGGTTTCTTCTTCCCTCTCCTCTGAGCAGGCAAAGATGTGACTGATTGTCTGAAACAGCAGGCCAGCACAGGAAAAGGGAGTGTTCTACAATATGTCATGAAAAAGAAAAGAAAAATAAAGAAACCATGAACAATTTGCCATGTTGTATGCCTTGGAAGAGACTGGTAAACTTTCTAGCAAATTGCTTCTAATTATAGGAAACCCGCCATTGGTTTCGGGGAGACTCACCAGTGCCACTCCAGTTGTCAGTTCTTGGCAAATGCAGACGTCTCTTCCATTGTTGTTTTAGTTGGCTTGAGTTATTGACATTTATCAAGTGGAGTGTGGCATCGCTTCAGTGGGACCTCATTCTACAGGCAGTAAGGCACGGGAGCCAGGCGAAACATGCCAGTGGCTGAAGAGGCCTGGTAGAGTTTCAAAAAAAAAAATCATCTGTCCGTTCTATATCCACATTTTCAGCAAGTTACCGAATGCACACCTGCTTATTACTTACCATAAATACACTACCGGTCTATCCATTCTTCCTTCTGTTTCTTCCTTTCCCAAACTCTCAATGTTTTACCCCTGTGCTAACTTTAACCCTAATAAAACTTCAAGGGATCTCTTAGCAATTCCATAAACTTGCTTGTCCCATTTGAGTCCTCCATCTGGTCCTTCTTGACTGCCTTCCAGATTTGTTTCTTCATCTTTAATCTCATTCTTTACTGTCGTTGTTGTGATGATGATGATGATGATGATGATGATGATGATGATGATGCATTTTCTTGTACAATTTTTTTCTTCCATCAATAGTAAACTTATATAAGTGATTATTTTTTGAGGTATCTAAACTTCATTTGTGTAACATCTATATGGTGGTTTATAGCTGGCTTCATGGTCCCATAGAAATAGAATACACTTACATATGTAGCTTTAAACTTTCTGTTAGTCATATTATAGAAAACCAGGAATCAATCACAATTCATGGTCCCACATCTTATCAGCCTTTGTCTGATACTGGAGGTCACACTTGCTGGCATGATATTACTGTGCCATGGGAAGTAGACCTTCAAAGAGCCCTATTATCATTTCTAAGGCTGTATAGATAGTACCTGTGCCAGCTCCCATCATCCTCCTTCGCTCAGATGTCTATTTGTACTTGCTCCCATTCATCATCTCAGAAATGAGGACAGAGCTTCCCACTGCTACTGAGCATCCAAAACAGGTTAGTAGCTTTTGTGAGGCTATTTCCTGTGATTTGAAACATTTCTTTCTAGGGGCTGGAGAGAAGGTTGGAGGACTCAGGAAGCTAATGGAACAAGACTCAGAAAGCTCAGGAAAGGTACAAACCCAATAGGCCTCTGGCCTTGGTTATAAAAGCAGCAAGCAATTGTTGGCAGGGAGGAGACCCATTGGTGCAGCTGCCAGCAAGTCATGAGGGGGAGTCCTAGGGGTGCGGCTTTCCTGGGTGTTCATCGATGCTGGGTGGACCTTTCAGTGAGGTGGCTGTTGTTCAGTCACATCTGTGGCTACAGTAATCCCTCAGCCATGCTTTTGTAAGTAACCCCAACAGACTCATTGGTTCATGCTACTTGTCTTAGGTAGGAGTTGGCTCATGTGTTTAGAATGTCATCAGTGCCCTCTCTAGAGTGAATAGATGTTTGTCCCCATCTCCCTAGGAGCCATGCAACAGTGTCTGTGCCAAGGTCACTTCTAGGAGTGACTGAAGGGTGCTGTAGTGCTATTGGGGTTAAAGATATGAGTGTCCCAGTTCCTTCATTTTTGCTATCCTAAGCCAGACCTGCTGGACCCAAATGTTGTGTAGACACCTTTGAAACAGTTGTTTCAAGCTGATTATTGATGCAAATTTCCACAAGGTCTCTAAACCAACCTAAAGAACCCCCAGAAAGAAAATGCAGCCTTATTGTCACCTATCCTGCCTTCATTCAGAATTTATCCCCTCACAAAAGCATCCTTTCTTAGGGTTTGGAAGATGGTTCATTTGCTAAGGTGGTTTCCATACACACATGATGATCAATTATCTTAGTCTGATCCCCTAAACTCATGCAAAAAATAAAGTAAAGTAAAAAGTTTATGTGGTGCAACTTCCTATGGTCTTGTGGCTGGGAAGACAGAGACAGGAGAATCTCTGGACTTACTGGTCAACCACTCTAGCCTAATTAACAAGCTATAGGTTCAGTGAGAGATCCTGTTTAAAAGAAATAGTGATGAGTGATTGTTGACCACACACACACATGCGTGCGTGCCACATGCACGCTTGCACACTTTTCTTAGTGTCCCCCAAACTTCTATACGTATGACTATAATAATCTAGAAATTGAAGCCCACCATAGGATGTGCATAGGTTACATGTACTGTGCCACTGTACAAGGAGCACGAGTGTGCTGGGAAGGTCCTAGAGCTGATCCATAAGGATCCAAGGAAAGACTGTGTGGGGATAAACATTACTTGGGAAAGGATCAAAAACAAAGCAGCTGCTGAGAGAGAAAATAATTAGTCTGGATCTCAGCCAAGAAAGTCAATAATACTATAATCCATTCATTCGTTCATTTATTCTACAAGAGTTCAGCTCCTGCGCTGCCCCGGGGCCTCTTCTGCAGTCAGAGAACACCTGATTGCTGCTTTCGAGGACTTTGCATGGCTGGGGATTGGCTAGTCAAGCCCATGGGTTAGCACCACAGCTGAGGTGGGTATTGAGTTATCCAGAAAACAAAAACAAAAACAAACAAAACAAACAAACAAATAAACAAGGTTTTCAGTTGAAGGGGTGGAATCAACCTCACCTGGTGTGCTGAGATGTGGTTAAGACAGGGGAGCCGTGCAGTGAACAGGAGTCTGTTGGAAGAAAAGAATAGCTCTGTAGAAATTGGGGGACAGAAGGTTGGAGGTCACAGAAACCACAAATAGAAGAGAGGATTCATGGGCCCACAGTGGTGTGGCAATGTGGGGCAAAACTGAGCATCATATGAAGGCTCAGAAGACCAGCCCCCTCAAATTTTGTAACTACCAAACTGCGTGAAGAATCATCAATGGAACCCCGACTTTCTCTATAAAACCTGCTCCCTTCCAGTGGACTTGCAGTGTTTGGCCCCTGACCCACTGTCCACCTCGAATGCTCTGACTCTGCCTTCACTCCCAGGGCCATGTTTAAAGCCATCCTTGATGTCTCTCTGATCTAACTCACGTCGACACTGCAGTTGCTATCATGCTAATTCACATTTCACCACCTGTCATGGGAACTGCTCGTTATCTTTGGGAGTCATTGGGCCAGCCTTGGCTTGTCTGATGCTGTCTGCAATCAGTTCTACCCCTGGACTCAGAATGATAGTTCCGAACTGAAAGTGTCCTTGTCCCTGATCGTTGTCATCCATTGTTCCCATTTATTTTCTCAGGTGGAGCTCAAACCCTTTTGAAGATCCCTTAGTAAGCAGCCTTTCCACTCTGCTCTGCTCGTCTGATAGATAACTCAGCTCCATCAAGGGTCCTACTGTTTCTAAGCACATCATAATTGTCACACCGCCATTTCTACACCAACCTATTATTTCTGCACAAAATTTTTCTTTGCCCCAGGAACTACACTAACCACTAATTTTTCCTTTTAAGCTCCAGCTCAAAAAAACCACCCCTACTCTTCCTAAGCTAGTCTGCCTTTCTCATTTAGATACACTATGTCCATGTGTGTCCTCAAACGCTGTTGCCCTCTAACGCTGTACTGCTCCATGGTCACACAATGACTCGTGTAGCTCCAGTAGGTCCAAGGGGGCATGCTGAGCCATTCTCAGTCGTGGCTTTAATCTCTAAAGGTGCAACTGTGCAACTCACAAGTACTAGAAAGTACCTGGTCTCTGCTGAGTTCCCTCGAGGCCATAACAGAAAAGAGAATGAATGCTCATGTTTAGCAAATGGTTTGTGCTCTCAACCTTCCCCGCCAGGGCTTGGCTTTCTGTTTGGATTGCTCAATAGTCTTTTGAGCTGACAGACATTCCCCAAACCACTTATTCTCTCCCTGTCCCTCTCCCTGCCCCGCCCCTTTCTGAAATACTAGCACCCAAAGCTACCATAAGTACCTAGCTTGTATATCTGCTCATTTGCGTACTTGCACATCTGCATCCTCATGAAGAACCCTGTTGTCAGAGATACCATGTCTCCGGAGTGACACCCCCAGGCATGCTGCCTACACAGAGTGCCCTGTGGATGTTGCTTTGGGGAATTTTGCAGCATAGTAGATCTGCTGGCCAGCCCTCCCTAAACCCCATATATAAATCCATGATGCTTTCAGTTAATTCTCACCTCTCTGCACTCCTTTAGTGTAAATACCCAATCAATGAGCAAGGATCTGTCTGTCCCATCAGCCATGAGAAAGGGAGAAGACTGTGTGTGCATGTGCATTCATAATTACTGCCCTTCTCCATTCACCCACCCCCAAGTCTGTTTCTCAACCAACAGTAAACTCCTTTACATCATAGGCTGGTAGCCCAAAAGCCTACTACAACTTCTAGAACGTGTAGGCTCTATTGAATCAACACATTTAAAGGGAAAACAAAACACATGTATATGTTCAAGTGATTAGTGCCTTTCCAAAAGAAAAGAGTAGCATGGACACACTGTCTTGCTGTCACCACTGGAAAGCCCTGTGTTGAAAGGTCTTAGAGATGACCACAAGGACAGAAGTGACCCTTACTTTATCTAATACACTCTAGGTTACTGGCCTTTTTTCATTTGTTTTTCAAGTTTGACACAACCATGAACAACCAGATTGATTTCCCCAATGCTCTTACCATCAGCATTCCCCAAGTTATCAGTGAGCTTCAGCACCAGGTGGCCCCCCCTGAGAATGTCACCTTCTCAAGACAGACTCTCTGGCTCAAGATCATTCCTGGAGAAAAATGTCAGGGTTTAGCTATCGATGAGGCAGTGGCAGACCTCTGCTTCTAAAACTGCAAGGCAAGCAGGGCATGACCTGCCACCACTCAGAGCCCTCTCTTCCACCTCATGGATGGAAAATGTCCTCTCCCCTTGCCCCCCCCCAGTCATTCTGTTATCCAAGCACAGCATCCTCACTACTCCCAACTGTGCAGGTACAGACACATGCATATCGATGCAAATCCAACAAGTGAGTGTGAGTATTCAGAGAAAGTGGACTACCAAGAGCCAAGGAAGAAGAGACCGTGTTTTTCTAAGAAGATGATTTGTAAACATTCTCTCTTTTAAAATTATGGGCAGAGTCCCCTGAACCTCAGAATGGTCTCAAACTGAAATATACTGCACAGGCGATGACAATCAGGAACGTCTGATGCTTTTGCCTCCACCTCCTGTAGATTACAGACATGCATGGCTGTGTTTCTGGTGCCTAGCAGGATTGGCCATGCTAGGCCAGCACTCCACCAACTGAGCTACCCAGCTCTGCAATACCTCTTTCTTAATGGAATTCACAAAGTTGTCCCCAGAATCTATGGAAGATTGATTGCTGGGCCTTGTTATAGTTGCAAAAATATCAGCAGATAGTCAAGTCTCTTATCTAAAATGGTATAGCATGTGAATAGATCACACTCACATCCTCCCCTATAGTTTCAATCATGCCTTGATCTCTCATAATACTCAACACAATATAAATCTATATAAATAGTTACAGTTTTTAGGAAACAATGGGAAGAAAACTCTGTGCATGTTCCTTAATGACTGTTAATTTTCTCATTGATGTGACCAAATGCCTGGCTGGCTGCAACTTGAGATTGGGCTTCTTTTGGCTTGTCATTTCAGGAGTATTGTTCATGATGGCTGGGAAGGAATGGCAGCAGGAGTATGGGGAAGCTGTCCACCCTCAGTTGGGAAGGAGAGAGAGAGAGAGAGAGAGAGAGAGAGAGAGAGAGAGAGAGAGAGAGAGAGAGAGAGAGAGAATGGACGCTGCTGGCCAGTTTACTTTCCTCTTCTGGTTCAGTGTGAGACCCCAGTGAGATTATGGTGCCCACACTGAGGGGTGTGTCGGCGTCTTCCCTCGTCAGTGACATCGTTTTTGGAAGCACTGTCATGGATGAAGCTAGGATGCATTTCGATGGTGAGCCTAAATCTGACTAAGCTGACCAAGGGTAACCATCATAGGCAGCTTTTCCTGACTGTCTGATGTACGGTTGGGTTGAGTTGTCAGAAGCAGAACCAGTAGCTACAGAGCACTAACTGTATTTTCATGATTCCTTCATTAATTTTCTTCCTGTGTCCATCCTCTTACTTTCAAGTTGTCCAGGAAGATGGACAGAGCTTGCTGTATAGCTTCTTAGAAACTTCTCAGTAATGTGGACATGAACTGTCACAAGAGGGAAATCTGACTATACTCCTGGCCAAGAGCCTCTCCCACCTCTATACTCTGTCACTTGAGACAGACAGATGGCTTCTCTTCTTTTTAGACACGTGTAGGAGATTTTGTCATGTTGCCTCCAGGACTAAGCCTAAGGTTCTTAGCAACCAGCCCAAGCCCTAACCTAGTTCCCTCCCATTTCACCATCATTTTCATCTTCCCTACTCACTCTTTGACAATTTATTACCTCCTCCCCAAAGCTATAAATCTGTAGCCATTTAGTGCCTCCATACCCTTCTTCAAGAAACACCTGACTCATGTCCTTGGCTTGCCAACATCTCTTTGCTTTCAATACTTAGTTTAAACATGTCCCCTTCCCTGGTTTACAGTCACTGCATAGCTCCAACTGGATAGAGTAATCTTGCCTGTCATCTGTTTATCCCATCAGAGCCCTTGCCAAACTTGCCAGCAGTTATCTGTGTTCATTTCTCCACCAAGTAGGGACTTTTATAAGGGCAGGAACCATATCTGACTTATCCTAATAGTCCCAGAGAGCACATGGAAGTGAGTATGCTGAAAATCCATGGTGGAAAGAAGAGAGCGGGAAGAGGAGCGGGGTGAAGGATGAAATTACAAAGGAAGTGGGAAAGCATCTTAAGCTCCTTATGGACCAAGTCTCCAGGATGCTGCTGAGCAGAGACTCAGGCACTAGACTTCCTACACCAAAGCCCCCCTCTGTCACTAGCTGTGAGGACCTGGGAAAACAACAAAGCTTCACCCCTATTACTCAATTTCCTCACCTGCAAAATAAGGATGAGAATACATGTAGTAATGAGCAAGCTGGCCCATGACAGTCACTCACAATAGTGGCCTTGGTGTAAGCAAAGTAAGTAAGTAAGTAGTGTCAGCTACTGTAACAAGTCAGTCCCTAAATCAGCTCACTGTGGCATGCTCCTCAAGACCCTGATATTTCTCTCCTTGAATCTGGTAGATGAGGAATAGCAGAAAGTATGACATAAAAAGCCATTACTAAAGATCATGGTCTATTAGCCAAAGCCAACAAACTCAACAAAGACATCTAGCTACAGCCACTGAAGGAAAGGGGGAATAAGAATTTTAAAGGACACAAATGCTACTGGCCACCTAAAAGTTTCAATAAATACAGATACTGTTATTGTAAATAGGGGAGGGTAACCAGATGAAGTGATATATGCCATAATTTTCAATGAATACTAGGAAATCTTGCAGATGACCAAGAATTCCCCCTTCCTGGAGGCATGGGCTATAAGATAGACACAGTTTTGATTTGCTCTGGAGAACAGCACACTTAGTTACACCTTTGCATTTTTACTGGGTAGATGCTTCCATATCAATAAGGACACTGCTCCAACATGGACAAACAGCATTTCAAGGTGAGGCAGACAGAGCCTGAAGGAGGTATCATACAGGTGATCAACTTTGAATCTCTGCAGCTTGGTCAACTCCCCACCTCCTGAAGACACAGGAGTCACACCCACAAAATATGCACCTAAAAAAAGGATGGCTTTGGAGAGGGCAATTTCAGAGCTTGCTTCTAGCTTTAAAAGGCTAATTCATGAAATGGGAGCCTATAGAGGGAAATGACATTGGACAGTGTCTTAGTTAGGGTATTATTGCTGTGAAGAGACATTGTGACCAAGGCGACTCTTTTAAAGGAAAACATTTCAATGGGACTGGCTTACAGTTTCAGAGGTTTGGTCCATTATCTTTATGGGATAAAGCATGATAGCATACAGGCCAGCATGGTGCTGGAGGCGAAAATGATTAGGCAACAGAAAGAGACTGTCCCACTGAGTATAGCTTGAGCCTCAAAGACTGCCTATAAAATGACACACTTCCTTCAATAAGGCCACACCTACTCTAACAAGGCCACACCTCCTAATAGTGCCACTCCCTATGGACCAGTGGGGGCCAATTACATTCAAACTACCACAAACAGTGGTGGGAGCTGCACAAGGAGAGATTCATGAGGATTAAACTGAAGTTAGGTGGGAAACAGTGTA
>OU015746.1:83221790-83233884 GCA_907169655.1 Acomys percivali | reverse complement strand
ATAGATAGATAGATAGATAGATAGATAGATAGATAGATAGATAGATAGACAGACAGATAGACTGTAAGTTCTGTTACTCTAGAGAACCATTGATAATACAATTTTCTACCAAATATTATGCTTATAATTGAAAGACAGATAATACTGGAATAAACATGCGACCTCTCTTCGTGACATGCTCAAAGAAGCCGCATGGCCTCTGCCACTCCCTTGCTTCTTCATAAAGCTACCACAGCTCCAATCATGTCTGACAGCACCCTGGTGGCCTTGCTGGTATCATCGTTTGAGCTTCCCTTTCCTTCTCCTATGAGTCAGGATGATGTGGGTGATGCTGACTAAGCAGAGGACTAAATCAGTTCTGATCAGTGTATCTAGAAGTTTCTGCACATTGCAGGATGGTTGAATTTTTTTCCCTAACAAAAATATCTAAGTTGTCCAGAAAACAGAGCAAGTATCAAAAAGGATGTCTAAGAAGTAAGGAGAGGAGTCCAGTGGGAAGACATACTGGCCCAGAACACTTGACAATGCCAGGCCATCAGCAGGAGGTGCTGAGGACACCAAGGTACAAAAGACCCCGAGGCCTCCATGGTTCTGTGGCCTGCCATGAACAGGAGTCTATTAATACCTCTGCACCTCTGGGGTGGACCTTCGAGTGGTCAGCTTTGCACAGTGTTGCCCAATACCTCTCCTTGTGAATGTGGGATTTTGAAAAGCTGTGCACTGGAGAATGAGTGGATGTCACTTTTGCGTCACTGGCCATCTTCATGAGCCTCCTTGTCTCCATTCCTTTTTCCCGTAGTCCTCTCCCAACAGGATCTCAGGCTGGCCGGGAACTCTGGACCCCTGCTCTGGCCTCTCTGGTGCTAATTTCTTGAGTAATTTGTGCAGTACTTGTAATTTTAGGAAACCGACAAGTTAGAGTTTTTAATGGGAAAGTTCAGATGATGTGCTAAATTCTTTGTTTTGTTCCCTTTCCCTCGTTTTTTGGAAAGAATTTACTGTTGTATGACTTCATCACTGTTTTCCAGTTGTTAGAATAGTGTGTCAAGATCAGAAGACAAATTATAATCATTTGAGAAGCAAGAGAGACAGAGTTTGGTTGAAGCCTTTGTTGAGAACTGCCCATCTACAGTATAGACAAGCGTGTGGATTTGCTATGCTTAAAGCGTTGAGCTACTTTAATATAAGAATTTCTTTTCTACTAATAGTAGTCAAACAGGAATGGACTTTTCTTGGACTTTCCCCTCCCCCTTTGCATGGATTAGCCAACGTGTCAGATTGTGAAGTCAAGCTCCCACCAATGGGATGAGACGTCTTCACCCACCGACTATGTCAGGGGTAAAAGACAGAATCCATTTGACCCTGTGTGTTTGCTAGGCCAGTTTGGGTTCTGGTGCACACTTACTTCAAGAAGAACTGCCTAGCCCAGCTGCTTTCATGTTGTGCGTGTACCCCTTTGCACAGCAGCTAGATTATTCTTAGTGTCCAACACCCAAGGAGAGGAATCTGGCCAGCAAGCTCATGCTTCCGGAGCAATCCGGTGTGTGTTTTTGTAACAGGCTCAAGAGCTGGCTCCATGCCTCACAAGCCTGATGACCTGAGTTCAGACTCTCATGCCTGTAACTGCATCGCATCTATCATCAGAAAACAGAAGGAGAGCGCCTGGAAGCCAGGGGCC
Organism: Acomys percivali; assembly: GCA_907169655.1. Taxonomy (NCBI): domain Eukaryota; kingdom Metazoa; phylum Chordata; class Mammalia; order Rodentia; family Muridae; genus Acomys; species Acomys percivali. Next base: position 83,232,206 of record OU015746.1, on the reverse strand, counting down.
AGCTAGCCTGGCTCAGGTAATGGTGGAAAGACCATGAGTCAAACAAGATGGAGGCCTGATGCCCAAAGGGCACCTTTTAAGCCTTTATACAGCGCTTTTAGACTTGTTTTCCTCACATGTCGGGGTTTAGCTGGGAAGTCTCAAGATAATAACACTAATTCAATGCTCTAATTGACAAATTTAGTTTTTGTTTTGTTTTGTTTTGTTGGGTTTTTGTTTTGTTTTGTTTTGCTAAAAGCTAACTAAGCTGATTTGATTGATTCATTGATTGGCTGTTTTATCTGTCTGTCTTTCAAAAATAAAGAGCCCCTTGATGAAAAGATTAAAACTCTTTTATTTAGCACTTAATGAAAACATTTTGAATATTTAGTGTTTGCCCTGCTGGGTTTTGGTCTTGCTTTGGTTCAGCATTTTCTCACCATGCTCCCTTTTGTCCCTTTTGGAATGGCAATATATATTCTGTGCCATTGTACATTGGAGGTATGTGATCTGCTTTAAAAAATTTTTTAAACAGGAGTTTATAGTAAAGAGATTGCCTCAGAAGAGACTTTGGACTTTAAAATACTGTTGAGGCTGTGAGACTCTGGGGACCTTTGAACTTGGACTAGACTCATTTTGCATTATGTTATGGCCACAGGAGTATTGCAGGGGCAGGGCAGGGAGTGGAAAGTGATGGTTTCAATGAGATGTCCACCATATTCTCAGGCATCTGAATACTTGGTCCCCAGGTGGTGGCTGTTTGGGAAGGCTTAGGAAGTGTGGCCTTGCTGGAGGAAGTACATTACTGGGGGTGGACTTTGAGAATCAAAGGACATGTGCCATTTTGAGTCTCTGCTCTCTGCCTCTTGTTTATGGCTCAAGGTGTGAGCTCTCAGATGCTGTTTCAGCTCTCTGCCATCTGCTGCCTCTACTCTGCCATCATGGACTATTATTGGTCTGGAACCATAAGCCTGAAATAAACCTGCCTTCTATTAAGTATCCTTCGTCATGACGTTTTATCACAGTAACAGAAACATAACTAAAACAGGAGCCAATACCAATGAGTGACCTATTGCTGCTAAGAGCCTGACCATGTTATTTCTTAAGGAATATAGAAGATTTTGTGACTTTGAACTAAAAAATCATTTGAACGCTGTAAGAAGAGTTTAATGGACTGTCTTAGCAGGAGTGTGGAAGACAATAGCGCTGAGAGAAATATGGAACATGGAAGCCTAACTCAAGGCATTTCAGAAGGGAGTAATATTAACAAGTGGGCTAAAGAGCATTCTTGTGATATTTTGGCAAAGAACATGGCTGTTTTCTGCCCACATCCAAAGAACTTGCTTGGGGCAAAATTTTAAAGTAATTGACTAATTTCTTTGGCAGAAAAAAATTTAAGACAGCCTAATATTGACTCTGTCACATGGTCATCAGCAATTAGTCTTATGCAAGTCAACAATGAAAAAGAGCAAATGAAGCAGAAAGAAATAACAAAATGTGCAGTTTGGCAAGGAAAAGGTCACTGGCACACTAAATATTACAGCAAGGCTTATGCTAGAAGACAGACTATAACTGTTACATTCAGATCTACATTGGAATAAAGGGAAAGGGTGGCCTTGGGCAAGACCTCACCCCTGCTAAGCTTCCAACATGGGGAATACCTAGGGAATTTCCTGTTCCATCCCAAACTGGCAGCTGAACTTAGTAGTGCCATCCACAAGGTGTGGCTTTGCAGTCATGCAAATACAGGAGTAATGAACGTGGTTGTGGAGTCTTCCTCCACAGGTAGCTGTGGAGGTCGGGTGCATGGCAAGGGCGATCCTCCTAGAAGCCCAAGAGGCCATTGTGCGAAACTGTGGAAATGAAGCCTGAGTAGTGTTGGAGAGCACAGGCGTTAGAGGTGCCAGAGCTGTGAGGCACTTGCTGACGAGAGCTGCACACAAGGAGTGATGCATTTTACCTGCAGCAAGCCCTAAAGGACAGAGCCATCTAAGCCCTTTGACACTGGGCATGGAGTGACAGGGCTCTCTCTACAAGCTGCCTCCGCCACCTGTTTTTGAAATTCAAAGGTACTTAACAGGCTTTCAAACTTGAAGTTGGTTGTGTTAGTGACAATGTGGGGGTAACTGTGGCTTTGTCACACTATGAGTGAGGGTGTAAAATAAAGCTGCCCGTATGGAAAAGTCCTCCAGGTCATAAGCATTAAAGTGACCATATGACCTGGAAATTCTGCAATTGTGCTGCTGTAACATCTTATCTTATCCTTCCTTTAATTTGTAGGGGAAGGGGGCGTATCTAGCTTACAGCTCTGATAGCCAAAGTGCATGGTTGGGAGCCTCTTCTGGGAGGGGCTTCCTGCTGCACCATCACAACCCTCTAAAGCAGAAGGCCAAGTGGGTGAGCTTTGAAGGGGAGGAGAACAGGGGAAAGTTTGAGACTCACTCTTGGCCACTCACTTAGTCCTTTAAGGATCAGCCAGTCTTAGAAGAAAACCATTATTAGTCTCTCTTAATGTTCTAATTACCTCCTTTAAAAACTACTTACCTGTGTCGCCAAAATAACAATCAAATTTGGAGATGAGTTTTGGACATACATTATATTCAAAGGAGAGCTGTGACTAAGCAATTGGACATACCTGCTCACACAAAAACTCACCATAAATATTCACAGCAGCATTGATCATAAAATCTGAAATGTGGAAACAATTTATGTGTCCATCAACAGACAAATGGGTAAGCAGGCGTGGTGTATCCACATAACAAAATATTATCTACTCAAAAAAAATCTTTATCTGTTCATCAGTCTTTCAAAATAAATGTGTTCGTACTGAAAAGAAACTCCTGTGGTGCTTAATGAAAGTGTTTTATATATACAAAATGGATGTGAGACTTTGGTTATACAAAATTACCCTCGGATCTTGTGTTACATGAAGAAAGCTGAAGGGCAGGATGATTGACAGGCCTGCTTAAAGTCTTCTGTTGGCATCTGAATTCTTATAACCCAAGACCAATCATTTAATCTGCAAGGAATGCCTTAAGTTCAATTATCTGTACAAAGGGGTAGATAGGGAAATGCATAAAATGTGTTGAGGAGCACATGGCTCAAATGGGACCGTCTCCATCCATTCACATGACCATCACGCGATGATCATCACATCGCAGAGAGGCTGAAAGATGAGGACGCTAAGTGTGCCAGGTTGGTTATCGAGAAACAAAAGACATATGGGGGAAACACTTCAGCTTTTGTGAAGAAAGATGTGGGAAATAGGAAATCTCAAACACGGGGATGAATTCTGCCCTGCCATGCAGGGTGGTCTACAGGTCCATTAGAAGCTGAAGTTACACATTCAGGAAAATATAATGAGGGCAGGGTAGGGGAGCTAGCCGAGCTCTCAGTGTGGATCACCCCAGGATCACACTTGCAGATGGAGGAGGAACTAGGATTAAGTCCAAGCCTACCTGCCATGCTTGCTTAACAGCAGATTCCATGATTCCAAGATGACAGAAGGGATCGAGGTGAGCAGAGCTGGAAACCCTGCCAGCCTGCTTTATTTTTTTTTTCAGCTCTGCAGTTTATCCCATGAGCCTGCCCCATTCCTAGACTTGAAGGGACACCCTTAAGGGACTCATCTCACTCCTTGCTACACTCAGACACTGACAAGTCCAATCAGCACCACCTCCAAAATACATCCTCAGTGTGTCCATTTTCTGTCTCTGCTGCTAACTTCCCAGACCATTCCCCAGTGTCTCTCTCCTACAGCACAGCAGAAACCTGGGGAGCTACACAATAGAATTGCTCTGTGACCCTCACAGTGGCAGCACAGACCCAGAAGGCAAGGCGGGGCTGGGGAGGGGGGAGTAGCCTGACCCATTCCTTTTTCATGGTGTTCTAGCTTTAGAGCAGTGGCTCCCAGCCTATGGGTCACAACCCTTTGGGGATTAAATGGCCCTTTCACAGAAGTCACCTAAAACCATCAGAAAACACAGATATTTCTCTTATTACGTGCAACAGTAGCAAAGTTATGAAGTAGAAATGAAAATAATTTTACTGTTGGGGGGGGTCACCACAACATGAGGAACTGTATTAATGGGTTGCAGCGTTAGGAAGGTTGACAACCACTCTCCTAGAAAAAGGTGTGGAAAGCCAAAATGGCTTTAGTTTCTTCAGGACCATAAGAAGACAATCTCTGGACCAAATTGTCAATCCTGCCTCAGTGTGCACTAATATGGACAAAAACATCTAAGGTGGCCCCTGTCTTATGTTTATTTCCTAAACAGAAAACTGCACTGTAGACACAGAATGGTAGGGTATGAGGGCACCATTGTGAGTTCACGTGAGACTCCCCACCCTGGGACTCCTTGAGGTAATTTGGCATGTTCTGAGGGGCAGTGCTGGCAAATAAAGTCAGAAGACAACTCCATCTGGTTTTGTGTGGCTTCATTTGTATGCACTGGCTTGAAAAAAAAAAAAAAGAATGGGACCATCATTTGGTTTCTAAATATAGCAACATAGGAACACTGTGAGTGGTAAAATAAGGAAAGCCATGTACAAGTCAGTAAGCAGCACCCCTCCATGGCCAGCCTCTGCATCAGCTCCTGCCTCCAGGTTCCTGCCCTGCTTGAGTTCCTGTCCTGACTTCCTTTGGTGATGAACAGCAATAAGGAAGTGTAAGTCAGAAGAGCCCTCTGGTCATGGTTTTGTCACAGCAACGGAGAGCCTTCGGGTCTGTTTCTCCATTCTATATCCCTTCTCATCACTCCAGCCTCAAGCTGCTCCTGAGCCAGCTTGCACAGGTCTCGCTGACATCAGTATTTTTCCCCCCATCTGTCCACTCTTCCAACCAGTCCTCCTAAAACATATCTCATCACGGCACTTCCGGTCTCTGCACGCTTTCATGTCTTGATGGCATGCAGCTTGGCGCTTGACAATTTTCTGCGGCATGAACATTAATTCTCTCCGCTCCTCAACGCTTCCTGCCAAATGTACCCATATTTCCCATCACACTGTCTCTCCACACGGTATACCCTCCCAGGTTACTTTGGCTCTCCTCTGTGGGGAAGATCCCCATCGCCTCACACACACACTCTCTCAAGCCTTTCTTCAGGGTCCCCAGGCTCAAATGGCTCCTTACTATAACACTTAAGGCATTATTGCAAAAGTCTGTGGGCAAGTGAGTCTACCTGTCTACATCCTGTGAGCCCCTGGGGATGAAGCCATGTCTCCTGCAAAACTGTCGGGGGCAGGGGTGGGGGGTGGGGGGGAGAGAGAGAGAGACAGAGAGACAGAGACAGAGACAGAGAGAGAGAGAGACAGAGACAGAGAGGAGGGACAGAGAAACGGAGACAGATAGGGAGACAGAGAGAGAGAGAACCAGATCAGTCTCTCTAGGTGACTGTCTGATGAGAAAACACTCTCCAATATTCTGCCCCCACCCCTGCATCAGCCTCAGCCTCGAGATTTTATCTGAAGTCGGCCTCTGTTGCTGTGTCAATCTTTCAGCACGATGTGACTTCAGGGACCCACTGGTAAATCATTTGCAGCAGCCGAAAGGGCTTTTTGGAGAATGAGTCACTTGGTCACTGCATGCAGAGCCTGGTGACCCGCAGAGAGTTTGTCTACAGACACCTTTGTGGGCAGCCATTTGATTTCCTGCGCATGGGAAGGCCTTTATTTCAGATTCCAAACTTTATTGCAACTTCTGAGTGACTGCCGTGACCCCACTCGTAACCTCGCAGTACTTACGGTGATTCATCTCTTCAGGAAACCGAGCATCCCCTGGGTCTGCCTGATGACGCTGGGCAAAGAATGCTGGGCATGGTGAGAAGAAAAGCCCCTTCTCATTTGCAGTCTCCCGAGAGGCCTGCGAGAAATATTTCCTGTGTTCCTGGACTCCGCAGCCACACAACGTCTGAACGCCAAGACGCTGCCCCCCAGCCAATCCAATAGAGTAGATGGGCTAGCGCCACTCATTCCTCCCAGGGGGCCGCGCGCTGAGTTCCCTGGGGCTTCTAAACCGCTGTGATTTGAAGCATTTTGTGTACTTGACTCAGCATAGCTCGGTCCTCCCGAATTATGAAAGATCAGCAGCCTGGTGCCACTTAAAGCTGTGAAACTCAGAAAAAACCTGAGCATGCTGTGATTATTTCAACTTTTTAATTGAAGAATTCTACACAAGTCTTGTTTATGGACTGCATGGGGTTGTCTCAGAAACTCATGTAAGACCCAATTCTGAGAGTAGTTGCCCAAATTTGCCAAATATCAAGTCATATCTCAAACAGAGCGAAGCTCACTCTTTCATAGGTACCTTCCTGTACCCGATCTGGTCTGTCTTCCCTCCCCAGGCTACGGTGCTCTTCCCAGGATAGCCAAGCTGGCTTGCTTGTTTAGATTTGTTTCTTGTCTCTCTCCCAATCAGAATGCCAGATGCCTATGTGCAGTGAGTGTTTGCTTGTTTGTCTGTTTCAATCTCCATAACTAGAGCAGAGTTTATGCCTTAAATGAACGGGTGTTTGGCACATTTAGACAGTCATCTGGAACACCTGTCTAGGAATGCTCAGGCTGGAGAGAGGGCTCAGTGGTGAAGAGCACTTCCAGCTCTTCCAAAGGAGGCAGGTTCTATTTCCAGGGCACACAGGGTGGCTCACAACCATCTGTCACTCCGTTTCTGGATGACAACACACTCTTCTGGCCTCTGCAGGCACCAAGCGTGTACATGATGCATAGACACACATAGACACAAATATCCAGAAAATAATAAAATAATTTGGTTTTGGTTTTGGTTTTTCTGAGACAGGGTTTCTCTGTGTAGCCTTGGCTGTCCTGGACTCACTTTGTAGAGCCAGGCTGGCCTCGAACTCACAGAGATCTCACTGCCTCTGCCTCCCCCACTGCTGACATTACAGATATGCACCACTGTGCCCAGCATTAATTTTAAAATGAAAATAAAGTGGACTTCAGAGAATGTCATAGGACATTTTTTCTTTTTTCCCCACATAAAACTTTTATCGATTCTCTAGGAGTTTTACATCACGTACCCCATAACAATCCCTTCCCAGTCCTTCATGTCTGCCTCCCCTTGTGACTCCCCCACAAAAAAAAGGAAAAAATAAAAATAAGGGGGAAAAGTCCATTTTGTGTTATCTATGTACTCACTGGATTATGGTCAAACTCTCTGCGGCCTGCCCCTTAAACAGAACTGAGCCTTCCTCTCCCACACCTCCACCAGAGCCATCAATGTGGAGAGCTACACTGCAGCATCTCCGTCACACTTTCTAAGAGTCCTGCTTGGTGGCTTCTGCCTAGGCTGTTACTTGGGGGCTGGGGGGAGGTTGTCACACAATACAGGAAGACTTTCTTTTTAATCCCCAAACAGAAAATAGTGTTGACGAAGTTATCAAAAAAAATTGGAACCCCTATGCACTTCTGGCTGGAACGACGTACGATGCTGCTGCTGCAGACAAGAGTGTGTCATTCCCTCAGCAAGATGAGCAGAAAGGCAAATGGCCAGTAATTGCATAAGAGACCTGGAAGCCACACTCACAGAAGTATCTCCATATCTGTGCACACAGCAACCATAGTGAGCAGCGGTGCACATCCATTGCGGGGGAATAGACACCCAGCAATGCAGATATACAACATGGAACAATATTTGGTCTTAAAAGGGAAGGCAGTTTTCACACATTCTGCCAGATGAGCAACATTATCCAGACGAATGAGAATAAACACTCTGTGAGTCCTTTTGTGCAATGCACCTGGGCTGGTCAGATACACAGGGACAGACAGTAGAGTGGCGGGTGCCGTGAGCAGAAAAGGGGAAGAGCCTGTTTCATAAGCAGAGTGGGACAGCTGAGGGAAAGGACAGCTCTAGACTGAACACAATGTGGCCTGCACACAGCAGTGTAAGTACTGAACTTGATGTTTCAAATAGGTAAAATGGTGAGTGTATATTTATGCTTATTTTTTCGTAATGAAGACTTTAAATGTGTACAAAACACAGTCAGTGGCATTCTATAGAAACAAAGAGGCACAGTGATGCCTTTGTGCCAATGAATTTCAGAAAACCTTTAAACTTCTTAGGGCATAGATTACTTAGTCCCCAGCTTGGCTTTGTCTTGTCACATGTGTGAGCAGGGGCTTTTCTGAAAGAAGCAAGAAACAGAGAGAGGAAAGATGTGTGCCACATGCCCCACAGTGTGACCTGGTGGCATCACCCTGTCTGCTTACAACAAAAGTAGATTGCAAAAGAATCTAAGGCCGATGGAGAAGCTAATAGCTCACCCGGAGCTGTGTCACATCCCCATGAACTGGGCTCTTTGCAGGGCTCAGGAGTTCAAGCAATGGGTAAAAAAACAAAACAAACAAACAAACAAACAAACAAACAAAAAAACCCGAGCTGGCTATCTTGTGGAGAAGGCGGGACATAAATAATTACCCATAGTAACACATGTCTGGAGAGAACAAGTGTCACAAAGTGGTTCCACAGCTGTGAGAGGCTGTGACCATGAAAGTCTGAGGCGTCCAGAGAAGCTGAGGAGTTGAGATGGAGGCAAGAGTAAGGAAGCTCCTCCAATGTATTGTGGTCCAACCTAAGTGTCTGGCTTAATCTTAAAGGCAGCAGGGTCTCTGGAAGGTCCTTAACTGGAGAGTGAGCTGGGAGCCTTGTTCTGGGTGCCACAGGAGGATGCATTAAAAGGGGAATGAATGTGTGAAGGGCTCTCACTAGACCCCAGAGCACTCTCCATCAGTCTTCAGGGCTCTTCACATGCTTCTCACCAGATATCTATGGCTGGGTTCACTTTCCCACTCTCTATGACAGATACCTGCTTTTGCTCATTTCTCAACAAATGCTCCATGAATCCCAGAGACCATGCACAGCCTACTTGAACATTGGGCTTCCTGGAGCGCTGACTGGACCAGGAACATTTAAGGTCTTGGTGGTGGTGCAGAATGAGAAGTCAAAATGAAATCTCCAGATGGGCTCTCTGTAGCTGCACCTTTGAGGTTGGTTTCAGTTGCAACCTAATTGCAAGCCACGGCTGTCCTTAGGGAGTGTCAAGGCTGTTGTAACTTGATTTGGGAACTTAGACACAGCCAGTCGGATTTGCATTTTACAAAATTCTAACAGATTCTCACATGCCTGCCCAGATTTATCACTTCTATTTCCCCTCCAGCATTCCTTAAAGAATTCGTGTCTAGAAGCCGCCATTAAAATCCAGGCGTTATCAGCAGTGCGATCTGCTCTCTGTTGAGTGGTTCAGGGCTGTGAATGGAGACTCTGGTTGCTGAATTTTGTAATTGACACACTGTGTTTACATGTTCCCATCCACCTACAGGTCAGTCAGAGCACTAGATCACAGTCACCCACGATGTCGCCATCTTCGAGATCGATTGTTCCCTTGCCTCAAGACTGAGAAACTAAAGCCCAGAAGAGACAGAGAGACAGGCTCAAGCTACTAGGAGAGCCAGCCACTAGAAATGCGTTTATTCTGTGCCTATTGTGTACCGGAGCATCTGCAACTCAAATGACAAGGACAAGATGTCCTTACTAAAAAGACGAGGTGATTTCAAATTCCACCCAGCCCTGATTGGCATTTGGCTTCTTTTATGCTAAAAAAAAAAAAAAAAAAAAAAAAAAAAAAAAAAAATCCCTTGCTTATTGATTAATTCTGTCTCTGAGTCATTTTACAACCATTGCCTTGTCCATTTCTTATCAAACCAGAAGATAAATGTCATCTACCCTGCAATAAGAAGAGACCAAGGTGGCAGAGCCTGTGAAGAAGAGAACAGCGACTAGAATTTGTACTCACTGACCAACTTCCAATACCAGGACAGGGTTATGTCCCATTGAGTTGTTGACCAAAGAGCTCCCGTAGGAATCCCCAAACAACCCAGGCTGTTGTCAAGACTAGAGGTTACTCCCTACAGACGGCAAGGCACTACTGCTGAAGACAACACCTACGCAACTCACTGACGGCAATTCAGTGCCCACATAGATCCTTCACCCCTATATTACAACATCCTTGGTATAGGAAGATACTCTGCATGCTCTCAGATGAAACATAAGCATCAAGTAGCCACAAACCCTTTATCTGCAGTAGTGTGCTGCATGCATGATATGCTAGGGCAGTGATGGTACAAAGCTGTGGGAGTAAACCAATAATTGATTTGACTTAAGACCCACTCCCCCAGATTAGAACCCATACCCAACACTGATTGGGGTCAAGGTTCTGAGACTGTATAGCCCAGAGACCTGTGTTGAAATCAAATGCTGCCGGGCGGTGATGGTGCATGCCTTTAATCCCAGCACTTGGGAGGCAGGGACAGGTGGATCTCCATGAGTTCGAGGCCAGCCTGGTCTACAAAGTGAGTCCCAGACAGCCAAGGCTACACAGAGAGACCTTGTCTCGAAAACAACAACAAAAAATAATGAAAAAAAAA
>OU015746.1:83198054-83216427 GCA_907169655.1 Acomys percivali | reverse complement strand
GTGTGTGTGTGTGTGTGTGTGTGTGTGTGTGTGTGTGTGTGTGTGTGGTGTGTGTGTGTGTGTGTGTGTTTCATATCCAGGATGGCTGGAACACCCATTTCCTTGTGGCTTAGATTATATTGCTAGGGTTCTTTCTCCCTGCTACCATCAAAATGGGGTTTATTTACTTTATAAATCTGAGTCTTTGTGTCATCTTGGCTAGCATCTCTTTTTATTCTAATAGTCCACTGATTTGAAATAAATTAATAAATAGATGTTTTCTTCTTTCACCAGAATAAACCAATCCTGAGATAAAAAGATACATAGGAGGAGCTGGAGAGATGGCTCAGTGGTTAAGATCACTGGCTGCTCTTCCAGAGGACCAGGGTTCAATTCCCAGCACCCACATGGCAGCTCACAGCTATCTGTAACTCCAGTTCTAGGGGACCCAACACCTTTACACAGACACATGCAAGCAAAACACCAATGCACATAAAATAAAAATAAATCAGTTTTTTAAAGAGACATGGGCACATAGAAACAGACGTAGAAGCTGATAGGGAGACACACATGGCTCTAAGGAGATTTGGGGGTGAATTTGTGACCTGCCTTTTCTATAAGTCAGGCTTTTGGCTTTCTCATTGCTCCACTCCCAGGTCACAGTGATTTCACAGCCCACCCTTTCAATAGCTGCCCTTGGTGCCTCCATCTGAAAAACCCCTCTGAACCATGTCAGAGGCTATGGAGATCTTTACTCAATGCCTATTTCTCCTCTTTTCTTCTACCCATAAGCTTTTATCCACCAAACTGCAGAAAACCCGCAAGGATTGGTCCCTGTTTTCTAATCAGAGCAGACTCAGGTACAGTAAATGTTGAGAAATCCGGCCACTGTCAATGGTTGCATGGGCAATGGCTTTTTGTATCTGAAGGCTCCCGTGTAAGCGGTCAAAGGAAGGCCAGTAGGCAGAGCCCAGAGCTTCAGAGAAGCTAGAGAAGGGCACTCGTGGATGGTTTATGGATATAGCACATCTTAGAAACATCCATGAGTAGCTTGGAAAGAATAGAAATCATTAGTTTTTGCTAGGGACAGATCCGGGGTGGGGGTGGGGGAACCTGAGCGGGGGATGTGGGGAGCCTTCCTTCTTAAATCAAGTGAGAAAGAGCTGAATGGGAGACTATGGCCAGCCCCTGAGGAACATGCCCCTCTAAGCAGAGTAAAAGACATTTTCAGCAAGTTCTGAGACAGACAAGGGCTCAAGGCTAAGGTATAACTCTAGGCCCCCTCCCCCCCACCCCCCGGCACCCCGTCCCACCACTAATAAAGGCGATATGAAACAGAGGCCCTCAGAGAGCACACACCCAAGTGGGCTTCGTGTTCCGGCAACTGTTACAAGGCAGGCCAAGGCCACGTCAGGTCCAATTAGTGTCAATGAGGACCATCTGTGTTTAGGCAGCCATGTTACTTAATGCAAACATTTCATAATTACAGCTTCTTGCACACACCGTGTGTTATGAGATGTGGTGTCCCGGTGTGAATCATAGTCACATTTTTCAGAATCGTCAGCAGCGTGGTCTGGCTAGAATGCAGCTTGCCGACCGCTCCTAAGAGCATTCTCTAAAATATTGAATTAAGCACAGTCCAGCTTTTTTCTCTTATCTGTGAAATCTTGTGGTTTGGGTTTGACTGCTTTTATAAAATGAAATATATAAAATATATAAAATGCAAATAAAGTTGAGGTTAGAGCGGTGTGTTTCCCTCTCTCTCTCTCTCCTCCCTTTTCTCGAGACATCTGTTTTTCCTCCTCCTCTCTTCCCTCCTCAGTGTTTTAAGCTGAAGTATAAAGGTTCAATTGTCAAACAGTCTGAAGGACTCCAGCTCTAACTAGCTTTTCACCATTCAAAAGCAAATCAGTTTATAAGAACTTAACTGGCCTGGGGATACTTTCTCTTTCTTACGCTGAACAACTTATATTGGCTGTGGAGTCTAAAGAAACCCAATAGCCCTAGGCTCAAAGTTGAACATAGTTTCAAGTCCTTACAGGGTATTCAATGAGTCCTCATAGATATAGAAGTATGGATTGGGGTGATAAGGATATATGACTATGTCAATAAACCTTACTGGCCACAGTCTGAATAGGCTTCCATAAGCTAGGACAAGGGAAAGAGAGAATGCATCAATGAGACTAACCAACAGCTGAGCCTCTGAGCCCTCCCGCATTCATCAGCAGGTGGCCAAAGATGAAAACTCAAGTCAAACAAGTAAAAATAAATAGAGCTGAATGTGGTGACGCACGCCTTTAATCCAGGAACCAGAGAGGCAGAGACAGTCAGAGCGCTGAGTTTGAGGTCATCCTGGTCTACAGAGCAAGTTTCAGGACAGCCAGGGTTACACAGAGAAACCTTGTCTCAACACACACACACACACACACACACACACACACACACACACACACACACAGGGAAATAACTAGATAGATAGATAGATAGATAGATAGATAGATAGATAGATAGATAGACTGACAGATATGTGGATACATAGATGATGAAGTGATATAACCCTTTCTTCCTCTGGTCCTCCTGCTAACTACAATATACTTTGGAACTGGCAAATGAAATGAGTGTGTTGGAAAATCTTGTGCATCTGCTGGACTGGGACATGGTACCCAAATATTTAGTAAAAAAAAAAAAATCCTATATGTTTTTAAAAGGCAGTTTAGGGATTGTATTAACATTTAAAATTGTGGACTTTAAGTAAAGCTGATTTCTCTCATTGGTATTGAAGAGTGTCACCCAATCAGCTGAAATGGAGGCTGAAGTCTCTAACACCCAAGTATCTTACTGAAGAAACCCTTTCTGGCCCTGTGGTGGCCATAGCAGGGAGTAGAGAGAGGCCAGTGGCTCCGGAGAGAGCAGGGGTCACACTAGACAGCATGTATGTTGACAGCTGATCTAGAAATCAGACAAGAGATGCACACACTAAAACAGACTAGCTGTCTGCTAAAACATGTTTTCAGAGGGACCTGAAACCTCTTAGCATTGTGTACAAACTGTTGGGGACATAATTTTTACAACTCACCTGTCATAGCAAGAAGCATGAAAGTCACAACTTAAACACAGGAGAATGATCAGCTCATGCCAGTTCCAAGAGGAACCAGATGTTGACGGGATTTTTAAGTAACTGCCATAAAAGTGCCAAAATCACAAACTCTTAAAGCATATGAAAGAATTAAAAACATCAGTTAAAAAAAAATAGAAGTTATGGGAAAGACCCAAATGGAAACTATAGAATGGAAAAATACAATACCAAATAAAAACACAACAAATGTGCCAAGGAATAGGGCCATTAAATTTGAAAACAGAATAATAAAATTCACCCAATCTAAATGGGAAGGAGAAAGGAGACATTAAACAGAGAGGGAAGCAGACATGGTGATTCATTCATATCGCCTCAACACTGGGGGTGCTGAGGAAAGAGAATTGTCTTAAGTTCTACTCAAGCCTGGCCTACATAGTGAGCTCTTGTCTAAAAAAACAAACAGAAAAGGAAAACAGAAAATGAACTATCAGCCACTTAAAGGACAATGACCAAAAATTCATCACTTATCTCATTGAAATTCTAAAAGAAAAAGTGTCTAAATTCTTAAATTTCAACTTTAGACATGAATTATGAATTATCTAGACTCTAAAATTCTAAAAGAGAAAGTGTCATAAAATAAAGGACTATTTCCTAAACTGTAGAAATACACATATCTGGTCAGAATTGCTGAGCAAGCACTGACCAAGATAAACTCAAGTAGATCCACAGGATAGAGAATAATGACATTTTCAAAACTGTCATGTGTGGTGGCCCAGACCTACAATCCCAGCACCAGAGATGCCCAGTGGGAAGATGCTGTGAGTCTGAGGGTAACTGGGCTACATAATTCCAAGACAAACTGGGCTGCAGAATAAGGACCTGTCTTAAAAAAATAAAAGAGCAAAAGTAGGGTGTGTTGGTGAGCACGCCTTTAATCCAGCACTGAAGAGGCAGAGGCAGGCAGATCTCTGTGAGTTTGAAGCCAGTGTGACCTACATAGTGAGTTCCAGGACAGGCAGAGCTAACAACAACAGCAAGAACAGAAATGGTGCCTGTTTCATAGGAAGACATGAATGGGTGACTTCATAGTTCACATCTGAAGCCACAGAGGGCAGATCAGCTACAACACAGTTAGCACTTCCTGGAAGATCTACATCCTTTAATCAGTGAAAGACTCTGCACCTTCGGCAACGCAAGCTTCCTCCATGCTGAGCACTGAAGACAGATTATTGTCATCATTGCTCCCAAACAACATGATGTAATAACTAACTGCTTGACTTTCTGATGCCCAAGACACTGGGAAGCAGAGAGGAGACGGGTTTATGTGGGCACTAGCTAGTGCTGTCTCCCTCAAAGTCAAAATAGAAGCCTCGGGGGGTAGAGCCAATGGCAACAGACAAGAGCCAATCACATATGTGCTATCTAATAACTAGAGGAACACTTTCAAACACTATGCAAAGAGTGGCTAGAGGCTCAGCTCAGTGGTGGAGCACTTGTCTTGAATGGGTGAGGCCTTGGTTGGTCAATGCTGAGCACTGCAAATTCAATAAAATTAAAATAAAAAGTGGAAAAAACCCCACGATACAAAGAGATCTTCAAAACCACTGAAAATAAATGAAGTTGGGAGTCTGGAATATGCCCAGGTTGCACATAAGAGGCAAGAAGAAAGTAAGAGAGGAACAAGAAATGTGAAAAGCGGAGCAAATGTATGGCAAAGCAAGCCTTAAACACTAGTGTGTGGGTAGTTTCCTCAAAGGCGAATGGCTTAGCCGGAATAACCAGTGGGCAGGGGCTAGTGGTGGGCTAATAACTAAAGCTCACCTTGTTTCTCTTGAAAGAAAGAGACTTACAGCACATTGAGTGAGGATGGATGGGGAAAAAAGGAGAAGGAGGCTGGTTTCTTTGGCTCCTACCCACGTGGCCTGAGGTTTCCAGGTTCTTGGCCTCTTACTCAGGGGATTGAAATAAAGGCTCACATGGGTTTGCAAAGTTACAAGGAAACTCTATTCAAAGCAAAGCAATAAAATAGATGAAATTAAAAAAGGATACTGCCAGGAGTTACAGTGAGCTGTGTGGATGAGGGTCCTCAAGGGGGCTCTGATTACTGTCTGGGGAGTCTTCAATGGCACCCAAGAGAAGGCAGAGTTTGGTTACTAGGAATGTGACTTGGGTTTCCTATTTTGATTGACAAGTTTTGTAACTTAAGCATTATTAATGGGAAAAGCAGATTGTATTCCCTGACTGTGGCTTTGCCCAGTGCAACAAGGTCAGCAGTGTCCCTAATATGCCTATGCTTGGGTCTCTGGAGCCTGTGAATGTTACCTGATTAGTGTCACAGTGCTGTAGATGCTCAGTATGTACAGACGAAGATTACCCTGGATTATTGGGTGGGCCCCAGACATAACTCACAGGTGTTCTCATAAGAGGAAGATGACCAGAGGTTTGGGAGACAGTGAAGACGTATGAAGCACTAGGTTGAGTGTGAGGAGTCAGGAGCCTCCAAAAGCTGAGAGGCAGGATGCAGACTTTCTCCTGAAGGAACCATCTGGCATCTTGGCTTCATGCTAAGTGGAACCCTTTCGGGGCTGAAGACTAGGGAGTGAATAAATATTGCATAACCCTGTTGATGCTGCGATCACTTGCTGACGACTTGACAGCAAGAAATTAGTACAATAAAGTGCTCCCACCCCAGGGGTAGTACCTTGCTGTGTAGCCCAGGCTGGCCTCAAACTTGGGAATCCTCCATCTTAGCCTCTCAAGTAGCTCGGACTACGAGTGTGCACCATCAGAGCAGGCTCACACTTGTCACTTAACTTTCCTGAGCCAGAGCTTGTTCTCTAAAGCCCAGTGGTGAAGGTTTGAGTGAGAAGTGTCCCCCAGAGGCTGGTATACTTGAACACTTGGTGGTGGAACTGTTTGGGGAGGTTGTGGAACCTTTATGAGGTGGAACTTTACTGGAGGAAGTCGGTTTGCAAATTCATCCCACTCCCTGCTCACTCTCTCTGTTTCCTGTGGGAGAATGAAAAGGTGATCAGACAGCTTCCTACTCCTACACCAAGCCATGCCTTCCCTATGGCAACACCAAGCCATGACTTCCCTATGATGACACCAAACCATGCCTTCCCTATGGTGACACCAAGCCATGCCTTCCCTATGGTGACACCAAGCCATGCCTTTCCTTTGGTGACACCAAGCCATGACTTCCCTGTGGTGACACCAAGCCATGCCTTCCTTATGGTGACACCAAGCCATGCCATCCCTATGGTGACACCAAGCCATGCCTTGGTGACAGACTCTGTCCTTCTGGAATTGTAAGCTGACCCATTTCTTTCTTAGGTTGTTTCTGATATGGTATTTTATCATAACAACAAAGGAGTAACTGACACAGGAGTTGGTCCCACTGACTTCACAGGCTGCTATGTGGACTGCTGTGTCCATGTTGGTTTGGCCATTTATTTACAAGGCTGTTCGCTGTGGTCTAATGTCCCCTCCAAAACTCATGATGAATTAATTGCCCCTGTAGTGCTATGAGGAGATGGGAACTCTTAAGTGACGTTCTGTGAGTGTCTTTATCCAAGTATCAGATAAGTTATCACAAAAGTATCATTATTACAAAGTCAAGTTTTAATCTACCTCTCTCTCTTTTTTCATTCTAGTTTGCCTGTTTTTTTTTTTTTTTTTTCTAGCATGGGGTAGTATGGAGCTCAAAAGTCCTGGCCAACTGTTGTCATTATGCCATTGGGCTTCTTGGCCTCCAGAATCATCAACCAAATAAAGCACCACCTCATCATCATCTTCCTCTTCCTTCTACCCCCTCTGCCTCTCTTCCTCTTCTTCCTCCTCCTCCTATGTCATAAGTCATCCTATCTACAGTGTTCTGCGATATCAGTAGAAAATGGATTAAGACACTGCTGTGCAGACGAATCCTGAATCAACTCCACTATCATGCACTGTTACTCAAACCAAGGCTTTGAGGAAGCAGGTGTGTGCTGAGCACTCACAGGCGTGACAGCCATGCTCTAGACAGTGATACTTTCTAGCCTCCCACAACATAGCTCCATGGTTGGTGCTCAGGTAAACCCACTGTAGCTTAAGAGAGAGGTAGGAGCCACTGGAAAGCAACACAGAGACTCCCCACAGGAGACAGCTCCCCTGGACTTGGTCTCACTTGCCCACACTCAGCTGTTATATATAGTTCTAGGATGACCACTTGGTTGAATCATCTGTCCATGGCCAAGATGGACTCACTTGGGCCATATTTGATGATATCACAAATGCATGCTGTTGCTCAACTCACTTTCTTCATTTAATATGGTCCAGGATCCCCAGCCTGGGCATGCTGCCCCCACAGCAGGCAGATCTTCTCATTAATGCCATCAAAACAATGCCCCGAGACAGACCCAGAGACCTGGCTGTGAGGCAGTTCTGTTGACAACTAACACTAACCCAAAGTAATTGATTGGTGGTTTCTAAGCTCTTGATGTCATGTACAGCACCTCTGTGGACTAGCATCCCAGCACCCCACTCCCACCCCCACCTCCACCCACCCAAAGCGCAGCCTTCCTTCGGAGCATCAAGCCCTTCCTCCAGCTCCTTCCTCATTCAAGCCCCAGGACAGGTGAGGAGAGGAAAAGACAGGCTCTAGGAGCTTCGAACAGCTCAGGCCACACCTGTCCCAGAAGCACGCTAAGGCCTCTGACTTCATAAGATAAATTCCATGAAGCCCCGCCTGCTGGGTAGGCGCTATCATTCTCAACATGAGGAAGCTACAGCGGAGAGAGCTCTGAAACATGCCCAAGGGCACACAACACATCTCTGGGTTTCTTAAGTAATTAATCCACGAGCCTACAGAGGGGCCATACTAAATAATGTTGCTTTTCAGAATCATTGCATTTTCTTAAAAAACTTAGAAATTGATTTTAGGGCTGGAATGATGGCTTGGTATTTAAGAACCGCTTGCTCCTCCAGGGGCCTAGGGTTTAATTTCTAACATGGAGACTCACGGTTGTTACAGAAAGAAATAGCAGTTACAGCTGTTACTGTAACTCGAGTCCCAAGGAATCCAGCACCTTCTTTTGACCTCTAAAGCCACTTCACACTTGTAATACACAGGCATACATGTAATTCACACACACACACACACACACACACACACTAATAATAAAATAATTTAAAAATATAAATAGATCTCATCAGGCTGGTGAGATGGCTCAGTGGCAAGGGCACTTGCTTCTAAGCCTGAGGACCCCCTGGAATCCAACCCTAAGAACCCACATGGTACAACAACTCCCACAAGTTGTCCTCCAAACCCCACAGGTGTTTGTGGCAAGCACACACACCACCAATCAATTAAGGTAATAATGTTTTGACTATTTTTCTTCCAATTTTAAAGATAGAGGCTGGACCTGGACTACAACCTTCCGTTTGCTTTATGCTACAGGTATGTACTGAGTTCCTACTGTGTGCCAGATACTATTGTAAACACTGATGGCACAACAGCGCTAGGAGTGTGAAAGTTGCTCAGGACAGTCATTTGTCCTTTGTGATCAGTGCTCTGGAAAAATAGCTTGCTTGGAGATAGAAGGATGGGTGGAGTTCTGAAGGCCTCTGGAGAGGTAAAGGAAGACACAAGAAGAGCCAAGCAGCCACTTTCTTCCCTTCACCCGTGACTTATTTTTCCCCTAACAAAAAAACCAATTTCCTACTAACTATGTTGATTTTTCAGAGGAGTGGCTCATATTTCATAAGCTCCCCTAGTGGAAACCTGACTAGAGTATGTAAAGATTCAGCCCCGGGCTGATGAGAAAGTGGACCTTTACACCCTTAGGTTTAGGTCAGCATTAGCCCACCAGATGTGAGTGACTTTCTCCTTGTGACAAAGTCGACAGCTTCAGTTACTCGTCCAGGTGAGCTTATCCTGTCTGGCACCGTGGGCTTCCTCCCCCTTGAAGGGTTATTTAGAGACATGGCTGACATTTTAAATCACTGTCTCCTTTGGGTAGTTTTATGTGTAAAATTGAACTCCTGCTTTTTACTTAATGGGATTTCCTCCTTCTGTCCTCTCTCTCTCTCTCTCTCTCTCTCTCTCTCTCTCTCTCTCTCTCTCTCCTCTCTCTGCCTCTCTCTCCCTCTGTCTCTCTGTCTCTGTCTCTCCGTGTCTCTGTCTCTCTCTCTGTGTATGTCTGTGTCTATGAGTGTGAACACACTTGCATGCACACGTATGTGGAGGTGAGAGGTTGGCACTGAGTGTCTCTCTCCAACTTACTTTACTGAGACATCATCTCTCACTTACCCTGGAGCTCGCTATTTCGTCTAGACTGGGTGGCCAGCAAGCATCTATGCACCTTTTTGTCTCCGCCCCTATCCCACACTGGGATTATAGGAACCCATCACTGACCATGGCTTTTGGTGTGCATTCACAGTCAGGTCCCCATGCTTGCACCATCTCCCCAGCACCCGTCAACTCTATTCAAACAAAAGTTACTCACTTAGAAATGAACCCCAACAACTCAAAAAGGCCCCTTGATGTTGCTAATGAGTGATATTTACTGGCTGACTGTGGGAACAGGAGGCACACAAGGGTATTCCCCTGTCCATGCAGTGCTGGGACAGTGATGTGTCCTGCTGGGGCCTAGGTGACATGACCAGGTGCCCATTTTAGAACTTCCCAAACAGCTGCGTCCCTTCCTGGAGGAGGAGGATTGCTGGGTCTAACGGGAAATGTAAGTACCTTTGGGAACTTGTACGGGGGTAAAGGTGAACATGATGAAGGTGCACATTACATGCATATGTGAAATTGCCAAAGACCGACGAGTTCTACTGATGTATAGCTTACGCAGAGACAAGTGTGACTCAGCGGACTTTTATAAATAGACCCTCTCCATTTACAGCTGACTAAGACAAGAAATAAAGTATTTCCAACTCATGGATTTTTCCCTTCTTTCTTATCCACATCACCAAACCCCATGCTCTTCCCATTCCCACTGATTTCCAGGTTTTTCTTTGTTTGTCTTGCTTTGCTTTGCTTTGCTTTGCTATGTAGCCCCAGCCAGCCTTGAACTTGCTTTGTAGACTAGGCTGGCCTTGAACTCATAGACACCCTCTTGCTTCAGTTCCAAACTTCTGGCTCCACACTCTTGCCTTGCAATTATCATATTTTTTTGGAGCTTTGGTGTCTGTCTCAAACACCATCCATCAGGCCTCTCCTCGTTTATTTAGCTGGCCGTGCCTGTTGTCCCTTCCCCAAATGCCACAAAACCAGATTGCTATCATCTTATTTTAATTCTAGCCAATGTGGTGCATAAAAATGATTCATCTATGGTGCTTTCGGTTTATGTGCATCTAATTAATGAGATGAAATCATGTGCGGCGTCTTCCACAGCCATTCAGTTTTCATGGGAGGATTGCCTGTGTCCGTTGCCCAGTACGCCTCGTTAGATTCACACTTTGTGGTTTCCCCACTGCCATCTGCTGTGTAGCTACAGGCACTGCCTTTCCTGCTCCTCTCCTTCTCTTATCTGTTCTCATTTGCTCTGTTCTTGTGTCTCAGGCAGTCTTGTGGCAGCTGCACCCCACTGTGGACTGAGCGGTGTTTGCAAATCCACATGCTACAATTCTGGGCTGTCTGTGTGGCCGAATTTGAGGAATAATGTATTTAAGGGGTAATTATGGCTACGTGAGGTCCTTAGAGTGAGACCCTGACCCTATGGGACTGGGGTTCACATGTGAGTACCTTTATGTGAGGGCAAAAAAGAAAGGGGGCCCTTGCACAGGCTGGGAAAAGTGCCGCCATCTCCTGTTGGTACCTGAGTTTAGACATCTAGTCTATGAGTTTTTTGTCATGCCATCCGGAAACCACTAAAGGCACACACTGGACCTGCCTCAATCTCGACTTCCTGTTTAGAGCTTTCTCTTGAATTTGACATTTCTCTCCCCAGCTGCCACTTGGATGCTTGCCCTGACATCTGAAAGATACTTCAAGTGTCAGCTGTCCCAAATGGAGTTCAGTTCCCCCGACAACACCTGCTCTATTCACAGCTTTGTGTGCCCATGAGCTGTGATTGCTTAGGTCAACCTATCCTGAAGGCACCATTTACCAGACATGCCCTTGCCTTCCTACTCCCGCCATTCCTGTCGCTGTCGTTGCCTGATACCACCTTTCCTCTGTGTCTCGCCTGGGTGCCTACAAGAGCCTCCCTAAGCCTGGCTTTTAATACTCTAGAATCTGTTTTTTTGAATTGCAGCAGATTATTCCCCTTTAGAAAAAAAAAATATGATCTTGTCTCTCCAGCTTTCAAAACGCTCTCACGGCCCCTGTCTCCTTCAGAGTAAACCCGAGGATCCGCCCTGATCTCTCGTGCTTCTATCAGCCCTCCGGCGTGCTGGCTAACGCGTCTCCGTCCACAGGGGCAGTTTGCTGTTCCCTGCACACGCATGACCAGTCTTAGAGGGTTTGCATGGGCCATTCCTATTGCTCAGAGAGTTCTCTGACTTACTCCTTTAGCTCCCTCCTTCACCCCTCCTGAGTTTGCATCTCTGTCACCTTCTCATGTAACCCACATGGACCAGTGCACGGAAGATTCCAAACCTTCTTCTTTGTCCCCAGCTCCTTTTCCACTCTACACTGACCTACGCTCCTTGCCTTCTGTAAACTGCTAAATTTGTCACCTCTTAACAAGCTATAGAGCTGTTCTCTGTTGCTCTGAGTCCCTAACAATGTTTAAGCATATGAGATGTTATTTATTTAGTAACCAAATGAGAGAATACACTTAAATATGTCAATGGATGAATCAGCCGTTTCCTTTAAGTTTCTGTGTTTGGGATCAGACCTAGAACCACCCTCCATGCAGTCCACATGCAGTGACAGCTCAGCCATATATCCTCTCAGGCTATGGCTGCATTTGCTACATTTAGACTTTTAATCTGCTTGAAATCTATTTATGGTGTGAAGTCTATCTTCCAGTCTCTTTCTACTGATTCACGTCTAACATTTTATTTGCTCGTTTTTGAGACAGAATCTTACACTACAGCCCAGGTTGGCTTGGAATTCACAACCTCCTGCCTTCTCAGCATCTCAAGTTTGGAATTTATACATATGTCACCCTATCTTTAATTATTTCTCTCCTCAATTTTTATTTTACTTAATTCTATTTCTGGATGTCTTCTTATTTTCAATGACCTGATTATTTTCTAACAATGCAGCTGACAAACTATCTTAATTATATTAAAAGCATGCACCCTTTTATAAAATGA
This sequence comes from Acomys percivali, assembly GCA_907169655.1. Lineage (NCBI taxonomy): Eukaryota > Metazoa > Chordata > Mammalia > Rodentia > Muridae > Acomys > Acomys percivali. Next base: position 83,204,120 of record OU015746.1, on the reverse strand, counting down.
AATTCTAATTTCTAGAATGTGATCTCTTTATTCTCTTTATTTAAACTTTCAGAAAAATCTCCTCTCACATTTATCGATCTGCTGCATTTTCTCACATCTAATTACTTTTTACTCAGGGCTCTGGCAGTGGCTCCTCTCTCAGAAATCCCTCCGCTACACTCCTTTGTGGGGTTTTGACAGTTTGGAGTGGAACACACTGCTAATTCTCTTCATTCAAGAATCTGAGAGGTCTTTTCTGAGCTCGGTGGTGACCGCATGCCCTAAGGTTTGTTCTCTTTATTGTCTAATGGACCATGGCTGCAGTTTTCATTTCCACTATTTTCAAGACTTATTTAGATTAATGCTCGTTAATGTCCCATAAATGCACTTATTGTTACTTGAACATCATTATATTATTCCAAATACCTATTATTGTAGCTAAAGGATGCTATAAATTTTACAATTTTGAAAGTTTTCTTTTCTGAGAGTTTTGTTTATAGAGTGGCCATTTTCTGAAAACAACCCAAAGAAAGTTGGGACGAATGCATTTTCACTCTTCAGAAGAACAAGGTATGAGATGTGTCTACTAGACAGAGCTGGACCATAACCCTGTCCACTTGTTCCATCTCATAGTGATGCTTGAGTCTCCAAGAGATAAAGGAGAGAGTGACTAATGATGCGACTCCATTCTGGCACTGCTTGAAACACTGGAATAAATCCATCCTTACCCAACATGTCAAAATTCAGAAGGTCTGAGCTCTACTTCTTCTGTCTGCCGTTTCTCTCCCTGACATAATCTCAGAGGACTCTTTGAAGGTGGGCACTCAGCAGGCCTCACCAAGCTGAGACAGGTGGTGAACTTGCTCTCCTTCTGTTCCTCTTTCCTTGATGCACCAGGCCAAGGCTTGGAAAGATCCTCAGGTGGCCAGTGCTAGCCTAAAGTCTTCCCGTTTCCCTGTGTCTAGTCGTTTCCTTTTTGACTGGCATCTCACTGTCAAGGCACACATAGCTTCTAGTCATCCATCTGCCACGCTCACCTGGGACTCACAGGCTTTACTCGATTCATTCACTGAGATCACAGCTTCACTGATGTTCAGAAGGCCACACTGAATTCTCCAAGCTCTGTGGGTGGGTTTTCAGGAACTGTGTAATAAGTAGAGGTCACAGGTTTTTTAAAAGACAAAACATGAGACTTTGTAGGAAGTGTAATTGACAAGGCCTCCCAAGGTCATCAAAGGAAGCTCAGAGAACCTGGCTGTGATTCTTGCCTTTGTGTGCACTGGACTCAGTCCTCACAAGAAACTCTGGTGGTCAGTCAACATGGCATCAAGGACTCAGGAGAAGCACTGTCCACATCTTAATCCCAACCTTGCTGTCCAGTTACTTCAGAAAAAGTTATTGAACATCTAGGACATCAAATTTGTAGGGTGGTTTGATGATACTTTTTTTTTCCCGAGGTTGATTAAAATAATCCGTATAGCTGAAACGTACTACGTACTACTTAATGGCTATACTAATGTGCTCCCTACAGTGGTGGCCATAGCTGTGCTTGGTATTTGGGAAGCTTTGGAATCCAGAGGATTTGGAGTAACATCATTGACTATTTGAGCATGTTCTATGTGGATTTAGTGAGCAGGATCTTCTTTCATCTTGAATTTTCAATTTCCAGAAGGAAAGAGTGGATGGAAGGAAGGAAGGTAGAGAAAGAAGAAAGGATGGGAAGAAGAAAAAAAGAAAGGAAGGAAGAGAAAAGGGAAAGATTTGCACTGTTAGGAGAGAAAACATCCTCTACCAAACAGACCCAGCTACATCGTCACTATGTCCACCTTGTTCTGAAAGGTCAATGAGATTAAAGAGCCAATTACAGAGCACAAGGTGGGCCACCTTCCGTTGTCACCAGGGATGAGTCATGTCCCGGACGACTTTTAAGAACCTGCGTGATTTTGTGTTTGTTTCACCAGGGTAGATTTTAATGTCTTGCATAATTAAACACAAGAATTAGCACCTGTAAATTCAAACCAAACAAGTGATTCAGCTTCAAGATACACAGATAGATGATAGAAATGCTATCCTCTGCCTTTCTGTCTCTAGTCCCCTGCTCACCCCACTGAGCCTGCTACCCAAGCAGGGCAGAATGTCCTTGGCATATAATAAGTGAGTTGGGGCAGTTAATGAGGTAATTGCAGGCTAAGTATATTCCTCGAGAATCAGAGATAAAAAGTTTCCCAGCATATTTTTCCTATGTACCCTTTTTTCTTTTCTATTTTTTTATTAAGATCTTATTAGTTTGCAAACCAGCTAATTACAATTCCTCCAGGCTAAATAACTTTGCAGTTGGCACTGTAATAGTGGTTCAGGCTGAGAGGGCAGGTTCTGGCTTTTTTTTCTCTCTCTCTCTGCCTATTACACACATTGTTTTAGGTAATTAACATCCACTTTGCAGGGGCAGCTCTGACGCCTTGCTGTCTGAACGGTGTCTGGCTGACAGCCTCCGAGACAGCCCTGCTGAACTTCTTGCAAAATCATATGATATTATTATATAATTCTCCCCTGATGAAAGATCAAGAGGGAATTTGCACACATCGCTCTGTGTGAGCTTTTGGATCTACACACACACACACACACACACACACACACACACACACACACACACACACACAGAGTGGCTTTTTGAGGTAATATTTTTTCCAGGAAGACGGGGCTTGGCGTCTGGAGCAAAGGTAAGGGCTGGGTGTAAGTTCCAGCACTACTCTCACCAGCTCAGATAAGAAAACTTGTGGGTCATTTTTGATCACTTAATGTTCCCAACTTTATCTGACTGGTTGTTTGACCTGAGTTGATTTTTTTTTTTAACCAAATTGACTTCTTCTTCTTGAGCTGATGAAACTTAGGCAAGGATATTTCAAAAGCCTCCGGACACTCTTGGGGGGGGGGGGTTATCTTCCCTTTAATCACCATTTTAATTAAGAATCTAAAACTTCCAGCTATGGTTTCATGGGTCTAATGAAGACCTCTTGGATTATTGTCACATGGCTTTGTATTATGTACTTTGCTGCTCCTTGCTCCTCTCTCCACGTCTTTGCTCCACATCTTCTCATGAGACTGACATTCTGCGCACTGCTGCAGGTCTATGCCATGTGGAGTATTGGATAACAGACTTTTCCCTAAATCAATCAACAGTTGGGGCTCGATTGGAAGTATTCCTAAATCACCTTGCAGTTGGTTGCATTCAGAATTGGCTGAACCCCACCCCCTAGGAAATTGCCTGCCTCCCAGCTTCTATTCATTAAAATTAAAAAAAAGTCCTTTGCAACAGGAACTTCATGACATACAACCAACATTTCATGAACAGAACCAGTCTCACACTCAATATTTCTTCCACATGTGACATCTAGAAGCATCGTTAATTGACAATCATGTACGTCTTCTTTCCTCCTAAGCTGGCAAGCCTGTTAATCTGAAGTGACATGGGATGACTCTACTGTCTTCCCCCCTTCACTTGTTTAAGTTTTATGGGGAGTTAACTTGTAAGTCTCCACTCTCTCCAAGCCTTGGTCTTCTCAGAAACATAAGTCACACCATCTCAGGATAGAGTTATGCTACTCGGCTAGCCATGAGCCGGAGCCTGCTGACTCTCGTGGTGGATATATCGTGGTGACTAAGTGTGGGCAGTGGACAGCAGAGCCTTCGTGGCTCCTTTTGGAAAAACCAAAGGACCTTTGGGTTGCAAACAGCAGATGAAAGGGCATAGAGGTCGGATCAGGGGCAAAGAGGAAGCGTGGCAGATGAGAGCAGATTCGGTGGGAGCAGGGCCCTGCCTAAAAAAAAAAAAAAAAAAAAAAAAAATGATGCTACAGAATATGTGCACAGCACAGCTGCATCAGTGTCTCACTCTAACCAGGCAACAAGAAGGAGCATCCAGTAACAGTCCAGGAAACAGACCAGAAACAGAGCCAGCTGGACCTTGACAAACTCCCATAGTTAGTAACTGACAGAGGAGAGTTTTGAACTTAAGTTCTGGTGTCTTTTTCCCATAGGCCTTGTACAACCATGCCTTCCTTTCCCAACTTTCCCCTTTGGGCTTATAGGGCTGGAGAGCAATTTTAGGGGTACAGTGTAGAGGCTGGGTTGACGCCTGTGATTTCGTAGCTTCCCAAAGGGAATCCAGTTTACTTCTTCCCTCCAGTCTTCAAAGCTGAGCACAGCTCAAACAGCAGAGGCCCCCTCTTTTTGCAGAATGTTCCCTTGTTTATGTTTGAGGAGCTGCAAAAGAGCATCCCGAGAGGCAGAAGTGGCCTACAGATGTGCGATGTTTGGCTTTGCAGTTCTGGACCACAAAGTGTGTTTTTAAGAATTAAACTATTTGCCAGCATTGAGAAGCCATGGTTTGTATACTCTCTTCGTTGTTACTGAAGACCAGCTGCCTCAGTCAATCCTCCTTCTAAGATAGAAAGATGAAAATACATAAATAGACAAGTAAATAAACAAATAAATGCTAGACTTTAGAAATACATCTTTTGGTGACCTTGAAGAACTGTGTCTTCCTTCTTTTGTGCTGCTGCAACAAAATACCACAAACTTACAAACAACAGAAATGCGTCTCATCAGTTGTGAGGCTGTAAACACCCAACTGCTCTAGGCAGAGGAGTGTCCAGGGAAGGCTGGTTCACAGCAGACTGCATTGGCGGTCTGGATGTTCTCAGTGAGAGAAGGCAGGGGAAGTCAAAGGGATGCAAAAGCCTGTGTTCTCTCATGCTGCAGGAGCGGAAAGGAGGGGACTTCACTCTTTCCTGTCCTCTTATGGGTCTCTGACTCACTGAGAAGAGGAGAGCCTTCCTGAGTGGTCCCTTTCCCAGAACCCTCACCACAATCAGGTTGTAGTAAGCTGCTAAAGGAGGTGGGGCCTAAGGGGCCTGCCCCTCATGCTTGGCCAGGTCCTTGGCTGCCTAGGTGCTGTTCATGTTGTAACTCAAGAGCTGAAGCCTGCAGAACTTTAAAGAGTCTCCCAGGCTGGAGAGTCAAAAGGTAACACTCAGGGTGACCCGGGCAGTGAGGATTTCAAGAGCCAAAAGAAATACAGAGAGGTGAGCCTGACACTCGGGGCGGTGCCAATTTGCAAGCGGCGAGAACCAAAGCACTTAGAAAGCTCCTGAGTCTTGTGGATGTGAGAGCTTTAAAAAAAATGTAATTAAAGAGCCACTAAAGACAGGCCCTGTGAATACCAGCATCTAGAGCTGCAATTCCCAAGGAGTCACATATGCTGTAAGAAGAGCAAGCAGAAGCAGGTCTATGTCACAAAGCCTGAAGCCAGCCGCACAAAGCCCACTGGGAAAATGTGCTCTGCCCCACTCCATTGACTTTCCAGAAGGATTGCTTCCCTCTGTGGGGAGGGCTCAGCACACAGAGACACTTAGCATTTTATCTGCGCCCCTTGGGCACAGGCTGGGTTATTAGGAGGGAGGAGGGCAGAAGATAGAGGATCAGAGAACAGGGTCATAGATATGAAAGCATCTGGAATGCAGGGACACTGGTCTTTCCACCTCCCTTCACCCCACCCCACCCCAAGGCAGGGGCTCACAGAACCTGTGTCTCCTCAAAGGCGGGCTGTCCCAGGGCTTAGTCTCTTCCTTGAGAGTTCATGGTAACTCACTGTGTGGAAGCTGCTCGGAAATGCAGCTGGAGCCAGTCACAGCACACAGGCAATGCTTCAGTCAGTGCTGCCGCAGACTTCACAGCCAGTGTGAGCTAGAGAGGTTCTCATTGCATAACGTCCTCCTAACTCACATCCAGTGACCTCACACAGGTAGCTTGCTATCAGCCATGGAGCTTGACAATACCGTAGATCATACGAGACTTGAGGATTATCCCAGTACATGGTAATTTTTAAATTTATAACTATATTAAAAGCAGAAAAGTTACTTTATACTCATATGCATACTTAGGTTGCACACACCTAAATTCACAACCCATACATATACACATACATAATGTGCACACATACAAACATGTATGCATGCATCATATACACATGCACAGAATATATATGTGCGCACATATAGACACACATGCACACTGCACACATACACA
>OU015746.1:83186970-83198044 GCA_907169655.1 Acomys percivali | reverse complement strand
GCAGGGGGAGAACGTCCAGGCCAGGAGCAGCCTGGGTTACATGATGAACCGTGTTCCCATAGATAGATAGATAGATAGATAGATAGATAGATAGATAGATAGATAGATAGATAATGGATGGATGGATAGATGATAGATAGATAGATAATAAATGGATGGATGGATGGATGGATGGATAGATGATAGATAGATAGATAGATAGATAGATAGATAATAAATAGATGGATGGATGATAGATAGACAGACAAATAGAAAGATAGATAGATAGATAGATAGATAGATAGATAGATAGATAGACAGATAATATTTTGTGATCCTAACTTTGCAGTGCTTTATGAACTGACAGGTATGATAGTGACTAGAGGATGCAGGGTCACTTTTCAATGGACAGTGTGACTCCAGTTGCTGAAGCCTCATGTTTCCAAGTGCACAACGACTAAAACAAGATGCTAGACACTGGCGAATCCAAGTTCAAACCCAGGTTCATTGATCAGTAGCTGTGTGACCTTAAGGAAGTTACCTAGCCTCTCTGGGCTCTGCTTTTCTTATCCATAAACTGATGGAAGAAGATAAAAATACCTAGCACACAGAGCTGCTGTGAGACCGTGTTGTGACGGTTTCTGTCATTAAGTTAGTGTGACATCAAGGGCTTCATTAATTCTGATTGTCCACGATTCCTCTTTGGATTCCCACTGCTCTCAGAAAACATGTAGAATGTGTCTGCTGCTTGAAGTTATAGTCTGGTCAAGGTTCTGCATTTTTCACTTGCAAACTTTCATTTTATAGAAATTCAGACTATAGGTATGACTTGCTTAATAAACCAAGCCCGTCTTCTGGACAAGTTACAAGCTACTGTGGAAATGAGATAGAAGAAGAAGAAGAAGAGGGGCTGGAGAGATGGCTCAGCGGTTAAGAACACTGTCTGCTCTTCCAGAGGTCATGAGTTCAATTCCCAGCAACCACATGGTGGCTCACAACCATCCATAAAGTGATCTGATGTCCTCCTCTGCCTGCAGATGTACATGCAGGCAGAGCGCTGTATACATAATAAATAAATAAATAAATCTTAAGAAGAAGAAGAAGAAGAGGAAGAAGAAGAAGAAGAAGAAGAAGAAGAAGAAGAAGAAGAAGAAGAAGAAGAAGAAGAAGAAGAAGAAGAAGAAGGAGAAAATATATGTCTTGCCTTAAAGCAATGTCAGCTGCCTGGAGATGGGACTTTTTCTCATGGGACCAATGCATACTCCTAGAAGTGTGTCCTCTGATGACCACATGCCAGATACATGAAGGCTGCCTACACCACTGGGATCAAAGTCTTGTCCCCTGGGGAAAGTGTATAGATAAACATCTTTTTCCATTAAAAAAAAATCACTAAAAGCAATAGAATTCCACTATTTTCCTGTCTTCGCACCATCCTAGTTTGGCTTCATCAGTAACATTCCCATGATGCATTCTGGTTTTCTCTGAGAGCATGAAGGACCTTCTGAAGGCTGCACCATGGCTAGGTGAGTACATTCTGGACATGCTCCTTTAGCCAGGACTTCTGATAAGAATGTGGCTTTGTGGTACGAGCAGCTGCAGCGGATAACTGCCCTTTCATTGTCATAGGAGTCATCTCTTTCATCCATTCATTTAGATCATTTTCATTGAGCATTCCTGCAACAAACGCTGATCATGAGGAACAGCCCAGAAAACCTGCCATTGAAGAGCCTGGTGGAAGAGAGGATAAATAGCTTAACTCCAACGGGAAGCTTACCATGGTGCTGGTGTGCACAAGCTTGGTGTTGAGTAGGGAGGAAGAGAGATTCCCATTTCCTGTGGAAGTTAGGGAGATGTCAAGGAGAAATTGGCCCCTGGGATAGACCTTCCTTGGCAGTAGAGGAACTTACACGTCAGAGAGGAGAGCATCAGCTGCAGCAGAGTGGAAGGAAAAGGTAGGGCGGGGGGAGGGGAGAGCAGCCAGGTGTCTTCAATCACAGCATAGCACTGACCAGCTAGTTCCTCATACCTAGCCAATCTTTCCTTCATCAAGGCCCTGCCAGCTGCTAATCTTTCTGTCTCTACTGTTTAGTTTTGTTTTTCAGAATGTACTTTGATGGCCATAAATATGTGGCTACCTTTCACATTGGTGGTTTCTCCTCCTCTTCCTTCTTCTCCTCCTCTTTCTTGGCTCCATAATCCATTTTCAGGGCTGCATAATATTCTGTTCTCTGGCTCCATTAGAATGTAGTTAACTGCTTAAGGGCATCTTGGTTGTTTGCAAGTTTGGGCAACAATGAATAAATCTTCCATCACCATCCCCATCTAAGCTTTTGTGTGGACATAGAGTTTCAACCCCTCTGGGAAGACTCCACAGGCTCTAGTTGCAGGATCATATGGTAAGATCAGCCTTTAAATTTTACTTGGTAATATGTAATTGTGTTTAAATAGCATGTATATATAACACAGAAATGTCATGTGTAAGTTATATATAAATTCATTTTTTAAAAAAAAACAGCAGTGGTATTTCATTGGAGAGTACCTCAAAAGCCATCCAATAAATCTCCCTCTGCTATGGCCAGCTCTGTTTCAGACCATTCCATGCTCGCCAGGGTTCGTAGCAATGCTGAGCCACTCTCATTTTCCTTTGACATAACAGTTCTCAGACACCTTGTATATCAGATCTGTATGGAAGGCTTGGCATCACTCATAGTGCTGGGCTACAAATGCAGCATTCTTGGATTTTTCAGTTTGCTTTCTGTTGCTGTGATAAAGACCATGACCAAAGGCAACCCAGAGAGGAAAGGGGTTGCTTGGCTTACATAATCCCAACCACAGTCCATCATCCAGGGAAGTCAGGGTTGAACTCAGTAGTCAGGGACGGCGGAGGAGTGCTATTTACTGCCTTGCTCCTCATGGCTTGCTCAGTTTGCTCCCTTATACAACCCAGGGCCACCTGCTAAGGGGTGACACTACTCACGCTGGGCTGGGTCCTCCCACATCAGTAAGAAATCGAGAAAATGTCCTCACAGACTTGCCTACAGGCCACTCTGGTTGGACACATTTTCCCAATTGAGACTCTGATGGCTCTAGAGTGTATAAGTTGACAATAAAACCAGCCAGGATGCTCCATCTCAGTGGTCTGAGTGTTCCCATCTCCGAGCTGACACTGTGATGGGTCAAGGGGCCGCGCTCTGAGAATCTCTGCCTTCAGCAGGTTATGTAGAACAATGCCCTGAGATAGAGTTCAGACTTGGGAGGGACATTGTCAAAGCACTCAGGGACTAACCTGCTATGTCTTTACTATCTCTATGAAAAGTTGGCTTACACACGGTCTGATGCTCATATTGAATGGTTGGGACTGGTGGCCGGTCCCTTGCACTCTCCTTTTGATAGCTTGACCCTCAGTCTAATCTATAACGTGGCTGGCTGGTGGACTAGAAAATGAAGAAGTGAGACTCCAGCACCTGCCACTGCCGAAGACAGGAATCCTCGCTTCAGAGTGACAGCAGAGCCACACAATGGGGTCATGTGCGGAGTCAAATGGCTAGAGCCACCTTGTCTGGCACACAGAGAAATCAGACAGGTGTGGTGAGATGTGGCCTTAGAAATGGGGTAGGGGCTTGGAAGTGTGTAAGGATTTTCTCTCCTCTTCTCTTCTCTCAGCCAATCATCCTGTGATCTAGGATGCCTTCCCTCCCAGCCTTGGAAGACCCAGAGCAGAGTCCCTTGGGCTCAGACAGTTGCAGAAAGTAGGTCTGGCTTCAGCTTGTGCAAAGAAACAGCTAGAGGAAAGCTGGGATGGCCTGAGAGCTATTCTGAGTCTAATTACCGCAGGTGGGACAACACCTGCGCTGTTTGATGAAGCATCTAGTCATAGCAGGTCGCTCTCCTTCATTGCTGGCAGGAAGCATCTTTGACAGTTGTCATATGACTTGCAAGTCCCCTGTTGGGGGTAAGAGGAAACTGAGTTTTGGGGTTGAGGTTCCCCTTCTGCCTTCAAGCAGCCATAGTGCCCTGAGTGGCCTGGCATCTGGTACCTGAACACCAGAGGGCGCCGAGGCACCAGCTCATTCCCAAAGGGCTCCTTACACCAAGGGTTCTGCAAGAGGCAAGCTTGACAACCACAGACTCAAGGGTGGAAGCAGCAGGCTGAAAAGGACTTTATATGCACTCGGAATCGCCACTAATCTTCAATAGCTTTGCCCATGGTAGGAAATGGAGACTCACTGCTTATGGCTTTCCAAACCTATCCTGTTTTCACCAAAGCTCAAACTTGCTTTAAAGTGGCCTTGAAAACGAGAAAACGTGGTAGTGACAGCTCAGGTGAATGCTATGGTGGTTTGTGTTGCTATCTGGCTGTTAGCCATTCCATGTTGGGACTATCTGGGTGTCCACAGTATCCATGGGCATGATGTTACCTGATTTTAAGTTAGTTATCATCAAAAGCATTTAATCTTTTTGTTTGAAGCAAAACATAAGTAACATTTACTATTTAGAGTGAGCCTTCCATATTCATGGGTGTGTGTCTGTGAGAGAGACAGAGAGACAGAGAGACAGAGAGAGAGAGAAATTCATACAATCCAAATTGGCTGTGAATGTATAAAGCTACAAAGTACCTGGATTACTGGCAGACATCACCATGTCTAGTATATTTATGTGTGCTGATTGTCTGTATACATATGTGTATATATGTATGCATAGTCACATATTGAACAGCATCTAACCTGTTAGGGTGTGGGTTTGTGTTGCCACTAGTCTGTAGCAACACAGAGTACCAGCTTTTTACACAGACAGCATTTACATGGTATCAAGGATCACTGTGATCAAAAGTGCACAGACGGATGTGTACAGGTTGTAGGCGGACACTACACCTTGTTATAGAAGCAACCCAAGTATCCATTGATTTGGGTACCAGGATGGATTAGAGTGGTCCTGAGACAAACGCCCTTAGATGCTGAAGGATGACTGCATTCAGCACATACATGCACCATGAATTGTATTGCCTGAGCTAAGTGATTTACTTTCTTGTCTAGCTTTACCAAAGCCCTCAAAGAGAGAGAAAGAGAAAGTTTTACAAATAAGGTTCAGATAGGCTGAGGGGAACAAATCAGCTGGGAAGAGGTGATGCACAATGGAAAGCCATCTCTATCTGGAGGCAGCTGAGGCTCCTGCCCTTAACCTTCATGAGGGTAGCACGGGCTGCCTGCCCTTTCCTTCCGACTGTCTCTGCTCCCCCAGCAGGTGCGCTATGGAGGGCCCACTCCACCTTGGCAGAGATGTAGCTGGGGTCTAGCATGGTCTTGGCCTCTGTACCCACAGACTGAGCATAAACAAAGCAACCATTGCCAGTTGATCACAAAGGGGCTACAATTCACAGAAGTACGCACTGGAGAAAGGCAACCTAGGGCAACTTAGAAGGCTTCTTCTGCCCTCATGATCACAAAACGAGGAGGTGATTCTCATCCAAGTAGTAGAAAATGAGAGTGGGGGGGAGAGCTCCTCCATTGTTTGTTCCTTTTTCTTTGTGCACAACTCCGGGTTTGCTGACCCTTTAAATGCAGCCCCTTTCCATTCTGCAGCAAACGCCGGGAGGCACTCAGGACAGAGTTTACTGTTTCCATCCTGCTAAAGATAAAAAGCACAGGTCTGTACAGCTCAGGGACTAGCCAAGGGCCACGGACAAGGTTGCAGGGTAAATTTAACAGGATTGTCACAGGATTAAAGGATGCAGGTCATGGGTGAGTTGACAAGATGACTGGCACGCAGCAGGCTCTCAGAAGCTACTTAGTGGAAATGACAGGGAAGGGCTTGCACTCCGTCTTCCTCCAAGCATGGGCCTGCCACTGTGTGGCCCCAGGGTTTGCCCTATGGGAACCTCGCAGGGCTCACTCTTTCCAACTGGCATCCAGTAGGCTCACTTTTAAATACTCGTGTTTTCCAATCCTCTCTTGAACTCGTGGCTTTAACTTTATTTGCTTAGCATAGTCCTTCCTAACATAGGTGAGCGGTACAATTCAGGTTACACCTAACACATCCACCACGGGAGTGAGTTGTCTTCATACTCTGAAGGAGAAATCAGGACGGGGCAGGAAATGTCACCCAAGTACCTACTCACACAGGGCTCTTTGCTGCTATGCTGACCTTAAAATCTGAAATGCTAGTGACACAGAGTCGTGTGGTTCAAAGGGATCGATGAAGCAAGTATACTCCAGAGCCTCCCAGAAGGCATCCTGGGGAGTCAGGCTGTGGATTTAGGATATGACTCTGGGACTTAGGCCTTTCCTTTGATTCTGTACTTCTGTACCAAATGTGCAGTATCTGTGTCGTTTTGATCACTGTGAAAAGGAATTATAGTATACTTCAGAAAAGTGACCATTTCCCATAAAGCAAGAAGGATTTTTTTTTTCTGTACACCATGGATTGCCTTCTGACCACGATAGTAAGCAGTTTCCTGAGCATCTGCTTTGCGCTAGACACAGGCTTAAGATTTGATCCCATCATTAATTCCTACAAGCTTGTAAGATGGCCATTATGACCCATATTCACAGCATAAGGGGTACAACAGGGACAGAGCTTAGTGATGACTCTGTTATCCCGTGTTCCTGTCTCAGATCCGGTGAGGTAGGCTTGACATCTGCCACTCTTGACCCACCATGCCATGGCTGCTGCTGCTGCTGCTGCTGCTGCTGCTGCTGCTGCTGCTGCTGCTGCAAAGCTTTCTCCTCTGAGCCTCACTTGACAATGGGCCGGACGGTCGGTTCTCACTGTTCAGTGGCAGAAGCCATTTTGAGGTTTGCACTGTCTGCCTGTACAGCCTCACAGCCATGGCCAAGAACCAGGCCCTTCCACCCTGCTCCCTAATCACTGGGAACACTGCCCATAGTTAAGTCAGATAAAGTCAGGTTAAAAGCTGGGAGCAGAAGTCATGGAACATGCCCAGAGCAGGCCGCATCTGCCCAGGAGGCCGTGGCCTTTGCAAAGGAAGTGCCTGTCTGCCGTCTGCCGGGCTTCCCCGCACAGGGTGACATCAGAGAGGCCCAGCATCTGATAGTTACCCACTCATCCTGCTGCCAGGTGGAAGGCAAAACATAGTTAGAGTTTAGTGAGCTCAATCTACTCAATAATAAAAATAATAATGGCCCAATTAATAGCAATCCTGTGCACTTTTATGAATGCTTTCATCTGAGAATCAAAGTGGTTTGGAGGAGCCACCGTCATTAGGCTGATTTTACTGATGAGGAGAATTGACATAAAGAGGTTAAATGACTTGCCCAAGGTCAGAATTTGAGTCGGTTCTGGAACCCAAGAGAATGCCTGCTCAGCCAGGCTTTCTCTCTCTCCTCTCTCTCTCTCTCTCTCTCTCTCTCTCTCTCTCTCTCTCTCCCTCTCTCTCTGGCATCTTTGTGTGGCATCTTTCATCAGAGAATCCTAAATTAATCTCCCAACAATTATCACCATTCATCAGTGGCCAAAAACCAAAAAAAAAAAAATCTAGTCTGGCTTGCCAAGCTTTGGAGGCCTCTGTCCTGTGCTGCCTGCTCCCCCTTAGGGCATCAGGAACCGTTGGAGCAGAGCAGGGGACACCCTGAGCCAGGAGCAGAGTCCGTAGTCTGGCCATCAGAGGGACTAAGGCAGCAGGCGGACTCTCCACAGCCATTTCCCGTAGCTGCAGGTTATCCTGGCAAGTCTAGCTTTGAGTGTATGTTTCTCCACTGGTTTATTCCAGAGGAAATAAATACAGACAGCATGGCTTGAGGCAAATAAAATAGACCAGAGTCAGGCGAACTGAGTCTTGACTCTGTGGATGGCCTGCTGTGTGTTTGTAGGTTGCTTTCACCTTGGAATCTCAGTCTTCAACTGAAAAATCAGTGGGCTGGACCTCAGATGCTTTTGAGCTTGATGAAGTCAGTTGTGTGTGCTTTTTTTTTTTTTTTAACCTAAAAATGCTATACAATTGTATTTTGCACACGTGCTTCTTGGTGTACGGTGTGATACCATATACATCATACTTGAAAGACTGAAGAACGAGTGTGTAAATAAATACAGGTAGGAAGAGTCACCCTACCTAGGACACTTGGAAGACACTTCATCAGTAGATGCAATTTTTATTGGGCATAATGTAAACAAAAAACACACATTAAAAAATAAAATATTATCTCTAAAAAGAAAAACAAATGGCTGGAGAGCGCTTGTTGCTTTTGCAAAGGACCTAGTTTCTAGTCTCAGCACCCATGTAGAAGAGCTCAGCTCTTACTCCAGTTGCAGGGAATACAACACCCTCTTCTGGCTTCTGGCGGTACTGCACTATGTGGTGCCCAGACATGCAAACAAAGCACCCACGCACATAAAATAATAAACTAAAGAAAAAAATCAAAAAGGAAAAGAAAGACAGAAAGCTGAAGGGGAGGAGGAGCAGGAGGAGCCGCCTAGGAAACATGGCAGCCTGCTGTGAGCTCAGGCGTTCAGATGCATGTTCCAGGCTTGTGTCTGTCTTCAGACTTAGAAGTCACTTGAGAGTCCTGACAGGACTTGCCTGAGTGCCAGCAGTAGCTGGGATCACAGCATTTGAGCTCGAGGCTATCTGAACCCTGGGCTCTCATTCTCTCACAGTACACTGGGATGTTTCTACTCAGGAGTACATTTTCTCCAGCACGTGGAAGGTAAATGCAGGAGGATCAGGAGTTCAAATCCAGCCATAGCTACACAGCAAGCTTGAAGCCAGCCTGTGCTGCAATGCACCACCTTTCATATATCCAGCAGCAGCAGCAGCGGTAGCTTCCTTCAGTGGACAGCTGGTCTCTTCCTAAAGCCCTGCAGGCTGAGGATCCAAAAGAAACAAAACATGGGCTCAGTGAGGAAAACCAGAGGTGTGCCCTAGCAGCTACCCCCACACCTAAAGACAGGCAGCGACGTGACGCTGCCAGGGTGAGTGGAGCGACAGAGAGAGGATCTCTAGGAGAAGAGCTGTGACCTTCAGAGGACACTGGCAACAGGGTAGAACAGGAAGCCAGAGAATTAGCACCAACTCCTCTAACTTCTCCTTCCTTTCTGCCCCCTTCTCTGTCTCCCTCTCTTTTCCCTCTCTCCCACCCTGTCTCTCCATCTGAGCTCCCCACTGAGCAAATAAGGCAGCCAGAGGGCACCCGAGAAAGCTCTTTTTCCTGGTGAGCCTCCTGGAGCAGAAAGCGGAGTGAGAAAGGAGTAGAATGGGGGTGGGGTAGAACCAGCGAAAGCCCAGTCCTTCAGTGGTGACCAATGCTAGTGGCAAGAGGGGAGGGCTCTGATGGCCGCCGTGGCCCTTTGTTAAGAGCCCTGCGGCAGGGCCTCTGTTTGGACTGTTGAGACCATTTCACAGATCAAAGTGTGGAGATCCAAGGAGGCTGAGAAGCTAACACAACCTCAGCAAGGAACCCCTGAAGAAAGCAGAGGTAGGACGTTTGTGGCTCATGCTGGACTCCGCTGGCATCTTCGTTCCTTCATCCATTCGTTCATTCATTCATTGATTATCTCACTATCAGTATGGTGGCTGTTACATCCCAGATTACATAGTTGACAGAAAGCCGAGGACAACAATTTATTTTTCTTTAGCCACCACATGATGCCTCTTCCAGGCCTTCGATTGTGACTAGTCACTGGCATTTGTTCAGCTCTTACCGTGTGTGAGGGACTGGGCAAACACCTCTCAGCTGCGTTATCTCCTCTAATCCCCGTAATAACTCTTAGAGGGAAGGATCATTTTTATTGTCTCTACTTTACAAACAGGAAACCCGGGCTTAGGGAGATTAAATAACGTGTCCAAAGCCACTGGGTTGGTAAGGGGCGGGACTGAGAGCAGAGCCTGGTCCCTCTGATCTTGGTGCAGGTCGGACTGGCCTTCGGATGGTCAGATGCAGCCAACTCAGAAAGGCCGAGAGACCTCACATCTCGGAATCTTCCTTACCTTTTTTTTTTTTTTTTTTGCAAAGTATCGGGAGACTGGGCCACTTGAGGCCTCCTGGTGTGGCCTACTCCTCAGGACATGGCTTGCCCATACCATGAGAAGCTGGGCTTGTGGTTCTCACAGGATCACTTCAACTTTGAGGAAAATGCAAAAGGCAGGTTAGAACCATAGGAATGACCCCTGTGAGGAGCCTGGAGCTTTTACCCAGGAGAGGACAACTTCCCCTCTCTCCTTTTTCCAAACTCATGGAACCTAATAAACACAAGGGGGTCAGGGCAGTAGCCAGCTAGGAATGGTGCCTCTCAGCTCCTCCTGGCTGGTTGGAGCATCGACGGCAGGCCCACAATGCCAGACTAATGCTCATCTCTTCAAGCAACCCGTGGAAACCCCATTGAAGGCAGATAAAAAAAAAAAAAAAAAAAAAAAACACTTTCCACAGTATCACGTTTTATCTTCCCTTTGTGGGCCAAGGGAATAAAACACGGTTGCCAAACACAAATTAACGTGTAATTATTTTTCCTTGCCTGAATCATTTTCTTTCATGTGTCAGCGCATGCTGAGCAAAGAGCACCACACCTTGGACTTTAATTGTGGTAATCAGGGCTCTGAGCCACAAGAAAGTCTCGGCTAATGCCTCCCCTAGCTCTTGCTTTCAAGTCGAAGCGACTCATTCTTCCACCCTCCACTTCTTTTTAAGAGAAAGAAGCCAATGTCAGGGAGGCCCCAAGGCTGCTGCAGCCAATAGCAGACCTGCTGGGCCACTGGAAAGTGTCCACTCCCCTGAATATAAGCACGCCTATCTTGGACAAATGACTTCGCCTACTCATGGCTGTCATTGTCCAGCCCCTCCCCCATCCCCCATCCCCATTCACTTGCTGACTGTTATCGGTGGCGTAGTAAATTTAGGGCCACCTGTCACTGTATGAAAGCTATGATAAGAAGTGTGTCGTATGGTCCATCCGCAGAGATGCTTTTGACATTTGAGTCACTTGATAACTGTGAGGGAACCAGAGAAAGGAAGGTTTGCTGTAAATCTCTGTCCCAGTGACTATCTCTTGCTCCCCCAAGATCCTTGAAAGCTGATTTTATTCCCCTTGTTTTGTGCAGGGTGTGTGTGTGTGTGTGTGTGTGTGTGTGTGTGTGTGTGTGTGTGTG
>OU015746.1:83173992-83186960 GCA_907169655.1 Acomys percivali | reverse complement strand
GTGTGTGTGTGTGTGTGTGTGTGTGTGTGTGTGTGTGTGTGTGTGTGTGCAGGTGCATGCAAGTGTACACACACATGTGGAAAGCAGAGGACAGTTTGTAGTGTTGCTCCTCAGGTGCTGTCAAGTGCTGGTTACCATTTATAATTTGTTTGTGTATTTATTTATATTTTCAGGCAAGTTCTCTCACCAGCCGGGACCAAAAACACTCTCTCGACTGACCAGTGTCCAGGAATCTGCCTACACCTGCCTCCCCAGCACTGGGATTACAAGCGAGTGCCACAGCTGTGAATAGGTTGTTTGTTTACTGTTTTTAACCTGGGTTCTGAAGATCATACTCATGTCAACAGGACAAACACTTCACTGGCTGAGTTGTTTCCACAGCCTTGAAGCCCAGTTTTAAGTTCTTTTGAATAAGTCTTTTTCTCCCTCTTCCTCAGCAGACACAGGCCACACCCACAGGTATAAGGTAGTGATGTAGTCCCCAGAATCCACCTCTTGGCTTACAGGAGAATCACCTCCTTTTTTTTTCTTCTCAGGCATGGCCGTACTTGGAAAATTTGTGGGGTAATTAACACGCAGACCATGCTTCTCCACTTGCTCAGGTTCTAAAGCCCAGGACACAAGTTCAGCTCTAGCCAGCGGCAATGGGGAGGGGTGGCGAGGTTAATAGCCTTACATTTAACTAAGTAATGTATTAATTGGGGTTCGGTTTTGAACATGAGACAGAAAGGCCCATTGACGCCAGGATGCTTTTACCCTTCTTCTCATGGATCCATTCTGATGTGCCCAGGCCACAGAAGTCATTAGCATGCTAACATCAAGCCTGCCTATTCTCAAGATCAAAGACCGGGTCTCTTCGCCCTTTTTGCAAATCTTATGTTCAAATAAAGGATAGAATTAATTCTCTATACATCCAGTCACTCGTGCGCATTCGACGATTCTTCATCCAGTCACCATTAGGGCTCATGAACTCAATAACTATGGCCCATTCTAAGAACTAGACAAAGAAGAGGAGAGGTGACAGCCAACTGTGGAGGGCGGTGGAAGACAGAAGATGGAGCCAGGGTGGGAACTGTCAGAGCCCTGGAGGGACTGGGCTGCACTGGGCTGTGGTAGCTGAGAGGGAGAAGCTGCCCAGGGATTTGTTGCTTGCACAGGCTAAGTAGAAGCCCTTCCGCTGAGCTGCACTCAGAGGCCAGGCAGTGACTGCTTCCGCTGTGACATCTTCTAATTTATACAAACGGCTCAAGGAAAACTGAGACCATGGAGATAATGTTTGAACCCCACCAGTTCGCGTCAACTCTTTCTACTAAACTTCACAATAGTTTTTCAAATACTAAAAGCTCATATCCTTCATTTTGTAGAAATCATGACATAATCTGCAGGCAAGAGACATGCAAAGTTTGAGACATACTGCTATTGTTTTATTGTTTTCTCGTTCACCTACTTCAGTCTAAACAACCAGTACAACAGTAAATTAAGCCCTAATTTATCCCATTTGCCAATTACCATAACGTAAGTTTCCTAGCCACAGCCATTTTCAAAGCCATTCATGTTCTAGCAGTGAAAGGAACAATGGCATGGCAGTCCATAGACTTTGCATCCTACACATGCTGTGGATGTAAATAGTCTTAAGAGCATTAGGGAATAGTAAAGTGTAATAAAATAATTAGAAAATGATGAGTTTTAAGTCTTTACAGACTTTGTTTTTAATATAATTTATTTAATTATAAGTTTTTATAATTTAATCTTTAATAATTACTGTATTTAGCAACAAGCTCACAAAGCCCTGACAATTTAAGAATTGACTCTCACGGACCGGTAAGGGCATGCTCCGGAGTATGACACTGTTGATGTTGGGGATGCCCATCACTGTGCCCAAAGGCTTGCCCTGGAGTGGCCATGCCTCCCCATATCTGACTAACTTGGATTTTGCCAGAGTCGATATAAGCCATGGGACAATATAAACAGAGTGTGATTCCCAGAAGAACGTCAGGTTCGAAATACTATTGCTGAGGTAGTAATCAGGGGTTACCAGTTTGCTTTTACATGAAATGACTGGCTTGCTGTTTACAGACCCTACTATGTGGCCGGGGCTGGGATGGCTACACACGGCTATTGAGGGTATCTGGAGGCAAGAGAAACTTAGCATTTTCAAAGCAGGTGTGCGGCTGTTGGCTCACTGAACCTTTGGGGGAGCTTCATGAGGATGATGCTGTTACAGCCGTTTTAGAGATAAGGAAAATGAGGCACAGGGAAATTAAGTGAATAATAAAAATGATTATAATTTGAGTGCTCTAGGCCTGAAGTGATTTACAGGCAGCAATCCAGCCTGGCTTGCAGCAACAGCGTGAGTAGGAGCCATTAATGTCTCCTTTGTTTTACTGATGAGAATACTGGGGCTTAGCTAGATCTTGGGGAGCGGGTGGTGCAACATGACCTCTGACCCTGGGAAGTAAAGTCAGGGATTGAAATCAGTTGAGATGTTCATCCGGGAGCAGGGTTCTGCCTGTTACACCCTCACCACCACCACTGCTTTCCTGCACTTGGCTTGCAAGTCTGTCCCCTCCACAGGTAGAACACTGAGACACAGAGTTACGATTCAACCGCTGCACAGAACACCCTCTAAGTCCACTCAAATTGGTTCTTACTCGTTTCTAGACTTCTATCTATCTGGAAGAGTAAAGCCAAACTATGGCCCATCCTTTGTTCTCCCTCGGGCTCTCGATGGCCTCTAGGGAGAAGCAGATCAGCTCTAGAGATGAGTAACCACCCAGAGTGTGTGGAAAGCTGAGGAGAAAGATGCAGCAAGCTCACTGGAAGCCAATGCTAGCCCCGCACCCATCTCTTCAATACCTAGTGGTCTGAGCATGCCTGGCTCCTCACTGAGCTCAGCTCCTCTTCCTTGTAACCACCGGGCCACACTTGGTCCCAAACACTGCACAATTTATGTCTCATCCCAAGGTGTCATAGACAGAGCCAAGAGAGACACATGTGCACAAAGACCACGTGTGTTTTGTGCAACAGATGTGACCAGAAGGTGGGTCACACCTAGAATTTTCAGCTTGCCTCTGTGGAATCTATCTGGTATTACCATGCAAAATATTCATCTCATCATAGATCACTGGGCTCTGTGCCCTTGGGATGCTCAGCTCTGCTCTGACCTTGGACGGGTAAGGCAGCTTCCTGAGCTCTCACAGCCTCCTCTGTGGAACAACGGGGATATAAACTGTGTATTTAAGTCTTCCCCAAGGCTCTCAAAGTCCTGAGGTGGAAATAACTCCCATGCCCATTCTCCAGATGAGAAAACCAATTGTGGAGAGGCTAGAGCATTTGCCCTGACTTACACGGCTGGAAAGCGGCCATCCTACCACCCACACAGAGTCGTTTGTTCTTTGTGTTTCGTCAGGAATGTCCTCCTTCACGGGATGTTCTAGTCAGAAGAAACAAAAGTCTAGAGAAACAAAGCAGATAGCATGTGTATATGTTACAAAGGGGTCATTAGGTTGGTTTACAGGACACCGGCCAGGTAGTCCAACAGTGGCTATCTACACGCTGGAGAGCCTGAGAGCCCAGTGGCTGCTCAGCAGCACGCAGGACCATTGTCTCCACAGCCCAAGGATGGTGTGTGCATCTGGAGGATTCCAAGAGAGCCACTGGTCCTTAGGCGCTTCGGGAAACCAACAAATCTGGGTTCTGGTGTCAGTGAAGGATGGTGGCAGCACTGGTGGCAGCAGGTTAGTGGCTGTCAGTGGCAGGGGGTGGGAGGAGGCAGGAGCAGCCCTGATTTTTCTCAGAATTCTCTCGATCTGTAACTGCAAACTGCTACCCACTTCTGGCGGAAGGGTTTTCCCCTTCACAGACCTGCCTGTCTCTTCTGTGGTCCCAGGTCCAGTTAAGTCGACAGCCAAGATAAGCTGTTACACATGGTTCCTCTGGGCTACTGACGTTCATTTCTAACCTTGACCCCCCCCCCAAAAAAATCAGGAGGCTATAGACGACCAATATCTATAATTCACCCTTTGAATAGCCTCTTTTTTTTTTTTTTCATGAGAATGGACTAGTTTACATTGCTGCAAGCCACAAAATACTTCAAAATGTGCTTTCTCATTTGAGATGGGCTGATGGCTCCATATTTGTTTGTTAACCATAGGATTTACAGGTCTCTCTGGGCTCACTGACTCTGTCTTCTTTGGGTCTATTCTTATGTCAAAGCTCCATTCACATTTGATTATCCAATTGCCATGTTGGATTGACACTGTCACTGGATACTGGCATTCTGTTGAGATAGTCTAGTTTATATGTTTATGTTTATTGTTATCATCATCATCATCATCATTATTATTATTATTATTAATGAGGACCCTGTTCTTTGGGCACTAATGAGTACAAACCCAAGCCCTGTGGTTCAAAATGTCCACTTCCTTCCTCTACCGCCTCAGAGCTGATTTGAATTTGATCATGGGACCTGCCCAGGGACTTTGCCATGTCACTCCTCTGCCCTAAGGATCTCGGACTGAAGAGTCTAACAGAGGACTGCCCACCCACATAAGAATGAGGAAGGAAAGATACTCAGATGACAGGTCCCTCCTCCCACTCACCCATTATATCAGCAAAACCTTTCCATTGTAGAACATTTTCAAAACAGAGGTAAGCCAAAATAATGAATCGTAAACCATCCATAATCCCACCCACTCAACGATAATAGCATTTAACTCTCAGTAAGCATTATCCCAAATATTTTTCTGCTATGTGTGCCTTTAAATATGTAGCAGAACTTAAAGGGACAGGCTGGGTATTCCTCAGCTGAAGTGCTTGGGACCAAAAGTGTGTCACGGTTGGGACTTTGCATACTTTTTTTTTCCATGTTTGGAGTTTTTGTGTATGCATAATGTGGCATCATGGGGATGTGTCCAAATTGAAACACAGACTCCATGTATGTTTTATACGCACTGTCACACACAGCTCCAAAGTGATTCTTCATACAATATTTTGATAATTTTGTGCACAAATATTAAGGGATATTTTTTTCCTCAGTGCTACTTCAAGTACTCAAAATACTGAGATTTTGAAGAATCTTAGGTTTTACATTTTCAGGGTGCCACGTTCAATATAAGCTTCAGTTTCGCTTTGGATTTGGAGATATAAATTAATGTATGAAGTTGTGTTGCTTAGGAAATATATTACAGGGCCTGGAGAAATGGTTCAGTGGTTAAAAGCACTGGCTGTTCTTCTACAGGGCCCAGGTTCAATTTCCAACCCCCCATGGTGATTCACAGCCATCTGTAACTCCAGCTCCAGGAGATCCAACGCCCTCTTCTGATCTCCTCAGGTACCAGGAGCGCATGTGGTGCCCAGACATATGTACATGCAAAACACTCATGCACATACAATAAAAATATTTTTAAGATATACATTGTAACAGCCACATACAGGATACAAGGAATGATGAAGAATATAAAGTTAAAAAAGAACAACCCAATCCTCCACCCCAAAGTAATTACTGTTTACCTTCTGCTCTGTGTCTTTCTCAGCTTTCTCCACAGAGGATAATATATATACAATGTACTTTTTGTACAAATGGAAACAACTTTGTAGTTTTCAACAGTTATTTTTTCTGTAATCTTATCTTATGGGCATTTGCCCATGTCAATAAATACAGTTCTATATTACAATTTCTAATGATCCCATAATATTTCACTTCATGTGGGTGTCATGATTTGTTTAACCATTCTTCCATTGTTGGTAATTTTTATGGTCTCTATTTTTTTTTTCTTACAAATGGCATAGTGAAGAACAGCCACATGGCTGTGCTTTGAGCATTTCCGTTGTTTAAAATAATCCCTAAGGCTAGCACAGCTGCATTTCAAGTTTGTAGATGTCACTCATGAGTCTCGATTTGGCTCCTGAAGTCATAGTTATTATACATACACAGATTTCAAAACAGAATTCCTGATAGCTCCACGTTGCAGCATCTATGTGCATCGTGGTCCTTTGCTAACATCTGTATATAAGCTTTAATCCTTCTTTTAGGCTGCAAATTTCTTCAATGCAAAGAAAAGTACTCCGCTCTGTATTCCTAATTCTACCTCTGCTTCCCCCAGTGTGGCCGAAGCCAAATTTAAACTGTAGCAAATTTCCACATACAAAATTCACAGTGGAGTCCTGTGGGCCTCCACCCAGCTTCTCAGGCAGATCCTAATACACTGGCATGGCACAGACAAAGCCTCCTAAACAGTGCTCACAGGGGTCAGTTAGGAGTTAGCGACCACGAGGGATAAACACGATTCAGACTCTAAAGGCCAGTGCGTTTGAGCATCCCCCTTTGGTCTTTCTTCTACACAGTTCACTTTAGAATTTGTTCTTGAAAAGCTAGAGCATTTCCTGTAGCCAGTCTGTTTCTCACATTTAACTGAGACTGACCCTGGAAGGTGACTCCCGGGCATGAAATTAAATCTCACCCTGCTTGGAAGATTGAAAATGTGACCTTAATTGGAGCTGTTCCCTTGGATTAAAGAAGGCCACTCCATTTCAGCCATTTCACTTTAAACTCTTACATTTGGAGGAAAAGAAACAGCCTATGTAGAATTTACTTTAAAAAAAATCAGTGCATGTATTTCTTGCACTCATGGTGGTAACTAACAGAGCCCAAAAGCTGTATTTGCTCTGAATCTGTGGTCTGCTGTTCTTACTCAGATCGCCTCTTCTGTTGCCTGGGGTGACTTTGAGACTCAGTAGGTTTATGCCTGTCTCCAAGATCAGAAACTGAGGGTCAGTAAGGAAAGATGGCTTGAGGTCTTGCAAGCAGCCATGAGTACAGGGCAAGGCCAGGACACAGGCATCCTGTTTGCATCTCCTCTTCCTCTACTGACATCTTCACTGAGGAAACAGAGATGCAATCAGATTCTGGTACCAGAGGGTGTGATCATGAGGGTGGGGCTGGAGAGTGAAGGAAGGTACTATTGATTAGGGAAAGGCAAAGACAAAGAGATAGTTGACCCGCCTGTCCCCATTGATTTGCCTGACACCAGCTGACAGTGACATGTCAATCATATATTTGATCCAACTGCTCCTAATATACTCTTATCATAGCCATTGATCGTTGTCAATAAAAGCTGCAGCTCCCTGCCTCCACGCTGTCTCTATGAGTATTCTCCCCTCCTCCGAGGACATTTGTCTTCCGAGCAAGCCAGCCTCTTCCCTGTGTTCACAGAGCCCCCACTCTCTGCTTCTGCAGAAAATACCATGCTGAGTTGTAATTATGTTTTCGTAATCCACCTCGTTGGCTGGACCATGAACTCCTAAAGAGCAAGGGCTGCAAACACTAAGCACCCGCAAGCCAAAAATCCAAAATGCTCCCAAATTTAAAAAAAGAAAGAAAGAAAAACATTTGAATAGCAAGATGATTGTACAAGTAGAAAATTCCACACTTGTCCTCAGATGGCAGGCTGTAGTCACAATATTATACAAAACTAGTTAAGTCATACATACAGGATCCCCTTGAAATAGAGCTAAGTTTCATATGTAGACTTGGGTCCCGTCCTTGAGATACTTTTATGCAACTGGAAAATATTTGAAAACGACAGGAAAAAAATCCCAGATCCAGAATACTAGTCCTGAGCATTTAGGATACGGGACACTGGGCCTTAAATTTATCTTCACAGCCCAGGAATCTGTGTACAAGGAAACATCAGAAATCACGCAATGAAATCCCTCCCTGGCTTCAGCAGCCAGGTCATCCGCTTGCAGCTCCAACACTCTTCTTTTGGACTGGCAGCCACCATCTCCTGTAGGTCAAAGGCCACCGTTCCGTGTCTCTGCAACAGTCTTCCCACAACAGATGACATGCATGCAAATGGCATGAGCAGTGTACACACAGCTCGCTGGGAAACCTGATCTCTTGTCTGGCTGTCACTGCAGACCTGTACCTCACATCACATCTCTAGCAGAGGTGTCTTGATTTTCCAGCAGCCTTGTTTGCTTGAATCACGCCTGTCTCCAGGGTGGGCCTGATGTGGGACAGCCAGCAACGAGCTCTTTTCGCCCAAATAGGCTGTCGAGTTACTGATGACTTCTGATGCCAAGAGGCTTTGATCAAGATTTCTGCGCCGGGCCATGTGTAACCACGAACACTATAACCGTGCTGCTTTGCATTAGCCTGCGAGTCCAACACAGGCTGCTCTGGGCTTTGCTTTAGTTTTTGAAAGTCATTTCACTTAGTAATGACTTGCATAAAAAGGGACGGTTCATTTAGTTCTGCTTCTTATCCCACTTTCTGAGCGAGTGGAAAAGCAAGTCTGTGCTGTGGGGGTGAATGCTGATGCATTTCACGTTGTCTGGGCACCACTGCAGCCGGCCGTGCTGTCCCCACCTGTTTCACATCCATTAGGAAACCCATATGGGGTTTTGGCTGCCAAAGTTTGATTGAGTGCGAGAGTCGGGGTTGACGAGGTAAGAGCTAAACAAGACCAACCTAGACTCCTAACAGCCAGTCTCTAACAAGCTGGTATTTGTTAGAAGATATTTTAATATGACAAATGCTGCAGATTGTAATAGCTTTTAATAAAGTGTGTCGGGTGATCCATCAAGCATGGAGCCAGCCTTTCAAAATATGGACCACAACAATTCTGTGCAAAGGCATGTGTCTCCCTCCACCAAGACGGCAATGGAAAGAACAATAATAGGTCGTAGGCTCATCTAGGATGAGCTAGTGAGCCAGTCCAGGCCACACCCCCTTGGAGAAAGAATCTCTGAGGACTTCTAGTCACAGCAAGATGTTAGCCAACATTGATGAGAGTTACTGCGCGGTTTAGAAACTTGAATGTTCTGGTTTCAAGAATGATAAATGGACGAAGAAGAAGGCATTATAAAAGGCCCCTCTTCCTGCAGATGCCCATGATTGTGAGAAGGTCTCTGGCCCGGCATTGACCAGCCTGGGCTGAGTACCTGCTTGGCAAAGTCCCACTCACAGCCCATTTTCTGCTGCCTTAAGCAAAATAATAACTGAACAATTTATGAATGAAAGAGGTTTATTTTGGTAACAGCTCTTGATGCTGGCAAACATGGTGTCAAAGAACATGGTGCCCAAGACTGGCCGGCTTCTTCTGAGGTTCAGGTACAAGCAAACCTCAGGTCAGAGTTGAAAGATAAGTAGTGTATGTGAAAGAGCTAGGCCATGAAAGGTGTCCTTAACTTGAAAACATCTCACTCTCAGAACTCTATCATGAATGTCACTGGTCCATGAGAGCCCTTCCTGCATCACTCAAGTACCCACCAGTGGGTGGTACCTCCAATACTGTTGCATCAAAGAGTTCAACCTTGAAATGTTTGGGAGAACATCCTATATGCCAATTACAACAAGTCGTGCTTCCCAAAAAAGAATCCTAGACCCTGTGACTGTGACCTTACTGGTTAAGTAAGGTCTGTACACATTTTAAGCTAATGATTTTGAGATGAGGAGATCATCCTGGATTATCCTAGAAAGCTCTAAACCTGTGGGATCTATGAGCAGTGTAACTGGGGGAGCTGGTCCCAAGCAAAAGTGAGGTTGAGAAAATCCCCCACCTCTGCCACCCTTGCGGTAGAAGAGGAGCCTGGTGGCCAGGTTATAGGTGAAACTTCCTCTCTCCTTAGCAGGGCATGTCCAGCAAGCACCTGGAATCCCACTTCATGCAAATGAGGCATTCCCAGCACCGGAGACCCAGCCAATGACGTACACTCAGCCCCCAAACCCCTCCCCACTCTCCAAGATTTATTTAGCATTTGGTTCCCCACCTCCCCACCCCCAACAAAGAGACTTGTTTCACTGAAAACTGTCTCTGGAGAAGGCTGTTTCTCCCACAACTTACACCAATTGAGATCCTGCTTACAGACAGATTCAACCTCCGCCCTGGCTAAGCGTCATTCCTTCCAGTCCAGTCTGGTGAACAAGCCAAGAGGAACAGCTGACCCAGGGCAGCATAAAAACTAAATGGCACATGTCCTTGTGAGAGACATTGAAGGAGATTTGGCTGGACAGAAAACTATAAGGCAACACAGAACTCTGTCCCACTTTCCTAGAAGAACTAAAACCAGAACTTCCCAAATTATTCTATAAAATAAAAGGTAAAAAATGATTTTAACCCTTTTTAAAAAGAAGCCAGTATTAACCTGATTCCAAAATAAGACTCCGTCTCTCGAAAAAAAAAAAAAAAAAAAAAAAAAAAAAGTAACACACAGAGTATAGACAAATCTTTTTGGTAAAAAGAGATGTTAAAATTCTCAATACAATACATGTATACTGAATTCAAGGACATAACAAAATAATGAGTCACCATCCTCAGAATAATTTCATTCCAGGCTTGCAGGGATGGCTCAACAAACATAAATCAAGAAAACTTCGACAGAGGGTTAGTACCTAGAATACAAAACTAGCTCTTAAAAGTAAACACCAATAAAGAAAAAAAAAGCTGATTTAAAATTTTTCTATGTGGCTGGAGAGGCGTCTCCGCAGTTAAGAGCACGAGCTGCTCTTTGGACTGGGCTTAGTTCCCAGCACCCACATGGCAGCGCGCAATTGTCTGCAACTCCAGTTCCAGTGGATCTGGTGCCCTCTTCTGACCTCCTTAGACACTGCATTGCATGTGGTACATGAAGTCAGAACACCCATACACATAAAATAAAAATAAATACCCCCCCAACATTATTAATTTAAAAAAAAGCTAAGGTAATTTTTAGAAATAATATATGAAACTGAACAGACAGTCCTCAAAAGAAGAAAACACAAATGGTTAATAAATGCCTTTAAAATGTCCACCATGTTTACAGGGAGATGTAAGTAAAAGCTACTTGAGATTCCATCTCATTCCAATCAGAGATGCTATGATTAAAAAACAATTAACAACAAATGCCGGCAAGCACAAGCGGGTGCTTATCCACTGTAGTGTAAACTCGTGCAACTGCTTTTTGTTTGTTTGTTTGTTTGTTTGTTTTTTCTTTTTTTTTTTCAACGCTTTTAAGGTTCCCCAAAGAGCTAACACTAGAACGTCTAAATTACCCAGCAACATGACATCTGGGTATATACTACAAGGACATCATACTCTACAACAGCAATATCTGCATTCCCAGGTTCCCTGTGGCTCCATGTAGAATAGTGAGGAAATGGGATCAGCCCAGATGTCCATCAGCTGATGAATGGGTAATGAAAATGAGGTCCATATACACAAAAGGAGTTTTATTCAACTGTAAAGACAAGTGAAATTGCACAACTCCCAGGGAAACAAGTGGATCTGAAAAACACGGTGAGTCAAATAACTCAAGCTCAAAAAGACAAATGCCCCACATTCTCCATCATATGCAGAGCCTGCATATGAATTCCGTAGTGACGTGCTTAATATTCTGTGCTAGTAAAAGCCAGAGAGGGAGAAAAGAGGGTACCAGGGATGAAAGTAGAGGAGGAGAATCCTGGAGATGGAGAAGAAGTCTAAGCAAAAGGAAAGGAAGAGGAGAGAGTAAATGGATGGCAATGAAGGATATGTGAAAAGGTCATGTAGAAGCATGCTGCTTTATACGCTTGTTTTTAAAAAATACAAGCAAGCAGAACCACAAGAATTTGTATGGAGACACCATCCGTGGATGAATATCATTTCTTAACAAACAGAAGTCCCAGTGCCAGGTGTGGGATACCTCCTGATAAGCCAGGGACATGCCAAAGGCCACCCAAACATATAAGATATTGCCATTTTTTTTTTTTGGTTTCCACCAAAACTTGGTGCTATGACCCTACTACTGAAGATACTGCACACAGTTTTATAGGACACAGAGAAATAAAGCTGCGCCCAAGATAGGTACTTCATCTCTACTGGCCTAGCTAGAGTGTATAGTGTCACAAGGTATGGTTCAGACAGCTGAGAGAGAAAAGTCATCAACAGTCCTATTCAGCTGTGGTTCCTTCAAGCCACAGTGATGACCCACCAACCAATGCCCCTAGTGTAATCTTGGCATGTCTGTTATGGAGGGACACCACCACCTGACTGGATTTGAATCCCACCCCATAGAAGGGCACTCATGCCTCATACTGTAAACCTAGTTACAAGCGCATAGATGGTGGCAGCCCAGCCGGAATCTGCTACCATTGTTGTGCTAAGTGGTCGTGTTGTCACATTTCCTTTTCTCAAACATGCTTTCTGAATACACATGTTTATACGGACAAGTGGACGCTGCACCTTAGCCAGAGAAACTTCTTACTGCCAAGGGCAAGTGTGATGACCCTCTTGCCTAAGCAGTGAATATTATCTTCCATTATGTTTTTAGGGGAAACCACATCTTTAGACTGCCTGCCTGGAGCCAACACCTCTCAGCTCTTTTCCAATCTGCTGCTGTAGGAAATGAAAATGAAACAAAACCAGAACCTAAGTAAAGAAAGAGCGCCTTGCAGCTCTGAGGACTACTGCATGGTAATTCTCCTGCATGGGCCTTGTGACAACTACCCAGGTCACTGCAAGACTCTCCTACCTCCAGCTGCATGAGGATGTTGAGCGAGTGTACCACTTTCCTCTGCTTTACACCAACTGTCCTAAAATAACTGTCCACTTTACTCACTCTTATTCCGTATTGTATTCCAGCTTCACAATAAATTGTATGGTTAAATGTTGTAAATAATCTCTGGAAAAAGCATGGTTTTCCCAACATTTCCATCTCTGGGTCAATGCCATCATCAGAAAACTAAAACTAAATGAGCAAAGGTACAGAGAGATGGCTCAGTGGTTAAGAGAACTGGCTGCTCTTCCAGAGGACCTGAGTTCCATTCCCAGCAACCACGTGGTGACTCACCATCTTCTGTAACTGTAGTTCCGGGGAATATAATGCCCTCTTCTGGCCACTGCAAACATGTGGTATATATACATAACTGCAGGCAAACACCCATATATGAAAGAAAGAAAGAAAGAAAGAAAGAAAGAAAGAAAGAAAGAAAGAAAGAAAGAAAGAAA
>OU015746.1:83161812-83173982 GCA_907169655.1 Acomys percivali | reverse complement strand
ATTATATTTTAAGCTTCTAGCTTCTGGGTGGATGATGTGTCAATGTCCATGGTCTGTGTGGCTGGAGCCTCCCGTCTAACACCTTCCTAGCTCAGCTTCAGGACACCTTTCCCACCTCGGTCCCTCTCCTGCCCCACACACAAATGGCATTATTATTGGTTACTCAAGTGTGAGTTCTTGAATAGCAAGTAGCATGGAGTGTGCCTTTGGTGAGCAGAATAGCACTGCAGAGAATAACTGTGGCCTGCGGGTGGCCTTCATGGTGATTAGGACAGTACCTATCGTTCAGAATCTCCACAGGTATGTCACGCACATAATATGAAGCATACCACCCCGTGCTCAGGCAGGCCATCCTGCCCTCTGGAGACATGAGTCCTACCCTTGGATTTCTTCTCCACCCCACCCACCCCCCCAGGGCCAATGGAAGATTTCCTGCAGTCTAAAAAAACAAAAACAAAAAACAAACACCTTTTGATTAGTTCTCCCTTTACAAGATGAGGGGAGAACTCTGTAGAAGATACCAATTCATACTACATTTATAAAAGGAAGTAGGAAGAGGAGGGGAAGGAGGAGGAGAGACAATGTAATCACTCTCTGATGGATAGAGGGATGAATCTGTCAGACACTCTAAGAAGGCACCACAAGTTATGTAAGTTGCTGGCCTGCTGGCAGACTGCCCAGTTCACATGACGGAGATAGCTAAAGATTTGGGGCCATGTCCAGTGGGGTGGAAAGGTGCCTGGGGTTGCCAGCGGGAGGGGAGAGACAATCGGCAGCTTGGGAATGAAGCGTTAGAAAGGCATAGGAATTTGATTCCAGTTATGTCCTTTCATAGCCGAGGCAGAGGACTCACGTCTTGTGCTGAGAGAGGTAAGTGAACTACACCCATGGAGGATCAGTCCTTTTACTCTCATGGAGTAGGCTCTTCCAGGACACCTGTGTGGCATTCCACATGGAAAACCATCAAGTACCTCCTTCCTACTTTCCACCAGGATAAATGTTTCCACCTTCTACAACTCAGCCTCGTGCACTGGGATTTTGAAGATTTTTTTGCTTGTTGAAGTGAGTGGAACATTGGAGGCAAATGTGGGGAAGAGAGTTTAAACCAAGGTCTTTCCTATGCTCTAAGTGCCAGATCCTGTCCTGGGCACAGGTGTATTGTTTTTCACCCTCTGCTATAATTCTAGCATCACCAGAAGTAAACACTTCTGTCCCCAGTCTTCATTGAAGAATTAAAACCCAAAGAACTTGAGCTGTACAGCATGCCTCTGCCAGTGGGTAGTGAAGGAGGGATTTAAAGCTATGCAGTTCTGGTCCTGCCTGGTACCCAGCAACAGCTTCTGGCAGCACACCATGCTGTGCTACTCTGACTCCTCCAGCCTTGGTGCTGTGTATGCTCAATTTTCTTAACCAATATATTTTATTAACAACTTAATGACTGAACATATGTCACTTATAACCCAACTAACCAAAACAATAGGAAATGAGAAATAATGGACACAATAACAAAACCATAAGGATATCATTTCGAGGAACAATTCTCCTGGTGTAGTCAGCAGGATTTCTTTCGCTGGAACCTAGAGTAACCAGAACCTGGAACTTCAGCAGGAACCAGAGCCCCGAAGCCTTCCCTCTAGCGGTTCCCTCTAGGAGCGTCTTGAAGTGCAGTGATAAACAGCCAAAACTATCCAAGTCCCCAAAAAGCCCCACCTGGAGGTTCCAGGTCTGGGCTCATTTATATATCTCCTCCCAGAGTGTGTTCACAGGATCTTCTCAGCTGGCAACAATCAAGCTCCTGAACAAGGCGGTTGGTCTTCTAGTAGATTAACCTCACCTGTTCTCTCATGAGACTGTTCTGATCCTGCACTTGGGATCCTAAAAAACAGGTTTATTTCTCCTTCAGTGCAGGCCTCTCTTCTCTCCACAGCCCTCTGCAGTCAAAGTCCATGACTAAACACCTATTCAACAACCCCCCCCCCAACCCAAAGCTTCAGATACTTTTAAATCTCTTATGAAACAATTACATTTTTCTTCAGGGCTAAGAAAACTTTCCCCCATATTTCAGGCTTTCTAACATCAGAATGTGGGTATGTAATATAATAATATATTTTTCAGAAAGTGATGCTTTTGGTCATATAGTACTTTCCCCAATTAATGAACTGAAGACACAGCCTTTTATCCTCCCTGCTGTGGGGTTAGTCCTTCAAGCACCCATCTTCCTTTCTAGCTAGTGATGTTCTGGGCAGTAAGCCACATTTGTTCCCAGCACCAGTACAGCGCAGACACCTGGGGCTCCTCAATAAATAAGTGAGTGTGAGAGTAAAATTGTTTTTATGTGTTGTGAAGACAGATCCCTGAAGACACATCTGAGTTCACAGCACTGAGACTGCCTGCACAAGATCAAGCCAACTCAAATCTCAGCATTGATAGGGTAGATGATCTCCAGCCCCACACCTTTGTAAGGAGCCATTGGCTCATCCACTCTTGGATGGAGAATTCATTGGCTCATCTATTGGTGTAGGGAGCATCTATTGGCTCATCCATTGCTGGAAGGAACACCTATTGGCTCATCCATTGTTGAAAAGAGAATGTATTATTATTTTTTTTAAGGATTTGGCTACTAATAGGTTTCCGATGTTCCAGTGGATGGCCCCACACCCACGCACAAGTGGGTAGCACTAACTGAAATTAGTGGGATACAAAATAAATTATGTAAACTTGGGAGGGACATATTTGGGGCGGTTAGCGAGGAAGTAGGAATGGGAGATTGAAGTGGATATGACCCTAATTCATTGTATAAATGTATAAAATTCTCAAAATTGAAAATTTGTTCAATGAAAGACAAAAAAAAAGTGCTACTTAATTCTTGACAGATCATGTAAAACATGTATTATCATCCCGTCAGAACGCAGACGGGCATGTAGCTCCCAATGTCTTTATTACCCTCAGTCTACCTTTCTTTGTCCAACGGAAGCCACCTGATATGGGAAATGCACACTGCACAAAACACTGACACAAACATTTGTTTTCTAGAGTATGACATGTGTGACCCTTTGGGTCTTATCTCTGTGGTGCCCCTGATGTCCATTTCACAAAAGGCAAGCCACACTCGTTCATTCATACATCTGCTTGCTCATTCACGAATTCATTTCCTTAGCAAGCACATGCCAGTCCCCTACAAGGTGGAGTGGTGAATCTCTCAGACATTCTAAGTACAAGCCACAACCTGCTGGGACTCTGCTTGACTCAAACGACAGCAATGCCTGATGATTTGGGGGATTCAATAAAGTGGGACACCATCCATGAATCAAGAAGAACCAGCTTCTAATGGAACTTATTTGAACTTCGTTGTCTGGGGGGCTGGGGGGGACTAATGCCGGGAAGTAAACTCTACACAGCAAGGGAGAAGAGCAAGAGGACACTTCAAGTAGCATTAAACAATTAGCTGAGAAATAGCCCAGGTGTGCATGGACATAAAAGACCACTTGATGGCCTTGGTATGCACATACTTATATTGTCTCTGCAAGTTACTGCCATGATTATACAAGTGCAGGGCCAGCCTGCTGACTATTCCTCACTCTCCAAGGCAGAGGAACCATTGTAGCCCTTGGTCTGCCTAATCCAAAGCAGTAAAGCTGAAAAACCAGTGGAGCAAGGCAGAAGCACTCCCTGTACCCTTTCCTCTCTCCTCAACCCAGAACTTGACTCAGCCTGGCACCAGACCTTAGGGCAATGTACAGCTTCATTTAGAATCGATGGTTCCTTGGTTTGATACTCTGCCAGGTACTGATTCATACTTTGGATACTTTTTTACTTCCTGATATTTGCCAACACCTTGCCACTTCACAAAAGGGAATCCGCCTCATTTCTAAATTGTCCAATAAAGAACAGGCCATTGCATTGGCTGGTTAGAATTCCTGGGTTAGCATTTGACCCCTGATATGAAGCTAGAGTTTTGGAGGGCAGAAAGGTAGTTTAAGGTATCTGCTTCTCAGGACAGTGAAAATATGCACAGAACATGCTACATAAGGACAGCTGCAGTGGAAAAACCAAATACCCATTCACCAAAGTGATGACTGGATGGGACTTATGGATGATAATTGATGGGTAGATGGATGAGTAGATGGATAGATGAATTGATGTATGGATAATCATGGATAGATAGATAGGATGGGATGGGTGACAGAAGGAAGGATATATGTATGTATTTATGTAAAGATGGATGGATGGATGACTGAAGGATGGATGGGTAGATGGCTGGGTGAATAGATGGGATGGGATGAATGACAGAGGATGCTGGATGGTTGAGATGGATGACTGATTGATGAGTATATGGATGATGGGTAGATAGATGATTGGATGATGGGTGCATTATAGATGGGTGGGTAAATGGAAAAGATTGGATGACAGGTGGAATTTATGGATGAATATTGATAGGTGGAATAAATCAGATGGGATGGATGACAGAAGGATAGATGGATGATGAATAAGATGATAAAGTTCTGGCAATGCCATGTGGACCAGTGATGAGGTACTAAAATGAGATGAAGGTCAGGACTTCAGAGTAAGAGTGTGTATCACAGTGGTTAGATGGATTGGGCTAGAAGCCAGGACAACCTCATTTGGCAAAATTGGATCCATCTCTTCCTTTAAGTGCTCCAGGAAGCTCTTTACCTTGATTCTTCCTCAGTGTAAGAAATGATCACAGTTGCTACTGTCATCACTTATCATGAGAACTACAGCGATTCCCAGGTCCCCCACAGCCAGGCTCACGATGAGTCCAGTGGACGTGAACATTTGTCATATTCTTATTTTCCTATTTTTTTTTGTAGACTTGATTTTGTTTTTTTTAGAGAAAAATATAGGCTGAAAACAAAATTGAGCAGAAAGTGGGGTAATTCCCTTGCACATTCTGTCCCCTGTCCCACAGCCTCCTCCACTGTTAACATGTCACACCAGAGGAAGTGCGTTTGGGAAGTGACAAAGCGGCATTGATTCATACTTGCCACCAGAGTCCACATTCGGGTCCCTCTTGGGTTATACATCCTACCAGCTTATACAAGCATACAAGAGTGAGCACCCATCAACTTAGCACCACGTCCCTAAAGCCCTCTGTGTTCGGCTTGGCTAGCCTTGCCTCCCCCAATTCCTGGCACTCATACATCTTCTTCTGACTTTCTCTTGAATATTATTCCACTGTGTGGATGTACTTCAGTTTATCCATTCACTCTCTGAAGGACACTGATGGCCTCCAAATTTAGGCAGCTGTTTAAATAAAGCTGTTATGGCTATCCTTAGAGGCTTTTGAATGAACATGAATTTTCAGTTCATTTATGTAAATGCAAAACGGTCTGACTTCTGGAATGCAGTAAGAAAATTCAGAGGAAACCCGTGAGCAGTCTCACAGAGGAACCGTGCTCCCCTGCCCTTGGAGCCCTATCCCCACCAGCATTTGGTGATTTCAGTGCTCTAGATTTGGGTTGTTCTAACAGGTGTGAAAGATAGCTCATTGCTTTAATGTGCGACTCCCTAATAACCTATAATGCTTTATTTAAATATTGTTCTTTCTTAATTATCTTGCAGGTTTCTGTAAGAGTGGCATGAACTAATAGAAAGCGATTAGCTCTGTAATACTGCTTGCCTGCAGCATAACGGTTGTTCACACAGAGAGTGAGTGAGAGAGAAGGCTGTGAAGAGATGGATACGTTGATGAACCTCATTGTGGTGGTCATTTCATGCCTATTCACATCAGTAAGAAAGCAGGATCAATTTACCAGTATCTGTTAAAATAGCCTAACGTGAGCTAGGCATGGTGGCGCACACCTTTAATCCCAGCACTCAGGAGGCAGAGGCAGGTGGATTTCTGTGAGTTCCAAGCCAGCCTGCTCTACGAAGTGAGTCCAGAACAGCCAGGGCTCTGTGTAACAGACAAAACCTGTCTCAAAAATCCAATAAAATAAAATAAAAATAAATTAAATTAAATTTTAAAATAGCCTAACACGTATATAATTTGACTATCATTTGAGCCTTTCAAAGCTGTTGAAAGTTGGGTCAATGGAATGAAATAAGGTAAAATAAATATTAAACACTTCTCTCCCTGTTGAAAAACTTTGGATGCTGGCAGTAGTAAAGCAATGTCAAGGGAAATCCAATGTCATTAAGGAAAATAGTGGTGAGAAATTACCATTTTATGTGCACATGCATGCACATACACAGCATTCACACACACATGAATACATATAACATATACAGTGGGGTGTGTGTGTGTGTGTTTAACAGTATTTTACATTCACTTATTCATTAATTAGATCCTCTCAGAGTCCCTGGGAGGGAAATAACAAATCAGACCCACGCTTTTAGAGAAAGGGGAGTTTGAATCACTAGGCATCGGCCTAGTTAGTAGAGTTAGTAAGAAAAGAGAAGCTGCTCTCAAGGCCTAGCTGAGGAAGACAGCACCAAGTCCTAGCTCCCATTGGGTCCCTAAGGCCATGTCCTTCCCACAGTTTACTCTCCACCACATTGTGACCAGACATCTGCTCCACATTTGATTTATTGTTCAGTTGACATAAAACTCAACAATGGTGTAATTAGAAGCTTCACCCTCTGGTGCCCCGAGGGAGGGCAATTATTTGCTGAAAGATGAGTTGTGATAAGGAAGGAAAGTGTAATTTCCCTGCTATGCTGAGAGCCTGCAGCTCAGAACTTGTTTAAAGTGCTGTCTTTAATGACTTGTATGAGTTTCCTTAGAAGAGGCGGTGGCTGTTTTCCTTGCTGGAGACCAGGTTCCCGAAGGTCTTTCCCTGTCCCTTTCCCCACCTGCCATGCATCAGAGCATCTCTTGACACCATCTCCCCTCCCTTCCAGGACAGCACCTGGCCTTGGCAACAGACGTAACAGACCAAACTAGTGTCTGCTGAGTGCCCAGTCTGCCACACTGACCAGTTTCACCCAAGGCAACAGCAGCACAGGTAGAAAGGAAGCGATCCGAGCCTGGCTTTGTTGGGGTCTGAAGTGTATGGGTGTTTTTCTCTCTTTCTCTCTGATGCAGTCAGCCTCTGTACAATGGGAGAAGCAACAGGTCAGGCGGCCACTCACATCGAGACCGGTTGACTCCTTGTAACCGATCCTGGCTAGAGGGACGGTGAGTTCTGTAACCCTAATTCCTCACCCTGACTCATGTTGACTCTGTGGAGTGTTCTGTCCTAGGTCAAGATGACCCCACACCAGGTGTGTTCCCTGTGGAGGAAGAGGGCCACATTATGGGGCTAAAATATGTCAAGGAGTAAGCTGATTTTCTAACAACTGCCTAGTCAGAGTTTTGTGCAAGTAGCACAGCTTCACAGAACCTCTGTCTCTCAGACTCTGTCTGTCTGTCTGTCTGTCTGTCTGTCTGTCTCTCTCTCTCTCTCTTCTCTGTGTGTGTGCGTGTGTGTGTGTCTGTATGTCTGTGTCTATCTCTGTGTGTGTGTGTCTCTCTATCTCTCTGTCTCCTCGGTCTCCTTATCTTTTTTCTGTTCTCTGTCTGTCTGCTGCACAGCAGTGAAAGGGTTGGGCAGTTAGTCTTATTCATGCAAGTTTTATGTTATGCAGGCTCCTGGGTCTCTGGCCTTCCGTAATGACCTTTCCACACCTCATATGCATAGTTGGAGGGGGTCAGAAAGCCCCATTGTGAACAGGAGGAAACTGAGGCTCAGCAAGTCCAGATGACTGCATCATGGAAGAACTGGATTGGGGCTCAGAGAGTTTGGCTTTCGACACCATTGCTGAGGTTTGGATGCTAAATGCTTCCCCAAAGGTTCCTTTGGTCCCCAGCTGCTTGACACAGTTAGAGGAGTCTGCGTTATGAGGGCTCTGATCTCTGACCTAATCTGTGGAGTAATACTGTGATGCATTCATATTTTGATAGTATTATTGTGGAGGTGGGGTGTATTAAGAGATGGAGCCTTGTTGGAAGAAGAAGGTCATGGGGGCGGGGAGGGGGAGAGATGAGTAAACCTCTGTCCTGTCACACTTGCCTTCCTCCTCATTCTCACCCTGAGCTGATAGTAATGGAGCTAGCTCACCTCGGACTGAAGCTCCTGAAACTGTGAGTCAAAACAAACTCTCCCTTCAATACGATGTTTCTCTCAGGCCTTTGTCACAGCAGTTTGATACTTTATTGTCACCTGCCATGGAAAAATGTCGAGTTTTCTTGTTCTTCAAACCAAAGTAAAGAAGACCACTATGTCCTTGGAATTTGGGGTAAGAATTAGACCAATGCTTATTAAAAATACCCGACTACCACAGGAGCCCTATTGTGAAGTGTTATTACAGAAGAAATCATGGGCTGTTCCTGAGAGCTTACAAATGACCTGTATTGAAATGTATTTGGAGGAAAAAATACTAGCATGGACTAGTCATGTCTGTCCTGGCGTGGGGTAAGGTGTGGCTGCACATATTGCTGGTATGCCCCATGCTTGTGTTAATATCACCCAAGTTCTTCACAGGCAGGATCTATTTCTACCTCTATATTTCTTTAAAGTGCCCACTGTAAAAATACATTTGCTTTGTCCTTCCCTTGCAGTAATTTCCTAGATATCTTGGCTTCTGTAATGGTACTGCAAATTTGACAGCCTAAAGCAACAGACATTTCTCTTTCATAGGCATGGAAGCCAGAAGTCAGAAAGTAGCCTCGCTGGATGGAAATCAAGAAGTGAGCCCATTCACTGCTTCTCCCAGCTTCCTGGATCCCCAAACATTGCTTGGCCTGTGGCTGCATCCCCACATGACCTGCTCCTCTCACTTTGGAAGACTCCTGTCAGTGAACTCAATAATCCAGGATATTCTATGCCAAGTCATATCTGCAAAGATCCCATTTTCTTATTTAAGGTCACGTTTAAAGCTCTAAGGAACAGACCTGATCCTCTCGGGACTTGTTCTGAGCTTCATATCCCCCACACCCCTCAAGCTTTTTAGTGAGCCTCATCCTCACAGATACACCCAGATGTGTACTCTGTGAGCATTCAAGCCACTGCTGTGCAAGTTGAAAATAAAAATGAACCATCAGGGTCACAAGAACATTATGAAAAGGGAAAGTCAGAGGAACTGTTGACCTAAAGAGCCAGGGTAACATCCCTAATGAGATCCCGAAACAGAACAAAGTACCATTAGAAATGACACTAAGACTATAAAGAAGATCCGGATGTTAGCTCACAGTACCATGTCAACATTGGTTCATTAACTGTGACAAGTGTCACGCACTGGTGTGGCATGCTACATACAGAAGACCCTGGATGTGAAGCACAATGGCAGAGCTAGTTTCTGATGTTGCTATTTTTTCGGTTAAACTAAACTTGTTCTAAGTTTTTGTCATTGTTGCTTAAATGGCTTTTAATAAGATAATTTCAACTTTAGACTCTCAGGAGTCATTGTCAAAAACAGACACACCACCATCCTAATATCTCAAAGAAGACTACAAACCTTGAGAAATACATTTGTAGACTGGGAAAGCAGATTGCCTTGCACCACACAGCTAACGAGGAAAAAGCTGAGCTGAGCCCAGTCACAGCAGCAGTGGATTCCCCATCTCTTCTTTCTACTATGCCAGCTGCCTCTGGCTGGTCATTGTGGTTGTGTAAGCATAAATGTATACAAGCATAACTGCATGCACACATGCACACACAACACACACACACTCATGCATGTACACACACACACACACACACACACACACACACACACACACACAGTCTTCAGCCTCAGCGAGCCTGGCAAATAACCTTGATAGCCTCAGGTCCAAGTTTTTAATTGTCCCTTCCTTTTCCGCTGTGCTCTATCTTTCCTCCTTCTGAGCCAGTCATCCTTTCCCCATCATGTCACCTTCTCCAAGGAGCAGGGAAAGACATCTCAGAGCTGCTGGCTCTGTCCTGTCTGTCCTTGGCTAACACGCAACTGCAATGAGGAGAAGAGATGGTGGAGGGAGGAGGAGACCCTGGTCTGTCAGTAAAGGGATAGGAAAGGCGAGTCAAGGTGTTTCATGCTGGTTGAAGTAGCTGCAAAGGCTGAGTACACTTGCATGTAAGCATGAAGTCTGAAAGTGTGTAGTCACGAATGCAAAAAACAGTTCGTGAGCCCCTTGCCCTGTGAGACAACTAAAGCAAGTGATCTGCATCCCTACTGGGCTTGGGGGGAGGTCTTTAATGTGATGATCGGTCCTAGCCACAGTGCCTTTGTGGATTGGTTTCTCATGGCAAACCATCTAGAAGTCCTCACATTTCTGGAGAATTCTGGAAACCCCACAATGAAAATGTGCGCATTTTAAATAGTGCACCACTCTGAACAATGCGATAAAATCTCTTGTTGTCTTGCTTCTTTCTGCCCAAGATATAGATTGTCCTTCTCTGCAGCATATTGCTGCTGTATAGACTCCCCGTCTATTAGTCACCTAGTAGCCAGCTCAGGTGAAAGACCGGAGATGACGGTGTCACGGTGCTTGCTGCCAAGTTCCTCATGTGACTTAACGATGCCAGCAATTGAATGCACCACAGAGGAGATGAAAAGTCCTCCCTTTAAGCGGGAGGAGGAAGTTGCCAACTAACAAGAAAAGAAAGCGACGGCACACTTGAGCTTGCTAAGGTCTATGGAAGAACAAATGTTTTCTCTGTGAAAGGAGAAGGAAAAGAAACTTCTGCTAGCTTTGCTGTCACTCTTCAGAACTCAAAGGTTAAAGCCACAACACCACAAAAGGGAAGTAGACACAGGCTCCAGTGCTATCTGTACTATTAGACACACACTGGGGAGTCTTCAGATGCATCCTGCACAGAGGAGAGAATACACCATATCAAACGCTGCAGAGAGAGGGAGTTTTCACAACTCTTACCACAGTACACTGCTCTAATGGTTCCACCTTATTAGTTATTGTTACTCTCTGACAATGTCTAACTTATGGCTTGTGCGCGTGCTTCCTCATGCGCGCATGTGTGCTCATGGGTGCTCCCAACAACAGATTAATGTCATATGACATATGGCATGAGGATCATTGTTTGCATATATGTAAATGTTTCATACACTGCCCAACCACCCTAGCAAGTCATTTTTATGAGAATAAGTGTTTTGACAAGCAGATGATACAGACTTGATGACTAGTGGCACTTGCTTCTTTATTTGCTCATTTCTTAATAGTTTTATTAAAATGTAATTCATATATAATTCACCAGTTTACAATGCACAACTCAATGGCAATGACAGATATGTGCAACCAGTTGTGCAGGCAGATCTAAGACACTTCCTTCACCTCAAGAAGAAACCCAGTCTGCGAACTATGATAAAAACTGGGTGGCTCTAGACAGGTGCATGGAGGTGATAGTGGCACAGGTGGTATAGAGATAATCAGTGCCTTCCTGTGGATCAAAGGCCCTCTCCACAGAGGAAACCCGTGCCTCGTTCTGTGAATCTTACCAAAGAACTTATTATTCTGGAGCTCACAGGCTGACATCATTTTGCTAAACAGGAGCAAACTGACCTCTGAATTCCTATCTCTATACCCACAGATTAGCATCTGTCAGAATGTATCAGAGAAGTTTCATTTTACAGAAGACAGCAGCTAACACGAAACTCACAGCTGACCAAAGCAGAGAGAATAAGTGGTTTTGGAGTGCTCGGCCAAAATTGGAACATCTATATGGGCCCTTCCTTAAGGCTCAGGGAGCATCACTGAAGAGGGGGCAGAACGATTTAAGAGGCCAGGGTTTGGAGAAGACCTAGAGTAAAACAGTGTCTTCAGGACATCACAGGACTATTACTCACTTGAACCCACAGGAGCTGTGCTTACCTGCCCAAGACCTGCACTAGACCTGCACTAGACCTGCCCAAGACCTGCATTAGACCTGCACTAGCCCTGCCCAAGACCTGCACTAGACCTGCACTAGTCCTGCACTAGACCTGCACTAGACCTGCACTAGGCCTGCACTAGGCCTGCACCAGACCTGCACTAGGCCTGCACCAGACCTGCACCAGGCCTGCACTAGACCTGCACTAGGCCTGCACTAGGCCTGCACCAGGCCTGCACTAGGCCTGCACCAGACCTGCACTAGACCTGCACTAGACCTGCACCAGACCTGCACTAGGCCTGCACTAGGCCTGCACTAGACCTGCACTAGACCTGCCCAAGACCTGCACTAGGCCTGCACTAG
>OU015746.1:83126927-83159748 GCA_907169655.1 Acomys percivali | reverse complement strand
AAGAAGAAGAAGAAGAAGAAGAAGAAGAAGAAGAAGAAGAAGAAGAAAGGGACCTACAAACTGGTCCCTCCGCTTCCCGTTTCTCTCCCATCTCCTGCCCTCCAGTCAAGTGGCATCCCTCACTGATGAAAGATCCATGTACACCAGCGAAAGTCAGGAGCAATCCCAGTGTGCTGGCCAGCACTTTAATCTGGGCCCTGTTACAGTGAGCTTGGGGGTGGGGGTGGGGAAGCAAGAGATGCATGTCACACAGAGAAAGCATCTGCCTTTGTAAATTCTAGGAGTAAAACCAGTTTCTTCTAGAGAACTGCCTTCATGACTAGCAGAGAGGAGTTGTGCGCAAAGCAGAAAGCGGAAGCCAGTAGGAGAGATCGTGGATCAAGTGGCAGCGCTGGTGAGAGTCGGCCATGTCCGCCATCACCTTTGATCACCTGAGGGGGGGACCTCGGCAACCACAGATGTGTCCTTCATATTTTTTTTTTAACATTTGAGGGAAAGTTTGCAGACATGCAATGTTTTCAT
Source organism: Acomys percivali (assembly GCA_907169655.1). Taxonomy (NCBI): domain Eukaryota; kingdom Metazoa; phylum Chordata; class Mammalia; order Rodentia; family Muridae; genus Acomys; species Acomys percivali. The sequence continues at coordinate 83,159,226 of OU015746.1, read as the reverse complement.
AGGGATTATAAACTGAGACGCTATGAGGTTTGACTAGAATGTCATAAATATGACATGCATTGGTAAGGCAGGTGGATGGGAACACAGGAATGAGAGGAACTAGAGAGAACACAATTTGTAACTCCTGAAACATGGGCACAGGGATGTTAGGGCAACACACACACACACACACACACACACACACACACGCATGCACACACACACAAATGTACAAATAAGTTAACAATATGGGAATCTAAATTTAATTGTTAGACCATCCATTCTACTAGTAGTTTTATTATTTTACTATTATCAATGAGTGTGTTGTGTGTGTGTGTGTGTGTGTGTGTGTGTGTTATTTCTACTTGTGACAGATTCCAAAAATTGCCCTTTTGACCTTCAGGTGCAATCACTGGACTGCTCTCGGCTTCCCTCCTGGCTCCTGGCTGCGTCAGGGGTCCTGGTGAGATCTGGGGCTCCTCTCCATCCTCTGGTCCCAGCACACAGTACCTAATGGTCACATTATGATGATCACATGAACAAATAAAGACAGAGAACCACACAGATCACTTACAAGAAACTTTGTAAGGATGAAAAACTCTGGGTCTTAACCCCTCATCTGGTTGATCGCTAGTATTCCCCCTGCCCCCCCAACCCCGTTCTGTGAAGTACCTCTTCTTAAAGCCTCCTGAGATGGTGGTTAAGTTTTAACTCTGATTAATAAAATTCATCTACTTTGTTGCTGTAACTGTTGCCCAAGCCTTTGGTTTCACAGTCAAGAAATCATTGCCAAGCCCACCACTATGAACATCTCCTGTGTTTTACCTTAAGTGGTTTCCCTCTTAAGTTTAGGTCATATTCATGTTGAAACAAATTCTGTCTACAGTGTAAAGCGTGCGACTTTATTCTCTTGTGTGTGTGTGGGGGGGTCCAGCTTCCCCCCCCCCAGCATTATTCGTTGGAAAAGGATGTGTTCTCCTTTATGCAGTCTCACACCATAATTGAAAATCAATTGGCCTTATCTATGAGGACACTAAGTTGGGGGAACCGTAGAGCATAATATGAGGTGTTTTCAAACAGTACTAATTTGTCTGAGGTCACAGAGCTGGTAGGACCAGTGCTCAGCTGACCGTGACGAGGGCACGGGTAGTAATGGAGCGGTAACAACTCATAGTTACTTAGCACTTGCCCTGTGCCAGGAACACTGTCAGGGGGGTTCCCATTGCACAGCCTCACGGAGTCTTCCCGACACCCTTACTATTATCTTCACCTTACAATAAGAGAACAAATGATGGGAAACGAAGCAAACTTTTCTAAGAACCATCATAGGGCAGAGAGGAGGCAGAGTCCGAAGCTGGGGCTGGTAGCCAGTGAGTCGTGCCCTGTGTCATTTCACCTGCTGCTGATGATACCAAAGGCGGTTCCTCAGAGAGGCCACAGCTGCCATTTGTGTCTGCTCTGCTGGAGTCCCTTGAGAGTCACCTCCCTCATGGGTAATACCCAGTGCGAAATGAGAATGAAATTGCAGGGGAGGGGGTGGGGTAAGGTTCCTGGAACAGTGATTGCCCGGCCTGGGGAGGCCCTAGGATTAAACCCCACTTGGTTAGGAGTCAGCAGGAGGCAACTCCTTTTTCCTTTCTTCTATTCTCTCCCACTCCTGTCCCCTAGCTCCTTGCACACAGGTGCGAATGGTATTTTTGTTACATAAAGCCCCATGGCATTCCCTGGGTATGAGATGAACAAAGACTTTCACAGATGCCAGGAGCTATAACTAACAACTAAGTGGACAAGGTTCACACTGCCAACCTCAGCTCACCTGTTTCTGTGCTTAGGGCAGAGTACAGTGGGGATTCACGGGTGGGAACATAGAAGGAGACAGCTTAGCCCCCATGGAGTAGACCAGAAGACAACGGAAAGTGCAGCCAGGCCTGGCTGAGACCCCATGCATCGGCACATGCACCCTTGTCCCATCACACAAAACACAAAGATACAAATAAAAAGATCAAAAATGGCAGGATGCTGAGCACAGAGCAGAGCCCCTGGCCACCAATTCTACTGATTCACACCCAACAGACTTCCCATTTTCTTCTTGTGTTTCTGGGAATTCAGTTCTTTCACCTCCAGGTACCTTTATCATGAGAATCCTTGTAACTCAGGATTCATAGAAATTTACCTAATCCTGTCACTGGGAGCCCCACAATGCCAGGAGGTGACTAAGAAATCAAAGCCGTTTGCTGTTCATTAATTAACTAACAGCTAAGAGATTGACCACTATGGATAAGTCCACAAACTCAGCTGGAAAGCATGCACTCACCTCCCCTAAACATCAGTGAGCTGGGGTTCCTACAGGCACCCGGGGAAGTGGAATACTGCATCCCTTTCTCTTCCAGAAGGATGGCATGGTAAGGGCACCAGATCAATTAAGGATGCTGAGAAGCTTGTCGCACTAGGCTCCTCAATCTTCCTCTCAGAGCCTCGACATACACCATTGAATATTTTCATATGCTTATCCTCGCCACAGAGGCTTCCAACTCCTCGGTGCAAAGGAAGTTATATGGAAGCTGTTATTTGTGACATGATAATTGGTTTCTAATTTCTCAATGATTGGACTCAGTGCTAGGGAGAAAGACTGATGGGCAGTTCTCTCGCCTTATTCTCCCTTCCCATCATGTCTGTCTCTGCCTGCCTGCCACCTCCCACCTGTGACTTGGAGGACAGACAGAACTGAGCACATCTTAGTCGGCAAAGACATTTTCACAAGGGATTGATTTGATTCTTCCAATGTAGTAAGTAGAGATGGGCATTCACTATTGCAACAAGGCACAGCCTTCCTTCTGCTTTGTGGGATAACTTAATTGACTATGTCTGTCTTCTGGTTGGGCTATCGACTGTAGGGTCCAAGGTGCTCATATGGATTACAGTCTATCAGCCCCACATCTGCCCAGTCTGTTCTTCCATCTCTCCTCTCACACACTCAAAAAACCATCTAGCAATGAAGTGAGCTCTACTCTGAACTCCAGGGAGAAGGAGGAGGAGGGTGATGATGAAGGTGATAATGATAATAATGATTATCATGATAGTTATAATGGTGGTGGTATGATGGTGAGGAAGATGATTAAGATTAAAGAAAGAGAAGAAAAAGAAAAGGGAGAGTTATCTCTATAAATAAAATTTGCTGAGTAGTTTGTACCAATCATTTGAACTTACCTTTTCAATCTCCCCAAGACTCAGTGACATGCTACATGTTACAGATGAGGAAATGGATGCTCAGAGTCTGGGTTTCTAGAGTCAAGGGCATCCAAGATGAGATCTGAAGCCAATTGTGTGATTCTAAATACATACCCTTTTCACCATCAGACTCTAAAGATAGTGCATTGTCACTTGGTGAGTGGCAGGCCCAGTGTCTAGTATCCAGCAGGTGCTCAACATATGTTTATTGTGTTGATTTAGATGCTGTTTTCAAGATTGCTGGACCTGGGTGCAGGAAACTCTGCCAGATTTCTAACCTCTTTTGAGAGGCCAGTGTTTGAAGGGTAGGGAAAAGGTGGGTCTTGCAGCCCCCAAATCCAGCAATGGGTGGTTTCCACTCCTCCTACTGGGACAGAGCGTCCTTTGTTTATTGTACCTCCACATCCTACCTAGTCGTTAGCATTGGCAGCTTCATATTGAGCCTTTGTTTTCATAATCCATTTACCTGCGATGACATAATAAAAGGAATATTGATTTAATCCCAACTTCTCTTGGCCTAAAGCCCATATCAACCAATAAAAATGAATTGCTAATTGCAGGGTGTGCTTGCTCAGCTGAGGCATCTGAACAAGTCATTTAGATAGCGGTGGGAGGCAGACTGTTCAGCAGCCAATTGCCCCTACTCCAGGCCTGGGGTACCATCTTCAACTCAGGACAATAAGGGTTCAAACTCCTCCTTGGAATAAGAAAGAAGAGCAAGCAGGGCCACCAGGGTGGGGACCAGGCAGGAAAACTCTTCATAGACTTGTGGATACAATGTCAAGTGAACTGTCCTTTGCTTAGGCACGATTTTGATATTTATTGGTTCAAATTGCCTGGCAGACTCCATCTTACGTAAGTCTCCATGGTCCATTTTAATCCTGGCCTTCTGGGAAGCCACAATGATGGTGGTAATGACTGGGTTTACCTGAGATAAAAATGGGAAGGGAGCGAGGAGGAGGGTCCACGATAATTACAGGGGGGCAGTGTATATTTTTGTGTAATCTGGAAAGGCGATTTATGAGGCTGATAAAAGTGAGAATGTGTTATGAGTGGAGCCAGCGTGGATTAGCTGCCCCAGAGCATTCGGTGCAGGAAATGAAGGGGGAGATGGTTGTTTATTGGGTAAGTACTTGATCCCCATCCATCTTTTGCTCACTTACTTTCTGAAGTGACTGAGATAAGGCTCAGTGGAATATAGATTGTGGTCCTTCAGTTACAATTCATAAGGACTCCTGTTTCCGCAGGATAGGGAGGCAGTAAAAGGATTTGTGTAATTGAACCCAGAAGGGAGGATGGGCTGGGAAGAAACACCTCAGTCCCTGTGCCTGGTCTAATGTCTAGAACCAAAGTTTAGCCTGGCTGATTTAGTTAAGCTTGGCTAGATCGAGGGTCATGTGTTGTTCCATGAGGCCTCTTGCCAGCTGAGGAACATTCTGCTGACCCAGCCAGAGGCTTTTGGATCCCTTTAGATTTGTGACTTGTAATCTACAAGGAAAGGGGAGTGAGGTCTTAGCAAAGATGATGCCACAAGCAATAGTTTCACCCAACTTCCTCACTCCTTTTCCTTTGAGTGCCCATCATCTCCTCCTCTCTAGGAGAGCAGCACACCCTACCCCCGCCCCAAGGAACAGGACCTCCAGGACAACCTCTGCACCTCATGTAACACAAAATGCTAATAATAATGAGGCCAGTCCACACCACACGTTTCTGTTAGTGAATGTGTCTCTTCATCTGGTCTACCCACCCATCTCCCTGTGGCTCTTACAAACAGGGCCTGGGTTGCCTGGAACCCAGTGTCTCTGGCCACCACTTCCTACGCTTTGCTCCTTTGACTCAGAAATATTGATTCCTTCAAGGGGGTGACTCTCACTTCCTTGGCAACATTCAAATGAAGAAAGAAATGCTTTCTCTAAAGGCATCTTGGGAGGTTCCTGGAGTGTGACCACTGGGCATGGCATACCCTCAGTAGTTGCTGCTCATCTTCCTGATCCCCACTGATGGAGAGACCACAGCCTCTTTATCATGTCAAACATTGGTTATGGGAGACATCACCCTTGATGTGGCCTTCAGTGAAAAATCCTCCTCATGGTTTACAGAAGTCACATGATGTGCTGAAGTACCATGGTACTTAACTCTCCAGTGCCTGGTCCCTCTCTGCTGCCGCAGTGCTAAAAGTGGCTACTTTTGTTCTTCCAACTTTCACACAGTATCAAATGAAGAAGTTTATCTCCTTTATAGCTGAGAAACATGAGGTACAAGGAAATAACTGTCTCGGGATCACAGGCATGTGTGGTGGGGCTGGAATCCATATGCTGTGCAAATGTTGGCTAAAGTTAACATAGATGAACCTTCTGTCAACCAGACCATCTTAGGCTTCCCTTGGAGATGGATGATGTGAAACTATCAAACTCATGCATTAGAGGGACAGGAGAACATTTTGGATGGTATCATTTGTTTTAGTTTGGGTTTAGGGTGTTTGGGGTTTGCTTTGTTGGTTTTGTTTTGTTTTGTTTATTTGGGTTTTGGGTTTTGTCTTTCAGGTTGTTTGGTTGAGTTTTTCATCTGGTTTTAGTTTGGTATTGATCCAGGATCTCACTATGTAGCTCCAGCTGGCCTGAAACTCACCAGCGATAGACAGCCTTCAGAGTGCTGGACTTAGAGGCTGCACCACCAAGCCTGGCCAAAAGTTTTGAAAGTCAGAATTAACCTACTAAAAGCCCACATCCATGTTTTATCACCCAGGTACAAGGAGCAAGGGACCTGGGAAGGAGAGAGATAAAGAAATGGGAAATCCTTGTCAGGGCCATGAGTAGGAACGTGAGGCCTCCGCTCATGTCCAGTTTTGACAGTCCCCAGGAGATTTCTGGAAGTTAGGTGGCACTGGGGAGACAGAGAAGAGTCATATCTGTAATGCTGCACCTTATCTCCTGAAAAAAAAAATTAGACAGCAAGGTGCTTACAACCATGGTTATAAAATGATGACAGAAGAGATTATTTTTTAATCACAGAATTTCTCATCCATCTACAAGAGAACTATAAGCAAGAGGCCTCATTTCACAAGGTCAAAAGTAACTGATTCATTTAATAAGCATTAATTTATTGCAATGTAAATAGAACTGAGATAGAAACACAGCAAACTTTCTGTGCCTCAAAACAGTGGATAAAAATGTCCTAACACAGTATCTCAAATACCATGTCATCTGCATATGTATGAAATGCATTCAATAAATGAATATAGATTGAGTATTTTCTACCTATTATGTGAAATGATGGACACTGAAGGATGGTACAGTCCCAAGTCACAGCTCTTTTCTTCAGGAAGGGAGGCAGGATGTTGGAGGCCAGTGGGATTCCATTTGCAAAGGGCCAACTGAGGGCACACCTTTTCTGGAAGACTACGTATGGTCAGTGCCACAGCAATGTGAGTTAGGCAGGCAGGAGAGACAATCTTCAGGACAACAGCCTCACTTGACACTACACAGTGCCAAATGCCTTCTAAAACAACAGTGACTTGGTGGAATCCTTGCACAGAGATGGGAGGCTGGACTGGAAATGGACAAAAGTGGAAAACAGAAGAGCAGCAGGAGGCTATAGTAAGAATCCAACGGAGAAGGGTGGGGCCTTGGACTGAGGCAGGAGAGTTGAAGGAGGGGCTGCAGGGGTGCTGTAGTAAGTATGCCTTATGGCAGCATAGGCTCCCCAGCTCACACTGTTCTTCCCCTCATTTTATTCCTGTGTTAACCCTATAAAGAAAAGGCTATTGCACCTTATTTGATAATAAGAAAGCAAAGGCATACAAGTAATGGGATAACAGTTTAGCTGTAATCTGAATAAATTCATTAAATAAAAATAAATAAATAAATAAATAAATAAATCAAAATAAAGAAAGTAAAGGCTGGTGAAGGTTATGGATGAGCCAGAGGCCACCTTCCAAACCCACATTCTCTTGCTCCAGGTTTGGGTCCATGCAATTGAGCAATAAAGTCGCAGTCCTATCTAAGCCCATCTTGAATGTTGTAATTTTAGAGTGGAAAGGACTGAAAAAAGGAGAGAAGGGGGCAGGGGAAGAAGGAAGAGAGGGAGGCAAAGCAGCTTTTTCAACTTTTGCAGTCTTCTGCATCCTTTACTCATCATCCTGATTGCCCTGGGCCTTATTCTTCATCCTGGGAACTCAGCGCCCTTAAATGTCTCACTTAAGCTTACAGAGAGCACTGAAAAGCAAGACCTTAATCTCAAATCTACATCTTTTAGGCAATTTCAGTGTTGTGTCAAGAACGTGACAACAGAGAGGGAAAAGAAAAGATACACTTTTTTTTACTATCTGCCACAATTCAGGTTTAGCAGAGAGGTCATAGTGGTGTACCTGCCCAAAATGCACTTGATTGTGTTTAGTTTGTTCTTGCCGAGGGCAGGTCCTCTCTCTCACAGCAGCATGGAAATATATGTGAGGTGTCTGTCTTAGTCACTGTTCTATTGCTGTGAAGAGACACTGTGACCACAGCAACTCTTAAAAGAAAAATCATTGAACTGGCACTGGCTTACAGTTTCAGAGGCCTAACCCATTATCATCATGGCAGCATGCAGGCAGACATGGTGCTGGAGAGGGAGTTGAGAGCTACATTCTGATCTGTAGGGATCGGTGGGGGTGTGGAGGTTGGGAATGGGGATAACTGGGACTGGGCTTTTGAAATCTCCCACCTCTAATATCACTTCTTCGAACAAAGCCACACTTAATCCAGCATGACCATGCCTCCTAATGCTTTCAAACAGTTCCATTCCCTGATGACTAAGCATTCAAATATATTAGCCATTCTTATTCAAACCACTACAGTGTTCAACAGAAGAAAGGCAAAAGGTGTCACAGTGATGTGACCACCATGTTGTCATTCATATAGACGACCTGGAAGGATGGAGAATGGGCCTTTGTGTCACCACAAAGGTTAATCTGTACTGTTAACTCTACTGGATATATTTAGAATCATCTGAGAGATGCCTAGGTCAATCAGTAAGATCATTTCCAGCGGTGCTTAACCAAGTAGGGACACTCATCCTGACTGTAGCCTGAATCATTCTGCTAGCTGGGATTCTGGACTGGTGGCAAGAAAGGGTTAAATGGGGAAGCCAGCATTCCCTTTGTGCCTCCTTCTGTGCCTCCTCCACCATGATAGATTTACCCACAAACCCTTTCCTTCTTCAAGCTGCTCCCCTGTGGCACTCTATCATAGGAAAGAGAAAAGTAGTGTAGAAACTCGTGGGGACCATTCTGTGACAGGTCCCGCCATGGTCTTTGGAACTAGTCTTTAGGAGGAATGTGCACACATTTGGACAAGAGAAACTTGGGCTAAAGAAACTGGACATCTATAGACAGAACTTAGCAGGCCATTTAGCTGGAGTTCAGAAGACTGGGGTGTCTGGAGAAAAACAGACTGTGCTCAGGAGGCTTCAGAGGGGAGCAAGGACTCTAGCAGGACCTGGACCTGAGGCCATTTGAGATACAGCCTGGGAAAGATCTGGTAGCACTCTGCCTGAAAGTTTGATGCAGTGAATTTTAAGACAACATAATATCCAAACTGTGGCATAGTTAATTTCTTTCTGTTCTTAGCCAAATTTACAGCAACAGAGAGGAGAAAGCTGCAGCTCTGCAGTTATGTGCAAGGAATCATGGACAAAGCACTTGTAATGCTACAGAAATTGAGACCATGGCAGAGAAAACATTTGTTTTCTATTGGAAACTAAGAGTCTCTGAAGGCACTAGCTTATTAATATGCTAATTTATTTAATAGGTGAGGTTCTAAACTGAGAATTCTACTGCAGGAGTTCCCTGCTTTAAGATAACTGCCTAAGGAAGTCTCTTGCCAAAGTTCAACCACAAAGGCACCATGATGGTGGCCAGGCTACATCTTGAGCTGGAAGAAGCACTTGGTTCCATCCACATGCTAATAGTTTTTTGGCCAAAATGAAAGAGTTATAAAGTCAGGAAGGCTTATGTCCAGGTTCCTGGGAGCTACTGGGGTCAATCAATGTGTGGCAGTGTCAGGTTCTTTGCAGAGAGTTCCTGAGAAGCCGTTCTTTGAAGTTGGAAAAGTGAATCATGTTATGATGGAGACCCTAGTATGGTGGACATGACTAAAGAGTGAGATGTTTGCCAAAGAATGCTACAGGCACTAAGTGGAGCCAAGTCAAAAGGTCACATAGGCTAAAGCAACAGAGTTTGAGGAACAGGCTATCCAAACCTGCTGGAGCCCAGGTGATACTATCAAGAGTCCCAGATGCCAGATGTGGTGCTACAGGGCTGAATGTTTGTCATGCTTTAATCAGATCTTTCCTTGCTATTCCTCTGTGCCTTCCTTTTAGGATGGAAATGTTTTACGGACACTTTAGGTGAAAAGTTTGCCTTGGGTCTGATAGGAGACTCCGAACTTTGACTTTCTGAGTAATAATGGAACTGTTAATACTTAAAGGACTCTCGTAGATGAACTAAATGCATCTTGGATTATGCAATGGCCATGAGCCTTTGAGGACTAAGGATGGACTTTTATGGTTTAAAAGAGATCTGTGGTGACATTAAGTTAACAGGGGGTAGGCCTGTGATGGCAAATTCTCACTGTCGACTTAACCAGGTCAAAAATCACCTAGAAGACACAGCCCTGGGAATGTCTGTGCAGGTATTTCCAGAGGGATTCAACTAAGAGGGGATCCCTCCCTGGATGTTCATGGACCATCTCAGAGGCTGGGATCCTGGACACATGGGAAAAAAAAGAGAAAACATGGGAGCACAGGCATTCCTTCCAGGCAAGAAGTGAACAGGCAGCCTCCCTCATACTGGCTCCCATGTTCTCTACTGTGGGGGACTTCACCCACAAGCCATGAGCTAAAAGAACTCTTTCCTCCCTAAATTGCTTTTTGTTAGACAGGTGGCCACAATGATGAGAAAAATACCCAATGTACCTTTTTGGCACAGATTTCTCTTAGAAAATACACTTGTGCACAGACGTGAACCTACTAACATGGGGAGAAAAAGCAACCAGTTTAGGTTGCAACTGAGAGCAAGAACAAACTGTGTTGAAGGGAGAGTTGATAGACACTTCTTTTATTTATCCGTGCTATATCAGTTTTTGAATGGTAGGCGGTCTCCCAAGCAACTAAGTGAGAATATTATGGGTTACCTGCGTGATGTATTTGATTCTGAGTCTCTGGTTCTCCTAGGGAAGAGTCTGATGGAGCTGGGGAAATAACACTCTGACAAGTTTCTAAGTTAAGTCTCAAGACTAGACAACTTGTGTCTAGAGAGGTAGCTCAGTGGTTAAGAGAATATATTGTTACGGAGAACCTGACCCGAGACCTCAGCACCCACATAGGGTGACTCACTATCACCTGTAACTCTAGCTTCAGGGAATCCGGCAACCTCCTCTGGCCTCTGTGCACTCAAGTCGGCACCCCGCCCCCACCACCACATACACAAATAATAAAAATAAAATAAAACCTTTATTTTAAAAAGATTACACAACTTAAGGGAACATTGTACAGCCTAAGCTTTCAATTCTACAAAGACTAGAAATGATGGCCCACAGAAGAGAGTTGTCCAAAAGTACCAGTACATCATGGGTAAAGTTGATGCTGACATCAGGCCTCACATCCCAGCATGCATACATCCCGTGTTGCTCAGGTGCAGGGCCTGTGAACAGCCAGAGCAGACTGAACTCCAGAGAGTCATGTGTCCCAACCAACCTAGGAGAGGTCTACACTTCACATACCTGCAGGACGTCCTTCTCATCTGTCCTGCCTTCCTCATGCCATTTTAGCAATCAATGTCTAGCCAATCAGTATTGTAGACACAGAGACCGGGTCCCTGGCCATTCCTCCAGCCTGGAGAATGGAACAGGAGATATTATTTTGTTGGCTCTGGCCTACACAGTACCACAAGCTTTCTCCCCCAAAATTCATTAAAGCTACCATTTCATAAGCACTGGGGAACTAAGGGTGAGGATGGGGCTGAAAAGAGAGAGAGAGAGAGCAAGCAAAGCCATTTCTCCCCTGGAGCACAGCCTCGCTATTGACACCTGATATGTCTGGCTGCCATTCAGCCCCTGGGTGTCTCCTGTGTCACTGTACCTGCCTTTTACACACATAATTAACCGTGTTTTCAAAAGTGGCAAATCATGCCTTCATATAAAACAACAAACTCAGTTCCGAGACAAATTGAATCAAGTTCTTCAGGCACCTTTTCACTTTAATTAATGCCAAGACTGTTGTGTATCAGAGGTGCAAATCTCCGTGCGCTGTGTGACCACAAACAGGGACGCAGCAGAAAGTACACACCCCGAATTATGTCTTTAAGTGCTCATTGGAGACACTTGTAATCATGGTTTATTACTGGTCTCCTCCCCAGCATAATGAACTTTGATGAAATAATGAAACAACCCTGGCGCCTGCAGTCGGGCTGGCAGCCTCACCAGCTAAGACCTCCCCTGAGTACAATAGGCCCAGAGCTGCGCCCAGCTCCTGTGGTAGAGGGGCAGGAAAGCTGGCACCCAGCCCTCTGCTTCCCACCTCCCAGCTGCCAGGCCTGACCCCCTGAGTCACAGAGATGCCATGGCCAATTGGAAATTGGAAATAAGCCAAGAAATCTTAGGACTTGGGGAATCATAAAACAAGAGTGGTGGACAAAAAAGGGCAGGACCCTCTCTTAGCACCCACAGCTGTCCAGATGGGGAGACTGAGGCACACAATCAGGAAATGACCTCATCAAGGATACACTGTGGTTGAGAAAGGATTAGAAGCCACTTCTTTCATCGAAAGTTTTTCCATGGCTTCTGCGGGGGGTTCTCATAACCACACCGAGATAGCTTTAAAATGGAACTCAAGGGACCTGTTGGCAAAACCACCCTCCTTTGCAATTCTAGTAATTCTGAAAGCATAGCAGGTGTGACTGGGGGTGCAGGGTTCCACAGGAAGTTTGAATCCCTTTCCCATTGAAGAGTGGTGTTTCTTACTGCAACTCAAAGTATGGGAGTCAGCCTACATCAGGCTGCCATAGAGACCAACCTCCAGGGTTGAGAGCATGGCTACTTCTCCCAAGCAGCCTTGAGTATGAGTGGAAAAGCTGCCTCCAGCATCCTGACATACAATGCCTTTCTGGTAGGACCTATACTAACAACTTCTGCCATGAGCTAGGCCAGCCCAGGTGTTGGGCCCTGCAAAGAGCTGGTAATAGTCCCACCCTGCAGTTGAAGAAACTGAGGCCATAGTACTCATTAGTAACTTTGAGTGTGAGCTTGTTCGCTTTGTGTTTGTTTTTTCTCTATAAACTCCTCTTCCCTGTGACATGTGTGTGATGTTAGGGGTCCAGAAGACAACTCAGAGGACATCTCAGTAACAATGACTATACTTTCAGATAATTTGTTTAGAGACTTTTTGAGGAATGTTATTTGAGGTGAATGAGTTTGTATATACAAATAGGGAAATGGAACTCCCTAAATCTCATTGGGTAGAGCTTTCTTTCTCTTTGTAATATTGCCTGTAAGTTATTTCTAAATGTGCTATAAACAATATGCTAGTATTTTTACAGTAACTTACGGAGGCTTATTTTTCCATCATAAGTCATTCCACATGCATGTGTAATTTGGTGATGTTTTAGGAGATATGCAAAACTGTGTACCTTTACCATGGCCCCTCCATTTGGAAACATACCCATCATGCCTCTTGGTCATCATTTAGTGTGAGTACCCTGCTCTCTGCAGACCCTGAGCAGCTTTCTGTTTCTATGGGTTTGTTCTGTCAAGACATCTCACATGCAGTGGGAAGTGGAGTTGTCTCTTCTGTGTGACATCTTTCATTGACACTGGTCCTTTGGATCATCCCCATCAGCATCTGTCTCCTTGGTCCATCCCTTTCTTAGTATTGTGTCACATCTTGTCTGGCCATTGCATGTGCTGATTTATCTGCACACAGAGGAAGACCATCATAAGAAACCTGCAACCTACATCAACTTCAGATTTACACCCATACCTAGTTATACAGAATATAGGGTGCTAGAAATCATTTACCTTTCCTGGTCTGCTTTCTGATGGTATAAATGCCCAAGGAATATTTATTTCTGCTCATGGTTCTGGTACTGGGAGTCCAGGAGCTCAGTGGTGGGTCCACTCATGTGACTGCAGCAGGTGTGGTGAGAAAAGGCAAACACAAGAGCAGCTCCATTTCAGAGCAGCCAGGTATTGGGGCAACTAACCTCATTCAGAGTGAATTAACCTAGTCATGAAAGAAATATATTGACCCCTTGTGATGACTGAACCACCTCCCAAAGGAAGGTCCCATCTCCCCATATCACTAGATTGGAAAGTCAGATATCATCTTGAATTCTGGAGGGGGCGTATCATATGGAACTACAGCAGCTTGTCAAGGGCTGGTGGCAGAACAGAGCTGTCCTGAGGTGGTGGACTCATTACCTCGTGGTCTAGAACAGTGCTGAAACTCTAAGAACGTGCAGCTCTCACCATGATGTGTAGGGACAGAGCAGAGGGCATTCCTCATTTTAGGGTGGAAACTGACTACTGTCTTCATCTGTCCTCATGTTCATTAAACACTTTCAAGCTGAGGTTCTACCCTTACCCCATATGACCTAAGACTGACACTGCGGGAAAAGTAAACATGCATACTCTCCATCCCCCTAATTATAGAAAGGGAATGACAGTTGGTAAATGATCAGGTTGGCTTCAGTAACTTTGCAGTGCTACCTGAATTCTTTATTGAGTACTTCCACAGTGGACAGTTCATGCAGAGACACATGACTGGTCCAGCCAATGGAATGTGAGTAGCTTCAGCACCTTCACTGCCAGTCCACAGCAGTCCACTGTCCATGTTGGTGATTCATACCTCCCATGAGGAGCCCGAGGCCCAGGGTGGAGGAGCTTCCTATGGCAGAGTAATACGTATCTGCATAAGCAGGGGTACAGGACCAGCAGGGACGGACAGAAAGACTGCTGGGTCTGTACACAGTACAGATGTAGCTTCTCTTGAGTGTCTTTGCTCTCCTTTGGCTGAGCCCACAGCAGTGGAACTGTTGTTATTTGCGTGGAAAGATAATGATGGTGCTCTCTTACTGTGCTTTTGAGTTTGGACATCATTTTGGTTTGTATTAAAAGTACCTCCTAGGTATTAAGCATCCTCAAGTGCATACCTAACATAAAATGCAAATTTCTTTACCAGCCTCCTAAGCTCATGACCGCTGGCCTGTGTCAGTCAGGACACAGCTACCTTGCTGTTCTACAGAGCTCTGTGTGTGCACCTGCCACCTGCTACCCTCTCCCAGAATTCAGCCTCCCTAGCAGGTTCCAGATGAGGAGTAAAAGAAATCCTTAGAATTGCATCTGTATTCAACTATTAAACTGGCATAAATGTTCTTCATCTTGTCACCTCCTAACAATGTGGTATAACAACCCTTTACATGGTCCCCACAGAACCAAGCATTCAAGAATTGGTCTGCATAAATTAATGTCAGTATAGCAGACCCTTTTATCGATTCTTGGCATTACCTTTAGTCAAACAAATTCCAATACTATGTACTACTGTATGCTTTTAGGAAGAGGGAAAACACATTTACATTAACATTGATAGGGTCGCTATAATAATTCTGTTTTACTATTACTTTGTTCATTTATGTGTCTGGTTTACAAATAAACTTCATTATAGGTGTTTATGCATGGGAAAGAGTATGGCATGCCCAGGGCTGGGTCCTGTCTGTGGCTCAGGTATACATACATATGTGTGTGTGTGTGTGTGAGTGTGTGTGTGTGTGTATACATATATAACAGTCAGTAACCAGTGACCATTGAAAAGCCCCAAAAGAAAATAGCAAAGACCATGAAATCATCTTGGAAGTCACCCTTCCCTCTCTGCGAAGAATCCGGAACACGTGTAGACAGAGGCAAGCCCACATTTTACCTAGAAGATACAAGGTCTCCAAAGGGCCCATAGAGGCCAAGAGTGGAAGCCAACACCCCTGGTACCACACAAGGACGCTCAATATCTATCTCCCATAAACTCTTAAGTGCCATGGAAAGAGAACAAAGCCATGTTTATTTCTCTGAGTTATCAGCGGAGGGGATCTTAGCCCTGTGCCCTGGGTGCCTGGACCTTAGAACAAGCCTGCTGTGAGAGAACACTGATGAAGCTTAAGATTATGAGCCGGTTCTGCCTGCTGCCCCGGCGCAATGGCAGCGGGTAACTAACTGAGGTTTGGTGGCACATTTGATCAAAAAGAAGACCTACAGCAGGTGGCATCAGAGTAGTGACAACTGAAGGCTGAGCCGCTACCAGAGGAAAGGACACTAGAAAGATGTACAGGTATGGTCGTGTTTAAGAATACAACATATTGTGTGTGCTTGCCCCGTGAGTGAGTGTGTGTGTGTGTGTGTGTGTGTGTGTGTGTGTGTGTGTGTGAGAGAGAGAGAGAGAGAGACAGAGACAGAGACAGAGACAGAGACAGAGACAGACAGAGAGAGACAGAGAAAGGGAGGGAGGGAGGGAGATGGAGAGGGAGAGTCAGAGACAGAGACAGAGACAGAGAAACAGGGAACATACACCAAGAAAACTGAGGCCAAACAAAGAAATGACTGCCCAGTAGCCTGGCTTCTGTGGATCCTGGGCCCTAGTCATAGAAAAGAATGCCGCTGGAACCATCTGTTGCTACTTTTTATTTCCAAGTTACATCCATTTTTATCTCTGCCAGCAGAACTCTGTTTATGCCTGGGGTTAGCACTGTGCCTGCCGTCTGGCCACTGAGGAGACACTTTTCATACTTGGAAATAGGAGGCATTGTCACAGCAGGGGGCGGTGTACCTTGACAACACTGATGCCTGGGAGAGGCCAGGAGGCAGGAACAAGCAGGGTCTGAGGGGACTGCTGCTGCTCTGTGCCAGACAGATGTGGTGTGGCCTTAACAAACGATAGATCTTAAGATTTAGAAAAGAGATCGATTGCCTTTTTGTTGTTGGAGTTTTTTATTTTGTTTTGGTTTTTTTTTGTTAATCATTACAGAGTCAGGAGTCAAATACATAACGTTTGCTTTCCTCGGTCCTGTGGTGTCTACAATCACAACGCAAGCCACAACTCTCTCGTACGTTTACTGAGATCAGAACGAAGAATTAGAACCCAGGTCTCAGGCATCCTTATTCTGTGTGATGCTTTTCCCAGTGTGCCACGTGGCATATGTGTATGTAGGTAGCTATGACCTCCTGAGGAGCCAGAGCTGAGGAACGCATGGTCCTGACCCTTGACCTATACAGCAGGACCTACCTTTCCTTCCACTGCTGCATCAAGCCCACCGTGGACACCGCCACCCTCATACCCCAGTCCCCAGAGGCACAGTGCCTCAGCCACACTATTCTCTCCGTTCAACAGTTGAACAGTCTCAGGTCCTGACAAGCCCAAGGCAATGAGGCATGAGAGGCAGAATGGCGTTCCATCTCCGACTCGGCCACCCCATATTTGTGGATTGCCAGCACAGGGCCCACGTGGTGCTCATTTTACATATATGAAATGTTGAACACAGAAGAGTCCTGGAGGTTTGATTCAGGGTCCCAGCAAGTCACAGAGAGAAGTCAGAGTGCCTGCAGTGAGGCCTAAGGGGGTCTGAATCTGATCAATCGTCACAGAAGTTGTCTCAGCCACCTCTACACTAATAAGGCTTTCCATAGCAACCGATGCACTTCTTAGTACCAATGTTCATCTTCAGATACTACTGTTGCAGTAATAAAAGATCTGAGACAGGGTGCTCTGGAAACGATAGTTTATATATTTAGTCATTTAGTCCGTGACTCTGAGGCTGGAGAGCTGAAGAATGTGTTGTTAGCATCTGCCCAGCATCTGACAAGAGCATCATCCATCATGCTGTAGGACAACACTGCAAATGGCACCATGTGGTGAGACAGGACCGAGACATCTGGCTCCCTCTCTCCATCATCTTATAAGGATCGTGATGTCACTGTGGACATCTCATCATGACCTCATCGACTCCTATTCAACCCATTCAATCCCCGAAGCCTCCACTTCCAGCCCATATCTAGAATTGTCATAGAGGGAAGCTGACACAGATGGTGCCACAGCTCCCTGCCCACATGAATCCCAATTTTGTTTCCCGCCTCTCCTTTCCGGGCGTGTTGACTGCAAGCATGTCATCTATTAAGCCTTCTGCATGCTTTCCAGGAACTAATCCCAAGCCAGTGAGTGCATCTGTGGAGGAAGGAGGGGGCCTGGAGCTTACCTAGTTTCAGGACCTTTTAGGTCTGCCCAGTGTCCATTGAAAGCCCCTACCAGAACCCAAGAGATAAACTCCCAACATACACTGAAAATGTCCCATCCCATAGCCTCTCCAAGAAGGACTCTCACCTTGCCAGTCACCTGTGAAGGTGGCACCTGTCTGTGAGAGGCGAGAGTCATCACAGTAGACAGGTGAACAGAGGCCCCAGGGCCACACTTCCTCTGACAGGACACAGGAGAACTGCAGACGCAGTTTCTTAAGTCTGTTTATTTCTTCACTTGTGTGGTGGGTGTGAGTGTGTATATGCTCATGGTGTGCATGTGTACAGGTCTGAAGACAGCTACCAGGAGTCAGTTTTCTCCTTCTACCTGGTACAAGACTCCAGGAATTGAACTCAGGTTGTTGGGCTTGGCAGCAAGTACCCTTCCCTGGTGATCCATCTTGCTGGCCCTGGAGAGTTTTGATTTTTTTTTTTTTTTTTTTTTTTTGAGACAGGGTCTCCCTATGTAGCCTTGCCTGTCCTGGACTCACTTTGTAGACCAGGCTGGCCTCGAACTCACAGCGATCCACCTGCCTCTGCCTCCCGAGTGCTGGGATTAAAGGCGTGCGCCACCACGCCCGGCCCCCTGGAGACTTTTGAAAAACAAATTTTTGTTTAACCTTCTTTGTGACCCACAGAATAAACACAATCTTGACATATACTCAACTTCTGTTTACTTAAAGAGTATTTGCCTATTTGGTACTTGAGTGGGATCGTGCTATATTTACTTCCCTATAAGTATCAACTGAGAGTTGCCTGCCATGTTTTAATTATGGAAAGGTGGCTCTTGGTTTGCTTTTCACTTTTTGACAGGTAGTGGCAGGCAGCACATTCAATGTGAGCATCTACACGCTGTCATCGAAGATGCAGAACTGTGTGGCAGGTACCATAGATGAGCTGTGTGTCCCTGCAGAGTTCCTGTGAACGGAGACCTGCTATATGCACACTAGATTTCACAGAGTCAGGGGGAAAGTGCAGAATCCCTCTTTCATTGCACCACATGCCACCTCTTAGGATTCACTCAATGTTAGGCAGGATATAGTATTAATGAATCCGAGCTGAACATGAACAGACTGTGTTCTTGTCATTATTCTGAGATAATACAGTAACTACATGCGCAATGTTTCCTTTGTGTTCGGTGCTAGGAATAATCCAGAGTTGCTTTAAATTACACAGGAGCCTCTGTCTGTGCCATATACAAACACCCTGCTGCTTTACATAAGGGATCTAGGCATTGCTGGAGGCTGGAACCAGATGGATACCAAGGGACTATAATTACACAATATTTCAGTCATGTGTGTATATGTTAGTACTGGTGACATTGAGATAATATTTAATATTCTGTGATGTAAACATAATCAGATTAATTTGTCTGTTTCTTTTTATTGTCTGTAAAAACATTTATTTATTTAAAAAATACCATAGAGGAAGTTTTAGGTTCAAAAAACATGGAGCCAGGTATAGAAAAAAATGTATTGGGTCAAGAAAAAAGGAGACACCATTGACTTCAGGGGGAGCAAGGTAGCAAAGTGGTTAGTGTTGTTAATAAAAGTAAAGTCTACAAAGGAGTGTATATTGCAGTATAAATTCAAAGTGAGATACATCATGTGAGCAAAAAAAGACCAATACCTCATGAGCACACCAGTCAGGGAGCAGCTGGCTTTGCAAAGCTCTGCCAGTGTGGCACTGCTTCCCTCTTACTCAGAACAGCTGACTGGGGACAAGGAAGCTGTGTGAACAAAATCAGGAGTCAAGGGCATCCCTGGCTACATAGTTCAAGGCTATCCTGGGGTACATCAGACAATGAATCACTGTCAAAAAAAGCAGAGGGAAGGGTGGCTGGAGAGAGAGAGAGAGAGAGAGAGAGAGAGAGAGAGAGAGAGAGAGAGAGAGAGAGAGAGAGAGAGAAAAGGCTCTGCTGTTAAGAGCACTTGCTGCTCTCCCAGAGGACCAGAGTTTGCTTCTCAGCACCTATGTGTGGTGGCTCACAACCTCCTATAACTTCAGCATCAGGGAATCTACTCTGATGCTGCTTGGCACCACAAGCACCTGTACTCATATGTGCGTGTGTGTACACATGTGCACATACGTGTGCTTGTGCGTGCGCACACACACACACACACACAATTTTAAAATAATAAAAATGAATCTTAAAAAAAGCTCACATATGGGGGCTGAAAGGTGGCACAAGATTTAAGCTAACCCTGAAGTGCCAGCAGAACCCTGGGCAGTCTGAGGAAGCCACGCTGCTTTCCGAGTCATCAAATGTTTACACTTGGGTAATAGCACACATGCAATTAAGTGAATACATATAATGAATCTATCTGCAGTGGCATGATAGCTGGTGCCGAATCCTATTAAACACATTTAATTAAAAGTGCATTAAACCTTCAAGCTTCTGAACACACCCTTGCACCCTTCAAAGCTGCCCCCTCCATTAAAACCTTCCCCACTATTAACTATGAGTCAGCTCGTGACCCCTTTGGGCATGACCCGGTGAGGTGAAGTGCCTCTTAAACAGCAGTGGACCACAGGCGCTAATGGATCTAAATCAGGGAGATTAATTCCATTCATTTGGCTCCTTGTTTCAGAAACAACTATCACACTGAGCTTAATTGCTGAAGATGCTCGGAGGCCCAGGGAGATTAGAGACTCAGAAGGCTGGTTTGTAGCCAACGTCAATTATTCGGTCTACTGTGCAGTGGGGACAGAAGGATGATTCAAATCCAGACGACCCGGTGACTCTTGTTTACCCTTAGCGCCTAGCTTCTCCATCAGTTAAGTGTTCATAGGCACAGGACAGGGTGATGAGTTGCAGCGGGATTTTTGTCTGAGCATCCCACTCTCTCTAAATGGAGGCATTGTGTGGCTGTTTTTCCTTCATCCTTCCAAATTCTGAGTAAATAAGAAAATGAGAGATGAGACCAAGAGTCTCCAGGAAAGAAATGTAAAGTCCCACATTGTGAAAAAGCAGCAGCTCATGAGGGAATAAACTTGTCCATGTTTCACGGCCTGATTGGCCCCTCCCACAATCCCATCTCTCCTACAGGTATCATTCTAGTCCCACGCCCCCCTTTTCCTAAAGGAGCTGTAGCCCACAGGAAGAGGTTATAAAACTACCCATTACCCTTATAAGGATCCAACCCCCTGCCACAGTCTCATGCTTTCCAGGGTCACCGCTAAGCACATTGCTTAATCGATGGCAGATTCATTGAGAGTTGGCCAAGAAGCTTCCTGTTGAAGTGGTGTGGCAGAGAACATATCCTGGAGTGGCACACACCAAGTGGGGAGGTAGCCATCAGCACTGGCTGCCTGGTTCCACAGAGACCCAGTGAAGCTCCCCCTGATGAAGAGCCCCATGTGGTTGACCTTGTAGGGCGAGGCTGGCTGTGCACTGTTGCAAGGCCTTCGTGTCTCTTTGCTGCTCTGCTGTCAGCATCTTAGATCTCAGAGTATTTATACAATGCCCTCGCCTAGTTTTATTTAACACTGGCCCCAATACACTATGGATCTCATCCTCATCCTGAGGGTTCACCCCTGGGTGTACATCTTGCCTACTTTCACCAAAGAAGTCATGGAAGTCTCATCATTCTTTCTGGAGTCTACACCTTAACACAAAGTCTTTTTCCAGTGGGGTCTCTTTATTTTTGCCTTTACCAGCAAGCTGGGTTTTTTTTTTCAATAAAGCACCCCGCAGACAATTGATAAATGACAGGAGCCAGCAGTCTGGGACATCCACAGGACCCTCACAACTGTGTAAATGCCTGGACTGAGCTTTTTAGCATCCACGCATGACATGCATGGCAAATACATACTCCAGAAAGTCATTCTCCAAACCCCATTTTTTTAAATTATATTTTACTATTTGTGTGTATTGGAGGGGTTTTTTTGCACATGCCTGTGTATGTACCCTGTGCATGCCTGATGCCCACAGAGGTCAGAATAAGTCAATGGATGCCTTAGGACTGGAGTTACAGCCGTGAGCTGCCAAGTTGGCACTTGGAATGGACACCTGGGTCCTCTGAAAGAACAGCAAGTTCTATTAACCACTGAGCCATCTCTTCATCCCCCAATCTCCATTCTTCAGAGCACTTCTCTCCAGCAGTCAGAAGTGTTTTGAGGGTTACAGTCATTTATTGAACATCGCTCAGTATGTCCTACTAAACACCAGTGAATGTGTCATGGGCAAGACTCTGAAAAATCCTGCAGCAGAGACATGTGTTTATGAGACAGTACAATCTTCCCCTACCCCACCCATTTATTCACAGGCCTTGGGGCACATAGGAGGCAATGTATCTGGTCTCAATAGAGGGGAGGTGCACATGACAGAAAGGACCCAAGGGACAGTGCCAAGGACCATGAGGTACTTGACAGTGAATGAGCTTCATTATATATAGATATGTCTAGGAAACTGCCCACAGAACCAGGCCAACCCTCTTCATATTTGTTCCATGCTTTCTTTTACGATGATATATCATAAAAGATACGTAATGAAATACAGCAAGCCTGGAGCTCATGGCACAGTGTTAACCACCCCAGGCCGGCCCAGCCAGCAAGAGGGACTTAACCTTGTCTAGAAAGTAAGATGCTTAAAGGATGGGAGAAAAAGGGAATCTGTGGACTTAATAAACGCTCCTAAACAACTGGCATTGGAAATTAGTCAAATATCAAATGATGAAACAGCTATGTTAGGGTAAGGTGCAAGGCGCACTTGTAGTTAGACCCATGTAAATCAGCTACAGAGATTAACTTGATTCTACCACGTGTCTCCTGGAATAACACAGGAGATACTTGGACAGCAAAGTGGAGGACTCCACCCATTCCAACCTTGAAGCCACTGAGCTCTGACAGCAACAGCCTCGCAGGTCCCCAATCAGAGGTCTTTGTACAGGAAAGCAAGCTTCACATTATAAGAGCAGAAAAAGATTTGGTGGGTAGGCACACTGAGGACTTTGGAGCTTGGAGGGGCATGTGGTCAGAGATGAACAACGGATCATAGATCCTAGTTTGTAAATGTAGCCTCATTGCTTTATAGAGAATGACACCCAAGTTCTGCTCCAGTCTTCTGAGCACTCAGAGACTACAGGCAACTTCTTCAAACAAGCACCTGAGGACCCCCTCCTCAGAGATCTCCTGGCAATGGAGCAGGCCTGAGTCCCAGCGCAGCCCTCATAAGGAGGTGGGGGAACTGAAGCAAACATCCCAGCTTCATGTTACCTAGGGAACAGCTCAGCTAGCTAGATAAGACTTCAAATGCCCATTCCACACTCACCTATTAACGTGACCTGGGCTGGCTTTCTTCCCTTCTGCACCCCTCAACCACACTTCCTGGGTCCTCCCCTAAAGCCAATGACACTCCAGTCTCAGTCTCAAGGTTCATGCCATTATTGTACTACGTGCTTTAAGGCGTCTTTTGCTCTGAGCCTCTTGCTTCTGTGATTAAGGACTCTCTCCAGCTGGCACCTCAAGCACAGATCTCAATTCGCAGTGGATGTAGATTATGATAAAGCCATGAAAAGTTGAAAATAGCATGAGTAGACAACGCACAAAATCCACTCATGCCCTGGACATCCTGATGGAGCAACACGATCACCATAGAGTGGTGGTCCTTTGTCTTCATGAGTAAAGGGCTGAGTAGGAGCTGTGGCTTACTGCTATCTCCCAACATCACTAGAATGCACTGTCACTGGCCCAGAAAGAGATTCAAATCCAAAACACACATGAAGAATCATTGAGCCAAGGACTCTCCACCTATGATTCATTCAAATAGATTAAAAAATGATCAATACACTTACGGCCAGTGATTTAAGGATTAAAGCAAAGGGATATGAAACAATCATTCTCGTTCAAATGAAATAACTGTTCTGTTTTGAGTGTCATGTTGACATGGTATTCATGGAGCATCTACACTGGCTAAGGTTGTAGGCAAGACACTAAGCATGCTGACTAAGTCAGAGCCTTCAGTACTAGCAGGATACACAGGTATATAGGTGCAAGCAAGGATAATATTGAGTCACTTTCTGTGTGCAACAAGTCCCTACTGTGGAGCCACTTCATACTTAGAAATGTACATAATACAAGAGAAAAATTAGGTATCACTTCTGGTGTCAGATCTCCTCTGGCAATGAGAAAAACACACAGTTCTCTGTCACAAGAATAATGCCAGAAAAGATCCACTGTGCTGAGCATCACACACAGAGGGCTGTACCAAGGTCAAGGAACAGCCACTAGTATAGCTACTATCACAAAACTGTGAGCAGCCACAGCATGAGAGTTCTGTCTTGTTTTATCAGGAGGGTTCAACTAGCTCCATTGTGTAGAGAAAGACTGAGCTGGGCAATCGTCTAGGGTGGTCCTGTTTAGACTCTCCTCCTAGAAGCCCTTATAGATCCCGGTGAACACAACAACAGATGGAGTCAGGCAGAACCTCCCAATAAAGGAAAGCATGGGACCAGGCTGTTATGCTCACTAACAATTGAAAAGGCTAGAATTTTCCATTCTCTTTCTACAAGGCCAGCATTTTGCTGGTATCAAAAACAGCCAAAGACACTAATAGAAAAAATCTACAGACTAATCTCTCTGGCAAACAGTGATACAAAGATCCTCAGCAAACAAAATTTAACAATGTGTTCAAAGGGTCAGATTCAGTAGCCAAGTGGGACTTACATGGCTCTACACAGAGTAAGCAACACTACAGTATATTGCATCAGCAAGCTTCAGGGAGCATTCTAACACCACCCTAACTGACGAAAAAGAAAGTGTTCAGTAATAGTGACCATGGCTTCATGGAGGGAGAAATACAGAAAAAGCTAGCAATGCAAGCAAAGCACCCCAGTAAGTAGCAGGGATTAAAGGTCCAAGGCAAGATGGTGCTCAGAGGTGAAAAAAATAAAAGCTTTCCTCTAACATGAGGGAAAGTCAAGGCTGACCATACCTGCCCTCTCTGTTCAGAATAGTGCAGGAAGGCCTAGATGCAGCAATCAGGAGAGAAAATGGAAGTAAAAAGTGAGCCATTAAAAAGGAGGATAAAACTCTGTCCTGTCCATGGGAGAAGTGCTGTTAAGAAACGTGTGGAATTAATATAGGAATTCAGTAATGTTATAGGATACAAGATCAGCATGTGGCACCAGCTGCATTTCTATGCATGAACACTGATCAAACCAAAACCTACATTAAGGAAACAGCAGCATTTGTAAAGATAAGACATGTAGAGGGAAAATACCTAAAGAGTATTTTCAGTATTTCAGAAATACTGAAAATTCAAGAGCATGACTGGAAAAAAAAGCTCAAGAGCACCAAGAACTAGAAATAGATAATAATTAACCATGGATTAGATGATGTAATATTACTAAAGTGTCAATAAAACACAAACTACTTATACAATCTATCAATTCAATCAATGCAAGTCCCATAAAAATTCTAATGTCAAATTTTCAGAAATAGGAAAAAAATCTAGAAAATTTACAAGAAACCCAATTAGGCAAAATTATGTTGAAAAAATAAGAACAAAGTTGGGATACTTACATCCCCTGATTTCAAAACAGATTACAAACTTTCTAAAAGTTTGTCTTGGGCATAAAAAGAGATGCTTAGATTTGATGGGATAAATGAAAGTTGGGAAGGAAGTCCTTGGTACCATCTCCACAAGATGTGCAACAGGGCAAGGATGATATTTTCGATATATACTGTTGAGAAAACAGTATCTTCACATACAAGATAACAAAGTGAGCTTACAATGGATCAAAGGTATGGTCCAACGTGTAAAACTCTTAGGAGAAAACAGGGGGAGATCCTAAAGCTCTGTACCCAGCCAGGAGTTCTTGGCTATCACACCAAAAGCACAGATGATAAAGGTAAAGATATGTAAGTTGGACTAGCTAAAAGTTCAAAACAGTTGAGTAAAAGACATAATAAATACAGTGAGAGTTAAGCTATAGAGTGAGGGAAACACAAATCACATATCTGATGAGGGACTGATATTAGAGATGTGTTTTTAAATTCCTGAGCTCAATACACACAACAAATTAACAAACTAAAGCTCTAGTACCTGAACAAGTATTTCTCCGAGAGTGATATAAAAAGGCTAAATCTCATTTTTAAAAAAAAAAGAGGCCCAATATCTAGAAAAGTGTCAATCAAAGCCATGGTGAGATTTTTTTTTCTCGTACCTACTAGGATGCCCAGCACAAAAGATAAAGGGAGCAAGCATTGGTGGGGGTGGAGAAGTCAGAGCCTTTGTCAGCTGTTCATGGTGATGGGAAATAGTATTACTGCTATGGAAAACAGCATAGCAAAGTAAGTTCAAACAGAGTCACCATGTTGGGGAAGACAGGAAGGGCATAAGCAGCTCCATGCTGAATGAGCTTGCAACAGCTGCTTGATCACTGGATCTGACTAGACCAGGAAGCTGAGATGGCCAGAAGTTATGACCAATCTATAAACCTCAAGACCCAATCCCAGAGATTCACATGTCAGACACATTAACATGTTACATTTGACATGCAAACCAGTGTGGCCTGAGGACAACTATGGGCCAGACAGTCCTCATATATCTTATACTTGCTAAATTAATATTCTCTTTGACCTGGTGTGTTCTTAACTACCTATGGCTGTGCAAGAAATGACCTCAAATTTTTATAGCTTCAAAAGACAATATTGACTCCCATACAGTTTCTATAGATAGCCACTCCCTACTTAGATCTGCAGTGTTCTGATTTGTAGTCTCTTACAGGTTCTGTATTGGCCATTATTATAGCAACTTTGAGTTCAGCCAGTGAAGCATCTACAGAGGTTCCTCAACTCATGATGCAGTCTTTATCTTTATAAACTCCTTGTGAATTGAGGCCCCCACTGGTAGTAGAACCATTAGGGGATGGGAATGCACTTACTATATACATCAAACCAGCTGAACAGCATAGCCACCTGCCTTAAAGGATCTCAGAGCGCTTACATCAGCTGATAAATTAAAGTGTTCGCTATCTTCTGTCACCCACTGAATGCAGCTCTAAGGACAAAACTTTGGAATGGTTGTATACCTACGCATTTGCATCATTGTAAAAGCCATCGAAAAGGATCAGCGTAAACCCTGGCTTTATCCATGGCACACATTATCTGGGCAACATCCAATCCTCTGGCTGAAGGGCCTCCTACCCTTATTGTCATCCAGGGTGCTGGGTGAATCTGGGAGAAGTCACTTAACCACTTTAACTTCCAAGTTTCCTTACCAGCACACTAAAAGAGTGGGGGGTGGGGGTGGCGACATGTTATCGGAAACACCTTCTATCTCCTTGGATAGTGGTCGTGAACTTTCAGTGAGATTGTTCGAAGAATTAAAAATAAAGTTAAATAAATAAAAGGCGGGAAGAGGTGACCTCAACTCAACCTGCTCAACCAGCCGAGCTAAGGGTCTGTTTTGATTGGCGTGTCACTCTTTTCAAATGCCTTGTAGAAAGGCTGCCCAGAATTGATTTGCCCCAAACTAATATATATGAGCTGCTCAGAACTAGAGTGAGAGAGCATTCATTCATTTATGTTTTCAGTTAATAAATATTTATTAATGACCTATCTTACTCATTGCCAGGCACCAAAAATAATTTAGTGAGTATGGAGGGAAGGGAAACAGGGAAAGAGGGAAAGAGTGAGGGAGGAAGTGGGGATGGATGGAGGGAAGGACCTTCCTTGTGATTCTGAAGCATATCCACTAGTCTATTGAGATATTCAGGGATTAATTAGTTACTTCAATGCCCATCACAGCATGTTATTTAATTGAGTGACGCTATAATCAAGACATATTTTCTTGGAGTACTATACCTCTAGAAAGACACACAAGAAATTGGCATATGGAGCTAACCCACTTGGCCTGGAGACACAGGTAGCATAGATGTTTCTTCTCTTCTTCATACTTCTCCACCAGGAACTCCCCAAAGACCTACCAAGTGTTTGACAGGAACCCTCCAGCTGCCTAATGTGGGCCTGAGGCACAGATAGCGCACTTGTGTCACCTCCTCCTAGCATATCTTAACTTAGAGCTTCCCAAAGCCCTGCCCACTACAGGCCTGGTACCCTCTAACTCTTCTTCTGACCTCTTCTCACTTTTGGCTCTACAGTGCCCTGTCTACTGCCTTTCAAGGACTCTGCAGCTTCCTCGTGTGTCCCAGAGGCCAGTGTAGCAACCTTGCCCCTTCTCCCAGTCCCTCACCACTGGAGACTCCCCATAGCCTTGCCTAGAACCATCTGTGTCTTCTCTCTGTCCTTCTTTACTTCAGAATCCCAAAATTTCAACACACACACACACACACACACACGCACATGCACACATGCACACATGCACACACAGAACCTTCCAGCAACTGGAGAAGGCCACACAGAAGCACATGTGGCCCATGCTGTGTTCCCAAAACTCATATCAAAAGATACAGCTCACAGCCTGACTCTAGATGCCCAGGCCTACTCATAGGCACACAAGCAGTATCAAAAATTAAAATAATATGTCTTCTCCAGTAACACCAGCTGCATAGTAATAGTCTCTAATGAGAACAACTCAGACAAAATGCAGGACACAGAGTTCAAAAGGTAAATAATAAACCTGTTCAAAAGAGCTTAAAACTCCCAAGGAAGACAAGGATGAAACATCTGAACAAACCCTAGGAAGATGGGAATTAACTGGCCAAAGGCAGGAAAAGACAAGAAAGCAACAGACTCAATAAAGAAGACAATATAGAATGTGAAAATAGAATTCAATAAAGAGCGAGAAATAGTGAAGAGAACACAAACTGAAATGAAGCTAGAAATGACAAATTCAGTAAGTCAAATGAAAAGCTCAGTGGAGTCAGGCAGTGGCAGCGCACGCCCTTGATCCCAGAACTTGAGAGGCAGAAGCAGGCAGGTATCTGTGTTCAAGGCCAGCCTGGTCTCCAGAGAGAGTTCCAGGACAGCCGAGGCTACACAGAGAAACTGTGTTTTTAAAGAAAAAGAGGAGGAGGAAGAGGAGGAGGAAGAGGAGGAGGAGGAGATGAGGGATGAGACTATGACTAGATGCAAAGTGAATAAACAAATAATAATAATTTTTTAAAAGAATTAAAAACTAAAACAAAGCAAAAAAAAAGGCCAAATATATGAATTGTGGGCAGAAAAAGAGAAAAAAGAGAGTTCCAGTCAAGGGCATAAAAAAATATTTTCAATAAAGTCATAGAAGATGCTTTCTCAAATTTAGGGGAAGTAATGTCCATCTGGGTACAAGAAACATAGAGAATAGACAGGCCCAGAAAGAAGCTCCCTACGCTATATTATGATTAAAACACTAACTATACAGACTAAAGAAAAGAATTGAAATCTGCAAGAGAACAGGCCGGAGTCACATATAAAGGCAGGTCCCTCAGAATAACAGCTTCTTTTTCAGTAGAAACTTTAAAGGCCAGGCTTAGAGGACTATGATTCAAGTCCTGAGATAACACAGAAGCCAAACCTGACCACTTTACCCAGCAAAACCATCTCTCATAACTTAATTCCTTTAGGAATTCGTGACTACCAACCCAGCCTTACCATGATACTGGAAGGAATGCTCTGCTCTAGAATGAAGAACAAGACATATACATCTAACATTCTTGGGTGGGCGTGAGGAGTAATGCTAAAATAGTTGCTATATAAATTAGGACCGAGAAAACAAAGACCACAAAATCAGCACCTCCAAATATCAATGGCCTCAATCAAAAGACCTAGGCTAGCTGACAAGATTAGCAAACATGACCCGTCTTTTTGTTTTCTACAGGAACCATACCTTGCTTCCAAGGACAGACACTGCCTTCGAATGAAGAAGTCGAAAAATTATTCCAAGAAAATGGAAACAGGAAACAAGCAATCATAGCTACTCCCATAGCGAATGGAAGATTCCAGAGGAGGTAAAGAAGGAGACTACATTCTGGTCAAGGAAACAGTCCACCAAGGGAACTTTACAATTGTGAACGGAGACACATCAAACTGGTACACCCAACTTCATAAAACAAATACTATTAGGCATTAGGCTACAGATTAACTCCAGCAGAGGAACGTCCACCCAGATACTACATCTTCTCTGCAGCCCATGGGGTGGGGCACTAAAGTGCATCTAGGCTGCAAGAAGGTTTTATTAAGTACAGGAAAACTGAAGCTCCTCCCTACGTCCTACCCTGTCACAATGGAATAAATCTAGAAATCAATAATAAGAGAAATAAAATAAAAACAAAGTTATGGAGGTAAAAAATATATATATATATGTTATTGAAGGATGGAATGAGTCATTGAACAAATCAAGAAAAAAAAATTTAAATTTCTAGAGTTGGTGAAAACGATGGCACAAAATACCCAAGGCTATGGGGCACAAGGAAGGCAATCCTAGGAGGGACATTTCTAGCTCTAAGTAAAAGATATGAAGTTAATAACCTAATGATACACCTTAGGGTACCAGAAAAACAAGAGCAAACCAAACTCAAAAGTAGTAAACATAAAGAAACAAATGAAATAAAAATGAAAAACTTGTGAACCACAAATACAACGAAGAGTTGCATCTTTGACAAGAGAAACAAGAATGACAAACCTTTATCCAAACTAACCGAAGTAAAGGAAAAAGCATAAACTAATAGCATTAGATAGGAAAAGGGAGTCGATACAATACAAACAGTGAAATTCAGAAAACTGTATGGTCATGCCTTAATCCAATACTCTGCCAAACTAGAAAATCCATTTCTTTAAATAAATAATTTCTTGAGGCATATGATGCAACGGTGTTAAACAATATGAGATTAGCAATTTGAACAGACCTGTAACAACCAATGAGATTGAAGCAGTAATAAAAATCCTTCTGACTTACAAAAGCCAGTCTTTTTGGAAGTGTAGCAAAAAAAAGAAAAAAAGAGAATGTAGCAGATAGTGCTTACATAAATTAATAATATAGGAAAGAAAGAAAACATCCCAAACTTTATATAAAGCAGGTTTTATAAAAACCTGATAAAGACACAACAGCAAAAGAAAATTACACACCACCTCTCCAATAAACACAAAATTTCTCAATAAAGTACTTGCAAACTGAGTCCCACAACAAATAAAAAATAATAATAAAAAGATTATCCACCATAAACAAATGAGTTTCATTTCACAGATGCAGAGATGGTTTAACAAATGCAGATGGGTAAATATAATTCATTACATGAATAGACTTAAAAATGGGCATCGAATGATTACCTCAATAGATGTAAAAAAAAAAAAAAAAACCTTTGTCAAAATCCAACACCCCTTCATTATAAAAACTGTTGAGATACTGAGGCAGGAGGGAAACTATCTCAACATAATAAATGCTACATATGAGAAATTAATATCCAATATCATCCTAAATGCAGAAAGAACCCAATCCATTCTCACTTGGACAAGGGAGCTCATACTTTCCACTCCTATCCAATACAGTACTTGAAGTTGTAGCTAAAGCAGTAAGGCAAGAGAAGGAAAATAACAGGGTTATAAACAGGGAGGAAGAAATCAAAAAAAATAAATAAATAAAAAAATAAAAAATACAGATAAAAAATTTAGACCTGGCACACACTTTCAGCAAATCATCAGGTTACAAAATTAGCATACCAAGTCAGTAGCCTTGCTTGGATAGGAAGACCAGTTTTCCTTAAAGAAATGGCTCTTAAAGGCTGTCTAGGATCCAATGGATGACCTAACATCCTTGCACATTTGAACATCACTAATTGGCCTCAGTGGACTATGAAAAGAAGGCACAAAGTTGGAAAGGAGACTTGAGGGAGGAGAGTGGGAAAGCAGAGATGGGAAATTAGGGGTTAATATAATCAAAATCCATCTATATATAAAATTCTCAGAGAATTCATTTTTTAAAAAATCAGTAGCCTTCCGATATGCCAGTGGCAAACATACTGACAACAAAATGAAAGAAAACTCCACCATTCACAATATCCTGAAAACAAAACAAAACAAAAACCTTGGAGTTAATTTAGCCAAGGAAATAAAGGATATCTACAGCAAAAAAATAAATAAATAATAATAATAATTAAAATAATGAAGAAAGAAATGAAGGAAAATACTAGAAAATAAAAACACCTCCATTCTCTTGTATTGGTAGAATCAACACTGTAACAATGGCCATCTTACCAAAGTGGTCTACAAATTCAAATAATCTCAATCAAAATCTAACTGAAATTTCTCTCGTAAATAGAAAAAAATCTTAAAATTCATGTGAGAGCAAATAAATGAACAAATAAATAAATAAATGGAGGAGCCAAAACACCTTTCATGAAAAAGAGTGAAGCTAGAGGTGTTGCCATACCTGTAACTATTCTTACAGAGCCAGAGTAATAAAAACAGCTCGGTACTGAGGTGGGTGAACAGACACAGGTAATTTGTATAGCTCAAAGACCCAAATACAACCTGCCACAGCTGCAGCCACCCGAATTTTGACAAACATGCCAAAATGTGCTTTGGAATAAAGACACCATCTTTAGCAAAAGGAACCAGACAAACTGCTTGCCTACATGTTAACTGATGAAAACAGATTCTGTTCTCTCACTCTGCCCAAAAATTAGTTCCAAATGAATTACAGATCTCAAAGTAAAACTTGAACACCTGAAAGTGCTAGAGGAACAGGCGGAAACTACAATATCAGACTCAGGCAGAGGCAGGGAACTTTCAAATAGGACTCTGGTTGTTCACAAAACAAGGTCAACAATTGACAATGGGACTTTGTGAAACTACAGTTGTGTGTGTGTGTGTGTGTGTGTGTGTGTGTGTGTGTGTGTGTGTGT
>OU015746.1:83096652-83126917 GCA_907169655.1 Acomys percivali | reverse complement strand
TGTGTGTGTGTGTGTGTGTGTGTGTGTGTGTGTGTGTGTGTGTGTGTGTTTGTTTGCACGGCCGAGCTGGAAGCTTCCTCCCTGCTTCCTAGCTTTCCTGGTGCCAGAAGGGGTAATGAAAGCATCTGTGTAAAAAGCATGTCAATGATCTTATCCTGCTGAAAGCATTACAGTTCCAACCTGCCAGGCAGGCAAAACATGACTACTGGCATAATAGTAGCCCAACTGTTATGGGAGCAAGCAAGCACACTATGATTGATGATTTTTTTTTTTGAGGCCTACTACACAAGAAGAAAACAATGACTGGTAGCATAAACCTGGCTTAAAACCTATGTCTGAGATGACGATAGACCCTAGCTGGGAGACTTACTATTGTAGTTTAGCTAAACTAAACTACAGCACCAAGCTGTGTTATAAATATTTGTGTTTATATCCATACACAAACACTGCTCTCAGTCTTGATCAGAGACCTTTCTTTTCTCAATGAAAATAGGTGAGTGCAGAGATTCATGGCTGTCCAAGATACTGAGAATAAGTAATGGGGGGAGAGGGGTGTTCTGCCCTAAACAGGACATTTATACCATCCCTTCCAAGTCTCAGAGGATGGAAGAATATCAAGGTTGCTCTCAACCTTAATCCATAGAAACTTCTTTTTGTTGAGGTAATGTAGAGACGAGTGCATCACATCAGTGAGAAAAAGTGACTGTGAGTGCTCAGACCCTGACGAAACATCTGTATCAACCCCACCGCTCAGATCCAGGGCCCATCACGGAAGAGGAAGGGAAAAATGATGTAACAACCAGACGGTAAGGAGGAGAGCTGTGACCACCTGATTTATGAGTGTGTGGTGGCTGCTTCTCTTGTGAACTCACAGTAGCTGTAGTTACCTACACAAGACCTGCACAAAACTAAGCCAGTCAAAATTCCAGAATGGGTGTGAAGGGGGCTCGTGAGGCCCAACCCTTTGTGAGGATTGATTGGCAGCTAATGGAGACTATGAAAAGGATGGTAATTTTCTTTTACCATGCATCTGTGAATGATCCCACACCCATAAGCATAAAGGCAGCACCGATTATACACACTGAGATATTTTTTTAAATGAAGAAGAAGAAAAAAAAAATCCATGATATTGCAAGGGGAATATGTTGAAGGGGTCCATGAAGAGTCAGAGGGAGAAATATCAGTAAATAGAATCATATTACACTGTGAGACTCTTGAAGAATAAATACATTTTAAAAATTAATCAACATACAGTGTTTGCATTTCAGAAAGAGCTATAGGAGCAGAGGAAGGACGTAGCTCAGTTAGTAGGATGTTGGCCTAGTGTTCATGAAGCCCTGAGTTTGATACCCAATACTGCATATGCTTGGCATGACGGCACAAGACTCCAGCACTAGCACCAGGGATGCAGAAACAAGATGGTCAGCAGTCCAAGCTCATCCTCAGCTGTATAGTGAGTCTGAGGCCAGCCTGGGCTGTAGCTCGTATGTGGGAAGGGGGAATGTACTGGACTCTGGCATACATAGTGTCCAGTGTTCTTTACCACCTCATGAGGACAATAATGTAGCTGTTAGCCTTGACCTGTCTCCGTGTGACGTGGCCACACAGGCAGACAGTGTAGGGCTACACTGTTTATCAGCTTTGATATCTAGCCTCTTAGATACCTCCCTCCACTTGGCGGTCACATGCCCTGTCTTCTCCAGACCCTTGCCCTGAATAAGCTTGTCATCTGGCAGATGAGACGAAATAGGTCGCACGAGCCTGTGTAAATGCTAATCAGAAAGGGCAGAAAGCAAGGTGCCTGGAGGAAACCTGCAGGGGGCAAGGATGGTCTTGCCAGGAGAAGTAGCCAAGTTGCTTTAGAATGTGTGACTGTAGAGCTGATGTGTTTCTACATTTGAGGCAGTTGAGGAGTGACAGGGATGGGATGACCAGTCGTGCCACTTAGGATTCAGGGGGAGCTACCCACTCATGACACTTTCACTGGGACAACCAGAGAAGTGAGCACCCTAGGATGGACCCAGCTGGTATGCTACGGTAGAGGAGGCGGGAGGAAATGGTCATGTGGGTGATAGAGTCTGGTGGAGATGGTAAAGTCAATGATCGTGGTCTGGAACCTGCGACAGAATGATGCTTGGGAAAGGATCTTGATCAACTGTGGCTGCTAACAGTCATAGCCTTTCTACCCCAGGGGGCTCCACATGATTGGTCATTGAAAAGAAGCACCTAGAAAACCCCAGGTTCAAATATGTCCTCTTAGATTACACACATAGCCTGCTGCTCTGGTAAATTGTTCCTTTATTCATCAAAGCCAACCATTCTCTGAGGGCAAACTCAAGCCTGACACGCATTTCTGAGAGGCACACCTGACTGGTAGCCATGGGATTTTCTCTCCCATTACACTTGCCAGTATTATGAAAGCCTGAGATAACAGCTTAGCTGTCACCAAGATGGAATGACAGGAACCATTTCAGCTGAAACAAGGCAAGGCACAAGCATGTGACAGCATCCCTTTCTAGCTCTGCACTCTAACCTGACTTGGCTGTAGCTGAGCACGGGTGACTAAGCCAGTTGCCTTCTGATGTCTAATCAGAAGAGAACTATAGATGCCTTAATTCTACTGAACAGGGACTCTTCCCTAGCCTTAGGTCACCTCAGTGACTGATGCAGGGAGTGACTAGGTCCTGTCCTGGTACATCAAGATTTGATTACAGAGTTTCAGAGAATGGCATGTCTGTCATGGGTGGCAGACCCTTGCCCTTTACCTGATTGGAATCTTAGCCATTTCTTTTCATTGTGGCTCTCTCTGCTTCCTTCCTGGCTGGGGATGGTGACTCTTTGGTTTCCATAGGAATGAATGGGCTTTGGAAGGTGTCTGGCCACATCTCACTTTGAAGGTAAGCCAAACTTAACTGAGCCAGGCAGAAAGTCACTGCATCTGGCTGGATTGTGTCTATCTTCTACTAACCCCAAAACTCATATTATGAAGGCCTAACCCTACATCATGTGACTATTTGGAGATAAGGTCTTTATACAGAAGCCATTCAGGTAGGCTCTACTCAAGGGAGAAAATTGGACCTGGATGCACGCAAGAGGAATCTCAGAGGAAACTGAGGGCAAAGAAGCTCTGATTGTACAGGCCATGGGACACTTAAGATAGATGTCAAACCACAAAATTTCAGGGAGAATGGAACAGGGCAACTCCTCCAGCTCTCAGAAGAGACTAACTCTGCTGATAACTTACCTTGGACTTGAAGACTTCTAATGCCTTAAAATCCTGTTGTTTATGCCAGGGTGTGTGTGTGTGTGTGTGTGTGTGTGTGTGTGTGTGTGTGTGTGTGTGTGTGTGCGTGCGTGCGTGTGTGTGTGTGTGTGTGTGTGTGTAGAAATCAATCATACTGACATAGGGCCCACCCTCTGTTCTCAGTTTAATGTGACGACCCCAGCAAAAATCCCATCCCTAAATAAGGCGGTATTCTGAAGTAGTTAGGAGTCAGAGTTAATGAACTTAACAGGGGAACACACATCAATCTGTAAGTACTGCTCAGCCATGTTCTAGAGCCGAGGAGACAAGCTCGTATTTCATATCTGGCTCCCAGGATGATGCCATCCTTCCCGCATATGCATGCTCATCCTGAGAAAAGAGGGCTCTGTGAGCCTGGAGTCCACCCCCTGTGACTTGTCTGAAGGTGTGGCATGCAGAGGAATGAACAAGCCATGATGAAACTTGTCTCTTTGTATGCTAACCTAAAAGAGGAAATTTTAATAACTGTAACGCGGTGGCTCCCCGGCCTTTTCTCCTTTCTGTCTTTGGCATTCAGGTCTGAGGACCATCAACCAACACCCCATCACCTATCCCTACCTCCTGCTACAGGTTCTTGGCAGGGCACAGGAAGTCTCAACAACTACCTAGCTCTCTTCAAAGCATTTTTCTCCTACCTTTGATTTTTATAGGTGCTTTGTCTATAATTACATGGTTTGCTGCATGTCTTGTTTAATAATGACTAATATGAACTGCGTGTACCAGCAAAGGGCAGTACGTAACTAAATGAGCATTTAATAACTAGTATTCATTAAGGCAATTATTTTAATAAATTAGGCTCAGTTAAATATAATAATTTCACCCTGATTTTTAAAAATAACACAAACAAAACAAAACAAAACAAAACAGAAAACCTACCTGGTGTAACACTGAAGCAAGATCAAAGAAATAGACAGAAGTAAAAAGGCCAAGATGATAGTGGGAAGGCTCTGAGAGACCAGAGACAATAAAGACAAATATTTGAAGGAATTTGGAAAATATAGATTATTGTGTATTTAATATAAACAATGAGAGTGAACATTTGTAAAGAGCCTGTCAACAGTCAAGGACTTATTCTGTCTTTATTTAACTTTCAAAGTTAACCATGGAGCACAACCGTTCAGATTATTGCCAATTTAGAGGTGA
This sequence comes from Acomys percivali, assembly GCA_907169655.1. Lineage (NCBI taxonomy): Eukaryota > Metazoa > Chordata > Mammalia > Rodentia > Muridae > Acomys > Acomys percivali. Next base: position 83,122,470 of record OU015746.1, on the reverse strand, counting down.
GTGTGCTGGGACTCGCCTCCATGTACACAGCCAGCAAGCAGTGGAGGCAAAGGCTAAAGCCTCGGCAACCTCCCTTTGGAACCTTGACTCTCTTACTCCTTGCCTCAGAGACTTGGCATTCCAGAAGTTGGAAATGGAAATCTACCAGCCCCAGCTGAACCACAGGCCACACCTGCCCAGAAACTGGGTAGGATACTCATAGACCCTCTCCTGTCTCTCTAGTGACCCTAGCTTGTGTCAAGTTGACACACATAGCCAGCCAGTAAACCTTCCTATATAAAATGTCAAATGGACTAAGAAAGAAATCAGAGAAACGCCATTCATAATAGCCTCAAACAATATATCTTGGGGTAATTCTAACCAAGCAAGTGAAAGACTTGTATGATAAAAGTGTCAAGTCTTTGAAGAAAGAAGTTGAAGAAGATACCAGGAGATGGAAAAATCTTCCATGCTCATGCATCAGTAGTAGGATCCACATAGCAAAAATGGCAGTCCTACCAAATTCAGTGTGAGCCCCATCAAAATTCCAACACTATTCCTCACAAACCTTGAAAGGACAATTCTCAACTTCAAATGGAAAAAAAGAAACAGGATAGCTAAAACCATCTTAAACAATAGAAGAACAGCTGGAGGTCCCACCATTCCCAATTTCAGGTTGTGCTGGAGAGCTATAGCAATAAAAATCCATTGGCATAAAAACAGACACTTTGGTCAATGACACTGAACTGAAGGCCCAGACAACCCATAGACTCAGAGGGGTTAGGTAAAGAGTAGGGGTCTAAGGGGAATCCAAGGCTATCCCTAGGAGGGGGAAATAGAATAGAGTTTGGGGGTGGGTGAGGTAGAGAATCAGGTGTGGAGGGAGAGGGTGTGAGGAGAAAAGACTGGAAGTGGAGCATTTGAGTGGTGGTGTGACAATCTAGTGCAGTGGAAACGTCCTGGAATCCGTAAGGGTGATCCTAACAAGAACTCCTCGTAATGGGGGATATGGAGTCTCAGTTGGTCATCTCTTATAGCCAGGCAAGGCTTCTAGTGGAGGAACTAAGTTGAGTGTACCAAGGGGTACCGTGGAAATCCCCAAACAACCCAGGCTGTTGCTAAGACAACAGGTTGCTCTCTTCAAACTGGCAGTGGGGCCCCATCGCTGAGGACAACATCCAAACAGTTCACTGAACATGGGAAGTCAAGCTGGTGCAAACATGGAGCCCTCATTCCCATGTTCTAGTCTCTTTGGTGTGGGAAGGTACTTTGGAGGCTACCAAAAGAGAACCATGCTCTCCAGGCCCGTCACCAAACCTTTGACCTACAAGTCTTGCCTGCCTGCAAAATATGCTAGCACAACAGTGACACAGAACCTGTGGGAGTAGCCAACCAATGTCTGATATTACCTATAGCCCACTCCATGAGAAGGAACTCATACCCAACACTGTTTTGGTAACCATGAACAAGAGACTCTATAGCCCAGAGACCTATAACAAAACCAAACACTGCTAGTTTTTTTTTAAAAAATCAATAAAATGACTCTTAATGACATTCTGCTTGCTCATAGATCAGTACCTTATCCAGTCACCATCAGAGAAGCTTTCTCTAGCAGCAAATGGAAACAAATGCAGAGACTCACAGCCAAACTTTATGTAGAAAGGGCCTAAATTTAAGGTCTCCATCAAATTCCTCCTCTCTGAGCTCTGGGAATCTGGCAGAAGAGGAGGCAGATAGATTGTTCTAAGAGCTAGAGGAGACGGGGATCCTCTGAATCTACTAAACAAGGTGCATATGAGCTCACGAGACTGAAACGGCATGCATGGTGCCCACAGAGGTGTGCACCAGGTCTTCTGCATATATGTTATGGGAGCTGGAGAGATGGCTCAGAGGTTAAGAGCACTGTCTGTTCTTCCAAAGGTCCTGAGTTCAATTCCCAGCAACCACATGGTGGCTCACAACCATCTATAATGAGATCTTGTGCCCTCTTCTGGCATGCAAACACACATGGGGGCAGAATATTGTATAAATAACCAATAAATAACATTTTAAATGCATATATGTTACAACTATTAGCTTAGTATTTTTATGGGACTCCTGACTATGAGAACAAATGGGTCTCGGACTCTTGTTCCTGGTCTTGGGACTCTTTTCCTCCTGTTGGGTTGCTATGTCCAATTTCAGTATGATAGTTTTTCCCTCATTATTTTGTCATGTTTGGTTGTTATCTCTTTCAAGCCTGTGTTTTCTAATGAGTGAAAGAAAGGGAATGAATCTGGGAGGGAGGTTGATGAGGAACCAGGAGGAGTAGAGGGAGGGGAAACTATAATCAGGAAATATTGTATCAGAAAATAATATATCTTCAATAAAAAGAAAAATAAACATTTAAAAGGAAAAAAGAAAAATGAACCAGCTCCTTAGTTTAGGGAAAAGACAAGCGCTTGGTTAATTCTCTGCCTTGGTTGTTGTGACATTCTTGATAATCGTTCTTACCTGGACCTCTGGTTTGGCATTTTATACTGGTCCCTACAAAATTGTACAGGTTCTGTGTGGTAAAAAAGAGACCCCAAAATACAGTCATCTTAACAAAACAATTTCTCAGTCTCATACATGATGTGAGGCCATGTAGACAGTAAGATGGCTTTTCCATCTTCAAGGCATGGATGGCTTCCTTCTTTGTGTCTGGCACGGCTGCCCATCCTCATCACTCCTTAGCTGGAAAGAACTGTAAAGAAGCTAGAAAAGTACATAAAACGGTTCTTGTCACTTTCACTCTTCCCATTGGTCAAAACCTGGCCACATGGATCCTCATCCACCTCCAATCAGGCAGGTGTGGGGAAGGCCTGTGCACTCCACTGTGTCGTCCTCAGGCTCCGGCATTCTCAAGACTGCTGCTCACAAACCAAGCTGATCTCCCATCTCTCCAGCTTCAAGAATACCACGATGTGTTTGTAGAGCTCCTAGCTGTAGAGAGGATGCAAAATTGTGTGCAAAATGGCACGCACATGCATACGATCTATGCATGTCAGCAGGTGGAAGGTGAGGTTCTGGGGGCCCCTCTTCTTTGTGCCCTTCACTGGCAACCCCTGTCAAAGTCTGAGAATGATTAGTTTAAGGGCCTTTGTATTCAAGTGTTTTCAAATCAATTGAAGAAATCATTGACACTAAGTCAGAAAAGGGCTGCTATAGGACCAACCACACAAGAAACCAACAGGATGCCTCTTTTACAGACAACCTTTTACCAGAACACGGCTATGCACATTTTTATTGCATGTGATTGTTTTCATGCTAACATGGAAGAAAGCACTTGTCTTTGAACCTCAGTCTCCAGGCCTTTAAAATGAGGCTACTACATCAGACTGGGTGGAGGTAGGAAAGTAGAAAGCACATAACCAGAGCCCTTTATCTCATGGGACAGGCTCAGTCAAAAGCACAGGCACCCAAAATACTATGATGGATTATCATGGGGAAATACATACTTGGTGTATTTGAGAAATGAATAAATTTCACATTCGGACATGGGTACCAGCCCCCAAATATCTTGTTAGGTAGATGCAAATACTCAACACTCTGAAACACTTTTGCATCTTCATAAGGAATAAGTTACTTGTATGTGCAAGATGTCAGGGGTAATAAAACTTAGCAGAAGAGGAGCTTTGAAAGTCATCCTGAAGGTTGCCAGGAGATGTCAACTGGGGCTTCCATTGTTCTTTTTCTCATGGATTTGGCTCTCATCGTGGCTTACAACACAGGAGCTGTGGTTGTCCCGGCTTCTGTGCCTTGGAAACTGTCATCCCACATGCCCTGGGCTTGTTTCCTGTTAGTATCATGAGGGCTTCATTAGCTGGTTTCTGCTACTGAAATAGTCTTCGGTTCTCATTCTGTGACCACAGTGCCTGTTTCTGGCTTAAGTGGCTCCAAGCTTTCCTCACGGCTCAGAAGGAATACCTCTCGATGCCCAAGGAAGAGCCCCACTCAGGACTGGAGTCAGATGGCATCTTACTCTGTGGGTCCCTGGTGCTCTGTGCCCATCATGATCACAGCTGTGGAGCCAAGCAGTATACAGTGGAGGAACTGTGAGCTGGAGGGTAATCTCCTGGTGCGTGTCAAAGAGATGAAGCACAGTGTGTCCTTGACTGCCTAGTGTTGTGGACAAGCTAACTGGACAAACCACATATCTGAGATGTAAGCAGAGTGACTAGCAACACAGACATCCCATCAGACTGGTCTAAAGTCAGTTTATCTTCTAGAACTAACTGCTGGCTGTCAGTCTTCATGGATCCTGTGCTCTCTAAAGAAAAACTAAAGTGGGTAATAGTGCCTACCTAATAATGTCATTATAAAAATTAAATATAGAGAATTAAATGTTTCAAGAACAAGGCGACTTTGAAGAGCGGGGACTGTCTGCCCGAGGAGCCCTGAGCATCTCAGCATGTGTCTCATAATGCCTCTGGGCTAAAAGAGGTAAGTAACATCCCCCCCCCCCGACACACATCAGTATGTATACACACACATAAGTATGTACACATACACACACATACACACACACCAGCAGCATGTATGCACATAGATAGATAGATAGATAGATAGATAGATAGATAGATAGATAGATATTCCCATGATCCCTAGAGCAAAAGCAATGGGGAGTTTTTGGTATGTCCACAGAGAAATGGCTTGTCACTCCTTATGCCTTTGGCCGAGGGAGAGAATTTCTATGAACCCTCAAGATGCATGTCCTAACTCTTGCATTATCCGACTCAACAACTGAGTGGTCTTGTTAGATAGCTGCTGTCAAGACTCCTACGTCACCATAGCAACTAGAATACATCTCGTTTCACTTCCTTATTGCTATGTAAATGTGCTATCAAAATGTGTTAAGAAGGTTATATAAAAATATAAAGATAGATAGATGATAGATAATCATAGTTTACCCTAGAAATACATGCATTGTGTTTTGAGACAGGGTTTCTCTGTGTAGCCTTGGCTGTCCTGGAACTCACACTTTAGACCAGGCTGGCCTTGAATGCAGTCTCTGTCTCCCAAGTGCTGGGATTGAAGGCGTGAGCCACCACCACTTGGCAAAATAATTTATTTTTAAAACATGACTTCTTCTGGATTCTTAAAACTTCTTCAGTTCAGAAGTCATCATTTTCGCCATATTCTACTACCCAAAATGCCCTTGGAGCCATCCTTGATCTGCCAGGTCCACTCTTTAACAGTGTGTTGACCACTTCAGGCCCCCTGAAACCTCTCCAGGCTCCCAAATGTATCCAAGGAAACAACTACCGCCATGCAGTGGAACATCTGGGGGCCTGATCTCCCCTGTAGTTCTATCCTGACATCCATACACACACTGTGTCCCCTTTTTTTCTGATCCTTTTCCTCCACACTTCCTCAGGATCAGGCTCCTCCTGAGCTAGGAGAAAACTTCTTGAAATGCCGCTGGACCTTGTTCAGCTCCACTGATTTTGGGTGGTAAACAGATACACCCTCATAAAGGCTCTCAAACAGCCCTCAAAATATCTTGTGATTTGACCCAGAAACTTCCCTGTTGAGGGGTTGATATCTGTTCAATTTTCATACAGGTGTTCAAAGAAATTTACAAAGATCTTCTTCAATATATTATTTTTAGAGTTGAAAGCAACAGCAAGCAGTCATTCTGCCTCTGATTCTGATGAAACACAATTAAATGCAGTCATTTCTCACTTTCCTCAGGACAAGAACCTCTCCTGGGTGAGCTGAAATCATAGTATCTGCATAAACTCTGTGTATTTTCCCATATGCTTTAACTCATTTCTACATGATGAGTCTACATGATTATTCTACGCATAATCCAATGTATTTTCTGTATAAATGGCTGTTGCATTATATTTTTAAGAAGATGGCAAGAAATGCATCTGTGCATGTTCAATAGAAAAGCAACATTTGTCCAAGTACTTCCAATCCAACCATAATCATAACAGGGATAAGTGCATGCTGACATCAGACTATCCCCAAGCTGTTGATCCCATCAAACCACAGAGTGTGCACTGAAGCTAAGTCTGCACTGACAATAGTTGTAGGAACATGTGCAGGTAGAATACAGCCAGTAAGGTAATTCTGGGAGGACCGAGAGCAGAGACTCTCAGCCTTCCTAATTCGGCAACCTTTTAACAGTTCTTCATTTTGTGATGACCCCCCAACCATAAAATTATTTTGCTGTTACTTCATAACTGTAATTTTGCTACTGTTACAAACAATAACATAAATATCTGAATACAGGATATCTGATATGTGTCCCCAAAGCAGTCATGATCCACAGGTTGAGAACCACTGACCTAGAGAAAGCTGTAGCTTTCACTCTATTTGGAACCATATCAATTGTCTCCGTGAATATTTATCACTTAGCAAGGAATAGTGCATATTTATGAATTGATGTTGAGATGCCACTCCTTCTGTGAGTTTTTCATCCTTCAGTCTATAAATAATCACATCCGTATCCATCTACTGGTGAGTGCTGTACCTTAATGGGCCATTACCACATCCAGTCCCTTTATGCCCAACCGCAGAAGATTCCCAGGGAGAAGCTCTGTACCGGAGTCTTCCCTGAATGCCCAAGCATAGAATGGACACGGCGGTGTCACTGGGATGAATGGACCCTTTCATCTCTTCCTGTGTTCAGGAGGAAAGTCCTAGAAGGGCATTCCCTGTCCCCAAGTTTCCCACAGGCTTGCGGAGGAAGCAGATGTCCATGGACTCCTGGGAGGCATGGCCAAGAGGAATACAAAGCTGGTCATGGTCCTTGCTATGCGGAATAGAGAGAGCATTCTAGGTCAAACAGAACAGCAGTCATGGCCCAAGTGATACAGGTACTCAGAATGCCAGATCGGTAGGTGCCCTCAGAGGGTATGAGCTTCCTGAGAACTTCCCAATCCTGAGGTTCAAGGTAACAGCAACAGGAGTAATTAATGCCCAAGCTCTCAGTGTGCCCAAACAGCACAGCAGTTCTAAGGGTGGGCAGAGCTAAGCTATGATGTTCAGTAGATTAGATGTATTGGACGCTTTCAGGATATTTTCAATTTACAATGGAAATTTAACACCATCAGATGATGAGAAGCAAGGCAAGACCCTAGCAACAAGGCACTTTGGCTTTGGACTCTCCTCCTTAATGCAGCTTCAACATCTGTCCTCTCTCCCTCTTTCTCTGGACCTGGCCATACTGAATTGCAAGCAACTGATACATCTACAGATACCACATGAACAAATGCAGCCAACTGTGCGTTCAAAATATTTAGGAAGAAAATCACATCCATATGAGAAACATACAACCTTCCCCTAAATATCATATAACAACCATGTACCCAGCATTTATACTGTACTGGGTACTATAAGAAAGCTAAAGATTATTTAAAATATGTAGGAGGAGGGACTGAGAGATGGCTCAGAGCATCTTAAGAACACTTGCTGCTTTGGCAGAAGACCCAAGTAATGATTCGAGTACCAAGTAGTTTGCCTCAACACTAAAATGAAAATGTCCTGCCTATCAAAGCCCCTGGAGTTGGAGCTGTGCGTGGTTGTAAGTCATCATGTGGCTACTAAGGACCAAACCCATGTCCTCTACAGAAGCAGTAAGTGCTCTTAACCACCTCATCAGTCTGTCTTCCCATTCTTAAAAGGAACATACCTCTCTGAAAGTTGTAAGGAGGCTGACAGCATCCCCCAGGTCATTGCCGGTATGTCTTCCTCCAAGGTAGGCATCCCAGGTGAAGGAATTGCTGAGGCCCTTGGGTTTAACCAGAGTCTAGCTGTCTTTTCTTCTCGGCTGAAGACAAGTCTTATGTTCCTACATTTCAAGCTGGAAACTTTTCCATTGCACTGTTTTAAACTGTCCAAAAACTGTCCAGAAAAAAAAAAAGGGTCTGGACCTGGGCATATGGCTCAGTGGTGCAGCATTTGCCTGGCCTGTTCAACAGCCTGAGTTCAAGTGTCACTAAAACAGAAGTGATTGAGATTGTTCACAGCTTCATTGGGGTATGACTGGCAGCTAATGCATGATACGCTGTCAAAGTATAACTGAGTGAGTTCTGATACACACAATCAAGGTCTAAACGGTAAACTCACCCACCAACTCCAGAGGCTTCCCTGTGCCCTTTATAAGCCACGCCCCCTTTTCCCTCATTCATGCATCACTGTTTTGCTTTCAACCACTCAATATTCGTCTCAAGTTTTAGAAACGGAAATGTTTACATTGAGCCTCCTCCTCTCACTCTGTTTCTACAACTACTAGGAAAGAAGTAAATGATCACATAGGTTTTAAGGTCAAGGTCTTCTTTCTATTATGGTGCGAGTGCATGCACATTGCATGTGGGCGTGTGTGCCCATGCGCACAAAGCAGGGCATTGGATGTCTTCCTCTATTGTTCTCTGTGTTACAGTCCTGAAACAGGGTATTTTGGCAAGGTTAGCTGGCCAGTGCGCTATCTAAATCTGCCTGTCTCTGCCCTCTGATGCTACAGCTTCAGATACACGGAACTTTTTCTGTAATCCCTTGAGATACAAACTCAGTTGCTCATACTTACAAAGCAAACACTTCTTTAATAACAGATTCTTTAGCATTTTCATACATTTATGTAATGAGCAGTAAGTACTTTCACCCCCTGTTCCATTCTCTCTCTTTTCTTCTCAACAGGCCTCCTCTTTCGTGTTTGCTGCTCTTTTGTATGTGAGCTTAGTTAGAGTTTCTTGCCTGAGCCAGAGTGAGTGGCAACTTACCTTAGAAATGGCAACTGACTGGTCTACAATGTGAGTCCAGGGCAGCCAAGACTACACAGAGAAACCCTGTCTCGAAAAAACAAAAAACAAACAAACAAATAAAAAAAAGCAATGGCAACTAATCTTACCCACAGAGCCATCTCTCCAACTCCTCTTATGCCAACCTCTGCCTTGGACCTCACTGTAGGACTTCAGATGAAAGGGTGGGAGAGGGTGCTCCAGACAGAGAGAATGAGGAGCCGGAGTCACTGGTCTAACATCTGACAAAACAGACTTAAGATCAAATTTACCCAAAGCAGATAGATACTCATTAAATAATGATCCACCGAGAAGACATTACAGGCTGACAAGATGTCTCAGTTGCATTAAAGGATTCTGCCACCAAGCTGAATGACCGGAGGCCAATCCTCCAGATCTGAGTGATGGGAAAGGAGACCTGCCTCCCAAAAGTTGTCCTCTCACCTCCATATGTGTGCTGTGACACCACACAAACACACACACACATGCAATATAAGTTCTAAATTCTTGTTTTTAAGAAGGTAACATTACAATTCTGAACATATACAGGCCAATCAGGAAAACACCCAATCAAGTTACATCATTTCAGGAAGTGGATGCTGCTGGCCACCGTCTTAGTAGATGAATTAACACCATCCCCGAAAGACAAATGTTCATCTCCTCTCATTTATGGTTCCTTGATCTTACGCAGATACAAAGATCACATATGTATATATAATATGACTATAGAAGTGAAAATGTCTAGTGAGCCAAAGGGGACTAATGGAGGTAAGGTGAGAAGAGAAATGCTGGGAATATCCTTAATGGAGCATATACTCTTTCCAAATACTCACAGAGAAACAATGCTTTTTGTGACAGTGTCTCACAATGTAGCCCTGGTTGGTCTGGAACTCACTATGTAGACCAGGCTAGCCTTGAGCTCACTGACACCCAGCTGCCTCTGCCTCTTAAGAGCTGGGATTAAAAGAGTGTGCCACCAAGAATGGTTAAATACATACTTTCTTAAAAGGTGTAAAATCTTTGACATTTGAAAGACAACCTGTGGGTTTTTTGTTGTTTTGTTTTATTTTGTTTTTTTGTTACTTTGGTTATTTTTGGCTGCCAGGCAGATTAAAGGAAGTCCATGGGTAATAACTGTGTATACTTAGTTGTACCTGGAGGTTCTGATCTATCATTAAAAGTTCTTGAGGAAAAGAAAAAAAAAGAACTAGTGATGGCCGAGGAACCAGGGTCTTATGATCAGATGTCCTCAGCAAAACATCGTTCCCCAAGACTTACACCCAAAACCCTGGTTTTAGGAAGTGATGGAGGGGCAGGTGGGGCCTATTGCCTGGAAGGAGGAGCCAGGCCTGGCATCAATGATGTCTCACAGATGGCCACTCCTAGCCATTAATGCAAGCGGAAGTCCCCAGGCTTCCCCATAGGCTGCTTCAGCAAAGAGGAGCCGGCCAGGATGCAACCTGAGAGCTCCTTGGTCCCAGGACCTGCTGGACAGGGTTGGTTTACACAGGCCTGCCAGCAAACCAGGATTCACCAAACTATTGGGTTACACACAACACACAAATCAACTTCCTGGAATAGCTAATAGAGGAAGTTGAGAGGGAAGAAACAATCTATCAATTATCGATAGGAAGCTCACAGGAACTCAGCAAATGAAGTGGTTAAAACGGGGACTAAAGATGAAAAGAAAACGATGGGATTGTTCAGGCGCGCGCCTCTGTGATGCTGCAGATTAAAGGAGTGGGTGGCTTTTCCTGCCACCAGGCTAATGTGCCCGATCAAGTACAGCTGAGGAGGGAAGGGAGCTCAGGAACAGTCAAACAGCCAACCTTGCCTGGAGGCGTGCATCATTAGAACCCAAAGAAAATAGCCTTTCATCTGGGAAGCCACCGCAGGAGGGGTCTGCTCAGCAGACTTGGCCTCGTATTAAATGACAGTGGGTTGAGGAAGGAGGAAATTGCTCCCTTTTCAATTCTATTTCAGTATGGCACAACTGCTTCTTTCACACCTCCCTTGCCAGGCCAGAAGGAGGGCTGCAGCTGACAAGGAGACCCACGCGCACAGCCCTTGCTGGAGAGCCAGGCTTCCACTCACCTTCTGTTTGGGTTCGTTTCAGCTTTTGATTTTATTGGCATAACCTTGCCACATCCTGGAGCTCACCCTCATAGGCCAAACTGCCCCAGAACTTGAGATCTTTTCACCTCAGTCTCCAAGTGTCTCTTTTTTCTTGAACAACAACATATGCTTAGAGATGCCTCAGTGAAGAAAAGACCCACACATGACAGTGGTCTCAAGTAAAGCTCAATGGGCTGAGTGTGCTGTCCTAACACGGTGTGGTTCAGTGCTCGCATGTTTGTGGTACGGCTGCTGTAAGCAAACCCACAGCTGCCAGATGCCTCAAAGTACAGTACAGTACACGTGATTCAGGACTCCATAATGACAGTGGCTGTGGTTATAGACTCGTCGGCTGCGCTTGTTTCATAGTCTCACTGCGTTGCTTCTTAATTACGCTTTTAACATCTACTATCAAACACTGTGCCACGTTAACTAAGAGTAATGTCTTCCGTCACCTCTGCCGTCAGGTGATGCCATCAAGCAGCCACATCCAGGGACTGGCCAGGACCATTGGATTCGTGCAGCCACACTCTGTGCTAGTTTCATGACAGAACCACTCCGACGCATTTCTCAGATGGTGGCCAGTTGTTAAGCGGCACGATAGCGTTCATTCTCCGTTGCTTTTCACACACAAGCGGCACTAACTTCCCATGAAGGAGCTGCTGAAGGTTTACTGAAACTGATAGACTTAAGTGATTTAAACAGTATGTTCGGGGCCTGAAGAGATGGTTCAGAGGTTAAGAGCACTGGCTGCTCTTCGGAGAACCTGGATTCAATTCACAGTACCCACATGGCATCTCCCAACCATGTATAACTCCAGCTCCAGGGGTTCTGAGTTCCTTCTTCTATCTTCCTTGGCACTGCATGAATATGAGAACATATATATATGATACTCATACACATAAAAATAAATTGATTTTTAAAACACTTAAAAATCACACTAAGTAAATGTCAGTCCTGAGTTATAGGGAGACAATCTTGAGACTTCCTTAAAATGTGTACCACTCTTGGGACTGGCTTTGGGTTGCTACTGGCTGTCATCATCATATTAAGATATAGTATTACTCACCTTTTACAAATGAAGAATCAGATACACACGTATGAAAATGGAGACGCCTGGGCTGGAGAGATAGCTCAGAGGTTAAGAGCACTGCCTGCTCTTCCAAAGGTCCTGAGTTCAATTCCCTGAAACCACATGGTGGCTCACAATTATCTCTAATGAGATCTGGTGCCCTCTTCTGGTGTGCAGGTGTACATGCAGGTGAACACTGTATACTTAAATAAATACATCTTTAAAAAAAAAAAAAGAAAGAAAGAAAGAAAAGAAAAGAAAATAGAGATGCTAGATGGTCCCACAGATGAGATTTACTTCCTTCTCATGGGTGATAGGGGATTTGCTGCCTTCTCAAGACTTTCCTGAAGATTAAATGAGAAAATGCAGAGTAGGCCCGAGCCCTGTGTCCTGTCATATGGCTCATGCCAGACAAATCTGCTCTTCTATACTCTGTGATGTGCAAAGACTCTCAACTTCATGCTAAAAGGAAACTGCAGCAGAATTGATGCTTCCATTGAAAGCCTGGAGCCTGGAGTCAGGGCCCAACTAGGAGTCCCTAAGGTTCTTCCCAGATCTGGGCACAGGCTGGCCTCACTCAGTATGTGGCTACGTCTACATGGCTGGCTATGTCCTCAGTGCTGCAGAAGACACCACTCACAACACCTGTCCCTTCTGACCTATTTCAAAACTTCGCGGATTCTCTACCTTCTAGCAAAGATTCACACCAGTGTCGAAGACAAATCTGTGTTTTGCTTGCATGGAGCTTCCAATCCAGACTGAGTATTATATGCCTGGGCATTCATCAAGAAGCCGATGAAAAAAATACAAGTCAGCTGCTGTTGCCTGTGCTGCAAAGGACCAGCTCCAAGAACCACAGGAGTCTGTTTCACAGGCTGCCCGTTGGGTCCCTGTTTCCTCCACTCCCTTTCCAAAGAATCTCAGTGTGACCTCTGGACTAGTCTACATAGATCCCACTTCATCACTCTCAGCTCTTGAGCCTTCAGTGTCTCCCTGGATGATGAGCCATAAGTATTTCAGCCGAAGTTCCCACCCAGCTTTCCAACTTTCTGACTGGACCCAGTCCCACAGCAAAAGCCTGCGTTTTCTTCTATACTGTGTGACCTGCAAGAGCCTGAACCCCTAGGCACTCAGACACCTCACTCTGATCTCCTCCAAAGCTTGTAGCCACCACTCCTTTATGGAATCTTCTCTTTCTCTCCATCAACTTCCATCATCCGGGCTGCAACCTGGAGCTCATCCTGGTCTGAGAACCCCCAAGCTTCTTCCATGCATCACAGCTATGTACCTTCCTACCTGAGTATGACTAACTTAAGGTAGGGTGGAGGCGCCAAGGTTTTTGCTTACGACTTGTTCTGCACAAATCTACACGCATGAGTAAGACATTTATGTCTGCTTCGTGGCGTAACAATATTGTTGTCTTATTGTTCTGGATATTCAATAAGCATGAATTAAATTAAGTTGTTGCTAAAGAACAGAGTTATGAGTTATACCCTTAACAAAGAATAATTCATTTGTTTTGTTTTGTTTTTTAATAGAAATTATCAGAGCTACTATGGCCCAGGCCACACAGTGAAAATCAGGATGGCAAGTGAGTAAGATGCAACCTTGCACCTGAAGAGACAAAGGCTAAAAGAGAGGAAAGACTGTTGCCAGCATAAAGGAACAAGATAATACTAGCAGCAGCTTGTCCTTACAAGGGACTACCGTGTCTTTACTGGGGACTTCGATGTCTTTACTGGGGATTTCCGTGTACCAGAACCACACCAGGCTATCTATGTCATTATCGCATTTGACTCTTGGAGAAATCCCAGGAGTTACGTAAGGTTTAATACTTTTCCTTTGCCTTCCCAGTGCCTCAGGCAGGGCATAAATTCAGTGGTATTTTCCTTTGGTCCATCAACAAGCAACCTGGGATGAAGATCCTTGGTTGGTACAATAAATGTGATGTCTTCAGGAGCCGAGCCTTTCCCGTCTTTCAGTCTTGCCATCCTTGGTGTGTAAGCATCATTTGTCACCTTGCTGTTTCAAAATTACACACTGGGCATAGTGTATGCCCTTATCTCCACCACGTCTCACTTAAGGGCATGTCCCCAATGACCTAGCTTCCTCTCACTAAGCCCCACCTCCTAAGGGTTCCACCGCCTTCGAATAGCATCACTATCGGGGGTCAAGCCTTCAACTCACAGGCCTTTGGAGCACACTTATACAAACTGTAGCAGCACCCATGATCTAAACACACAGCAGAAAACTGGCAGAGTGAACAACTGTGGCCAATTAGTCTGCTGTTTAAAGAGTTTTTGGGATGGCACCTCCAGCCCTTTCCGTCTGTGTCCCACTGAAGTGGGCTCTGTCGTTTAAGCTCATTTTAAGCAGGAAACACAGTTGTTTGCCTGGAACCCTTGCCAGGCCAAACAAAAGTGGAATTTCTTGAGTAAGAAACAAGAGGAAATGGAAAATTGGGTAGACAGTGATCAGTGTCCCTTCCCTTCTGCTCTCAAGCCTGGGCTTGAATTATTGATGTGACAATAAACATTTAATTGGCCAACAGGGGTGAGACACCAGAAGAGTGACATAGAGCATCTGCCAACTTCTGTAGTATAAACACACAACACCATATGCAGGGCATAACAGTATCTTGATTAGCAATAGAACCCAATAGGCAGGCCTGTTACCCAGGTATGGTGCTGGTGGCATAAGATGTGAATTATTCTTGTCTCCCAGTGTTTCTACTGTCTCTTTTCCGTGGTTATATACATATCTGAGTTACAATTGCCTGCAGGACGGTAATGTATACTAGTCTGTGGGCAGCAGTAATGCAATGCACCTAGTTGCACTGTGGGTACAGCCCCTGTATTTGTGCTGGGACCACTGTGAGAAGCGCACAACACCAATTTCCTTAGTGATGCATCTCTCTGATTCTGTCATCGCCATGTGGTGCCATGTGGCTGTGCTCAGGGAGAGATTCAAGCTCCTCACGTGTCCATAAGCGTCCCTCCCCCCAGAATTCCTGAAGACTTAGCCATCAACTCTCATGAACTGATACAAGCCTCCCGCAGACATTATTGACATGAACCTGCCTAGCTCAGCTCTGACACGGCTATCTCGGAGCACAGAGGAGGAAGCCCTGAGTATGTACCTCAAGGACCCATGCAATTCTTAAACTCTAGAAGTCAACCGAGAAGGACTGTCATGATGTCTACAGAAGTTGTCTCCTCATCAGAGACCACTGAGAGCTATCCCACATACACATACACACACACACACACACACAGAGAGAGAGAGAGAGAGAGAGAGAGAGAGAGAGAGAGAGAGAGAGAGACAGGCACCTAAAGGACAGGTCTGAAGTCTTTGGAAACAAGAAGGCTCAGCATAGCTGTTTCCCAAAGGCTCCTCCTCAGGTGCCAACCATTGCTGGTCTGTGAATCAGGGCCTTGGCAGAAGGCCCTGGTGTAAGGAGGTATGGCATGGAGGAAAGAGAAACGAACCGGTTAACCCTTTCTCTCTCCTACTCCCATGATGACAGGGGCCCCAAGGACATTTCCCTCAAGGACAACCCCACTCACCAAGGGACATTTGCCAATGCCTGGAATGATTTGGGATTATCCCAGCTGAGAACCTCCTACTGGTATCTAGAAGGTGGAGTCCAGGGATGCTACCAAGAAGGCGACAGCGCCCAGGACTCACGGTAGAGAACTGTCAGCCTCAAATTGCAGTGCCGATTGACAAGCCCTGCTCCATGCACTGAACCAATAAACGCCGCCTGTGTGGATTCGTGAGCCGCAAGCAGAGACCTATTTTCTTCCTCTCGGTGCCGAGGAGTGGAGAGAAAGGTGCTGTTTATTATTCCACAGCAGGGGAAAGCGCTGTTTATACAAAACATCAAAGGTCGCTGCCACCAATATCAATTCCACATTGCAGGAGTCTTGGCCAAATCAAATTAGCTTATTTTCCTTGATATTAAGTTTGACAAGCAAAGAGACTGTGAAAACCAGAATTCCAACTGGGTGTGCCCCTATAATTCCGTAAAAATATTTCGAACCTTGAGATTCCAACAGTAGCCTTATTCTTCATGCAAGGATTATGTTCCAGCCGGTATTTATCTTGTCTGGAGAGGCACTTGCTGGGTCCTCTGTTCCTTCTAATAGTCTGATTCTCCAGGATGTGACTGAAGCAGCCAACATGGGGTAGACCCGTAGAGGATGCCAACAGCTGATGCCCAGGAGAGAGGTCTACAGCTCCATGGAAAAGCAGCTATTAAGATGATTTGGTGTAGGGCAGTAGTGTGTCAGCATTTGTGTCAGTCAAAAAGAAAAGAAAGGCAGAAGGAAATACCATGGGCTGGTTACTCTTAAGGGGGTTCACTGGCCAATAGCTTTGGAAATCTGATGACGGCTGTGATCTCACCTCTACATGCCACTGCGCACATGTGCCTGATGCTTAGAGCTCTGCAGGACACTCACTCCTGGTGTCCTGAAGTGTCAGCCAGGAAGCCTTCCCCTGGGATTTAAAAACCATTGCCTCAGGCCTGGATACACACAAGTACCGTGTTAATATAACCCCAGGGAGGCCTGGGGCTTGTGACTGATGCTGGCATCTCCCAGCTCACCTGGAATATGAATCTCCTCTGTTGCACAATGGGGTGCCACAGAAAGGTGGCCCAGCCCCCTCAGAATGGGGTGGCTCTAAGGAGTGTAAAAAGGAGAGGAGAGTTCTGTCTGAGGAAAAAGAGGCAGTTACCACTTTTAAACAGCACTCATGGGGCCTCAGCTGCATGCAGATATCAAACACTGGGGATTTGAGTAAAAAGTTTAATTAGAGCCGCTGTGAACGTCTGTAATGTCCAGAAGACTCTGGTTGGCTTTGGTCTTTCCCTACCTTTGGTTCTTTCTGCCCATACCCCTGTGATGGTCCCTCAGCTTTGGACAGGGGTATGATACAGCCATCCCAGCTGTGGCTGAGCATTCCACAGACACCTATTTTCTACATTGCACTTAGGGGTCAGACATTTTTACTACACGTTTAGAACGTGTCTGGGTCTGGCAGCAGGACATAGACTCCTGTCAGAGGCCGAATTTCAAGAGCAGCCTTCCAGGAATTAACAGCTTTATTGCCCTGTGGCATCTGTGATGAAATTGGGGCAAGTAACCTCGGCTCTCCTGTTGGAGTCCTCCATGGTGTGCAATGAGCCTGTTGGGTGGGCGGGGACAGGGCTATACTCCTTGTTTCTTGTTTTGTTCCTCAGAAGATGACCATTCACTTCATACAGGGCCTGACACATGAGGTGCTCACACAACAGCCCCAAAGGGTGAATGGGGTCCCCTAGTTGAAATACCAGGCTTAAACAAGGGGCAAAGAATGATCCAGGGGTTAATGCAATCCCCCTAACACGAAGATCAGGCTTAAAGAGGGCGTTAAAGGACGATGTAGCGGAGGAGGAGGTAGCCTGCTGAAGAGGAATGGCAGGAAGCATCCCATGTAGATGCTGCATTGTAGATAGGATCACCACATTCAAAGAACTGCAAAGGAGCAGCAAGGATCCCCAAGCAGCGGCTTGGACTACATAGATCCTTAAGAAGAGGAGAAGGAGGAGGAGGAGGAGGAGGAGGAGGAGGAGCCCGAGGAGGAGGAGGAGGAAGAGGTTAGCTGAGATTTCCTAAAACTCTCTCCTATAAAAACCTCCCCATTTTACCATGGGTAGAGTGACATAAAACTCTCTTCTTTTTAATACAGGGTTTCTCTGTGTAGCCTTGGCTGTCCTGGACTCACTTGCCTTGAAGCAGAGGGGAGAGACTGGAGCTGGCATTTTGAAAGACCCCCCAAAATATAGCTAAACTGAGGCTTACTGCTTTGTGGGTACCTGGATTAAATCTCACCTATGTCCAATGTTCTCTAGCGCTTTCTTCTTCCTGGGCCACTGATTTCACTCTTGTCAGCCATGTAGAATAGGATTTGGGGTGTGGGGGTACTTCATTGACTCCGGAGAGCATGCCAGTGGTCCAATGTTGCTAATTCTACAAAACAAGATCTATAAAGCGTTGTCAAAAATTAGAGGTATCTAGGAGATTGAAACTGCAATATGCAATCCTAAAATCTCATGTTCTACCCAAGACTTGGGATGAGCCATTAATCCAAAACTTCACACCAGAGCACAAGCAAACGTGCAGTGAGCAGTCAGAAACACATGTGACACACTTCCAAAGACTTGGGATTCCGTTCGTCTGTCTGGAGAACAACCCAGACGTTTTTTGGATGTTTCCCCAAGGAGTGAAGCTTGGTGGGTCTAGGGAGCCAGCAGGGGATCTCCTGAGAGCTTTTGCATAGCTCTCCAGGACACTTCCTCTCTGGGGCACAGGAAGGCACTTCACTGCTGGGCCTTCTCCACCCTTCTATGGTGGAAGCTGGCTGTGCAATGAAGGGCTGGTGTGCAGGCTCCTGAGAGCCACACTTGGTGTGGCTGGGCTGAAATTGCTGGGAGACAGCGCAGTGGGTTGGTCCCTGTCTGTCCCTGCCTGCTTCTGCTTGCCCATCTCTTTGAACACAAGGCAGATGACAAGGGGTGAGTCTCAAACTGCCTTGTTAAGCTGCCAGCGTTGACCCTGGGACCCAGGGTGGCCTCTGTTCTGCCAGGGCACCTCTAGCCTCAAGATCCTTTTCCTCAGCAATGGTCCAGAGAGGATAGAGAGGGATCTTGCTATAGAGAGGGAGAGTGGAAAGAATATTTATTTGCTCAGCTCTATTTGTTGAGACTTATCTTTTATATACAATGGATTTTGTTTTGTTTTGTTTTTAGCTCAGCTGTAAACTGGACAGTCACTCAATGCCTGTGCACATCTGCTTCCTCTTTGGTACAATGAAGAGCATTCTGATTGTTTCAGTAAGCTGTCTTAACAATGAAACAATATGAACACAAATGAGAAGTGCTTCAGCACAGCCCACACAATTGTGAGGTCCATCAGTGTTGACTGTAATTGTCCAGTTCCAACACGAAGATACAGAGGCATTGTCTGCAGCCAAGAAGAAGAGGGAAAAATCAAAATCAGCCTGAATTGCAGCTCTGCCCCTGGTGAAAGCTTGTGTGAAAGCACACCAACACAGTCTGCTTTCCAGTGGCAGGGTCAAAGAGTTCAGCCTCGGGGCTCAGCATGTGTTGTTTCTGCCCAATGAATCAGCCAGTGATGGGAATATTAACTTGCTGAAGTCGACTGATGTCCGTGTCACTCTGCGGTGTACAGTGTACAGTTGCCACAAACGTCCCATGTCAGGAGACTAAATAATGCTGTCTGGGGCTTACTAATATGTCACTCACACCCAAAAGCCTGATGTTAATCTAAACCATTTTGGGGTTGAATTGGAGGAGGGGAGAAGACAGAAAGAGGGGGCTGGCTGTGTTTCTGAGGCTAGCTAGGTGGGCACTGAATATTACCCATAGCACAACAGGACTGAGCCACCCTATCAGCTGCTCGGTGGCCACATGAGTCAGGCAAAGCCAACTTTGTGTCCCTCTTTCTCTGCTGGTCCAGATATTCATGAGCAGTTAGTTGTCCTGTACACCAATGCAGGCAACTGTTTGCATGTGGGCGGCTCCTTAGTCCCTGGGGGAGAACTCTGCAGCAACTTCTGAGCCAAAAAAAGCAAGTGTGACTTGAAGAGAGGAGAAGTGAGCCTGGCTTCCCAGAGTCACTCTCAAAGCTTGGATTGGTTGTCATCGTTTGGAGGAAGTTACTATTTTTTCCAAGCCAGCTTCTCCATCACTTCGCAGCCAGAGTCTGGGAAAACTGCCTGTCTTTTCACAGCAGTCATTATGTTAAAAGGCAGGTTGGAATAATAGGAAGGGCTCAGACATGGTCTTGCTCTGAGCCAAGAAAGGAAAAGAGTGGGAGGTGAGTGATCAAGTTCTGGCCGAAGACATGGAACTGTTTTCTTCCGACAAGGTCTAGCCGGCTTGCATCACAGAACCACGAGGCCACTTGTGAAACTCGGCAGAGGCAGCTTAACAGCCCTAGAAGGACTCTCACTTCCATTTGAGGATAGATAATCCCTCAGACAAGAGATAAGCAAGTGAGATTGGATGGACACGGAAGAGGGGATTAGAGCAGAGAGGGGGAAATCTCACCGAAAAGACTGTTTACAACCTATAAATACGTTGTTCGTTTCAAGCCATCAAAATCATTCAAGAGCTGAGGGCGGCCAATGCACAGGGGATCCCCTTGGACCGTGTGTGAAGTTGTAAAGGATCTCCCTGCAAAGCTGCACACACTGCCCCCGCCCCCAGCCGCTGCTATTCCTGGCCTATGAAAATATGACCTTAATTACAAGTCAAGTCCTTCTCATTAGGAGGGGGATGGGAGAGGCTGGAGATGACTAGGTTAAGAAATGGACACTGGTCGTGGGGAGCAGCAATGTGCTTGCAATTTACATCAGGAAGAAAGCGGGTCTGATTTTTATAGAGGATCTGCTGACAACATATCCGGCTACAGAAAAGACATGAGCGGGAGCAGCCGAAGCCAGACCCGGCATCACTGTGCTCAAAGAAGGTGTCCTTTCTCATCTGTAAGAGGGTTTGAGGAACCCTTTCTCTTAGCTGTCCTGTAGGTTTATTTTGGAAAGGAACATGGCTTAACTCCTCGACCCTATAAAGAAAGAACTGATGATAATGACTTATCATCTCATCCATTGGTTTACATGTCTGTGTTTATTAGTGCTTGATTCAGGGTTAATTACAATTCGTGAAATAGTATCACTACCATCAGGACATGGAAGTGAAACCAACTGCAGATGTACATGGGAATCAGCGTGTGGCTGGATGTTGCTGGGATCCAGTGGCTTTGCCAGTAGCTCTAAAAGAAAAGTGGCTTCAGCAGGGTGTGGTGGCGCACACCTTTAATCCCAGCACTCGGGAGGCAGAGGCAGGCGGATCACTGTGAGTTCGAGGCCAGCCTGGTCTACAAAGCAAGTCCAGGACAGCCAAGGCTAACACAGAGAGACCCAGTCTTGAAAAACCAAAAGAAAAAAAAAAAAAAAAAAAAAAAGAGGCTTTTTAAAATTTCATTGTTCTGGGGGTTGAAGCCAGAATCTTTCACATAGGCAAATGACCCACCTCAAGCTCTGTCCCCAGCCAGCTTTTGCTTTTCTGTAATAATTTCTCCCAAAACCTTAGAAGATATTGTCTCCTGTCTAATACAAAGGGAAACTAAGGCCAGGAGACATGCATGAAAGGAGTGGTCCAAAGTGGCTCACACCCTAAACTGCTACCTCCCAGCCTTGCCTGCATCACACTAGGGCCAGGCACTGCAGCCACTGGGCATCACATGAGGGTCTAGTTTCCTGTCACTGTCATTCTCATCACACAGGTGGCTGAAGTCCCCTCCTGTTGGGACCAGGCAGTGTGTAAGTGGGAGAGTGGCAATGTGACACGGGCTTCTGTTGTGTTCTAACTCTGCTTTGTGTTTGCTTGAGACAGGATCTGATACATAGCTCAGGCTAGCTTCTAAGTCACTGACAACCTGTCTCTTCCTCCCGAGTGCTATGGATTGTGGGTTTGTGCTACCATGTCCAGCCCGTGCAATCGAGTTCAACTCCTCCTAAGACATGACTCACAGTAGCAACACATGCTCAACATACTTAGTACTAAAGTGCCCCAACCTTCACCCAAATAGATGAGCCCCCTTCCTGAGGACTGATCCCCTTATTCCAATCTCTTACGGTTGAATTTTATTTGGGAATCTCTCAACTAACCTCAAAATTTGAATTCAATGCCGCCATAAGAGGCGGCAGCAGCCTTCAAAAAGTGAGTAAATAGCACAGAGCGACCCCGTTCTCCTGTGTCACCATGAGTGGGTGGGCTGAAGAGGCCTTTCGGATGACTTGACCAGCCACATTCTGGAAGTTTCTGTGGGCAGTACTGTCACTGCTGGGGACAGTTTTTAACATCACTTTCTGATAAGGAGCCCCAAAGCAAGGTGGAAATCCAGAGACAAGATGATGAAGCTGGTATCTCTGTGTCCTCTGGGGCATATGCTGGGATGAAGGGAGAGCCTTTAGGTTATAACTACTATATTAGTCAGCCTGGTGTCACTATAATGAAACACCTGACACAGGCCACTTACAACCTACAAAAAGGTTTATTCTAGCTCAAGGTTCTGGGCAACCTATAGATAGTATAGCTAGATGATCTTACCATTCTGATGGAAAAGCAGAAGGACAAGAGGGTATGCATGTGTGTGTGGCGGGAGTGGGGAGACAAAGCAAGAGAGGAAAAAAGAAGATATGGTATATATAAACGATGAAGTTTTATTTGTCTCTGAAGAAGGAAATTGCGTCATGGTTTACAAGATAATGGATGCGACTGGGGATTATCATGTGAGACAATGGAAACCAGATTCAGAAAGACACACACTTCGAGTTTTCACTTGTGTTGGGTAGAATCCACATAGGGGAAGAGGGAAGAGGAGCAGAGGGTGTGTGTGGCAAACACCACAGAAGCGCATGATCTATTTAGGGACCTCCTGGCTATGTACCCTGAAAACATGCTAAAATATGCCTTGGGCCTAGGGAAGCCAGGTAAGAGGGCTTACACATGTGTTCTCTCCTAGAATGCCTGGGGGGAGAGCAAACACCATGACCATAGATTTCCAGTTGGAATTTGTTGTAGCAACCTGAGGACACAAATGCACAGTGACAGTGACTCTGGCTCCTCTTCCTTCAGTGACTGAGTGAGAAGTAGTCCGCGCTGCCTTCAGAGCTCCAGATCCATTCAAATCTGAGAAATTAAATTCAAGTCATCCTTAAAAAAAATAAAATAAAAACAATAAAACCTCTCATGGTACTAAAACTTATCAGGAAACACTCCTATACAATTCATATGGAAACCTTAATTAGGCTAATTCTCTAATTAACCTCAGTGCTGAGATTACAAGATGAGCCACCAGGGCTGGTTTAAACAGTCTTCGGTCGTTATAAACCACGTAACCTAAGGGCGCGCATAGACTCTAACAATTTATAATCTGCTTCATTAGTTTGCTCTGATATTCTTGGCATGTAGAATAATAGCGTGTTCAGTTCAGTTTACAACCAACCAAAAAGACTAGGTCACTGTAGAGAGAACCCAGATAGCTGCAGGGTTGAGAGGAGGAATGCATTAGCCATTGTGAGTTTGACTGCCACAATAAGCCAGAATTACATCTAAAAGGGAGACCCTCCTCGCTCAAAACGAAGACTTAACTCTGCCAAGCAGTAACACAATTCCCATCTCCAGATGAAACATTTAAAAGCATATAAAAAGTTAAAACCAAGGGTGCTGAGAAATCTTGGGTTAAAACCAAGTCTCTCGGGAGACTGCTGGCCTGAATCACTGGACACCAGCTTCACTGGGGTTGACTCCAATTTGATGAGCAAATGAGATCAAACAGAGGAGCTGGGTCCCTTCTGTGAGATCCTCCCACAGGGCAGGAGCCTCAAGACTAACCTAAGCTTAGGAAGATGACTGGGGCCAGGGCTGGGGGTGCTGGGCAGGGCACACACATTTTATCTCAGCACTAGGGAGGCAGAAGCAGGAGGATTTCTGAGTTTTCAGGTGACATGGCCTACACAGTGAAACCCTGTCTCAGAGATACTGGGGAGGGAGAGGAGGGAAGAGAGAGATAGAGGGAAAGAAAGAAAGAAAGAAAGAAAGAAAGAAAGAAAGAAAGAAAGAAAGAAAAAAGAAAAAAGAAAACGGGGCCTAGTCCTGAACTTTCAGGGATGTACCATTCATTCTTCATTCCGCAGAATGAAATAAAGCCCACAGCACCAACAATTTAAAAAATAAATAAAGCAAAACAAAACCAACTGAGAATAAATAAGCATCTGAACCATATCTTTTGATTTACTAAGCAACTGAAGCCAGACCAGGGAGATGTCAACTCCCTAGTTCTCTGTGAGAGAAAGCCAGGGATTTCTATGTGCTGAAAAAGGGGCATTTGCAGACCTGCTGGATGTTCAAAACTGCCCTTCTAGGCAGAAAGAAATGAGCCCATAGCTCTGTATGAGGCTTGTAGGTGGGCTCCCTGAGGATCTGGGATACTGGGGTTAAAGTTCATAGTCTTTTAATGGCTTCAACATCCCCATTCCATTTTGGCAACCCCTCAGCAAGTGCTTCTGTTAGGAAAAACGTTGTTAACAAAAACTTTGTTTTACAGGTAGCGTTACAAAGAAGGGATTCTGAGCCACAGTATGCCACAGCTCTGTCTTCACCTGAACTATCAGGTGCTCTTTCTTAACTGTCCTAGTTTGGGTCCAACAGACACCACCTGATCTGCACACCAAGCTTGTAAAACCAACCAGGAAAAGGCCAAGTATCTGGGAAACAACAGAGGGCGCTCTTGCCGGTAAATAACTCGCAGGGTGTCCAGGAGGAAGGAAATAGAATGGTCTCCCTGTGTCTGGAATTATTTCTTGTTTGGCTTTTTGTTCTTTGGTTTTGAGAGTATAGCAGTTTCCAGAAGAGCATCACTTCCTTGTTAACAAAGCAACTTTTGTTTGGATTGATTACAGTCCCCAAAGAATCATGGGTAGAGTTAGTTATTAATGAGCGCACTAATAAGCAAGCTCCTTAGAAGGCTCCTCTTACAGCCATTCAGCACTAAGAGCATCCACAGAAGCGCAGTTCCCTAAACAATATCTGATGCTAATAAAATGTATTCCTGAGTGATGTGTGCTCTGGCCAATCAAATTTGCTGTGTTTTCAAGCCACACTAAGCTGTGATTAAGGAAAGCACCAAGGGAGTCTACCTCCTCTTATGTGTTAGGGTCAGGAGGTGCAGCCTGTCCTGGGTTCATTTAGCCGCTTAGAGCTGGGAATCTGTACTTTTAAGTGATGAAAAAAAAATTTTTCGAGAAAGGTACAAAGATATGATTTTGTTGAAACTCAGAGCTAAAACAACCTAGGGATTAGTTTCACACCAGAGGCATGTTTATTCTACATGAGATTTTAATAAATCTCATCCACAAAAAAAAAGATTCGAAATTTTATTATAAAGAACTCACAAATAAAAACATTGCCCAGTGAAACAATCAGTGAGAGCAGCCATCCTGAAGCTGCGGGGCTTCCTGCTAGATTTTATACTTCCACTGTCTTTATATTTTTATGCATTTATCCACCACCAAAAATTGGAAAACCATGACAGAGTGCTGCAAAAACAATTTGTTCTATAGCCTCTTTTATGATGCAGGTGTTTTGTGTTTAGTTATTCACGTTCTTTATAATAAAGTCTTAATAAATTATTTTAAAAAGAGACTTAGATTGTGGGGATTATTTGTCTAACAAAGATAGAACTAAGAAGCTAACATAAGAGTAACTCAATATGTTTAGATAAACTATGTGAGATTTGCTTTAAAATATACAAAGGTGTGGGAATAAGAAAGAGTGAAAAGTGAAAGAAACTGACCAGGGAATTGAAAAATGTTGTTACTGAATGTGGGTGCTCTTACAGTCTCTCACTTTTTATGGATTTGAAATTGCCCATAATGAAAAACTGAGCACAAAATGTCAATTTTTATGAAGTTTTTGTTTTAAATCAGGGAATGCTGCAGGAATCCCAGTACCTGGCACAAGGCTCAAAATATCACACACTTGGTGAAGGAAGCCTACACATGCATTCTGAGCTCTGAACCTGGCGTATGTCAGCTCTCTCAGCATTAGCAGACCCCAAAGAAGATGCTATTATCCTCCCTGCTATCAGCAATCAGTAACTGAGAGGGAGGGAGATGAGCCCCTAAATTATTATCCAATACCAAGGGGTTGGCCCTAAAAACACACTCATCCAACCAATGCTGACTGGCCTAAGCAAGTTGCGTGTGTGTGTGTGTGTGTGTGTGTGTGTGTGTGTGTGTGTGTGTGTGTGT
>OU015746.1:83081689-83096642 GCA_907169655.1 Acomys percivali | reverse complement strand
TGTGTGTGTGTGTGTGTGTGTGTGTGTGTGTGTGTGTGTGTGTGTGTCACATATATGTGTGTGTGTATAATTTGAGTATATGTAACAATAATAATTAAAGAAAAAGAAGCTATGAATCTGAGAAAGGGGGCATGGAAGAGGTTGGAGAAACCATTTTAATTAAATTTTAAAATGTTTAAGGACAATAAAAGGGTGAGGAGGGTAATGGGTGGAGCTAGGTCTAGAAGGAGTTACATGGAGTTAGGGGTGAATATGATCAAAACACACTGTATGAAATTCTCAAAAAATTAATAAAATATTCCTTTTAAAATTAAACAAAACAAAACCCTGAGCCTCTCTTGCATCCTTGGGAAGTCTCTCCAGATCACACAAGCTCCTTGCTGCTCCTGAGCCTTCAAGAGTTAACCCAGCAATGAGCACTGGGTTCAGGGTCCAGGGAGTTGCCTGCCCACTCAGCCAGACATCGGTTTATTCCATCTCGCCCTGTTAAAAAGCATCTCCGAGCATCTTTCATGCTTCATGCTTCTAAAGCTCCAAGAAAAGCCATGTACCATGTTAAAATGATGCATACAAACAAAGCAATGAAGCATTGAAGATCATCCACAGGCAGGGGAACACCGTAGTCTCCTGTTTCTTACTGTGTGCTATTAACATAAATGGCCAAGATTTTTCCACAGGGGCCAACCCTAACAAGGGTTGTTTCCTCCTTAGGAACTTGAGCTCATGATGTTTGGAAGCATCTAGAAAGCATAACCCCACTGTGTGTGACTTTTTAGCATATCATATGGTTTTAGCATACAGTGAATTTTTAGCTTCCCTTCTCCGAGCTTCAATTTCTGTATGTGAAAAACAGTGAGGTTCGTGCCAATGAGGAAGCTAGTAAAATAAAGGCCCCTGGTGCCTCTGTATACACAAAGCCACACCCTCATTTACTACCCCAGAAATGGTGGCACCAGTCACTTTCCTAATAGTGATGTACAGTGGCGTTGGGGTCCTCAGTCAGGACTGTGTCTTCCCTGTCTCTTTGTACCCCGCAACCCCTTTGCTAACACCTCTGGATAGACTGGTACTCTCATCATAGTCTGAAGACAGTGTGTATGCTTCCCAATTCTCCTCTTCCCAGCCAAGAGCAATGCCCCGCCCCCTCCCTGACCCTGCTACACAGTCCTGACCTGATAGTGGAGGCTCCTAGAGCTGTCACTTGATTTTTCAAGGGCCTCCATCCAAATGTGCTAGTGGTCTTCATGACCTACATTTGAATCTGGACCATTGCTAGATCAGGTGGTTAGCTGTGCAGGTGGTGTCTAAGATCCACCACTCTGCTGGACTGCGGAGAATGTCCTGCTACCTGCTGGGTGGTACATCTTATAGACTCTACAATGTAGAGCATGTGGCAAAAAGCAGAAAACTTTGTGCTATTTGTCAACTGTTAGATGAGTAAAAGGTTTCAACTGGGTGGGTGTTTCCTCACTAAAAGCCAAATTCTTTTGCGCCACCATTTTGACTACAGGCAAGTTTCACCCTGCTGCTCTGGCTCTGAGATTGGCTTTCTGTACTGTCCATCCTGTAGCTTCTTAATGAGCAAAGTGATGGAAGCATATAGAAGAATCAGGCCAACAGTAAGATTCTCAATAAAACCCTAGAATCGCTAGTGACAATTGTGCTCAGTCTCATCATTCATCAGTCAAGAAATAATTACAGATCTGGCCAAAATGCCCTCATTTCTGCCACAGACAGAATTCTGCCTAAAAAGGGGCAAGCTTCGGTATAGGCAGAGTCGACGGCCAAACTGTGCCAAGACAGGTTAAGCACGTCCTCAATAGTTCCTGCCTCATAAATATGTCTGTCAGATATACTGGACCAGAAGGCTGAAGAGGATGCTCCAATATTATACCGAGCTTTGGGTGACTGTTCAAGCAGCAAACTGTCTCTGTCATTTTTTCATTTTACTAACCTGCACTTCTGGTTTACTCAGGTAATTAAGTCTTCTTCCTTCTCAAGTCTCTGATGGGGTTGAAGACCAGACAGTTTAGTCTTACAATTAAGCTTAATTGTTTAGGGGTTAAGATGTTTTTAGGTCTAGATAGATGTTTTAAGTTGATAGAGATGAGATATTGATTTTCATTCAGAATCTTAGACTCACTAGACAGAAAAGATGTTTTCTTCAAGGTTGACAAATACAAATAGCCAAAACACTATGAATGTAACATTTATATAATTCCTGATTGTTTTGTGGTTCTTCTTGCTGTATGTAGTTTATTTTATTTATGTGTAATAATACAAATTATATGTAAAAAAGAAATATAATAAAACATTGCTAAAAAATAAAGAAAATAAATAAAAATAAGCAATACATAATTAATATTATAAACAGAATAATGTCTGTACAAATTAAATTAACAAATTAAATTTAATTTAACTCTATCCCCAGAAGAGGTTTATTCTCACAAACCATAAGAAATCAGTTAAGTAAACTTGGTATGATTAAAATACTCTTGGGTTAAACAAGTCTTTTTGGTAAATTGTGCTTTTAAAATAATAAAGATGGCCAGACTGTTCCAGTTTTGGCAACAAAAGTCCCATGTTCTAAGAAAGCTTTCAGTTCCAGGAGATGTGCCCTGATAGTCACTGGCCCTAGTAAAGGAAACCGTGACTGTACTATTTACCAGCTTGACCGCCCTTCATTCTTGCCATTCTGAGTCAGAGTTGCTAGTAGATCTACTTGGTATAATTCATATGAAAATAAACCGAAAGGCTGTACAGAAAGTGCTCAGAATACTTGATGGTTCTTACTGCTGTCATTATCTTCTTATTACTGGCAGAAGTGGAATTTCAGGATGAGAAATGTCTCCCCCCAGCCCTGCTGTTTATTCACCTTCTACATGACACATTTAGGGAGACTGAATTTAATAGCCAATAGGGTAGGGATTTGCTCTCAGGTGCCCCCTATGGTTAGAGGCAGCGCATGGCTATGGATCAGCTTTTGCACTCAGCAGCCTTCAGAGAGGCAATGTCATAGGAAGAAAGCCTGGATCACCTTTGGTCTCCATCATGCAGGAGATGGTGGGTATCACACACACACACACACACACACACACACACACACACACACACACCATTCTAGACTACCTGTAAGTAGCTACCACTTGAGCAGGAAGCAGCTGGAGCAAGCCTTGGACAGATTCGACCTAGGATGAATAAAGACAAAGGTTCTAGAAGGGCATTCTTGTTAAAACAAATAAGCAGCTGAGTGAGGTGTCAAGGACTCTCAGATTCTGTTGTGTCATCATCTGGGTTGGACTCATAAAGCTGTCATTCCTCCTGGAGCCTTGACTTAATTAAGCTCTTACATGTTTGTCATAGTTTGGCCACTATTCCTTTGATTCCTAAGGCGGACAGTGGTTTCCAGGCCCAACTCATGGAGGTAGAGGAAAAAAAGCTATGGGGTCAATGGGAATGAACCAGAAGGAAGTGTAACAAGAGGGTTTTGGGGTGTTTTTTTAAGTCCCCATTTGGGTCCTGGCAGCATTCTGCCTCTGGTTCTTGCCATGACAGAGTCTCCCTGACTCCAGGCACTCTGACCAGTGTGCTTTTTCTATTCACAGAGACAGCGCCAAGGCCCCGTAGAAGACCTTCAGCCTAGAACTTCAGATCTCAAAGCACTTGTCCACTGCTGTCACATGGGCAGGACTGTGTGGGGTTTCATGGCCAATTTCCAAATCAGGCACAAAGTTAAATCAGAAGAGTTCAGAGAAGAAATCAGAGTGACCTCTAAACGTAGTACTAAGGCTGAGTCCACGCAGAAAAACTGCTGAGTGACCCAGCCTGACCATGAAAGCCTTCGAGACCTATCTGACAACCACCAGAGTATTCCAAAGCTGTACATCCAGAAGCATCCGCATGGCCCCTCTTCTGAGGACAATCTTTACCTTGTCCCTCAAGGGACTTTAGAACTGGCTTGCACTTTGGCTATGAATAAGGAAGATCTTTGAGGAGAAGGGGTGCATATGATGACGGGCTTTGCGGACACCGATTCTGGCATAGCTTCAAGGGAATTATGGTGTGTGGGCAAAGGGATGGGGGCATTTTAAAGCTGGCAAATGGGAAACTGGGGCGTTCTGTCTCCCGTGGTTTATTTAAATAAATGGCCCGTGATCTTCCGCCAAGGAGGCATTGGCAGGTGCGGAAAACACTCAGTTATGAAATGGTGGCAGTAGTAGAAGAAGGTGCAATCCTGGAAAACTGTTCACCAACTTAAAGGAAAAACAGAAAATAAATATTAAGACAACTCATACTTGAATACTGAGATTATAATAGGTCCACAAATGGTGGAAGTGAGAGAAAGCTCATCTTTTTTGAGGGGGCGGGGGGAGGGTCCCTTTTCTGCATCCCACCTAATAGGGTATGAGTGCTCCCTAGGAAAGGGCAGGCATCACTAGGGCCTCCCTGAACTTAAACTCACCTGATTCGTCAAGTCATTTGGGCAACTTTCTCTCTGACTCCCCTCCCTGGGGCAACAGAGATGCACCTACACCCTGTTCTCTTCTCTCTGGGTGCTTCAAACCTCAGGGTCCCCCAGAGTCCAGAAGTGCGCTGACAAGTTGTCCCCACTGTAACCTGACAGACTGTGTCACAGAAAGCCGCTGTTACTAGGTATGCCCTCCCTGTGGCTTTTCAAAATTAAATAAAATAACATCAGCTTAATTCTGCAATGGGCCCAGCCCTCCTCCTTCCTTCCCAACAGGACTTGTGTGTCTGCATTTAATTAATTGGGCTTGTAGCTGATGGATCCTCTGATTTTTCACAAACAATTAAGCATAATTACTCGGGAACACCCATACAGGCTCACAACCTATTATGCTTGGCAAATTTAGCCAAACAGAACTCGGATCGCTGCTTCTAGATCTGGTGCTGCTGTCTACTGTGCTTGCTCTGGGCAGCAAGCGTGCCCTGCAGAGCTGATATGTGCATTCAGCCTCTGGCAGTGTTGTGCTACTTTGTTGTCTCTTCAAGGCTTTGGCACCCTTGTTTAGAAAAATGAGACCTCCTGGCCTCCGCCGGTCTCCATTCACTTTAGTGTGTGTAGGAGACATCCCAGATTTCCAGCATCCTCCCCACCATCCCCTGTATATTAAGTATTCTTCGAGTTGCTCCCACCATCCCCTGTATATTAAGTATTCTTCGAGTTGCTCCCACCATCCCCTGTATATTAAGTATTCTTCGAGTTGCTCTGCCTACGACAGCTTGCTCTAGGTGGTTCACTAGTGTGCACTCTATTGTTTTGGGGGGTTCCTATTGTTGTTTTTGTTTGTTTATTTGTTTGTTTTCCTCCTTAAGAAATGCTTTCAGCTTCCATCCATAGTCTTTTTTGTTTTGTTTTGTTTTGTTTTGAGACAAGGTCTCATTCTATATCTCTGACTGTCTTCAGACTTGCTATGTAGACCAACCATGCTGGCCTCAGACTCACAGAGATCCACCCGCCTCTGCCTCCAGAGCGCTGGGATCAAAGGCAGCAGTGCCACCACCCCTGGCTCCACGGTCTTTTGAAAGCATCTACAGACACTGAGGAAAGCACGTCTTCTTGCTTAACTGTTTTTAATGTTGGGTCCCGTGATCCCCCTTGTCTTCCCAGGGATCTTTGTCTCTGAAGCTTGCTTAGAATGGTTTGTTGTTTTTTTTTTTTTTTTTAAGGGACAGGATCATCCCGCAGGCTGACACGTTATCAGATCTGAGCTGCTATGTCTGGTCTCTACCTGCATGTGTGGTAACTGGGGCTGGGGGTTTGCAGGGAAGCTGAGGCCTAATAAGAAGAAAGAGCTTGGATCGAGATCTCTAGATCTTGCTCCTGTCATGGGATGAGGGCAGCATACAGAGATCTTTCTTTAAAGACCTTCTGTAAAGTTGCAGCAGACACCAGCTAAAGGTAGACGTTTGTAGGAAACAAACAAAAGAAAGTAAGGGTCCGCCAAAGTTCGTTGTGGCGGTAGGGGTCTGGCTTCCAGTCTTCTTCATCGTCTCAGGCAAAGGAAGACAAAAGCTTTCATTAACAACAGTTTAGTGCACATGAGACTGGGCACGTTAAAGCAAATGGGGACGGCCATGCCTCCCTTGCAGTGGGGTGAGGAGACATTCCTGGCTCCTGTTTCACCCTGTTTGGTACAAAGCACCCAGGCTTCGAAGGCTGGATCCTGAAGGGGCATGTCTTGTGTCTGCTTCTGTTTTACAGTCCGCCTCGAAGACTGAGGCTGTTATGCTGTAGGGTAGCTCTAGAGCCGCACATGGGAAAACCTAAGATGGAGAGAAGCAAAAGCTATTCCGTGGCTCCTAAGTGATAGCTAGAAGTCAGGTGCTTGGCACTGCAATTGACCCCTGACCTCACAAATTCACTGACGGACACATTGGGAGATTTGGACTTGTGTAGTCTAGAAATATCAAATTAAGAGAGAAAAAAAAAAAAGAATGTCAGTTTATATAAGTATAAAACATAAGTATGTAAGTACAGTCCATTTAATCAATTACTACATAAAAAAAATACATAAACCTATTGTTTAAAGTCCTTTACCAAAACACACATGCAATTACTGACCAGCCATATAACTGCCCCAGTGGAAAGAAACATAAACACCATGAAGAGACACGGTTAAATCATATGAAGCTGACCTTTGGACAGGCTTCTGACCCTTCCCATGAGTCACCTCTGCTGACCATATACTGAGGAGAAACTAGCAATTCCCACTAAGTCCTGCCCAGATTGCAGAGTCAGGAGCTAAATAAGCAACTGTGGTTGTGCTAAGCCTCATCACTTTGGGTTTAGTTCCCTCACCTGTGGAACGTGAGGGCCTGCACACAGGCCTTTTCCCTGTGCACAGACCTGCAAGGCAGCTTCCCTGTGCCCATACACCTCCCTCCTTCCACCCCTCCACCTCCCCGTGTTTTACACACGCCTTTGAGGTCTACTGCTCAATACTACCTTGCAAAACAGAGAGTCTCCCTACCCCTCTGTCCCTTCTTTTTGCTATTTTTCTCACAGAAGCTGTGATGACTCAGTGCTTTTTCATTGCCATATTTTTTTTCCTATTTATTGTCCTCGTCACCTTATTAGAATGTCACTATTCTAGTAGACCCTGTTGCTCTAGCAAGACAGGCATTTTGACCTGTCTGGGCTTTGCTGTCCACAGTGGTAGCTCACTATTTCCAGGCCATGTTTGCACTCACAGGCTTATTTACAAGAAGTGCAGGAAACACCCAGAGTTATCCAATTGCTGTGACATTTAACTCCTTCTGGAATTTAATCACAGCTTTATTGTCAGACACCTGCCCCCTTATTTCTAGCCTAAGGACCCCCTCTGTGCCTTGTATCTTTCTATTAATAGGCTCCCAGGCATAACTTTCTGGAAATGCAGAACACTGGGTCCCACCAGAGGAACAAATCAGAATGTGCCATATTAAAAGATGCAGGAAGCCTCAACCTCACATTGGGGCATGCAACCCCAGTTCACTTGCTTGTCTTTGGGACCTTTAGCAACTCCCCAAAATGCCAGTCCTGTTACCCTCCCTCCTTACTCCCGACTCATTTTAAAGGCCACCTCCTTATGTTAATTTCATCTCCATCAGCAGGTGCCCCTTCCTCCAATCCTAGCTCTTTGCTTCCACTGCTCTGAAGCAATGCCCCACACGCTCACATGTCCTCTCTCCTGGAGGCTGTCTGTCAAGATCTTTCCCAACCTCTCTATTAAACTGTGAGTTTCCCGAGGGCCGAGCTGCCTCATAATTACGTCCAGGTCCTACTGCTTTTGCTGGCCTTAACTCAGTAGGATCTGTCCTTAGAGTGAATTAATTATCTCATCTCTTTGTCTTGTGTTTAATGGGGGACCTAAAGATGTTTGACAGAGCCCTGGATGCAAATCTTACTTCTGCCACTTTCCAGCTGGGTGACCTCCTTCAAGGTTCTCTCTGTAGCAAGGATCTGATGCTTTTGATATTTGATGTCCTTTACATTCGCATATATTTTTTAATGAATGCACTTATAAAATATTCTCAACAAATTGTTCCATTTATTAACATGTAAAGGTTGTCTTTAGATCTTCTGATAAATATCGGAGATGAAGT
Organism: Acomys percivali; assembly: GCA_907169655.1. Taxonomy (NCBI): domain Eukaryota; kingdom Metazoa; phylum Chordata; class Mammalia; order Rodentia; family Muridae; genus Acomys; species Acomys percivali. The sequence goes on along the minus strand of OU015746.1, from coordinate 83,088,533 downwards.
CTACTTTATCTGGCATAATTAGGCCAGCTTGTTTTCACTGTCTATTTCCTTGGTAGACTGAATTCCACCTCTTGACTCAGTCTGTGGGTGTCTTTGCCAGTGAGATGTTTCTTAGAGACAACACCACATAGTTGGATCTTGAGAGGTTTTTTTTCCCTCAATTTGAAGAGAGAGATTGAGAATATGAGAACTTGGGGCACAGTGCGTGTGTGGAGGTCAGAGGGCAGCTTTCTGTGCCCAGTTGCTTCTTTTCACCTTTGTGCACACTCCGGAGACCGCACTCAGGTCTCCAGGCTTGTTGGGCAATTAATCACCTTGCACACTGAGCCATCTCACTGGCCCTGTATATTGTTGTAACCCAGTTAGCTGCTCTGTGCCTTTTTGTTGCTGACTTGATGGTATTTTCATTTAAGACTATTATTGAAAGAAATTTGCTGATCCATATGATTTTGGGGGGCAGGGGTGATCTGGTTACTGTTTGTTCTTCTATTCGTCTAAAGATTTTAGAAGTTTGCTGGTTTACCGTATTGGACATAACAGATGTCTTTCTAACACTTCTTTGGACATCTATTCCTCTCATAAAATGTATCTGTCTTAGTTTAGGGTTAGCATTACAGTGATGAAACAATATAACCAAAAGTAACATGGGAAGAAGAGGGCTTAGTTTACTCACAGTTGCATTATTACAAAGCAGTAAGTGCAGGAATTCAAGCAGGGCAGGAACCTGGAGGCAGGAGCTGGTGCTGAGGCTGTGGAGAGGTACTGTTTACTGGCTTGCTCCTCATGGCTTGCTCAGCCTGCTTTCTTAAAGAACCCAGAACCACCAGCCTAAGGACGGAACCACCCACAATGGGCTGGGCCCTCCTGTATCAATCATTAACTTTAAAATTGCCCTACGGACTTGCCTATAACCTAATCTTATGGGTGCATTTTCTTTATTGAGATTCCCTTCTCTCCGATGACTTTAGTTTGTGTCAAGTTGACATAAAATTATGCAGCACAATTGACCTCTTGTTAACCTGACACAAAGACAGCACTGTAAAGTCAAAACCTTTTCTTCCTTGTTCAGCCCCAAGATCACAATAATACAAACATCACATATGAAACAGAATCCTTGGGGTGTTTTGTTTATCATAGTGTTTTATGCATCTGTTGTGATGTCCATAGCTTTCATTTACCCCCCCCCCTTTTTTTTTCCTTTTCCATTGTTTGTTTTATTTTATGTCAACTGGTGAGTTATCTTCACCTGGGCTTATCTTACCCACTACTATTTAGAACAGAAGCTGCCTGCCGTAGCAGAGACAATGATTTGATAGTGATGTCTGTGCAGTGCAGTAAAAGACATCCCAGTGTTTCTCTTGTGAACCTAATGAAAGATAGACAGATGCATGAGGATGTTGCTGGGTAAAATGTATTTATAGCTTTTCAGGGATCCAGGTATTAATAATTTAAAGTGAGGAAGAGAAGGAAACAGGAAAAAAGGAGATGAAGGAGGAACAGCATGAATGGAGGCATTTTAGTTAGAGTTACTATTACTGTGATGAAACATCGTGGCCAAAAGCAACGTGGGAAGCAGAGGGTTTGTTTTGCTTATATATTCCACATCCCATTCCACTAGGAAGCCAAGGCAGGAACCCAGGCTGGGGAAGAATCCAAAGACAGGAGCTGATGCAGAGGCCGTGAAGGAGTGCTGCTTACTGCCTTGCTCCCCATGGCTTAATCAGCCTGCTCTCATAGAATGCAAGATCAGCCCTCCCAGGTCAATGACTAATTAAGAATATGCCCTACGTGCTTGGCCATAGCCCATTCTTACAGAAACAATTTCTCTGTTGAGGTCTCTTCCTCTCAGATGCCTCTAACTTGTGTCTAGTTGACATAAAATTAGTCAGCACAGGAGGGAAAGTATGGTTAAAAGGTATGAAAATAACACAGAAGATATTATAGTAACAGTACAGATAAAAGAAAGAATAGCCCTAAAAATATACCCAGGCATTATACATTATAGAAGCTAAAAACAAAACAACTAAATAATTAAAATCCAGATTTTTTTTTTTTTTTTTTTTAGGTTTTTCAAGACAGGGTTTCTCTGTGTAGCCTTGGCTGTCGTGGGTTCACTTTGTAGACCAGGCTGGCCTTGAACTCATAGAGATCCACACGCCTCTGCTGGGATTAAAGGCGTGCGCCACCACTGCCCAGCTTCAGAATGATAAATTTTAAGAAAGAAATAAAGTAGGAATTGTTTAAGTCAGTATTTCCCCCATTGGGATAAATGTGGCTCCCTGTCTTTCTGTCATTTTTGCTAGGTGACTGCATAAGGGGAAAAAGGGATTAAAGTCCTTAAAATTAAAACAAGTTAAATCAGTATGTCCTCCTGGCTGGGAGGGATGTCTGTATTGGACTCCGCTTTCTCTGGGAGTTTCTGAGCCCCAGATTCCACCTGTCCCTACCTGCCAGTTGCAGCCTTCACTCCAGTGCGCTGGGCATTCTGCTTTGCATGCAGGGTTTTCAGTGCCCAAGACTCAGGTGGGTACCAATTGAGGGGTTAAGGGCATGTCCATGTTTATGCGGAGTTCTCTTCATGCCCAGCTCCTGGCTGGTCTTGTTTGCTTGTTCCACCACCACCAATATCCCACAGTTCTTGCCTGGGAATAATTGTATATCTATCAGCAAGCCTGTGAAGGTTCCGTGCAGTGCTTGTCCTCCTGTGCTGGTATGTGTTTCTGTGTCCTTTAGGCTAGCTGCCCCATATGGTGGTGGAGATTTTCAACTTCAGGCTCCCACACATGCTGAACAGAGATGGGAAAAGTAGGCACCTTGCTTTGTTCTAGATTTCATGGAGAAAGAATTCGGTCTCACATATATTAGTTATAGATTCTTTTTAATACTTTGTTTTTGTGTATGGGGGAGGCAGTGTTCCCTTTAGCTGTTTTTTTGTTTTGTTTTGTTTCATTTTGCTTTGTTTTTTAATGCACCACTATTCCCAGGCTGGCCTCAAACTCACAGAGACGTACTTGCCTCTGCTTCCTGAGTCCTCCTCCTAGCTAAGATTTTCTTTCAAAAGTAAATTTTTCTTTTTCATCTCATAGTCTCACTGTGTAGCCAAGGCTGGCATTGAACTCACAGCGATGTTCCTGCTTCAGCTTCCTGAGTGCTGCTGGGATTGCAGGTGTGTACCCATCCACCCAGCCTCAGACATGGTTCTTAAGAACACTGCAATGATCATTTAAGAGTTTATTCCTTTTATTTGGTTGAATTGATTAGATTGATTTTCAAATACGAGGGGTAAACTCTACTTGATCATAGTAAGTTATCCAATTTATGTATTATCGGATTCAATTTGCTGATGGGTTTTATGTCAACACTTATACAGAATATTGGTTCATATTTTCTCCTTTTTAAACATTATGAGGCTTGAGCATCAAGGATGATGATAACAGATTTGCAAAACAGTTGGCCACCGCTTCCTCCTTCTCTGTTTTGAAAACTGTTTGTGGAATGTTGGTGTTATTTCTTTCTGGAGTATTTGATAGAAATTTACCAGCAAAATCATTTGCACGTGGGGTTCTCCTTTTAATAACACAGTTGACGTCTCTCATTGACACAGATGATTTGGATGTTGTTTCTTGTGTTAGCGTTGGCAAGCTTTATCTTCCTGACATTTGTCCATTTCGCTCCCCATGTCAATCTTCCTCACACTGAGTTTTCATGACCCTGTCGATGTCAGGAGGATGAGCGGCAGTCTCCCTTCTTGCTCCTGATCTTAGTGGTCAATTTATCTAGTTAGAAGTTTGTCAGTCTTTTCCGTTTGTTTGTAGAGAAGCAGACACAGGCTTTGCTGGTTTCCTCTGTGGCCCCTCTGTTTTCTGACTCATTGGCCTTTGGTCTTGTTCCTCCCTTCTTACTTGTGTCTGTTCTTAACTCTCTCACTCTCTCTTTTCCTACGTCCTAAATTAGAAACTTAGGTCACTGACTTTAGATGTTTATGCATTTGTAACAGAAACATTTTTAAAGCTACAATTTCCCCCTCTAAACACCGTTTAAGCTGCATCCTACACACCTTGACATGTCATATATATTTTGCCTCTAGGAACATAATATTTTCCAGTCTCTCTTATTATTTTTCTTTGATCCAGGAAATGTGTTGTTTTAGTTTCTAGGTATCCATGATGGCTTATCATTAAGTTCTACTTTAATTCCACTATGGCCAGAAAATACAGTTTGTATGATTCAGACCCTTAAATGTACTGAGGCCTGTTTTACAGCTCAAGATACCGTCTATCATTTGTGTATCATAGATAATTAACTGGATAATTTTAGGCAAGTTGCTTAATCTCTTTGGCCTCGATTTATTCGCTTATAAAAGAGGGTAATAGCAATAGTGCTGACCTCCAATGGTAGCTACGAAGGTTATAATAGGCAATATATGAAAAGTACTAGGCAAGACGTCTGGCTTGGAGCAGAGGTCTGGTAAGTGCTCGGTTTTAGTATTATCACAATTATTCTCATAGAAGAGATTTTTAAAAAAAAAACAAACAACATCAAAAATCCAGCCAGAGTCTAGATTTGGTTTCATCCTGGGCTTACCTAAGGCATCCTTAAGATTGCCCAGGTCCTGTGCCTTCCACCACAGTCGGGACAAACCCAGAATTCCTTTCTGTGCCCCATAAGGACTTCCTGCCTAGCTTCCCAGTCACTTTCCACCCTGTTTAAATCACAGATCCATAGCCACAGGGATTTCCTGCCCAATATTTAAGCACAACAAGCAGAGATTTTCCCATTCTGGGACTTTGTGTGTGCTGCTGTCTCTGGCTGGGACTTCCCAGCCATCCACACATCTCCTGCACTGCTCATTTAACTGCTGCCGTCATCAGGCCTGTCCTGACTGCAGTCTCAATCCAGCCCATCTGATCTTCCTTCTTAGCACTACGCAGATCTTCCCTTCCAAGCATTTGGCCCAGTGTGGATCTAGACAAAAGTGCCTCCAGCATATATAAGACCAGAAACAGCACGCAGCCTGACTACTTTTTTATTCTCTGCTGGAAGGGCAATAGCTATGTCCAGTCGGCACCTATCTAATGAGCGATTGCACTGAAAACCAGGTTTTTGATCCAAGGAAAAAAGTCTACCTCTTAGATTTCTTCTTCTTCACCTCCCTTCGAGCGTTGTGGAGAAAATGTTACATGTGTTCAGTAAAAGTTATATAAGGAAGCAGGAGCTATAAACAAACTGGCATGGTATGTACGGATTTCTAGTCACTTTCTTCCAAGAGAGATAAAGGCCAGGGGCAACTGGAAAGATCCACAGAGAGCTAAACAGTCTCGGTGGCACATGGCAGGGGCGGGGCGATGAGGGTACTGTAGAAACTGTGGGTCGCCACAGTAGAGAAGGCATGATGAAAGAAAAGATGCTGAATGTGTGTGTCCCTGGGTACCCGGTCACACAAAGCACCGGTGTGCAGGTAGGGGTGTCTGAGGGCCAGCTGCCTTCAAGAACGAATGGGACATTTTAACATTGTCTATTGTATGTCTTGGAGTTGATACTGGACATGGGACACCGTTTTCATTTTAAATGTATTTTAAGTATCCTCCCTCAATACCTTAATGCTTTGACCAATAAGTCGTTGGCTCCTATTTTAAAGAAGTGGTGGGCAGCTGATGCACTGGGCCTGTGCAGGCTCCTTCTCTCGGTCTTAGTTGCTTACTGCTGGGCCTTAGACCACAGGGACAATGAGGAGTTAGCCAGCATGTTCCCCAGCAGGCAGCTCCCCTGTGCTGATTAGTAGACCCGTGGCCCTGCTCCATGGCTTGTGACTGTTCTCAAGAAACAAGACAAGCAAAGCCAGTCCTTTTTGAGAAGTAAGGACAACAGCTGAAGCCGTAAGGAGCAGATAGCAAACAGCTTGGCAGTTGATTCCTTACCTAAGGACCCCAATGCCCACCGCTAAAATTTTCCATGTGGCTGCAGCTATCACTGTGGGCGCCAGGCCTCGGAACTACCGGTCAGCACACAGATCGCTTCTTTGTGGGGTGCTGCTTGGCACCTTCCTTCCAAAGAAGAGAGATTTATCTACGTGAGTCTTCCTGCACTGAACTCATTCACTCTACTGTTCCTTCTAGGTCAAGTCAGTGGTACTCTATGCTCAGACACTAGGCAACGCCTACAGAGATCCGGGAAGCCAAGAATACGGCAACCTTGGCGAGACCATCTTAGAGGCCTTGAGGTCACGTCTAGTCCATACCAAGAAGGAAACAGGGTACAAGGCATGTGGCTCTGATTCCAACCAGGTACCTGTAGCCAGGCCCAGGATCATGGCCTCTCCCCACACAGAACAGGCCCAGATGGCCCTTCCCTGTTTCAAAGCTGCTCCCACTTTGATCTTCCTTCTCCCCGAAGTCACTGTTCATACTCATGAGGCACCTTAGTAAAGCTATTCCAGGGCAATTTTATGCCTTTGATGTCCCTGGAACCCCCTGCCAAGAGCTGTTCTGGTGTAAGGCTGCTGGGCGGGGAAGCTGGTGCCACCGCCTCGTGGGTGCCAGAACTGAAGCACCAGGACATCAAAGGAGAAGGTGGCAGTGGAAGATGAGTAAGCGCCTGTGAGGTTTGCCTTCTTCCTGGGAAGTCTCTGCCAGTCCTCCAGCTGGGACCGGGAGAGTGGCCCAAACAGCCTGGAGATCTCTGCCTGAAAGAAGTCATCTGGAGGCTTCTGGAGGCAGAGCTTGGTCTGTGCCTCTGCAGCTTGGAATGCACACATGCACAATCATCATGCTAGAGCAATGATGGACTCCAAGACTCCTTTGGAGACAAGGTCTTCTTCAGTGACATCACTCCCCTTTCTTCTCCC
>OU015746.1:83060099-83072602 GCA_907169655.1 Acomys percivali | reverse complement strand
TGTGTGTGTGTGTGTGTGTGTGTGTGTGTGTGTGTGTGTGTGTGTGTCTGCTCACAGGTGGGTATGTGCCGAGGCCAGAGCATAACCCCATGACTGCCATTATTAACCTTTGGGACAGGGCCTCTCACTGGCCTGGAGCATACCAAGTATGCTAGACTGTTTCAGCATCAAGCCCCAGGTTCCTATCTCTACCTTTCCAATGTGGGGATTGCGAGCATGTGTCTTTATAATCATGCCCAGCTGCTTCTTTTTGTGCATGTGTTCTGGGGATCACCCTCAGGTACTCAGGCTTACAAGGCAAGCATTTTACCAAATGACCCATGCCCCTCTCCCCAACACCACCTCCTGCTTTTGTTAAACAGTACTCCCAGCACTCACTCTGTAGGCCAGGCTGGCTTGGAATTCATGTCAATGCTCCTGCCACAGCTTTCCAAGGCCTGTGGTTTGAGTTTCAGGAACTTACAACCACACTTAGCGTCTTTTTTTTTTTAAAGGTTTATTTATTTTGCATTGTGGGGGAAAGGGACTGTGTAGGTGTGAACTGTGAGATGTCAGAGGAACTCATTAAATCCCCCAGAAGTAGAGTTACAGATGGTGGAACTTGCCTGAAGTAGTCGGTGCTGGGAACTTGCCTGAAGTAGTCGGTGCTGGGAACCTGCCTTAGTTAGCGCTAATATTGTTGTGATGAAACGCTGCGACTAAAAAGCAACTTGGGGAGGAAAGGGTTTATTCAGCTCACGCTTCTACATCACTGTTCATCACTGAAGAAAACCAAGACAGGAACTCAAACAGGGCAGGAACCTGGAGACAGGAGCTGATGCAGAGGCCGTGGAGGGGTGCTGCTTACTGGCTTGCTCCATATTGCTTGCTCAACCTCCTTTCCTGTATTTTTGGTTGTGAGCCTAGCCTTTCAATGGCTGGGCAATCTCTCCAGCCCTCAACCTCCTTTCCAATAGAAACCAGGACCACCAGGCCAGGGATGGCACCACCCATAAAGGGCTATGCCCTCCTTCCTGCCCTACCCCCACCCCAGTCAATCACTAATTAAGAAATGCCCTACAACCAAAAAAAAAAATCGAATGGTGGTGGCACATGCCTTTAATCCCAGCACTTGGGAGGCAGATCTCTGAGTTCGAGGCCAGGTTGGTCTACAAAGGGAGTCTGAGACAGCCAAGGCTACCCAGAGAAACCCTGTCTCAAAAACAACCAAAAAGAAAAAAGAAAAAAGAAAAAGAAAAAGAAAAAGAAAAAAGGAATGCCCTACAGGCTTGCCTACAGCCTGCTCTTATGGAGGCATTTTCTCAACTGAGACTTTAATGTCTCTAACTGTGTCAAGTTGGCATAAAAGTAGCCAGCACAGGCCTGAGTCTGGGTCCTCTGAGAGGGCAGGGTGCTGCAGTGATGGCTCCAGCCTTGCGCTTAGCTTCTCGTATTTTCTTCCTACCTCTTCTCTGCCTCCACTCTTTCTGCTGAGTCGGCGCATGTTCCCAACATTCTCCCAGGAGTCTCTGGAGAAGGGACTTCTGGGGCATCTACACTCAGTCTGTCAAATGGAGCCACTGGTCTGTGTTTCTTAGGCTCGGGTCCTTCCTGTGTTTGCAACATTCTGAGCTTGCATCTGCTTCTGACAATGTCTCGGCCAAGTACCTTGAGATCCAGTTGGTTTAAGAATCTGAATGGACGGGAGACTTGAGCACAGCTTTCCCACCTCTGCCATTCTGCCTCCACTCCTGTGCTGACAGTCCCAGCCTCACCCTTCACAGGTACCCGAAGCCCTCTCCCTTGACGTCTGGCTTCATTCTGCTAGAGACTTTCCCTTCTAGAAGGTGGAATTGAAGATCAAAGAATATGTCCACAAGCTGGGCTCTATTTCTTCCCAGCCTCTTGTCCTAGCACCTAACACACACTGGCATTGACTAAGGCTAGGAAGAGCAGGGTGTAATGACGTTACGCCTTCATTCTCTGTAGCACCTCTACACAGCTCACATTTCCAGGTGGGAAATCAGCCCACCCCCACCCCCACCCCCACCCTCCCCCCCTGCCCTTTCCCCCACCCCCCCACCCCCGCTTCAAAGTACAGTTATGATGTGACTGTCACCCAAAGTACCTGCCCCTCCGAGGTTATGTAAATGTAGTTGAGACAAGCCCAGGTCTCAATCTTGGGCTGCTAATAAAGAAGCCAAGTGTTGGGGAAAGAAAACCCAGGCACACACAGAGGCCCAACTCTTCCCAGCACGGCTCTGCAGCAGCTCTGGCCTTCTGCATCCCAGAACTCTCACATTTCCTGTACTTTTCTAGGTCTGGTTTCCCATCTGCTCTGTGAGCTATCCATCATTCTAATACATTGTTTCTCGTCCTTAGCTAGCCTGTGAACGGCTTTGCTCAGGGGTTTACAAACAAAAAGTCTTAAATAATGCCAAAGGCATTGTTCCAAACACTCTGCTTCTCCAGTGGCCTTGTGGGTCCCATTTCCTGGGGCTCTTCTAACACTCCCTGTTCTACACTAGGGCATCCGCTCTCTCTCTCTCTCTCCACCGCCTGGCACCAGAAATCCCTACCATCTCTTCCATCTGAAGGAGCATCTTCCATGAGTGTAGAATATGCCTGTGAGGACCTAAAGTGACCATTCTTTTCCATTTACTTGTAGCCTGGGATTCATTCACTTTTGTCACATTTACAACCAAGTAAAAATTACGAACTCTAAAGAGATCATCGGGTAAATTCTACACTACATCCCAGTCATGTTTCTCAAGGCCCGTCTTCAAGAATCCAGGCTACGTCACCTGTATCAAACTGTTGGGCATTCTCAGCTTTGCACACGTTTTCCTTTCCTGTCTTTATATCTTCACACCTGGTCCTCCTCACTGTGAAGTTTGAGATGTTTCCAAGACCATAAACAAGAAAAGGCGAGCACACCCTGAGGAAAGGAGGCTGGATGGCTCTGATCTGGATGAGACACGAGGCCGCACAGCAGCCTCTCATAAGGGAGCGTGTCCTGCACATCAGACACTGTGTCTGAGAGTCTGCTAGTACCCTCTTAGCTCGCACAGCAGTCCTAGGAGTCAAGCAACCATCATCCCTAGTTCATAGGTTAGAAATCAGGGGCCTCAAGAATACATTGTCCCAAGATGCAGTGCTAGAAGGAGAGAGAGAGATAGAAGCCCTCACAGTCCTCACTCATTAGTAAGTCCAGTGTGAGTGTGTGTTGGGATGGGGTGGGGGTTGGGGTTGGAGGGGGTAGCAAGAGTGCAGAGAGGGGATAGGAGCCAATAGTGACATAGAGGCCCACTATGTGCATTCCATTTTCTCTATCACATTTAAGCCTCTCAGAAGCCCAGTTTCACTGGAGAAGCTTACCAGGGGGAGGTCACAGAATGAAAAAAAAAAAAAAATGAGTGGACCCTGAACCAACCTCTATGCATTCACTATTTTGGGCCCACACTCCAAAGGTGAACCCCATCTTTTGGCAAGGATTTAAGCAGTGTGACCTTTCCCCTGGTAATTAGTGGATGTGCCCTCTTCCCATCACTCTATCAAGATTTCCAGTAAAAAGCCCCAGCCCCACCCAGCCTGAAACTGTAGCAGCAGAATGTCAGCCTAACATAGCCCAGGGTGCAGGCGAAGGTTTGCAGCCTCTCTGAAAGGTGACAGACTCATTATGGTTGAAGAATGAGTCACGGGTGTGCCCCGACCACTCTGTCCGCCCTGACATCAGGTGGTGTAAACTCACAGAATTGGAAGGACACCCAGCACATGCCGTGAGAGGATGAGGCTGGGTTCTAGCTATGGCTTCCTGCGGTAGACTCTGACCCAGTGTCTTTCAGGGAAGGGGTCTTGGCCATAAAAAAACGTCTACTGCTTTGTAACTTGAGGATCTCCCAGAATCCTCAATTGCAGTATGTGAAGACTAAGGAGTGCCATGAGCCTAAATGGCAGCTCTCACCATCATGCATAATAATGAAGTAAGGGAGGCCAATGGCTGAAGCTGAATCTACATTGTAGCTTATAGGATGCGTGGAAACGGTATGTGAGAAGCAAGTTTGAGGGTACAAAGTGAGCTAAATACAGTGGTAAGGGCATAAGTGAAGCAAAAGTAGTTAAGTTTGGGGCAAAATATTCCAAGTCAAGGTCAGTAAAAAAATAAAACAAAACAACAACAACAACAAAACAGAGCAAGCAAGCTACAGAAAGACCACATCCTAGAAACATTTAGAATGCGTCCAACGAGCCGTGCTAAACATACCTTAGGTCATGCTTAAGCCTTTTGTCACAGTCAACAAGATTGTGGCTCCCACATCCATCAGCCTCCTTTCCTTTAAAGTAATTCTGTCACCCATTTTTTTAAACATAAAGACACATATTCTAAATGAAAGTGTGTTTTGGGGTTTTTAGGGTTTTTTTGGTTTGTTTTTTTTTTTTAAATCAGGAATGTGAAATTGAAGAGCTAGGGTGTAATTACTATAAGCTTAGATTGCAGCAAGCTCTCGCTCATCCATGTCACTACGACTGGTAGCAAAAAAAACAACAACAACAACAACAACAAAAACAAAAATATTAACAAACAAACAAAAAATAGTGTCTGTGGGTAAATATCAATCACCAGAGTAAAAATGTTCAGGTCTCCCTCTTGCTGCGGCAGTCTCTGGTCCAATCTAGATTTGTGAAGTTCAGGGGTGGGTGGTAGCAGGAACAAATTAGTGATGGCATGATTTCTTAGCTACTCAGAGAGACGAGCATTAGAGGGGGCAGTGTTAGCAACACCCCCAGATGCAAGAATGAAGTAAAGTACATTTTAAATGATTTGACTAAGACCTAAGGTTGAGAAGGAGAAGGAGAGAAACGGGTGAAAATTCACCGCCCCCTCATGATCCCTCCATGGTTACAGACGCCCCCACCCAGATCTGCCGACCTAATTTTACGAGTTAGTCACTGTGTGCGCGGCTCTCTAGCCTCTGTTTCTGATTCTATCTGTGTTCCAGGAGCCATGGTCTCTACCTCTTTAATAGCTTTACAAGCAAAATATTTGACTGGGTTAGAGAGCAAGGGACGGGCAAGCCCTGGTGCTGCTCCCCAGTGCATTCCAAGCAAACCCCAAAACCTGCTGTAAGTAATTCAAAGGCTTTCTGCTCTCCAGAGAAGCAGCTGGAAAGAAGCAGTGGCCACAGGTGACAGCACTCTGCAGTCTTTGACTCACTCATTCACTCATCCAATGCAGGTCCCACCCGGGCCCTTCTATGCCAACTCTTGTTCTGGGCGTCTGTGGGGAAACCCAGAACAACAAGCACTTTGCTCCACTTGGGATGGCAGGTGTTCAACTCACTGGGACCGTGATGCTCTTGTAGTGTTTCACGATACATATGAGATTTGATATACGAGATGCATGAGAAAGTAACATTAGACCATGACGCGTGAACTGAGTGGCCAGAAGGAGACAGCTCATAGAAAGTTCCAGAAGCAGCTCCTTCTCCTTGTAGCAGAGCAGAAAGATTTCTATTTTTCTAGCAGAGAAAGCAGCAGATGGATAATGGTGCCCACACATGAGGACAGCAGGAACAACACAGGCAGCCGGGAGTAGACAGGGTTTGGTGTCAAACATGTTAGATTTGAAATGCATTCATGGACCCCTCAACAAACTCCCACATTAGGAGTCTACTGTGTCTACTGGGTGTCCCACTGGGAAACTGAGGCGAGGGAAGGCCACCCAAGCAGTGAAGAGGCAGTGTGGGGATACGACTGTGTGAGAGGACGCCAGCCTAGTCCCTGCCGTCCTAGACAACAGCTGCAGCTCAAGTGATACCGCAAGTGTATCTCACTCACTCTCTCTGGGTTTTGCTAATGACAGGCTCTTAAAGATGACATTTCACCCACAAGTTCTCTGGCCTCAAAAAATGATCCAAAGATGTGATAATAAAGTGTTTATGGTTTCAACGGTAGCAATGGGTTAGTGTTCTCTCTGCCCCACTTTAGTGACAGCCCCTACCTGTCCCTGAGACCCCTGGGCCCTTCTCTCCGCTGCATCACACTCTTGTCCGGTTTTTTAGTCTGTCTTTGGTACCCCAGTGTAATGACACACATGGTCTACTCAGAGAGCCCAGCCAGCAAAGAGTGACAGAGGGACTGAGTTAAAGTTCCTACCCAGGGCACTCTCCTGCCATCCTGATACCATCGCTTTCTGTAAACAGTAGAAGAAGGAAAAAAAAAAAAAATGTTCCCAAAAGCCAGTACAAGGCCACAGTTAACAGGTCAGGCCTGGATCTTAGTCCTCTCTCCCTCAAGTCCCTAACTCTGGGCAAGTTCTCAAACTCAGTTCCCTGCGATGTGAAAACAATGACAGTCCCTAGATTACAACCAGGAGGGAAGGAAGAGCCTAATTTAAGCGGTGTCTGTGGAACAATGTGCTTCATGGATCTCATGGTAGTTGCATCTGTGGAAAAGAATAGAACAATGCTGATTAATTGATCCCCAGAAAGAAAGCAGAAAGGGGGAAGGGAGAAGGGACCCGGAGACTAAATCATGACAGTACGTTTAGAGCAACTGATTGTAAATCCTCCCCCACTTTTAAAACTTTTGGGGGGGGAAGAACATTTTCTCATCATTTCTCTTTTATTTTCCTTAAAATGAGAAGACAAGTTCAAGCCTGGTAAATATTTCAAAACATATTTCCAGTTGGACGCTGCAGCTTTACAGCTAGCTGTCAGTTCTTTGGGCGGGATTTCAAAGTCCTGGCTCCGCCTTCCCCCATGTGTCCCGTACCCCTAAGTCAAAAGCAACAAGAATCGTGGTTAGCACAGGGGGAGGAGGTCCCCCTCAGTCACAGTCATAGGGGAGGGGAATAGGGTGAAAGAGGGAGGGAGGCAGGAATGGGAGGATATAAGGGATGGGATAACAATTGAGATGTAATATGAATATTATCAATTAAAAAAAATAAAAAATAAATCGTGGTTACACCCAGTACATGCAACACTTAGAGAGTAAGATAAGCAAGGCAAACGTCCACTTAATGAGTATAATAACTTAGCCGTGTAACTTAGAGCTGATCATTTATAATTTTATCATAGTCATATAAAAACATTTCTTGTTCTACTATAGTCACCACCTAATTTAGTCCTTAACTTCAGGACTTAGCATCTGGTGCAGAAAGCTGACATCTGCAACAGACAATCAGTCTGCTTTCCAAACCCTCTCCCACATCCCCCGTGAGCATGCTGACATGAGGGCTTGGTGCTCCCACATCTGAGGCTGTGGCTGCAAACAGATCCACGTCCCATTTGCATGACATGAGCACAGACTGGATTGTATGCCTGCTCTGGGTGTGTATGTCTTCGTGCCCTCCACAAAGGAGCCATGCAGCACTGCTTTTCAGGCAAGGCTTTAAAAGGCTTATTTGCCATGACATCCAGCACTTGTAATTCGAGGTCATAGCCTGAGGAAGAATTGCTAAATCTGTGTAAAAAACGTCTCTGCCTTTTTTCCCCTTGCAGATTCTGTCAGATTATCCCGTTAAGAATTCTAAACCCGTGATGTTTGAGGTGGTTTTAAACTAATGTACATTCCCCAAACGTTCCTTTGTTGTTTGATATAAAGCAATTGAGAGATGCTCAGAACTGAAGCACTTTGTCAAAGCTCACTGCAAAAGACGACTCCCTCTTTTCTAAAGGGCATTTTGAAAGGAAGAAAACTGGGGGTTGCATTCATTCGTGCCCAATAAAGAGGCCATTTTCAGAGGACCAAGCCATGTCTGGCTGCTCAGGTGTTCTTCCACCTCATCTTCATCCCTGCCCCTGCCCCCCCCCCACACACACACCCAAGGAATTAACTGAGGCAGGAAGAGCAGAAAAGGCAAATCAAGTTGTCTCACAACAGGCCAGACTCCTGGCCTGGGTTTACTGGGGCTCTATCCACTCACTCCTTCTCCTCAGCTAACCTATTCTGCAGACATTAGGCCAAGCGCTGGGTTCTGTTTGGACACAATCAGACAGGGCAGATCTCAGTGCTTAAACAGCAGCCACCCAGGTAAGATTCATGCAGTCTGAGGATGAAGATGTGGAAGGACCTGTACATTTGGGCCTACAGGCCCCAGGAGAGGGAGAGTCTCTGTTTTTGTGCATGGACCCTGGGCAGTTCATGAGGGAGCTGCGTCAGCAAAGCGATGGCTAGAGCTAAGGTGAGTGTCAGAAGGAACAGAGGGTGTGTGGGGACTGGTAGGAAGCAGAGCAGAACTGGCCCCTGTACCTGTAGGTGTGACATCCAAAACCTTTCTCTGACAAGATAGGAGAGGAAAGTCTGTGCTAAGCACACACAGTCTTTCCCTGACACTTTCAGGAACACACTCTAACAATGATTTGCATAGAGTCTACATTGTGGAGATGCCTATAGGGCATCTAGAGGTGCATGTGGGAAGATGAGCGTGGGCTATATAAAAATAGTGTGTGCTTTCGTAGCATGGTCTTAAGCGTTCTTACATATTCTCTGTCATTCTGCCTCTCTGTCCATCTCTGTCTCTCTTTGTTGGTCTTTTCTCTCTGCTTTCTCTGTGTCTCTCATTTTCTCTGCATGTGTCTCTCTCTCTCTTTCTGTCGCTCTCTGCCTCTCTGCCCTGTGTGTGTGTGTGTGTGTGTGTGTGTGTGTCTGTCTGTCTGTCTGTCTGTCTGTCTGTCTGCCTTTCTGTCTCCTCTCTCTCTCTCTCTCTCTCTCTCTCTCTCTCTCTCTCTCTCTCTCTCTCTCTCTCACACACACACACACACACACACACACACACACACACACACACACACACCTTCAAACTACATAGTAGAAATTAGATCTTCAACTCCTCCCTGCTACATGGAGCGTAGTGTTGTTCCATCTCACCCAATCCTTTCTTCCTCCAAAAGAAACCCTTCACTACTTTTTCGTTCATTGCCTGGGATTAACTCTAGACCTGGGCCTGCCAAGAAAGCAGCCTATGGCTTGTGGACCTGTATCTCAAAAGCCTTCCATCCCATCATTGGAAACAGTTGCTCAAAATGTGTTAGGGCCAGGTGGTGGTGGCTCACTCTTTTAATCCTAGCACTCGGGAAACAGAGGCAGGTGGGTTGTGGTGAGTTTGAGGCCAGCCTGGTCTACAAAGTGAGTCCAGGATAGCCAAGGCTACACAGAGAGACCCTGTCTCAGAAAACCAGAAAAAAAAATGTGTTAGGAATGAGCTGGGCGGTGGTGGCGCAAGCCCTTAATCCTAGTACTTGGGAGGCAGAGGCAGGAGGATGTCTGAGTTTCAGGCCAGCCTGGTCTACAGTGTAAGTTCCAAGACAGCCAAGGCCACACAGAGAAACCCTGTCTTGGAAAACAAAAACAATACAAAACCAAATATCTTAGGAATGAATGCAGGTAAAATAATAATAATAATAATAATAATAAATGCCTGCGGAGCTGGGGCAAGGCAACTGGGGTAGCTTTCCTATAGAGTACAGCCTGGTGCCTCTATCTGGAGGCCCTGGATTTTCTTCACCTATCATGAAGGGACAATGGGTAAGACATATTCCTGGAGACCCTGCCCAGGTCTTATGGTGTGTGCCACACCTACACATGGATCCTAGATGGTACAGGCTGAAAGACAACCTGGCCATGAGCAAGGTTGGCCTGGTACTTGGGCAAAGTGGTGCGGGGCTGGAAACAAAAATTCCCATTTGCTGTTGTCAAGTATTAGTAATTTTGATGTGACTTTGAGTGATTTAGCAACTGCCTGTTATTCCTCAAAATCCTCCTATGGGGCTACAAAGATGGCTCAGAAGACCTAAGCTAGGAGTCCCAGGACATAGGTAAAAGCCAGGTGTGGGAGACCATGTCTGCAACTCCAGGATGGAGCGGGTTGACACAGGAGGATACTGAGAGCTCGCTGGCCATAATGGTGAGCTCAGTGGAAGGCCCTGTCTCAAAGGGGAAAAAAAGATGGAGACTAATAAGGGAGAGACCCCCAAACAACCTCTGGCCTCCATCCATGTATTCACAGGCAATATACAAATACATACATGTGCACATATGCACACACACACACACACACACACAGAGAGACAAAGAATCTAACTGTGGCTTCGATGTAAAATATCCCCCCTACAGACTTATGTGTTTGAACACCTGATCCCTAGCCAGTGGCACGCTTTTGGAAGGTGGTAGAATCTTTTGACAGCGAGGGCCCCAGCTGGAAGAAGTTAGTCTCTGAGAAAACAGCCTTGAAGTTTAGAGCCTGGCCCTTTTTTTCTGTCCTTTTGCTGCCATGTTTTGGTTCTTTAAAGTGTGATTGACAGTTGTGCCAGACTATTAGCTTCCACCATGTCTTGTGCCACGATGAACCATAACCTCTTTTTTTTTTTTCTTTCTTTCTTTCTTTCTTTTTTTTTTTTTTCCAAGACAGGGTTTCTCTGGGTAGCTTTGGCTGTCTCAGACTCCCTTTATAGACCAGGCTGGCCTCAAACTCACAGAGATCTGCCTCCCAAGTGCTGGCATTAAAGGCATGTGCCACCACCGCCCAGCTGAACCGTAGCCCCTTGAACTATAAACCAAATCAACTTCTTCTACCTGAAGTTACTTCTTGTTGGGTATTTGGTGAAAGCAATGAAAAGATATGGAAATTTGGTGCCAGGAGTGGGATTGCTGCGGTGATAAACCAGGCCTTATGACTTATGGGTCTTTGGAATCAATTTATGGGACGAATATGGGAGAGTTGGGAAGTGTAGGCTAGTGAAACCTTCAAATGCTGTAAGAAAAACTTAATGGATGTTCTGGTGGGAGTCCAGAAGACCAGGCACTGAGAGAAACACCGACAATGTAGGCTGGCCTCATGACATTTCAAAGAGGTACAAGGACCTCGTTGGGAATTAGAATGAAGGTGTCTCCATTACATCCTGGCCCTTGAACTGGATGAATTCCATCTGTGTACTGAAGATGTGATTGAGACTGAGTTTAAAAGTAACATGAACTTTTTTGACATTTCAAGATAGCATGCCATCCAGAGTATAACATGTATACTGCTCGTTGCTCTTGGACTCACAGTGACAGAAAAAGACATGACAAATGTAAGTTGGAAAAGGTGTCGAATCTCCTGGATCTCAAGTTACAGAGAGTTGTGAACTGCCAAGTGGATGGCAGGAACAGAGGCCAGGTCCTCTGGAAAAGCCACCAGTGCTCTCGACTGCTCGGCCATCTCTCCACCCCTAACGTTGGACTTTTGAACAGTATGGAAACTTGTTAAGCCTATGGAGACCTTTGAAGATAGACAGAATTCATTTTGCAGCATGAGGCGGCCATAGCTTCTGGGAGCCGTGGGCAGAATGCAGTAATTTGAATATAAGATGCTCTTCACAGCTCATGTAATGAAATACTTGCTTCCAAGCTGGCAGTCCTCTTTGGAGAGGCCAGTCCCTCTTTGGGACACTTGAGAGGTAGCTGCCTAGCAGGAGAAAGTAGACTTCTGGTGGGGGGGGTGGGGGGGGAAATTAGTCTATTTTTGTTTCCTGGTTTGTTGGTATTTGATGGAGCTGCTACCTGATGTTCCTGCTCCTTACAGAACCACCCATAGTGATGGATGACAACCTCTCAAACCGTGAGCAGAAATAAATCTTTTCTGGGGCTAGAGAGGTGGTGCTACTTGCTGCTCTTGCCACAATATGAAAAAGTGGCCACAAGTACAGAAGGCAGCAGAGCCCCCCAGAAAGCACACCGCTTCCCTGGCCCCGCTCCACTATAAAAACTACTTGCTAATAAGAGAGCATTAATATCATCAAGCTTAGAATAAAGTCTTTGCTGACTCTTTTACTCTTCAACCAAAACTGGTCTGTCCTGAAGTGCAGCTCGAGTTGTTCTGCTTCCATCGAACAGCTGATGTATCATTATTGGCAGATCTTTAAAGCAGTGCTGGGGTAGCAGGCAGAGAATGGTTTTCATTGCACGTGTTTGGCCTTGATCAATCAGATGTGCAGTCATAGAAAATGCTAAAATGAAATACAAGAAGCAAGAGAGAAAGCAGAAATAATGAGCTGCGGGGCAAGGGCTATTCATTCATGGCACCCTGGAAACATTAATTCAGGGGGAAAGTGTAATCCTAGGAATTACTGGGGGAAACAACGCGACAGAAGGCCCCCATGGAAAGGAGGGAAATGTTGGGGGCCAGGCAGTGAGGCAGAGCAGGCATGCGCATGCAAATGTTTTGCTGCATCTGTCTCAGCAGGTTAAGAGTAGATAGATAAAGAGGCAGGACAACGGGACTCTCTTTGTGTTTTGTTTGTCTTTTCTGTGTGTTACTATTTCTGAGACGAGAGTACATTAATTTACCTTCTGGAGAGGTGGCTCAGTGGTCAGAAGCGCACACTATTAACTGCAGAGGACTGGCGTTCAGTTCCCAGCACCTGCATGGAAGGCTCACAACCACCTGTAACTCCAGATCCTCCAAGGGATCCAATGCCTCAGCCTCTGAGGACACTTACACACACACACACACACACACACACACACACACACACACACACACA
>OU015746.1:83042300-83059699 GCA_907169655.1 Acomys percivali | reverse complement strand
CTCTCTCTCTCTCTCTCTCTCTCTCTCTCTCTCTCTCTCTCTCTCTGAACCCAGAGCACACCAGCTTGGGTAATCTACCTACCCAGCTCATTTCCGAGATCCCAGAGTGCTGGGACTGTGGCTGGGCCACTGAAGCCTGCTTCGCTTATACATGGGTTCTCAAGAGCCAGACTCCGGCCCGCACATCTGAATGGCAAGCTCCGTTTCCAATGAGTCATCTCCCTAGAGTTAATTTTTAAAATACCAGTACATCCCGTAGGGTTTTATTTAGCATTCAGGTTCTGGCCTGATTCCTGAACCTGGTTCGGGCCAGAGCACTGGCTAAGACTTGGTGGAGACTGAGTCACAGGGAACCAGGCAGTCTGTGCAAACCTTTATCCAAGTCTGGCAGAAGTTTAACTTCAGGACTAAGTCCTTGCTCCTCTTAGCTCTGAGGATCAAGTTGGGGCTTACACCTGCTTCCCAGGAGAAAGTGCAAGTGGACAACTCAGCTTGAGACTGTCCAGCTTTTTCTATTCTTTCTCATGGGAGGAGTAACAAGTGCAGGGCACTTTTGAATATTTTCTTTGTCCCAAGAGCATGTGCACAGAAGGAACTGAGCTAGGGTCTACACACAGCTGAGAATTACAAAGAGGGCTGGCCTGGAAGGCCTGCCCGGAGAGAAGTGCAGCCACCAAGTGCCAGGATGCTCTGCACTGGAAAGCCTCCACTTTTGTGTATATATTTAGAACACAGCTAAAGCCTCTGGTGTTCACAGAGATGCTGAAGGGGGTGGGAAGCCAACCTCCAGATAGTGGGCCTCAGGTGTCAGGCAGTGGCTCCAAACTCTATCTGAAGACAATAGAGCCACTGAGGGATTTCCAGCAAGGGCATAACCAGCCTGCTAGTGATTTGATTTCTCTTTTATTTGGTTATCAGAATCATGGACTACTTTCCTGTCTTTACTACTTATGTTTCTTCTGTTTTGAAACCCCAGTGACACAGCAGATCAGCCATTTCTTCCCTTTTTACATTCATTGTCATAATCTTGGAGACGAGGGTGTTATAACATTCTCTGATACCTTTTTTTTAATCATGGATATTTTAAAAGTAAAAAAAAAGACAACTTCTGAATCTTACATAAGTACATTTGAATTTACAGTTTCTTTTTGCTGGTAAACATTGACCCCCCAAGGCCTCCTGTGTGCAAGGCCAGCACCCTGCCATGGACTGTGTATCTAGTGCCCTGTTAAATGGTATCATGTGGATTTTTTTGTGGTCTTGGTCTTAAAGATGCACCTTGCTGGTCTTAAGAGAGAATAACTTGGGTATATTATAGATACACCCAAATTTGCATAAAAAGTAAATAAGCTCACATACATACATACTCTACTGTAAATAACAGCTTCTAGATTTTTAACTTGCATATGAAATGCCTCTTATACGCAACTCTATAATTTATCTGAAACTCATTTTGAAGCATGTTAGAGGTAGTGATCACTAGTTCTTTCTCAAATACAGCCTTTCTCAGTGCTGTGATGACTAAAGCCACGTCTTACTGCTGTGTTGTCCTACTTCTCCCAGAGTGAGCTTCCTATGCCAGGCCTCTGAAGTATTCTCCTGCTCTTACACTGCGTGTTCATTCCTGTGCAAATCCCACACCATTTCCATTACTGTCACTTACAAATGCATTTTAACCTCCAACAAGAACAAACACAATCACCTGCCAATCTGATTCGGCTGAGAAGCAGAGGCTGAGGGAATGGTTCAGTGGGGAAAGGGTTTGCTGTGCAGGCATGAGGACCCAGCCCTGGACCCTCAGCCTCCATGTAAAATCTGGACATGGTGGAACATACCCCATAACCATGGTTCTGAAAGGGGCAGACATTTAAATAGATCCTAGGAGCTCACTGGCCAGATGCGATGGCTGAAATGGTGACTTCTAAATTCAGTGAGTGGCCTTGTCTCAAAAAATAAGACAGAAGAAGGATAGAAGAAGTCACCTGTCATTGACCTCTGGCCTTCAGACATGCATGCATGGACAAACACATACACACTGCAAACATAAAAATAACTTATAGCAACATGTTGGATTCTATTAAAAAAAAAAAAAAAAACCGAAAATCTTCCTGATATTTTTTAATAGGTACATCATTCACTGACCTTGTTCTAACCCTCAGAAACATTATGACATTGATGAAATTATCTTCACCCTACAAATGAGGTGGGTAGGGTTGGGGTATAGTTCAGTGGCAGAGCACATAAGATCCTGGGGTAAATCCTAGCAACATGAGTCATAACAGTGCAAATGGAAACTAAGAGTGGAAGAAGTCACCTCCATGCCTAAGTGTCACGCACACACACACACACACAGCTTCTCCCTTGTGAGTTAAATGTTCCAATGTTCAAAATGTTCTGGGGACCCATTTACTCTTAGTAAGCATGCACTGAGCACTTGCTGTGTGCCTAGTACCAGGGACAAGGATGGATAAGACACAGTGCCTGGTCTGAAAGTCCTCATGTGGATAATCATAGCATGGTACATTATAATCTCCAACTAATAGCTCCTTACACTGCACTTGTGCACCTACTGTTGTATTATTCTCCCTTCTCTTTTTGCTGTATTCACCACAGGAGTGTGTGAGGTTTGAAGACGGTCTCATCTGCTCTTCATAGAAGAACACCAAGGCACAGAACTGTTAGGTAACTTGCCCAACATGGGCAAGTTGCAAGGAGGCCAATGTAACACACATGAAGCCTGGCTCAGAGAACGAGCTCAAGCCAGGAGCTGGGCTGCTGTAGGGTTGATCATGGGAAGCCTGTGGGCCCCAGAGGAGGCCTCTCACACAGCTGAAGCACACTCCTTATGGGTGGCTTATGTCTTAAATTCTCAGGAATGCAGTGGGCAGAATGAAAGAATGAGATTACAGGCCTAAGGACCACTTACTGCGGAGCTATAGGTAAGGTGGAAAGGCTCAGGATGCATCAAGGGCTGCAGATAGAGAGAACCCTAATGTGATGCCTAGTGTCTATTGGGCACCAGTTCAAGGTCAGGTGTTCCCCTGGGCCTTCTGAAGGATGAGAACTGTCAGCAGCCTAACACAATGGGTATTAGTTCATTTTACAGATCACAAAAGTAGGGTGCTGGAGACTAAAGTCACTTCACCCCAGCATACAGGGGGTAAACAGCACAGCCAGAAGTACAAATGGAGGAGGGCACATTGGTTTTTTTTTTAATGCAAGAGCCATTTTGAGTTGTAACTCATAAACTAGAGAATCATGACAGGGTGTGGGCTCACAGTCCTAGTTGAAGTTACAGTGAGCCTGAGCGACAGGCAACAGTCACCCTCATCTGTGTCCTTAACCAGGAAGTACATTGCGAATCTATGGTCTCATCTGAACACCATTACTAACCCACTGAGGCAGGTGTTATCTTTTCCATTTTACAGATGAGAAAACGAAGGCTCCAAGGACAGAAGTGAGTTTGATATCAGAGGGTGAGAGAGGCATACTCAGAACTGGTGTACCTGGCATGGAAGACCAGTTGTCACACCTTGGTGGAGAAAATGGAAGACACACACACACACACACACACTCGCATGCACACATGTATACACATACCAGTGAGCTTCAACTCTCACCTGTGAAGGAGCAAGGGTTCCACAGCCACCGTGAGAGGTCACCTCCTGATAGTAATTAAAATGGAGAGCTGAGAAAAGATGAACCATTACAAAGCATTCCTGGCATTCCTGCCCACGGCAGGGACAATATTAACTTTCATTTGGGGGCATCAACGGCGAACTGCATCAGGGTTTGAGAAACCCCCTTAGTTGTCCCCCCTCTGTGCTGGGAAATCTCTGTCCTCCGTGGCCAGACACCCATGGCTTGGGCCAGCATGCTGAAAGGCTGGCCCCAGACCCAGGCTACCATGTGAGCTCTACCCATCTGGAACACATTTGGGCACCAAAGGGCCATAATCATTTGTGATCCTGAGAACACACACCAGAGGCGGTTCACTAGGGACTTTAAAGACAAACCCAAAAGAGCCAGACCGAGTCAAGTATGTAAACACATAAAAAGTTTGCATGAGAGTATAAGGGAAGAAAAGCAACATGGAAAAGGCAAAGAAGAGATGGGGGGGAGGGCAGGGGCTTTCTGCATGGAAAAGGTGCTGGGGTCTCCGTTCTACTGGGTGGCATGGCTAAGGCTCAGCTTGAAAGATGAAATCATTGGTCCAAGTGGCTGGCATGGGGTTTGCCAAGTAGCAGAGGAGCCTCAGTCAAGAAGAGTAAATACGTTTGTCAAAACCAAGATCAATTTCAGTGTTTGTGTGTGTGTGTGTGTGTGTGTGTGTGTGTGTGTGTGTGTGTGTGTGTCTATTTAGCTGCATCCAGCGAGACCTAGATATGCAGGTGAGCAAACAAGTCAGTTGAGGAATAAATATTTGAAAAACTCCATCTTTTTTTGCTTTCCAAAGAAACATAATTGAGAATTTGCTAATCCGTATCAAACAACTTCAGTGGAAAATGATAATATCAAAGGCTAGTAAAATGGGAAGAAATAGAAACGCATCAGCCTGCCTGTGGGTCAGGGCTAGTTAGGTTTATCGAGTTGAAAAGTGACTTGGCGATATACTACAAATGTCACTCATGTTTCCTTAGGCTTCGACATCAGTTGCCCATATACTTTTAGAGACAGCCAGAAGCCATTAAGACATACGGCAACTACAGCAACAATCCTTTGTTTGTTTGTTTGTTTTTAAGACACTGCCACAGGCTTTTGCATCTACAATAAAGACCATTATGTGTAATCACAGAAAAGTGGGTTTGCTAACATGTCAAAGGAGCGGCTCACGA
Source organism: Acomys percivali (assembly GCA_907169655.1). Lineage (NCBI taxonomy): Eukaryota > Metazoa > Chordata > Mammalia > Rodentia > Muridae > Acomys > Acomys percivali. Next base: position 83,054,864 of record OU015746.1, on the reverse strand, counting down.
AATAGTATTGGAGCTATTCTGGAGATGATAGAAATACATATCTGCAAACAGACAGAGACAAAAAAGAAACAAACCAAAGTGGGACCCACTAGGCTGTTAGGGTGGTGGCTAATTCCTGATGTTTCAGTGGATATGATATTTGTATGAGAAAGAAAAAAAATCATGCTCATAAAAATGACTGGGCTGTGATTGTATCAAGGGTCAAATTCCTCAAGGGCTAAAGCTCTATTATGAACCTCAGTGAAGCCCCACTAGCTCTTCTAACGGCCACTGTGAGACCATCAAATGTTACAATAACAATAACAAGAGGCCAGAGAGTCAATGGGACTTCCAAGTTAGCTCCCAGGACGGAACAAGCGTGAAGACAATCTGGCCCAACAAGACCAAATATAGAAGAGACTGACCAAGTCACAGCACATTGCCAGCCTAGTATGGGCAGTCACAGCTCCCAATCTACAGTTGGCTTTTCCTCCTGGAAAATATGCGTGTGGAGGGCTGGCTGGCTGCAGACCAGGAGAGAAGATGGCTGGCTGGCAGCTCATGGCACCAGGCTAGTTGCTGATCATACCTGACCCACCCTCTGCTGTGTCCCCTCATGCACACTTCCAGATGGAAGCAAAGGCAGTGGGCGCATCTGCCAGCATAGGTGACTCTTAGCATGATCAAAACTGAATGCATGTGTCATCCATACCACACTCACAATAGCTAGAGCCTGCCCTGTGCTAGGTCTCCTTCTGAAGCATGTCATTATTACAGCTTAAGTTTTTAAACTAAATCACCATTCTGATTTCGACTCTGCTTCACTGCGCTGTGAGAGCACAGTCTCTCCATCCTGATACTAAAACCTATGTCCCTGATTAACCCAGAGTCCCCACAACCACAGGCCTCAGCACATTTCCTTACCTCCCCATGGCCACAGTTACAAGTTACATTATTCTCTCACTTTCTAGAAGCCAGAAGTCTAAAATCAGTTCCATTAGGCTAAGATCAAGAATTCACAGAGGCCAATCTTTCCGTCTTTATTCTGCCAGCATTCCTTAGCTTATGGTCTTATCGCCTCAGTCTCCACCTATGTGGTCACAGTACTTTGCTCTCTTCTGTGCACAGCTTCTCTCCACCTCTTTATTGTAGGCCACGGCGGTGGCATGTAAAGCTAAGACAATTATCCCCTCATCTAAGAGCTATGACGTCACATCTGCAAACTCCTTCTTGCCATAAAAGGCAGTGTTTCCTGGTTCTGGGATGTGAAATACAGATATATGGGCTGCATGGGGGAGGGGTGAAACAATGCAAATTAAAAACAGAATTGATTGCCTGTTTTCTAGGAGTGGCATGTAAGCCTCTTCTGTTCCCAAGAAACCTCTGGGGCATAAGCTCACCCACGCATCCTGCCTCTTTTCAACATCCTATCCTCTTAACTATGCTGTTTTGGGATCTAGGGATGAAGACATGAGTAAAGCTAGCCTTGCCCTTGAGTATTTTAGAACCTAGTATGGAATGGTAGTTAAGAAAACAACAATGGTTTGACATTGTGACAGTCAGCTGCAAGAAAATCCAGAGATGGTCACCATGACTATGGTCATTGCCAAAGAGTGTGTCAAACAGGCTGAGGAGGCACAGGACACAGTTGCACATGACCTAGAAGACCATCTGGGAATGAGACAAAAGCATATAGCATGTAGCCCATGGTAAATGCAAGGGAGAGCTAGCAGGCTAGCCAGTGGAGGCTTGCTCAACAGACCTGTACATCGTATGCAGTAGGGCTGGGGACTGTGTAGTCTAGTGAACTGAGGCATGTTCCCACACGGAAGACATAGATGCTACTGTCTAGAGACCTTTCAAAAGATGGCCCCTTCTCCTAAGAGAATGCTTTCTCCACCGGAATGCAGGGCTCATTCTAATGCTTGCATTAGTCCCCAAAGAAACAGGGTGGTTCTAGGAAACCAGAGAAGACCCTCTGCACAGGCAAGAGTCATTCTTGTGGAAGAAAATGTCCAAGTTGATAATATGGTCACTGTCACTTCCCAGAGAGCACACAGACCACTTCCCTGGAATGGGTCCAAGTCAGTTCCCAGTGTTTTCATTCTTTTTTTAAACTCTATTTTATTTGGGGTACCTCCCTTCCACCAACCCCTTAACCCTGTGAATTAGAAGGAATATTAATGGGGAGAGGGGGAGCAGACCCTTTTCCTTCTCCCAGCTGTTTAGGGTCAGTTGGGTTCTTTTGGGGCAATATCAATCTCCATCAACAGCAAACATGGCAAGCAGTCTCCTCCGAGCAGCTGCATTGAAATGTTTCTCTCCTTCCACCACACCGGTCTCTGGTCTCTTCAAACTGCTATACACCACACGCCACAACAACATGCCACCCCTTTTCTCTCTGGCTCCCTATTTATCTTCCTCAGAGTCCAAGACCACACCCTTCTCCATGCTACCAGAGGCAGCCTGTTACCAGGCAAAGACCACGCTCCGCAAGAGACAATTATCAGCTGTGGACAAACGAAACCCCAAACTAAAATTCCACAGCTGGGATGAAAACAAAAACATATTTACATAGCATAACTGAGTTTACAAAGAAGCCCAAACTTCCATTACACACCAGGACTGGTTCCTCCATCTCAAGGCCACCTATATGAATCTGTATCCCATTGTTGGAAACAAATGGCTACAGGCTGAGTGCTTATGAACAAGAGATCCTTGCACGTCACAATATGGGAGGCTGAAAATGCACGACTGGACAAACTCACCTGTCGAGGACGCTCTGCACACTGCACACTGGCAGACAGTATCAAAGAGGAACTGCATCCAAAAGGAGGAGGAGGCCACAGGGCAAACTAGGAAGCCAGAAGCAAACAGACCGGCCTCACTCTTTCACGAAAACCTGTTCTTTAAGACAAGTTCTCACCAGGGGGTGGTGGCGCACACCTTTAATCCCAACACTTGAGAAGCAGAGGCAGGCAGATCTCTGTAAATTCAAGGCCAGCCTAGTCTACAAAGCGAGTCCAAGATAGCCAAGGATACACAGAGAAACCCTGTCTCAAAACAAAAACAAAGACAAGTTCTCACTATTCAGTCCAGGTTGGCCTCAACCCTGGAACCCTCCTACCACAGCCTTCTAAGTCTTGGGATTAAGGACTGATATATCATGCACAGGTGCAACCCATTCTTAAATTTAGCCGATAAAATAGCCTTAATTCCTTCTATAGATCAGGCCCACAATGACCTAATACCTCCATTAGCCTCCATCTGCTACAGGCTCTATCATCTCTTACTAATGTCCCAATGGAGACTGAGCTTCTATCCTATGAACCCTTGAGAGACACACTTCAATCACATCCAAACCATAAACCCCCCCCCCCTTTCTCTCTTATCAGCACACCCATGGCTGAGCGCCAGATAAATTTCACAACTCCTGGGTGGAACTATACAAACCTTTGACTTTATAGACAGTCTCAGGTCATGACCTAGGATTTCAGTGTTCCTCCAGGCTCCTCGCTGTGCCTTCCTGCAGGAGGGTAGAAAGTAGTAGGGTGTGGAGGCTCATATCTGTAATCTCAGCACTTGAGAGGTGAAGGCAAGAGGATCACCATGAGTTCAAGGCCAGTCTGGGGTACACAGTGAGGACTCAGCTTTAAAAAGGAAACAGAAGAAAGAGGAAAGGAGGAGGAGGGGAGAGAGAAGGAGGAGGAAGAGGAGGGAGAGAGGAGAGGAGAACAATAAAAAACAAACAAAAACAATCATCACATGCAGGCTAATGACTTTCTTCTTTCTTCTCCTCCATAACATTTATAGCATTTCTGCCTATGGTAAGAAATGCTGTACAAGTCTTTTCTTGCAGAGCCAGTCAGGTATTGGTGCCTAAGCTGTGTTTCTCAGACATAACACAGTCCAAGATGTATGTATCAACTGAAATACACAATGTTTGTTGCCAAAATTGTCCAACTGTGTTCGTACATTGCTGCTGACTGGCTCTGAGTTATGTCACTGGTCCATCTCAGCACCTATGTTATAGCGAAGTCTTTACTCCTCTAAACATGACACAGGCTGTCACGCCTTTGCTAAGCGGATGTGAAGAGGGGAAGAGCAAGGACTCAGAGACCACCAGCCAGGCCAGGCTTGTGCCAGCTGCTTTTTGTGTTTGCTCATGGACCCAACACCACAGGCTGGCACTTGCAAGCGTGCCTTGCTGGTGTATAAATGAGAAAGCTGAGAGGGGAGGTGACTTGACCAACGCTACATGGCAAAAACCTGGTGACATCAAACCACAGTTGGCCCATTTGACAGCCCCCGCCCCATTTCATCCACCTACTGATCCATCAAGCTGGCAGAGAGGCCATGTGTCTATGTGCACCTACGTAGTAGAGGCATATGTATTTGCATGCGAATTATATAACTTTCTCAGGTTTGCTGCTCCCCATTGGCCGATAGGTAGACTGGCTCCAGGAGTGTCATGTCACATTCCCTGTGCCCTCTGGGAGTTCGCTGTGGTGAAGAGTTTGCTGTGTTTTCTGGAGTACAGGTCTGCTTTGCTTTCTCGTCTATTATCTGGACTAAGAACATTCCATCTCTCTAAATTCTCTCATCTGTCAGGATTATGTAGATGACCCCCAGTTTATCATGAGATTCTGTCTCAGTCTACCCACTGTGAATTAAAAACATCATAAACCCATCATATACATGATTTTTCCCACCTTCAAAACAGCATGGCTGAGCCTCATCTACATTAAAGATACTCAGAATGAGTCTTATGCATGCACACAGCCACAGCTGCTTTGAGGCTGTATGTGCAACTGCTGCACTGCTCTGTCCAGCAAATGCTGTGTCACTGCAGCTGTCCACTACTTCTGGCTCCTACAATGTTTTCACCCCTTCTTTCAAAGTGATCTCTGAGACTTGAGGAGAGACAGTGTGTGTGGGACAACTGGCCCATTTAGAGCTGAGCGGTCTACAGTCTCTTACTTCCACCCATTGACTACCTGTAAGCCTCTATATCAATCACCTTCCACTACAAAGAGAAGCTTCTCTGGTGAGGCTTGAGAGATGCACATGGGTGTAAAGATCAGCATTTAGGAGACAATTGATTATTATATCCATTTAGCAAAATAATATCATTAGGTTCTTCCTTAGAACCTATCCCATAGCCACTCATGGGGTTTTAGAGCAGTTAGTGATAGCAAGCAATAGTTCCTACTTTAAATGTAATCAGAAAGTGGTTGCTTACTCCCATCCCAATTGTATCACTGTAGCACTAGTGGGTGTGTCTTGCCTGTCCACTCATGCATATAAGTCACAGAATTCACAACTGCCTAGGACTGCTGATGACTCTTCAACCCTGTGCATAGAACATTCCAACATTATGAGATCCAGTAGCTTCCAGTCCATGTCCTATTACTCTTGCAGTGTCTGCAGCGGTACAGTCTTTGCACAGATTTCTAAGAGGGTAACCAAGGGCATCCATCTCTATAGCAAATGTCAGTCAGGATGACTCCCACGGTGCTGTGATAACAAATGGTCTTCAAATCTCAACGAGAACAGTTTTGTCCATAATATATTGTCCATTGTAGGTTGATGGTGTCTCTGGTCTCATCAGTCATACAGGGAAACAAATTGAAAAAAAAAAAATCTCCCTCTCCTTCTGTATAAACAGAAGGACAGAACAGGAGAATGGAACATACAAGGCTGAGTGGTGACTCATTCACTCAGGAGAAGTACATGCTGCTTGTACTCATATTTCATTAGGCAAGAGAGTCACATGACTGCTCTTTGTCAGAAGGAGTAGAGAATAATCCTACCATATGCCTGGAAGGAAGAAAACTGAGTGGTCAAGAGCATTCTGTTGATGACTTGCTATAGACTAAAAGTTCCCCCCATCCCTGCGCTGACATGAGTATGTGGGATCCTTGGGAAAGGGATAAAGTCAGGATGAGCACCTCCTCCAGCAGGTGGGAAGCAGGAGCTGGGTCCTTTTTAACCTTCCCACCTTGCCTTTTCACGAGACATCAGAGAGCTGGATTTTCATATGGATGGGTTGCATCATCCCACCTGCCCTGAGATGGGGTCATGCGCCGTTCCCACAGGTGGCCACGCCCTCTGCCCTCTAGAATGGACCTACAGAGCAGGTGATGAGCCACAGAAATCTATCGCTCACAGTTATGAAGGCCCCAGGCTAGGATCCAGCTCACGTTGAGGAGTTCACAATGTCGTGGGGAGACCTGTGGGAGCACACACAGGCTTTGGTGGCCAGTGGTTTGGATATTAACCCTGAGTCTTACTAACAGGTTGTGCAGCTTTTGCTTAATTGGGTAACCCCTCAGAGCCTTTTGTAAGTGACAATAATGACAACAGCAACAAGAATGCTTCCTAGCATTGTCATGAAGATTGACTGGTGATGAGCTCAGGATTAAAGCATTTAGTTCAGCGCTGGCTTCCTGGTAAGCGCTAATTAACTGTTGGCTGTTAATATCATTAAGTAATTACACATGTAACTATCTAATTATGATCTTAAGAATGGCCAAAGGAGGCAAAGAAGAATACAGTGAGTTCTAAAAATAGCCAACAGGGAGCTGATGTGCTTAGGAGGGAGAAGGGTCCCTAGGGGAGTGGGGGGACGGGGTGGGGGTGGAGAGGATGGCAGGGGAGATAGTTAATAAGGATGGAGATGAGCTATAGCCGGGGAGACCTGGATTCCAAGTAGACCTATAGCAGGAAAAAAGAAAAAAAGGGGGGGGGGGAGCCCAAGAAGAGAAAGAAGACAAAGTCACAAGGCAGGCAGTTCAGTTTCTATATTGTTAGTCTCCGACAGTAGGAAGAGCATTAGAGTGTTTTCACAGGAAACATAAGACACCTTATGTCTTAGATTTTTCAAAGGATTTGTTTCTCATTCATACTAACTCTGTAGCAACCAGTTCTATTGAACTGTTACAAATATATTGACCAATACAAAGGCAAAAAGCTTCAGCAACCATTAGGAAAGGTCTCGTTTGCCATGCCCTGCCCACTCTGCCCTCAACAAATATGGCAAAGTCTTGTGAGTTGGAAGTAATTGGCAGTTTACTGTGTACTGTGAATAAAGAAGTGAGAAGACGCAATGGTGTGGGGCTGGGCTGTCTCACATTGAGAGACAGCAGAGGCAATGGAAAGGTCCAGAAAGAGAACCTAGATTCTCTGAGCCACACTCACCTTCAGTTCCTGTTTGGGCCTCGCTAGGGCTTTCCATGGATCCCCCAATAGCAAGTAGCTTTGATCGAGTGTCATTTTAGATGGAACAGTGAGTAAGGGTGAGCAGTCACCATCTTCCAGTGATGGCCTGGGGACAGAAAACCAACCTTAACATCTGCACTGTCACACATAATCATCATACCACCGTGCAAATGGCAGTCTTGCAGAAACCCACCTTGCCAGAGTTTTTCTTGTGCTTTTAAATTGTCCCCATTTTATGTTAACAAGGTAAAGGAGAGAGGAGGAAGGGAGAGAGAGAAGGTAGGGAATAAGAAATGAAAGGTTGGAAAGAAGGGAGGGGGAAGGAAGAAAGGAAAGAAGGGGAAAGGGAGGAAGAAAGGAGGAAGGAAGGAAGAAATGGAGCGGGGGCAGGAGGAAGGCAGTGGGGGATGAGAAAGGAAGCACTGCCCAGCACCTCTATGCCCTTCTCTGACATCCCTGCACAGCTTGGCAATCCCCTCTTCCATGGGAATACGTGCCTGAGCATTTTGCTCATAAATAGATCATAACTTATTTAAGGAGTTTTCTGTTTTGAATTTTCAGAATCTTTTTGAGATTTTCCTGTAAGAAATAACACTGAGGGGGATGGAGAGACGGTTGGTAGCTAACAGTATTCATTGCTCTTGTAGAAGACCCAGGTTCAATTCCCAGCACCCATGTGGCACCTCCCAATTGTCTGTGATTTTCAGTCCCTGCAAATTCAGGGTCTCCTTCTGACCTCTACAGGCACCAGAGACATCTGTGGTCCATACACATGCATGCAGGCTAATACTCACACACATAAAATAATCAATAACGACCCCCAAGATCTAAGGATTAATACTGAGAAGCAAAGCATTAGGATTGGGGCTGTGACAACACACAGACTGTCATCTCATGTTCTGCTAAAGACTGCCTGATCAGAGGGCTTGGTAGCACCCCAAGGAGGAATCCTGAGAGTAGGAAAGGCAGAAAGTAAAGTGTTCTGTGGCATTTGGCATATAAAGTTCATATGCAGTACATTTCTGGGCTTACAGTTCATAGAGGGTTGGAGATAAGAAAAAAGGTGCTCAAGCCTCCTAACACAAATCTATGCTTTGAGGGAGTGAGATTGAAAGCCCTCTCCATGCAGAGCCATCTTCTTCCCGAATAGCTTTGCTGTTTTACCCACACTGATGTTTTCTGCCCTCCAAACCCAGATCCAGAAGAGGCAGATCCTGGCTAAGGTGAGCAAGATATAACTTTCCTCCTCTTTTCAGGGTGCAGGATAGGCGGCCAGTCTCTCTAGGATTAAAAACAGCCTCCCTTCCCTGGGGGCGGGGCGCATTTGATCCCAGTAAGGCGCCTCTGTCTGGCGCTGCTGCTGGGAGGGCTATGTGCTTTCAAACAGCAGCCTGGCCCCAGCCCTTCTCCCGGGGAGTGTAATAGCATCTGAACGCGCTCCAGAGCACTGCCTCACACTTGGGGCTAGAATGGGCATGCTCCCGACCAACTGAGACAGCTCCATAAACAAGCAACCAAGGTGGCGAATTCATACACATAATATCCTCATTAGCTCCTTTGAATTACGGTTATGTTTTCCTATTTGGACTTTTTTCCCACAGATGATGGAAGTCTTAATATGCCAATAAAACTACATCTGAAGAGGTTCAGAGGGAGAGCTCAAAGCCCTTTATAAACACAAGCTCATTCATCTCCTTCTTATGCCAGGGGACGGGCAGCTGTCTCATTAGCCCATTACACTCAAGAGAAACTGAGACCGACCAGGAGATAAAATGTTTGCACCCGTCACAGGAGCAAAGACTTTATTGGAGCATCTGTTAAGCCCACTAGACTGGCTGTGGAGGGGAAGGAGTGACCACAGGAAGCAATCCATTTGTGGTAGACTTTTGTTCATCATTATCCAGTTATTAATCAGCATCACATCTGGAGGCCACCAAGCTCCTACAAGCCAGACAGTTAAAATGCATGGACACTGAGAGAGGTGTCCAACACGTCAAATGGTACCGGGAAATGTCTAGACTTCAGCTTTTAGGGACACGGACGGTGTGGCCTATTGTGCACCTTGACTTAGTGAGTTGCAGGACTCAGGAAGTGCCTCCGCACCAAGATCCCACCCCTTCCTGCTCACCTGGGGGAAAAGCCAGCCCCTTTGTTATAGTCTTATCACTCTTATGTTGACATTGTGTTTTTGCTGTCATTAGCTCATTCTAAGTAAGCTTTTTCATCAATCCACGGAGAAATGGGGGAAGGGAAACACACAAACAGATGAATGAAAACAGTGACTGCCAAGGTCTAGTGTGAGTTAAGACGCAACTACCCGGCAAGCAGGCAGGCTTCAAGCACCTATGTAAACTGATCGTCTCGGGTTACTTGGTATTCATCTATAGAAGTTTTCAATTATGTATGACTAATTTTGCACAAACTCATTATTTAAAGCAATTTGTCTCCTGAGAGAGGCAACACCTTCCTCTTCCTGCAAGGTGGGTGGGGAAAATGCCAGTCCCCATGCGCGGGCTTGACTTATTAAGCGGTCACAGGAGTTCAAAAGAGAAAAATAATGAACAGGTAAATCATCACACATAAAAATTCCTCCTCTATATTATCAAAATACAAATTAATTATAGATAAGATCAAACGAGTTCTCTTTAATAGATGGTCTTCCCAGAGAAGGTAATGAATAAGGCGCCTGGCCTGTGGGAGGGAAGGTGAAGGATGTGTAAAGAGATCCTTGCTGGAGACACAGTGCCTGGTCTCTGAAGTGTTCTGGGGCATGCAAATACGAATTCTTCATTGTACCAGATGCTAGCTAACTTCCCTGTGCTCTTAGCTCCCTTCTTGGTACAGGGATGGAGGGTGGACCACACTTTCAATGCGTTGATGAAACCTTCTTCTGCCTGTGCAATCAACAGGGTGAGAAGCTGGCAAGCAACCAAAGCTTGCCACCAGAGCTTGGCAAAGGTGTAGGCACTGCAGCCATGGCCTTAACAGGGCGTTCATTCTTGATCTTCGAAGCAAGAAGCACAGCTGAAGTAAACCTGTGATTCATCTCCCTTGGGTGGATGGGAAGGAGAGGAGAGAGAGTGGGCCTCCCCTCCCCACCCCACCCCCAATCCTTTCTCAGTTGTATGTAATGTTAATATTCACATGACAGCAAACATTTTCAAAATAATAGTCCTATATACTTAAGGTTAATCAGAACGGGCGCCATCCAACTTGCCAAGGTAGCAATTTTCCTTCATTAAAGCCAAATCAAGAAAGAGAACTTGGAGATTCCTTAGGGCTAATTACAAGGTGTTAATAATAACAATATAATGGCAGCAATTTTCCAGCTTTGCTCAAACCCATAATCTGCCTGAGTGCCTCATAGGATTGTCTGTGAGTTTATATAAAGCTAAGTGTTAGTCCAAAAAACTGTTTTCAGTAATTTCATTTTTACATCATGTCTCTCCTGAGTGTTTATGATGATGTGGTCATTGCTGGTAAAGAAGGGGCTCTTAGCGGGGAGATCGAGTAGCAACTTGACACTCACAGGACTCTTCGTTTCCCTTAAAGGACATCCTGGGAAGGGGAGGGAGTCCAGAGGCATGAACTTGGTGGCCTCCAATTGCTCAGGAACTTCACTGACGTGTCCTTCATGATGGGCACGGCCCATTCCTTCACCGGGATCCAGTGAAAGGAAAAGGAGCCAGTGGGATTACTGTGTGCTATTAGTGAAGAGAGTTTTCAGCAGCCATCTTTATGCAAACAGGTGACTGTGCCTACTAAGTGAACCCTGCCAGACGGGGAGCAACCTGTGTCTAAAAATGACAATGAGGGCTCAGCCCCATCAACAGAATGTTCTCTTCACTGACCAGGTCTCCGAGAGAACAGTTACCCAAGACCTAACATCTGAGGATTTGAACTCACTCCATATCCCTCTATTCATCTCCAGACTCAAAACCTCAGAGGTCCGGGGGCGTGGCTCCGGGGGACAGCGCTTGTCTGGCCCTGGGTTCCACCAGCAGCGCAGCAAAAACAACACAAACAAGTGGGTGGGGAAGGGCTGAGAGCTCAGCTGATGAGGGCTGATGCTTTTATTCTTTCTACTCATTTATTTAACTCATCTCAAAACCTCCAAATGAATATACACTCATTTAGAAGAGACAGACACTTTAAAAGGGCCAGACAGTCAGCATCTTTACTCTTTCTCTTTACACTGCCTAGGGGGGAATTCCTTTAAGTTTTGGACAGGAAAGAACAAAATTGTCTGGTATTGCCTAGTTAGGGTCTGAAGCCAGTGTTTTTACAACCAGTTTCTAAATCTAACCATAAAAGCTGCTGATGGAAACGCTGAAACGACTCGAACTCGTGTGGTTTCATTGACTTCGTAAGGATGCCCAGGAGACGCATCAAACCAAAGAAATGATAATTTGTCCTAATTGGGTTCGAACCACAGATAAACATGCACCATCTGGAGTTCTGCTTTTTGGGAGTCAGACAGCGGGACCCACACTCTTTGGGTGTGTGACTTCCTTCCCTGGGCCAGGAAGTACAGAAGAGGGCTGCTGTGGTGTGGTTGCCTTCCCCTATCAAAACCAACAGCCCTCCACGATGAAGCTTGCTGCACTTCCATGAGGTGACTTCAGTCATTGAACACACCTTGGCCATGAAACCTAGTGTCCTGAATGGCCATAGAGGTCTGCATGTCTCAACATGCTTAAACAGACATGACCATTGTTCAATGGACTTACTAAGATCACACTTAAGCCAGAAGCAATGGCACAGGCCTATAATCCCAGCATTCAGACAGCTAGGGTAGAAGGTTCACAAGTTCAAAGGCAGCCTGAGCTACATAGTGAGACACTTTTCAGAAAGAAAATAAACAAAGAAACTAAGTTAACATGTATTAAGAAAGAAGCAGAAGCCAGGTGTGGTGGCGCATGACTTTAATCCCAGCACTTTGGAGGCAGAGGCAGGTGGATCACTGTGAGTTCAAGGTCAATCTGGTCTACAAAGTGAGTCCAGGACAGTCAAGGCTACACAGAGAAACCCTGTCTCAAAAAAAAAAAAAAAAGAAAGAGGCAGACTTCCCCCATCCAGTTATAGAACACTTTTCATTATTGAAAGGGCTCCTAAGGGAAACACAAGCATGAGGGCCTGAGGAGCAAAGGCCGAGTGACCCATAGTTGGTGGCAGTCTTGCAGAGTCACCCATAGTTGGTGGGAGGCTCAAAGAGTCACCTACAGTCAGTGATGGTCTCACAGAGGCACCCATAGTCAGTGGCGTCTCGCAAAGTCACCTACAGTCAACAGCAGTCTAACAGAGTCACCTACAGTCAGTGGCAGTCTCACAGAGTCACCCATAGTCAGTGGCAGTCTCACAGAG
>OU015746.1:83006324-83034560 GCA_907169655.1 Acomys percivali | reverse complement strand
GTGTGTGTGTGTGTGTGTGTGTGTGTGTGTGTGTGTGTGTGTGTGTGTGTGTGTGTCTTTGTGCCTTTATTAAAGGATCTGGATCAAAGATGAGTTTAATCAGGGTAGGTTTTTGAGCTTCATTTAAAGCAAATAAACAAATAAGTTTTGAGACATTGCTGCCACTACAACCCAGGAGTGAGCAGGCAGGCAGTTTCCACTGAGAAGACATGACACTCCTTCATGGAGGTAGGACTTTTGTTGGGAAGGCAACTTGAGGGATTTGTGAACACTCAACCCCATCCTACCTCCCAGCCTCCTACATTGCTCTGAAGTGAGAGTGAGCGGGAGCTTTAGTGTTCTGCTTTAGTGCCACAAGGAAAATAAAACAAAAACCAAAAAGCACTACCCAGTGCTGTGCCATGCAGGTGTGCCCGCAAGGTCCATGTGCCAGAGACTTATCTTCAAATTCATGCTGACAGTATTTGGAGGAGAGAAACTTTAGGAGGGGATCAGGATGACATGGGGGCATGAGGTCCTCATGAGAGAATTAGTGGCTCTCTAGGAAGAGAGACCTGAGCTAGCCTGCCTGCTCCATGTAGCCATGATGTACCTTCGGCCATGCCTGATGCAGCAGGAACCCCTTGTCATATGCTGAGTGGGTACCAGACCATGCTCTTGAATTTCCCAGCCACCGCACCCATGATTTAAAGAACCCTTGTTTCTTTATGAATGACCTGTAGTGGTGAATTGGAACAACAGAAGATGGATCAGGGCATGCTGCTAAATTTTCCAGGGCAGAATTTGGTGGGTTTGCCATGGAATCCCTTTAGCTAATTAAAATTTGTTAATTAAATCCATAACAAACATTTAAAAACATCTTCTATGTGCCAACTATGACAACATATTCTCTTACCTATTTCTAATGTGAGCTAGAAGAAATTACTATCATGTTTGCTATTGCCAGAAATGAAAGCATCTGTGGTGCTTCACTGCCTCTACCCCCCCCACACACACACACACTTTAGATAAGGTCACAAGCTTCCAACGCCACCCAGGCCTGTTGTCCTTTCTGATAGTGATGCTTTGACTTGTCCATCTGAGCTGTCTTTTGTCCTCTTTGCTGTTCATAAAGGTTGGGTTCTCCAGGATGGCCCAGTCCAAACCAATCCTAGCATCCTTTCCAGTGGGCATGAAGGTTGTTTCCTAGGCAGCAGGGGTGAACTAAGTCCTAGAGACGCCATGTGTGAAGCCTGGATTTGCCCTCGCTTTTTAATTATGGCCCCCTTTCCTAAGGCGGTTTGAATTGTGTTTCTATAATTAGAATTAAATGAAGGGCTGGCTGGCAGGGCTGTTAGGCAAGATGGAACAGCATGAGAGTGTTCTTTTCTTTTCTATTTCAGAGATTCAAGAACCATGGTCCAAACAGACTACCAACCGTGCAACCCTGGCAGGATTATCCATCCGCTGCTCTTCAAAGTTCACTCTGAGGGTTACATACATAAACACATGTAAAATACACCCATGGCGCACGCTTAGAATATGTTAGCACATACCATATTCACTGGGGCCAGGAATGCAAACCCTTCCCCTAAAAGCTAAGGCAACTGATGTCTCACAACGGGAGCAGTCAAGGCAGGGAGAGCCCTTCAGTCCCTCAGTCTGTGTCCTACAAGCCCGGTACTCTTCCACAAAGGTGCTGATTTTAACCATCAACTGGAAAGTGACAAAAGCACCCATGACCTTTGGCTATCCTGCTGCAAAATTACCAGCCCCTTTCCAAGCGACAGTTCATACATTTCCAATCCCTTTTCACCAGCTTGACCCTCCACCTCTATTAAAATTCATGTGGCTACCCACTGGAGCACAAAAAAAAAAAAGAAGAAGAAAGAAAGAAAAGAAAAAAGAGCGTAATACTGTCCTTACCAAAGGAAGGCACATAAAGTAACACTGAAGAAGTGATGTCTCACTTGAAGCTGCCTCGTCCTCACCATCCACTCCTGAAGGCGGCTGCTTTGGATGGCAGCTTTCAGTCCCTGTGGATAGCTACACCCATCTTAGCCCTCTGGGCTCTGAAGAGGCTTTGAGGCACCAGATGTGTACCCTAACTGAGGATGGAGTTCACTGGTGAGAAGAAAGTTCAGCCTTCGTAGATGTCAAGGTGCTAGACAAATAGTCCCGCAAAGCTCAGAGCTGTGTCGAACAGAGCATAGAAACAGTAACATAACCCTTTGGACGGCAGTTCATGCATGGGTTGGCTGTTTCTGTTGCTCCCACGTGCCTTTATAGAAGAGCATTATGAAATGCGAGCCCACAAAATCCCATATTCCTCTTGCAAAGGTCTGCCTCTAGTTCACCCCAGAAATTAACTCGTGCAAAAATGACAGAGTCAGCTTTTGAGTTCATCCCTGGAGGAAGGAGCTCACAGTTTGAGAGTGGTCTGTGCATACTAAGTGACGGGTGGAGTGGGGCAATTATCTGGTGAATCTGATTGAGGGAGACAGATGGGGCAGAAATGGGGCCTCCTGGCCTCATGAGCCGTGCGCCTACCATGAGCCTGAAGTGGACCTCACACCTGGGTACCTCAGAGTATGTTTCTTCCAAGTGACTCTGGGGAAGCAGGCGAGGGGAGGGGGACGCCTTTCACATCTACAGTTTCATGGTGTGCATGAAGTCATTTCAATATTCGTATTATCATGACTAGAAACTTCCATATCCGGGCCCTTGGCTGTGCAATTTGCACACATTAGGGACAGTCAACCCCAGTCCAGAATGAAGAAACAAGCTGACCCAGATTCTCAGCCCAGGGCACTATTAGGCCGCTTCTCACATTATATTGTATTTTACTTAAGAAAACTAATATATTAAAGAAGTTATGGGTTCCAGAGTGTATTTGTGTCTTACTCCTACCTTTCCTCCTCAAAATGGTCAACTTCCATATCAGCATGCCTCACGGTGTGTGTTCACACTGAGCTGTGTCCCTCCTGTCACATGAACAGCGGCATCCTTTAAAAGCTGTGCAGCTTCTTCTACTGTCAAAAACATGTTATTATGGAAACTTGCCAAACTCGTTGCAAATGTCAGAACAGTGGAGCAAATTCCCCGGCCTCCATCTGTCATCTTCCCTAAATGTCCTTTCTTGGTCAGCTCTGTATACTCTGACCCGCTCTACCCCTACTCCAAACTATTTGCCAACAAATACCAGATAACATAGAATGTTATCTGTAAATAGTTGGAGTTCCATCTCTGAAAGATAAAGGTTTTTTCAAGGGCACATATCATCACAATATCATACCTCTGGGCAGGAGACCCAGTTCCTACTTGCCATTACTTTGTTGTATACTTACAAGACAGGCTTGCCCCTATGAGCACCACACATGACCAGTCCCCCCCCCAACCCCCCACCCCCACCCCCGTGATCGGCATCTAGATTGGGGCCAGTACTTTCCTGCTGCTAAGTACGTGACATCAGTATTGACCGTGTTGCCCTCATATGCTGCCACCTACTACCAGCAGTGCTGCAATGAGCACGCAGATGTGTGTGCCCCCTGTAAGTGTTTAGTTACAAAAGAAACGTTGACCCCCGCCCCTCTTACTATGCTGATTCCAGAAAGCTGTCAGGCCCTAACTCAGGAACTGTGCCTGTGAAGATGAGAAAACTGTTCTGCCTTTAGACTGTATCTTGCTATGTAGCCCAGACTGGCCCAGAAACTTCTATGGCTTTGAACTGGAGATTCTCCTACCTCAGGCTGGCAGGGCTGAGACTGAAGGTGTAAGACACCACACTCTAAAAACTTTGATTTCCCTTAATACTCTGAGACATATATATGTGCATACACACACACACACACACACACACACACACACACACACACTTATTTTGAAAGAATAGCGCCTGCAAGATGGCTAAGTAGATAAAGGTGCTTGTCACCAACCCTGACCACCTGAGTTCCAACAACAAGGACCCACATGGTAGAAGAGAAACAGCTTGTACAAGTTGCCCTTTGACCCCCATATGCACACTAAGGCATGTCCCCCACCACCACCACCACCACACATGCAAATAAACAAATAAATGTATCTTTTATTACTTTCTAAATGTGAAAAAAAAAAAGAGGCAACAACAAAACTCTGTCATCTCATTTCTAATCATCACTGCTATCATCTTGGATATCTTTCTGAGTTTTCCCAAAGTTTATGTATTTCACTGTAATAATTAGCATACTCTGTATGAATATCCCATGGCTTCTTCCTGTGTATCATGTGTCTTTCCATGTGCCATCTTTACTGGCTGCCAAAGAGTCCAAAATTGCTTTGCTTCCTTGGAATATACTTCCAATTTCTAGTCTTTATTCTACCAGACAGTCTGTGTCAATCTGAGTCTGGCTAAGGGGTAAGGCTAGCTGTCCGTCACACAGGCTCTTGTTTCTAATCATAAAAGTATGGAGTGTGTGCTGGCATTTGCATACACACAAACTCCCAAATATCTTCATGACAAAAAAAAAAAAACTTAAAAAGGCCCTGGAAACACCCTCCCAGGATCCTCAGGAACTCGGTGAAGCAGTCATTTACCAGCATTGTATTTCAGGAGATGGGGAAGGGGCAGGATACATGGCTTGTAGGTACCATCCACCAAGTAAACTGGAAAGAAAGCCAGGAAAGAGAAGCATCCAACCCATTGAAAAACAGACTCACACTCTGGCATAGTGGCACCTGGCCATGAGTCCAGCACTGCACAGGCAGAAGTAATAAGATCAGAATCAGAGGGGAAACCCAGAAATACAGAATAAATTTGAGATCAGCCTGGACACTCAAAGCGAGGCCCTCGGTACAAAGTGAAAATAAAACAGAATAGACTCTCCGATCAAATGCCAGCTCCCTAAAAGGATTCCTGTCTTTCCAAGGAAGGTCTCCACCTCTGCAGGCTCCTAAAGCCAGCTGCTATGGCTCCTGACAAGACCCCAGGGGAAGACCTCTGTTCTATAGCTATGGGGAGAAGAGTCCAAATTAAGAAAAGGATGTGGATTCAGTAAGAACCTCACTCACATGAGAGGCAGCCTTTCCCCAGCTTTCTGTATATGGTTACAACTATGAGACCACATAGGGGCCAGGTTCTAATGTCCAACACGGAAAACACCAGGTTACACATGAGACACAGGCCTGAGGGTCCTGGGGACTCTGTAGGTTCTTCTTGGTTGAATCTGCAATGGAAGTACACCGGTGCTTTGTGCAACCTTCTTTAGACTCCTAATACTGGCACTGAACAATCTTTTGCATTTTCCTGGTGCAGCAAGCCTCTCCCGAGCATCTACTACATATCTGCCCCCTAACGAACAATCAGAAATGATAATTGGTGGACATCTACTAAATGCATGAATTAGAAGCACCGTCCTCTAGGCATGGTGGCATAGGCCTTTGATCCCATCACTCAGGAAGCAGAAGCAGGTGGATCTCTGTGAGTCCAGCCTGTTCTAAATAGCAAGTTCCAGGACAACCAAGGCTACACACATAGAAACCTTGTCCCGAAAAAGTAAAACAAAAACAAAAAAACAAAAAAAGAAAAGAAAAGAAAGAAAGAAGAGAAAAAAGAAAAATTTCTGTACTGAAAAGAGACTGTTTTAATTGATGTCCACTAACCTGGGTCTACAACAGTTAGCTGAAGGAAGCCTTTATTCTGAAAAGTAATAAACCTATCAATGAAGCTAACAGAAAGACTAAACCTCATTAGAATAATAATCAAACAAGAGAGGACAAAGAAAACACCAAACACTACAATATTTCTTTCATCCAAGAAATGTACTTGATCAGCGGGGCAGTGGTGGGGCATGCCTTTAATCCCAGCACTTGGGAGGCAGAGGCAGGCAGATCGCTGTGAGTTCGAGGCCAACCTGGTCTACAAAGCGAGTCCAGGACAGTCAAGGCTACACAGAGAGACCCTGTCTCTGAAAAAAAAAAAAAAAAGAAGGAAAGAAAAGAAATGTATTTGGTCATAAAAGACAGATACTATCTTAAGATGGAAGAATAGGAAAAGGATATTCCAAGCAAATGGAACTAGGAAACAGGCAAGTGTCACTGTTTTAATATCTGACAAAATAGACATCAAATCAAGATTAGGACAGATAACTTAAGGTTACCAAATACTGATTAAGGGAACAATCCATCAAGAAAGTCTTTCTTTTTTCAAATTATTTATTTATTGTGAGTACTTTATTCTCAGAAGAGGGCATCAGACCACATTACAGATGGTTGTAAGCCATCATGTGGTTGCTGGGAATTGAACTCAGGACCTCTGGAAGAGCAGGCAGCACTCTTAACCACTGAGTCATCTCTCCAGCACCAAGAAAATCTTACAATTATAAACATGTACACATAAAACAGAGGTGTGTTGAACTTCATAAAAGAATACCATGATGTGTAAGTTCAAAATTGGCAGCACAACAGTAGTGAGAAACTTCAATATACCAGTCTCACCAATTGAAAGATCATCCTAACAATAATAAACAGGAAAGTCTTAATTTAGTGACATCAATGATTAAATGAACTCAACAGACATCTATAGGACACTCCATCTAAACACTGCAGAATGCATGCTTCCTCAGGAGCCTAGGGAACACTCTCTTAAACAAATTATATGTTAAGAAACAAAGCAAGCCTTTTTGTTTTGTTTGTTTGTTTGTTTCTCTGTGTAGCCCTGGCTGTCCTGAAACCAGCTCTGTAGATGAGGCTGGCCTCAAACCCACAGAGATCTACCTACCTCTGCCTCCCTGAGTGCTGGGATTACAGGAGTGCGCCACAGTTCACAGCTCCAAAGAACATTTTTATAAACCAATAATCTTACATTGATATAGACTTTTATATATTGATACAAGTTTAATACTTAATTGCTATACATCTTTGAATATTGATATAAAATTTAAGATGATTTTTGATACAACATAATTATGTTTCAATTCTTGTGTAAGGTATTGGACCTTTGCAACTCATTTTAAAATGCAAGGTTTATTTCCAATCCTTTTTTAAAGCTGCCATTACAAACTGTTTTTCATAATTAAGTAATGCAAGTTAATAGTTAATCAATCAAACTCAGTCTTGTCAGATACTAGTCTAGTTTATCACAGAAATATACATCCTAGGTTAAATAGATAGTGAATAGTGAGAAACAAATAGCATTTGCTCATTCAGATTTACTATAGATAGATAATGATTAAACACCATGTAATATAAGTAGATAGGTATATGGTCTATAAAAACCTCAGAGACCTACATGTATGGCATTTAAAGATTTTTATATTATTATTTTAAGGCTTTTCTGGCAATGAGACATGTCAACTCCTGGCAGCACACCCAGCCTCCCTCAAAGAAGAAGATACGCATCGAAGAATCTCCACTAGGAAATGGCTTCAAATGTGGCAAGCTAGCCACTAAGTAAAAAGAAAATTCCCTTGCTTCACTGCAGACAGTGAATGCTGTCCAAAATGGGCAAAACTTGGAGGTGGGGAAATCGACTGCCATGTTCTGCAAAGACAAGGTAAGCAAGTCCTTCATAGTCCTTCAATGTCTGTCATATATACCGGGCCAAAAGGCTGAAGATTGATGCTCCAATGTTATAAAGGAAATGTGGGTGACTGTCCAGGTAGCCAGCTATAAGTCAGTTCTAAGTATTGGAAGCTGCTTTCCTGAACTTCCTACATACTTAGGTAATATTTGTTTCCTTCTCAAGTCTCTGATGGGGTTCAAGACTAGACAGCTACAGTTTTTGCAATTAAGATTAGTTGTTTAGGTCTAAAAAGATGTTTTAAAATTGGTAATACATGCTATAATAATAAAAAAAATATTTAGTTAAAGAACTCTAAACTCACTAAGTTAGGATAGGTAAAAAAAAAGAGAACTGTAAAAGGAATATCTTGTGTATTGTATGGATGTAGCACCTGTCAGTAATAAATCTGATGGCCGAAAGCTTTGGCAAGAAATAGGAGGTGGAATATCTGATAGGCAGAGAGGATTCTGGGAGAGAGACACGTGTGGGAGATTCAAGCCAGTAAGATGTGAGGAGGATGAGTGCATGGTGCCTGAGCTTAGGTACCCAGCCACATGGCAGAATGTAAATTAGTATAAATGGGTTACTTTAAACTATGATCTAGTCAGAAATAGATAGCTATATGGCCTAGGTATTTGTAAAATAATAATTAGTCTCATGAGTTGTTATTCTGAGGGTATGGAGAAGGGAGGAAAAAACACTTACTATGCCAAACAAAGATACAACAACAAAAAATTACTGATCAAGCTCCCTGATGATCATAGAAAATCCCAGAGTCTATTGTTACTGGACTCTTGCTTTCCCATCAGAGCCAGATGGTAAGAGTCTTTTGCTGAAGTCACTACACACTTTGGTTGCCCAACATAGAAAAATCAAGCTGGAAATGAGTTAGAACTTCCCCCAAATTGGCTACCTTTTGGGGGCCTAGATGGTGTTATGCAGTCTGTTCCACTGGTGCAATATTGACACAACTGTTATGGATGTAATTAATCACTTTATTTTTGCATTTCAGATCCACTCCACAGAGGTAAAATTCATGACTTTAAACCTGGTTAAAAGCTCCTAGCAGGGAAGCTCTTAGGCCTTAAAGGGATACCTACTGCTGTTGTCTTCTTAAGTGAACATGTTTTCAAACTGCTGCAGTCAACTTTTGTCAGAGAAGTGTCTCTTGCAGTAACCTGTGATTAACACAGAGACACATAACTAACTGGTCAAACCACTGAGAATAAGTGGCTATGAAATGCTCAAGCCTAAACAGGGCCTCTCTATCATCTCCTCCAAAGCCAAAAGATCATTACAAAAGACAGCACAGAAAGAATGTGCGAGCTAGAGGATGAGAAAAATGCTGTGAAACACTGCCATCTGGACAAGAAGACATGGTGGCCATCGTGCTCATGAACTCAAATGAGCTCGGGCAACCTACACAAGAGCAGCAATAGCCCATCACGCTTGGAGCAAAGGCTCATAAGCTCCACCCCTCCTTAAGCCCCACCCTGCCCTAAGCTCCACCCCTCCCTCCCTAAGCCCCACCCCTCCCTGAGGTACTTTTGGTAGTTAGTGATTTTTTTCCTGGGAGAGGGAGACAGTTTTCATCAACAGTGTATCCACTGGTAAGTTACTCATGGTCCAGTACATTACCCATAAACTCCAACCATGCTCATGAAGAAATCCTAATTAAATTCATTGGGTCACAAAAAAGAAAGAATGAAAAGGAGAAAAAAAAAAAACACGAAGTATACTAATTATTTTTGGCAAAAGAGGAGTTGAAAAATATATATGTAGTCTATTTTTCTGGGTTTTCACTTGATCTTATTTTAATTTTGTTTTCTAAGACAAGGTATCTTGTAGCCAAAGCTGACTTTGAACTCCTGCTCAGCAGACCTCACCTTCCCAAGTGGTGAGATTTTAAGTATATGCCACTCTTCCTGGCTTTCTGCTTTTTATAATGTGATTGAAGGCAAAATTCTTTTTTTTTATAGTCAACAAAGAAAGCAAACAAAAATAGGTAGGCTAGTATATTTTTAAAAGGATAGAAATGTCAAGGCCACAAACAAGGGTGGCTGTTTGAAATCCAAAGTCAAACTGCAGCTGGGCGCTGTAGCTCACTGTTGTAATGGCAGCACTTGGAAGGCAGAGGCAGGATGGTCAGCAACAAGCTCTAGGTCAGCCTTCCTGACATAGTGAGTTCCAGGCCCCCGGGACCATAGAATGCGGCCCTGTCTCAAAACCAAAGCAAAACAAAACACAAAACAGAACGCAGCTCCCAAGAGGAAGAAGGGAAGCCTGGCCTGGTGAAGTGACTCATTCTCTTCCCTGGGCTCCTGGCAGAGGCTGCTCTCCACCCCACCCTCACTGTAACTTTTGCCAGTTTATCAAAACCAACATCAAACCATCTCTGCATGAGTAATTTGGGACAGAGGCACACTTAGCAGTTCACCAACTAAAACTCAGTCATCTCCAACAGGCTCTCTCTGGTGACACAAAAGGCACTTCCTAAAGGGCTCTCATGGACCAGCTTCCTACTAACCTGTGAAATGAGACTTGGGGGAAAAAAGCAACCCAGCAGGAGTAGAAATTAAATTCAATGAAATTCTAAGTATATAGTTTGCTGGGTTTTCAAAATATACACAGCAATCAAACCACCATCAGGGACTAGAGGGGTGGCTTAAGGGTTAAAAGCACACGTGTTGCTCTTGCAGATCTGAGTTCTGTTCCCAGCACTCATGTGACAGATCACAACCACCTATAACTCCAGTCTCAGAGGATCCAACCTTCTTCTAACCTTGTGGGCACACACACACACACACACACAGAGAGACAAAACATTCATAGTCTTATACTCACAAAATAAATACATTTAAATAAAAAAAAAGAGAGAGAGAAACCATCATCAATATATAGAACATTTCTACTCCCCTAGAGTAACCTGCCCCTTCCCAGCCAGCTTCCATGAATGCCCACATCCCAAGATCACGCATGTTCTGATTCTAATTTGCATCATAAGTAGTTTTAACTTTTGAACTCTGTATAAAGTGGTGCATTGTGTGCATTTCTATATGCGGCTCTTGCTCAGTATTATGTCACTGTGTGCAGATGGATCTGTTCATCCCACAGGGTAGTGGCCTGAGGAATGAAAGTAACAACTCCTTGGGCTTTCTGTCGTAACTTCCACTGGGTAATTCTAAGCTGAGAACTATTACAAAGTCTGCTGTTAAAGCATTCTTCTCAGCCAAGCTGTGGTGATGCATACCAGAGACAGTTGGATCTCTGAGTCTGTGGTAAGCCTACTCTACAGCGTGAGTTCTAGGACAGCCAAGGCTATACAGAGAAACCCTGTCAGGAAAACAAACAAACTTCTCTCTATAGTAGAATATTCATCCTTTTAAAAGCATGACATTGTAGTGCCCTTGCATAACAGTAGACCTGGAGGTCATTATGTTAAGTGAGATAAGCCAGATACACAGCCTAAATATATGACTTCACTTATAAGACGAATATAAAACTATTAAACTCGAACATCACAATCACGGAGCAAAGGGAGAAGGGAAATGGAGATTTCAGAGTCAGTGGGTGTAAAAGTGTCAATGACATAAAATGAGTTAAGTTTTAGCAATCTGTACAACATGGTGCCCATGCATAATAACTAGAAAAAAATGAAAATGCTTTGAAAATAAGAGGAAACAATCCAGATGGTCATCCACTGATAAGAGAGTAAGTAAAATGTGATATGTCTTTGTTAATGGAATATTATACAGCAATGAGAAGAAATGATGCATTAGAGCACACTATAAAAACAGATTTTTACAAACAGTATGTTCAGTTTGTTTGGGTTTGTTTGTTTGTTTGTTGTTTGTTTGTTTGTTTGTTTGTTTGAGACAAGCTTTCTCTATGTAACCTTGGCTGTCCTAGACTCGCTTTGTAGACCAAGCTGGCCTCAAACTTACAGTGATCCACCAGCCTCTGCCTACTGAGTACTGGGATTAAAGGCATGCACCACCATGACCAGCTACAAACAGTATGTTCAGTACTAAACTAACCACAAAAGACCACACACTGTGTTGTTCCATTGACATGAAAATGTCCAGAAAAGATATATCCCCAAAGACAGAAAGTAGGCTGGTACTTCCTACAGATGATGCACCAGCTACCAACATATAAACCATTTTTTTCTGGAGTGACAGCAATGTTTTTCAATGGTTGTAGTGATGACTTACACACTTGTGAATATGCTAAAAAAAAATTCATCACAGGTCTTAATATATGCAGATTGTAGTATATGTAAATCACACCTAAGGAAGCTATCTGCACTTCCTTCTTAAGAAGTCCTTGTCACCCAGCCATGGTGACTTGGAGTCTCTGCTTTGGGTGACAGAGGCAAAAATGATCGTTGTAGGTTCAAGGCCAGCCACACAAACACATTGCTAGCTAGCTAGGGCTACATAGACTACATAAAAGTTTAAGAGAAGAGAAGCAAGGTAGTGTAAACAAAACTGTTTTTGGGTTTTCAGCCTGTTCTCTTGGCTACATATCCAGGAACGAAAGCACTGATTGTGTCAGCCTTTACAGACATTCTCTTGTCTACCTTCCAGAATGGTCTTGCTAACTCACTCTCCATCAGCAATGCCTGAGAGCTCTGGAACTCCTCTGCATCGATGTTTGGTACTGTTTGTCTTGTTATCATAGTCATTCTGCAAGGGAAATGTATGTGCTTTTGAACAAGACAGAGTTGTCTCTGCATTTGGGTAAGGTTAGAAAAGATGAAGCATAGAGCAGTCAGTTTGGGTAGATACATACTTTCCTGTTTTCAATTAGTAGAACAATATGTCAGATTATGTCTTCAATGCTGCTTTATGGGTATATATAATTCATGTACATAAGAATGAACAAGTCTTAAGAGTATAACTCATCAGACTTCTCATTTGATTTATACATCATCATGAGATACCATTCAGACATACTGAGATCACTGCCTCAGAAAGTTCCCTTCGGTTGTTGGCCAATTGTAGAGTAATTTTAATCCAGAAACATGGCTGCTCTGGCAAGGGATCACATCCAAAGACCTTCTAGGTCTGTGTGATCAAGCTGGAATGAGATATCTTTATTCCCTCTAGATGAAATAGATTCCCTTAGTATACACCTTTTTTTTTTTTTTTTTTTTTTTTTTATTGTAAGCAAGTGCTTATCTACAGAAGAGGGCATCAGATCACATTACAGATGGTTGTGAGGCACCATGTGGTTGCTGGGACTTGAACTCAGGACCTCTGGAAGAGCAGGCAGAACTCTTAACCACTGAGCCATCTCTCCAGCCCCCGCTTAGTATACACCTTTAATCTAAAACAATGAAGGTAAAGTTAATTTGTAAAAGGAAGCAGCCATGTTTGAAAGTGCTGTCTAATTGAGAGGCAGATGAAGTGTCAAATCAGAGAAAGATTTGACAGAATGAGTCAGAGATAGGATACGCCTAACTCTCATGAGAACAGACAGGAAAAAAAGGCTACTTAAGCGCAGGACAGCAGAGTTGAGACAGTAGAGACAGAGTAGAGAAGGCAATACAGTAGAGAGCTTTCAGTAGAGAAGACAGCACAGAAGAGTTGAGGTCAATACAGTACAGTAAGTTCAATGCAGTTCATTTACGTTCACTCATAGAGTCTGGAGGCAGTTTTTCCAAGCAGAACAGTTCACTGAGAAGCCAGGAGAAACCAGATTGAATCAGTCAGCTTGGGACGAGTTTTAATTTGAAATAGCTGAGTTGAACCAGCCAGCCAGAGTTCAGAAAGAATCAGAAAGGGTGAGCTTATTCCGCAGTGAGCCTCCTCCAGGAAGACAATTACAGCCATCCATTCCCCAAGAGACAATTCTAATTTTCACTTTTTCATCATTTTTTCATTTCCTCTATTCTACAACTTCATATAAATAAAATCATACAGGACACACTTTCTTCTGAATAAGCCTATTCAAATCATCATGGTGTTTTTGAGATCCATTCATGTCACATGTATCTCTACTTTGCTCCTATGTATTATCGAGTAATATGCAATGTTGTGTGTAAACTACAGCTTGCTTCCAGTTTGCAGCTGCTGCTTCACACTCCTTGAGTAAACACTTTGTGATAAACCCCAGTAGGTATGCACTCATCATGTGACATTTTCTGCTGGCAGGTATGAATCACGCTGGCCTCACTACCAGGCCAACATGGATGTCATCAGATGTTTCCATTTTGGCCATTTGTATGTTTGTGTGGTAGGTAATTCCTAGGTGACTAAGCACATTGAGATCTTCTCTCAGGGACTTGTCTGCTTGCTAACGATTCACAAAACTCCTTTTGGTGAAGTGTCCAGATCTGACATTCATGTGTCAGCTAAGTTGCTCACCCTTTTTGTTGTTGAGTTGAAAGCGTTCTTTATACATCCCATTTCCAGGTCCTATGTCAAGCACATGTATCATGGATACTTTCTTCCAGCCTTTAGTTAATTGTTCTTCATCTCATAATATCTCTTGACAATAATCTTTATTTGTTTTGCTTCTAGCTGTTAAAGGAAAAAAAGGGTGTTTTTGAAATATTGGTGGGCTTTGTCGGTGTTTTGTGTCTTATTTTCGTTTTGAGACAGGGTTTCATCATATAGCTCAGACTGGCCTGGAACTCTCTACATAGACCAAGCTGATCCCCCAGCTACAGCCTCCCACCTGACAAGATTATAGGACACCATGTGACAAGACTATAGGACACCATACTGAGTATACATAGTATATACATGCAGGCTGGCCTCAAACTCAAGAGATCCTCCAGCCTCTGCCTCCCAAGTGCGGGGATTGAAGACATACCCACCATGCCCGCCTCACATGTTTTCTAAAGAAACGAGTATTTTAGCTCCCATTTAACAGAAAGGTGGAAGCCAGAATGAATTCTGTCCCCAGAGCCACAACCGCGCGCATTAATTAGCAGAGCAGTGGTGCAGCTGTGGCTCCGGCGGCGCTAGCCTCGGCTCAGCTGCACGTTTAACTTTCAAAACCGAAGGCAACAACACAGGTGGTTTCTTGTGACTGTAGATTGGTATAAACAAAGGCCAGTGAAGCGTTAGGGCTCACAAGTAACTGGGGGCTTCTTGCCTACAGATATTAGAGGAAGGAAATGCCCTCCCCTCCAGGAAAAAAAAAAGTAAAGCAGCACTGCAACCTCCCCCTGCACTGCCTTCTCTGATGAAAACACCTGATCAATTAGCACTGCTGTTGTTAAAACTTGCTCCCATCAAGCAGGAAAGCCTCAGGCCTCTCGCTCGTCCTGGCGCGCAACACCTCCACCCTCCACCCCACCACCAGGCTGAGTTTCACAGATTCATCTGTGCAAGAAACGTCATGTTCTCTCTCCTAGAGGATGTTTCTTCCGCCCCAGATGCAAAACCAGAGGCCTCTTATCTCGCACTATTTATCTCTAAGCTAATAAAGCGCCTGTCTGCGAGGGGAAACTTTAAAAGCACTCTGCTGCTGTCTCTTGTACTCAACTCCTGGGATCGCCGGCCCCGCCCCTCCCTCCTCCCTCCTCCCTCCTCCCTCCTCCCTTCTCCTTCCTCCCTCCTCCCTCTGTGCCTAGGCCTCATATTCCGGGCTTCTTGTAAGGATGATCCCCAGATATCGGTGCAGCCTTCTTTGTCTTTCTTGTTTCAAGAGCACAAGGAGTGAGTAATTACATAGCACAACACATATTGGGCTTTTATCATCCTCACGGGTACAGGCCAGGCAGATCCTGGTACCTTTCATTAGTGATGAAACTGACAGTCCCTAGCTAACTGTGACTAGCATTTGTGAGCATCTTCGGTTTGATGATACTGGGCTTGGTAATAATGTTATTGTCTGCAACTTATACAAGGACAGGCTGGAGCTCACAGATGATAGAATCAGACAGAAATCTGACAGATTGCCACTGACAGGACTCAAAGCAGAACCCAAGTCACCCTCAGCCATCCTGATGTGAGGGACAGTAAGTTTCCCTTAAGACAGAGGCTGGGGTACTGGGTGGAAAAGGCTACAGGAGGCTCCTTGGGCTCTAAAGCTCCTGTTGTCCCCTTACTCTGAGCTGAGTTCTCAAAAAGTTTAAATAGAGCCCAAAGAAATAGGTTTTGTTCTGCTATTTCATGTTCTGTGACATCAGAAAAAAAGTAATAGAAGTCAATAGATAATAGTTAAATTCTCCACAGCAGACTAAGGAATGATGGGTGATGAGGCATTCATTGTGTGTGCTCTGTCAACTGGTGGGGAGCAAGGCCCACACTGTCACTAAGATTCCTATAGGGTAGCTCATAGAAAGAGTTGACAAAAGAAAATTAAAGAAAGCTGGGCATGATGGCACACAGCTGTAATCCCAGCACTCTTGGAGGCAGAGGCAGGTGGATTTCTGGGAATTAGAGGCCAGCCCGGTCTACAAAGTGAGTCCAGGACAGCCAAGGCTACACAGAGAAACCTTGTCTCAAAAACCAACCAAACAAACAAACAAAAATCACATTAATAGCTAATTATAAGCAACACAAAAATACAAGGACAGTCTGGGGATGCAGCTTAGTAGTAGAGTATGCATAATAGTCAATGACAAATAAAAATAATAAACAAGGCTAAAAATAGCTTCAACTATAAAAGATGATAGTCACTAAAGCAGTTATGTATATGCCAGATGCTCTCTGTGCACTCTTTAGTCACCAGTCATTTGAGCCTTCAGAGAACTCCATAAGATAGGAAAATTGAAGTATCAAGAAATGAAGAGCTGGGTGTGGTGGGGCACGCCTTTAATCCCAGCACTTGGGAGGCAGAGGCAGGCGGATTGCTGTGAGTTCGAGGCCAGCCTGGTCTACAAAGTAAGTCCAGGACAGCCAAGGCTACACAGAGAAACCCTGTCTCAAAAAACCAAAAAAAAAAAAGAAAGAAAGAAATGAAGAGCTGGGCTGCAGAGATGGCAAAAAAAAAAAAAAAAGCAACCAGGAGGACCCAAGTTTAGGTCCCTAGAACGCACACAAAAGCCAGGTATGGTGGCACACATCTGCACCTCCAACACTGAGGGGCAGAGATAGGCAGGCCTGATGGGAAATGCTTATAACCCTAATGTGACAAGTGGATCCCTGGGGATTGCTGGCCAGGCAGTCTAACCTACATAGTAATCTTTAAACCAGTGAGAAAGTCTGTCTCAATTAATTAATTAATTAATTAATAAAATGGTGGCAGCACCTGAGAAATAGCACCTGAGGTTGCTATCTAGCCTCCATCTGAATGTACACACACACATGCACCCCCACACATGTGAACACATCCCTGCCCACGCATGTACACAAGTACGTAAAGAAAGAAGGAAGGAAGGAATGATGGCCCTATGTCTTGACAGGTTAAACCCAAGAAATCCCCCATCCCTGAAATTAGCGGTGCTTAGGAAGGGAAGGGGGGAACATGAGTCTGGGGAGGAAGAGGTAGAAAGCACAGGTGATCGGTCACGTGTCAATCCTTCATGTGTTTGTGAGCAGAAAGACCAGGTGCAGCCCAGGCAGAGTCCAGTACCTAATTGGCCAAACCAGACAAGGTGTAGACAGGAGACCTTGCAAGGGACACGGAAAAAAGCAGAGAGAGCTAGAATGTCAAAAAACAGACCTGGGCAAGAAGTTGCAGGGGCACAGAGGCTGACCTTTATTTCTTCCTCAACTGTTTCTGTTTCCAACACGCAAGTCTGTCTTTACAATCCCACACACACAATCCCACACCTACAATCACACACACACACACACACACACACACACACACACACAATCCCATACCTACAATCCCATACCCACAATCCCACATCCACAATCCCACACCCACAATATCACCCTGTTTTTTTTTTACAAATCCCATCCTCCTAACTCTAAAGCACCATTTTTCTGTTGTTGTTTGTTGGGGGGGGGAGCAGGTGTTTTTGTTTTGTTTTTGTATAGTTTCAGCAGTTGGATGTCACTGTCACGGCTTTATGGAGTCATGTGTACCTCTGTGGCATATGCTGGCCTGTCTGCCACTGTTCCCATCCACAGAAGAGAGAGGTGACAAAATTAATTTAGCATGTAACTCAATTACAGATGACAGGAGGGGGGAAAAGAACAGTTAATGTGGAGGTCACATGAGAAGAACGTTTAATTTTCATTCTTTTGTTTTGTTTTGTTTTTCGAGACAGAGTTTTTCTGTGTAGCCTTGGCTGTCCTGGACTCACTTTGAAGACCAGGCTGGCCTCGAACTCACAGTGTGATCTGCCTGCCTCTGCCTCCCAAGTGCTGGAATTAAAGACATGTGCCACCACCGCCCAGCATTAATTTTTATTCTTATCAAAAGAGCATGGAATGTTTCCGATCATCTTGCCCCAAAGAGAAAAATTCTTTTGTTGTAAACATATAAAATAAGTGCCTGACTTGGCCTCTAAGTACCAGCCAAGCACTCCATGCGATGCCCAAAGCAATAGGACTATGTTGCAGGCTGCTTGCAATTATTTGCATTGTGTACGTGTGTGTGGCTTCACTCCAGTGTTACCTACACATAGCCACATATACAATGTTTTAGGAATGGTTTAAATTTTTTCCAGAGTCCTTTTGACTGCTGGTGATTTCTGCCTTCTATTGTATATGCAAAGCATGCATTAACACACATGTCGAGATGTGTCCTAACAGCTGTGGAGAGTACTTTCTGCTTTTGCAGAGGACCTGAGTACCACCTACATGATGGCTCATAACCATCTGTATTCAGGTCTAGGGGATCCAGTGTCCTCTTCTGTCCTCTTGGGGCACCAAGCATTTGTGTGTGGTATGGTGTGGGGGGGGAGTGTCTGTCTGTGTGTGTGTGTCTGTGTGTATATATGTGTGTGTGTATGCAAAACACACATAAATCCAAAAAAAATAATAAAAACATCTGTTCTTACAATATGACATTTTCTTATCATACATGATACAGCTCTTAATTTCTTCATAAAATGTACAACAAATTAAAAAGTAATCCTTTATTTAGTTAGTTAGTTATTTAGTTTTTTGTTGGTTTGTTTCTTTTCCAGTGTTACAGTTTCTCTGTATAGCTGTGGCTGTACTAGAATGGAACTCACAGAAATCTGCCTTCCAAGTGCTGGGATTAAAAGAGTGCACCACCACTGCCCAGCATATTTTAATACCTTTTCAAGCTGAACATGAAGTCACATACCTGTAAACCCAGAACTTCGGAGGTGGAGATAAGAGAATAGGCAGGCCATGGCCAGTCTTGACTACAGAGACAGTTTAAGGCCAGCTTGGACTACATAAGACACTGTCTCAAAAAAGTGCAGATAACCAGGCAATGATGGCATGCATGCCTTTAATTCCAGCACTCAGGAGGTGGAGACAGGCAGATCTCTGAGTTCGAGCCCAGCCTGGTTTACAAAGTGAGTTCCAGGACAGTCAGGGCTACACAGAGAAACCCTGTCTTGAAACACTAAAAAAGAAAGGGGAAAAAAAAAAAAGAAAAGAAAGAAAGAAAAAGTGCAGGTAAACATAAAGAAAAACAACAACAACACAATATGGCAACTACCTATAAACCCCCTAAATGTACTCTAATCAATCCATAGTTAATGGGTTATAAGTTAATATGAACCAGAATAACATGCTGGCCTCCGGCTAAATAGGTAATAAGGAAATCACCAGAGCATCCTCCCCAAAGGATAAAGAGTTAACAACCTCGTTTGAAGTTCTCTTCATTCCCCAGTGAGGTCAGTCAGACCTTAGCCCTGTGCCAGGTTTCTACTTCCAAGACTACTGCGGAGGCCAAGTCACAAGGGACACTCATTTGCTGCTGGTGGTTCAGTGCTCCAGAACCATCTCCCCATCCTGCTTTACAGAAGCTGCCATCCTTCCGCCAAGCTGGGGAGACGTTGGAAGGAAAGGAGAATGAATGAGTCTTGGAGAAGGCTTTTAAAACAAGCAAGTTGTCAGACCTGTTTTCATGGGTACCCAAATCCAGGGGCTTCTCAAAGCAGAGTAGTGAGCCTGCTCCTGTTCCTGGCCAACCTGCTCCAAAGCTGGAAACTCCTGATCTTTTGGCCTCTGGACAGAGGTGACAGGTGGTGGGGGGAGGGTGAGGGAGAGGAGGAAGAAAAAGCAAAACAGCAACAACAAAAATGAGAGAGAGTGAAAGAGAAAGAAAGAGAGAGTGGGGGAGAGAGAGAGAGAGGGAGAGAGAGAGAAAAAGAGAGAGAGAGAGAGAGAGAGAGAGAGAGAGAGAGAGAGAGAGAGAGCACTGACAGTTGCAACAGGAAAATAGAAGAGAGAGAGAGAAGAAAATTGGAAATTAGAAACAGAAAAAGAGAGCGTCCTTTCCCTTTACCAATAGTTTTGAAAGGATTGCTGTAAGACACTGACTAATGACACGTGACCTCTGGATTCTCTGCTAGGCAGCAGGTCTGGCCTGTGCCCAGCAGGAACCCCTCTGCCAGTTAAGGGTCATTCTCTCCATTCAATAGTGTATTTGCTCCCTCGAGACTCAGGGCAAAAGCCCTGCTGCTCTGGACCATTTACAGCTGCGAGTGAGGAGAGCTTTTGAGCTTGGGCCCATGATCCGTTTGTTTTCTAGAGGAAGCTTTGGTGAGCTTGGCACCTCCTGCTGTCTTTCCAGAGTTGCTGAAGAGATGAAAGCCATACCTCCTTTTGACCTTCACTGGACAGTAGGAGCCCCAGCTCAGCATGGGATAATAAAGGCATATGGCGCATAAATTACCTTGTGATTGGCATGCTTTCTTCCCGCTCCCACTTAGAGGTGGGGATTGGCGTGGGGGGCGGGAGATGGTGGAGGGTGGCTCCAGGCAAAGAATCAGGAAGCCCAGTTGGTTTAGTCAAGCACTTAACTATGTTCCAAGAGGCTAACGGTAACCCTCAAAAGTGTGCCACGGTTCTCACAGCAGTTCTAGGCAACAAGTATCATTGATCCCTGGGGCGTACATGAGGCAGCAGAGTTAGAAAAGCTAACTGGTTCTCTCAGGGAAGGCAGCAAAAGGTACCTCAGCTGGCTGCGAGGCCCCCCCCCCCACAAAGGGGCTGGGATGTGGCTCAGCCTGGTTATCTTCAACAGGGAAACAATCCCTAGGATCCACATGGTAAAGACGCCAAGGGTGACCACTTGAGTTCAGTCCTCAGGATACACAAAAAACAGGAAAGAACAACTCTAGGTGGTTGCCCTTTGACCATCACACATGTGCCTGGCATGCCCCATAGCTCCCAAAATAATTGTTTAAAAAGTTTAAGTGTTGCTTGCAAAACTATCCTCCTCAATCAGTCTCTGACTCCAGGAGTGAGGAATAGAGAGAGGAGACAGGAAAGGCACAAGGGCCACCGATTTGCTAACCATTTCTCTAACAGTATTTAAGGAACACTTGCTATGACCATGGACTTTTCATTGAGAATTTTGCATCCTATCAGGAAGACCGAGGAAAACAAGGGCATCCAAAAAAACATCTGTCTTTTGCTTGAAGAGATCTCAGTAGAAGAAAGCAAAGTGCCAAGAAAGCGTGTCTGGGAGAGAGAGGACATGACAGTAAACCTCCAACCCAGAAGGTGACATTTGTCCTGAATGATAAGAAAGAGGAAGAACATGCTGGAGAGATAACTCAGTGGTTAAGCATACTTGTTGATCTGGCAGAAGACCTGGGTTTGATTCCCAGCTTTACATAGTAGCTCCCAGGCACTCATGCTGTGCACATTAATACATACAAAATGAATAGAAAAGCTGGGCATGGTGGTGCACACCTTTAATCTCAGCACTCAGGAGGCAGAGGCAGGTGGATCGTTATGAGTTTGAGGCCAGCCTGGTCTACGAAGGGAGTCCAGGAAAGCCAAGGCTACACAGAGAAACTGTCTCGAAAAACCAATCAAATAAAATGGCTATAAATTTTTTTTAGCCTGGCATGGTGACATATGCCTTTAATCCCCACACTCAGGAGCCAGAGGCAGGCAGGTCTCTGAGTTTGAGCCCAGCCTGGTCTACAGAGTGAGTTCCAGGTCAGCCAAGGCTGCACAGAAAAACCCTGTCTTGAAAAATAAAAAAATAAAAGAAAGAAAGAGGAGGAGGAGGATAAAAGAAAGACAGAAAAGAAAAAAGAAGATAGTGTAAGCTGGCAGGAGCTGTCCAAGGAAAGGACACAGAAGTGCAAACACTTACGGGTGGGAAGCTCAGGATAAAGGCAAGCCCTGATGTGGTGCTTGCCCTGTAG
The DNA here is from genome assembly GCA_907169655.1 of Acomys percivali. NCBI lineage: Eukaryota > Metazoa > Chordata > Mammalia > Rodentia > Muridae > Acomys > Acomys percivali. The sequence continues at coordinate 83,012,823 of OU015746.1, read as the reverse complement.
ATCCATGTTTTCCTATATTATCAGAAGCACCCGAAAGAGGGACCTGCAATATTGTTAGAAGCCTGTCACAAATTGACCAGGACAGACAGAAGGACAAACAGCTAGCAATTAAAGTACTTAAATATAAAGGATAGCGTTATGACTAACAGTGTACCTGATGTAACGGTAGACACCCTTGGACCACAGGACCCCACCAGGGGACCCAAATATTAATGATCCTTGAGGGAGGATCTTTGCAGCAAGGCCAAGCATAAAAAGGAAGACATTAATAGTTTACCACCATGGACAAGTACGGACTCAAAACATGGCAAAAAACAGGACGAACACTTAGGTGGGGTTACATAGGTGTACAACTCACCAGTGTTGATTGGCTCCTACCCCTGTGGGAGGCTGGACAAGTGTGATCTCCTCCTTAAGAAAATGCAAAGCTGGGTGGTGGTGGTGCAAGCCTTTAATGCCAGCATTCCACTCGGGAGACAGAGGCAGGTGGATTTCTGTGAGTTTAAGACCAGCCTGGTCTACAAAGCAAATCCAGGACAGTCAAGGCTACACAGAGAAACCCTATCTAGGAAAAACAAACAAACAAACAAAACCAAAAACCAAAATGCAAGTTAGCTGGGTAGTGGTGGAGCACACCTTTTGTTTGTTCGTTTGATTGTTTGAGACTGGGTTTCTCTGTGTAGCCTTGGCTGTCCTGGACTCCCTTTGTAGACCAGGCTGGCCTCAAACTCATAATGATCCACCTGCCTCTGTCTCCTGAGTGCTGGGATTAAAGGGGTGTGCCACAACGCCCAGCTATTAGGTTTTTTTTGTTGTTGTGGTGGTGGTGGTGGTTGTTTGCTTTTGTTTGTGGAGCACACCTTTAATCCCAGCACTTGGGAGGCAAAGGCAGGTGAATCTCTGAGTTCAAGGCTAGCCTGATCTACAGAGTGAGTTCAAGGACAGCCAGGGCTATACAGAGAAACCCTGTCTGGAGAAAGAAAAAACAAACAAGCAAACAAAAAAATAAAATAAAATGCATGCTCACAACTAATAATCCAAGCAGTCCTGTGACTGTGAGAGTAGAGAGCAGAACACCCAAGCCTCACTAGGACCCCTCCAATGCAGGGCTAGCCTGAGATGAGTAGACCGAAATGTTGTAGAAAGATTAATCCTTCTATATTAATTAATGAAGTAAATGATTAAGGCAGTAGTTTTCTTTAACCAGCAAGTTCCTCAGTAACTGACACAGAGAGACTGTTGACTTATTTTTAAATTGTAAGCACTATTCTGGGCAGATTCTGAGCTACTCTAATCCTAGTACCTTTAAAACCCACATAAAAACCAATCTGATGATTCTCTCCCTCCCTCCCTCTTTCTCCCTCCCTCCCTCTTTCTCCCTCCCTCCCTCCCTCTCCTTCCCTCTCCCTCTCCTGCTCCTCCTTAGCTGTTCTTCCTCCCTCTTTCTCCTCTCCTCTCTTGAACCTATGCCCAGGAACCTAAAACTCCCAGTCATAGGCTTCAGCATCTTTGTTTAGCTAATCAGGGATAATTGGAGAACATTTCTTATCATCACATGGTTACAGCAGATAGTTCAATGTTCATAACAATGCCCAAGGCAGGGCAGTAACCAGACCTCAAAGCATTGAAATTAGCATTTGAGAACACAGCGGGACCTTCCTCCAACACCCAAATCAAACCATTAAATCACTAAAAAATTAACCAGTCTAGAGCTGGGCTGTGGTGGTGCATGCCTGCAATCCTAGCACTTGGGAGGCAGAGACAAGTGGATCTCTGTGAATTCAAGGCCAGCCTGGCCTACAAAGTGAGTGTAGGACACCCAAGGCTACACAGAGAAACTCAGTCTCAAAAAAACAAACAAACAAAAAAAGCAAAAAGCAAAAGCCAGCTTAACAGTGACATATAGTCAGAAATAAGTATATAACACCATCCCTAAAACAAATGAAATGTAAAAAAACAAAAACACTTTACTACTAGGCACCCAAGAACACCTAAAAGGCTTCATTTATGAATGATTCCCAGGCTGCCAGACTATGGACTGTCACCAGAGATATCTAGGTAATACCAAATAACAGCTATGACATAATTACTCCCAAATCAAGCCCCAAGACTTTAACAACAACGAAAGTTGGAAGGGGCTGGAGAGCTGGCTCTAAACACACACTGCTCTTACAGAGGACCGGAGTCTGGCTCCCAGTGCCCACACTGCATGGTGAACTAATGCCTGCAACTTCAGCTCCAGGGGATCTGATTCACCTGCTGCACATATACACATAATTAAAAATAAAATCAGTCTCGGCCAGGCGGTGGTGGCGCACTCCTTTAATCCCAGCACTTGGGAGGCAGAGGCAGGCGGATCACTGTGAGTTCAAGGCCAGCCTGGTCTACAAAGTGAGTTCAGGACAGCCAAGGCTACACAGAGAAACCCTGTCTTGAAAAACCAAAAAAAAAAAACAAAAAATAAAATAAAATAAAATAAAATCAGTCTCTAAAAGAAGAAAGCAGAGTGCTGTTGGTGTACTTTTAGCCAACTATTTTTATTTTGGGTTCCTTAAATCACTTTCCTTCTATTCCACCCCATTCCCTTCCAACACCCCAACACCCCAACACCCAGTAAGGCAGAAAGAAAGTTAGCTGCTTCCTGCTGTTTAGGGTCTTTGGGTTCCTGGGGCAAGTTCAATCCTCTTTCAGGCTAACTACCACTTGTAATTATTACACTGCATCAACAGCAACCTGCAACAGCAGAGGGCAAGCACCAGCAGCCTTCTTCTTTCTCGAAGCTCCAAGTCTCTCTCTGGGTCTGACTTGGCTTTTTTATCAGACCACAGCCCTGCACGAGGTAGTCCACAGCTGACAAGCATGATATGTCCTCTCAGGAGGAAGTTATCAGCTGTGAACAAACCGGAGCAGCCCTCATATCCCATACCTGGGATTAAAGCAAAAACATGCTTATATATAAACCAAAACTTCAACAACAGAGTGGTGCATTCCTTTAATCCCAGCACTCTGGAAGCAGAGGCAGGTGGGTCTCTGAGTTCAAGGCCAACCTGGTCTACAGAGTGGGTTCTAGGACAGCCAGGATTAGTTACACAAAGAAACTCTGCCTCGAAAAGCCAAAAAGGAAGGAAGGAAGGAAGGAAGGAAGGAAGGAAGGAAGGAAGGAAGGAAGGAAGGAAGAGAGGGAGGGATTGGGGAGGAGGGATAGGAGAGAGAGAGAGAGAGAGAGAGAGAGAGAGAGAGAGAGAGAGAGAGAGAGAGCAGGCAGAAGGCTAGGGACTGAGGAAGATAAGGTAAAAGAAAAATCTACCAAAACACATTTTGTGTGAAGTGCCGGAGTGTCATCTAATACTTGATATTGCTAATTTGAAGAATTAAAAATAAATGATAGCTCAAATCAGAGGGAGGAGTGGTGGTAAGCAGGGCCAAGAAAACAGGTATTCTGATTAAACTGCACTGTATGAAACCTTTTGACAGGATGCAGCTTAATGAGAAGAATATGTCCTGAGAAACTGTTGGGCACTTGTTCTCTTTTGGCTGTTCTAAGGATGAAATCCAGGTCGTGTTTGTTAGCTTACAAGCAGATCTGCTGGTCGGCCAGCCCATCTGATCTGCCTCTAGGTTGCTTAACAACTTCTGACGTCATCACAGGCCACCCACCATCAGGTGTGTCCCAGGGGCCAATGATGTAAAAGGACAAACCCACCACCCACCTCTCTTATTCTTACACTCCTCTCTTGCACGCCTCTCTCTAAGTGCGTCCCCTTTCCCTTTCTCTCTCTCTCACGCCCACTGTCTCTCTACCCTCATGGCCCACTCTGGTCCTAATTCCTGCCCCCTTCTCTACCATGCTTTTATAACAAATCTCTCCATATCAGATCTGTTTTGTCTCACTTTGGTTATTCTTAAATCCTAATAGTGCTCCTGTTAGGTACCTTGTCTGCCAGGCTCACACACTTCCTACCAAGCCCCACATGGAGCACCCCTGCTTGAAGTCAGAGCTCAGGGGTATCCACGTTCTAAATCCTCAATGGTTCAAGATGGTGAGCTGGCCAGGCACCTTCTAGCTTTAGTGTCCCTGATACATATTTCTCATGGTCTCAAGGACTCACTGAAGTCATGTTTAAAAGTTCTGGGCACATCTAAACCTTGATCTTCAAGGCACAGAGTAAAAAAGCCTTCTTTCTTCACTTTATTCAGTCATTCTTCACTATGACACCAAGGTAATGGCGTTGACTCTTACATCCAAACCAATACCTCCCACATCTAATTGGTTAGTCTTCCTTCTGTCTGGCACAGCGTACAACCATAAAGCTGAATGATGGGAATACATTCTGAGAAGCAGGACGTACAACTTTTCTTGGCTCTAGTAAGGATGGAATCCAGAATCTTGCGCATGCTAGGCAAATGCTCCTTCCTGGAGCTATGCTACCATCCCTGTCAGCAAATTTGTCTTTGTGCAAGCATCACAGACAATATGTACCAGCAAAGACATCACTGGCCAATAGAATCGAATGGGACAACTACAGTCCATTACTGACCAAAACATTGTGAGGCAATACATGATCACATACTTTCTTATTTATTTGTGGTGTGCCCCATTCACACAAAAAGAATACGTGCATGGACAAAACAAAGACATGCTTTCCCACTGCTATTTTTCTCATGCTTAGAAAAGTAACAGTGAGTATTCTGCAAACATATATTGAATGAGTGAGTGAATTAGTGGCTGAGTGAATGAATGAACAAGCTTTGTCATTGTTTCTCTGAGGGCTGTCAGAAGGACAGTCATGGCTACCTATAGTGCTTAGCTCTCTGTCTCATGGGCACTGTATACATCTCTGTTTTCTTAACTGCCTTTTTTTTTTTTTTAAATAGTACTCACCTGTAATACAAGAATACCAGGAGCAACAATGAACATAAAAACAATAACAGCAGGACTTCTTAGCTCACGCAGCCATTGTGATGTCAAGCATCAAAAGGCATGCTGTAAACTACAAGCCATATATGGATGTGAGTTACTCAGGCTCACACAAGGACTTTAGGCAGCTGTGTGCTCTTAAACCCTCATTTGCTCATCTGTAAAGTGGAGGCATTGCTTTCTGCCCTGTGAGGTATTGTGAGGAAGGAACAGATGGTACATGTTTAAATGCTTTGTAAACCATAAAGAAGTACGTGGTTATAAATGGTAACTATATGGAAATAGCACAGGTTAGTAATATTCCAAGCATCTGGATTAAAGTCCATGTTCTATTGGCTTCCAGCCCAGAAGGGAGCTCTGGATCTTAGTATCCTATCTGAAAAAGTGTGGACAATAACTGTCCCCATGTCACCACTCAGAAGGAAGGCTTGGAGCCTGCCCAGCCTTCTGTGCTGCTCATGAGACAGCAGCTTGCTATTGTCACCACTGGCGCAGGGACAACTCTCTGAGGCCACGGGAGCAAGCCCAGAAAAACTCTTTTGTAATTACACCAGCCTTTCAGGACGCTGTCTTCTAATTAATATTTATAAGGTGCTTGAAGCGCCTCTCTTGAACATACAGATTCTCAAATGGGTTTTGTGGAGTCATGAATGATCCGAAAGTCTAAATGAGTCTCCTCACAAGAGGTTTGGACCTCCGTTCCCTTGGATATAGTAGCTCCCTGTTTGCCCTCGCTGCTCTTCACGCAGGGCACTCAGGCTGAGGCCTCAAACATGGGCTGATGGTCCAGCCCAAGAATCAGGCTAGAAGACCATCCAGAGCAGGCCTTCTCATTGCTCAGCACAGAGTGACGGTGAGTACTGCAAAAGCCAGGTCTGTGGGATCCAGGTCAGAGCCTCTGGCAGCCCACCTTCACCTGACTCAGAAAGGAGGTAGTGTCCTCCTAAGGCTAGTGCTGAACTCCCTGACTAAGACCCCTCTTCACCACACCAATTTCTATATGGCCCTGGGTAGACAGGAATTAAAATAGCACTACAAACAAAAGATTCATTGATGATAAATTTATAGGAAAACAATTATTTGATATTATATATGTGCGTGCATGTGTGTATTTCCTTTAAAGATAGAAGCAGATTTACAGGTTAATTATTTGTCTATTGTAAAAGTAACGTTTATTTGCCTGATTAACCTAGGCCTCGCCCTGGAGCTTCTGGCCTCCACACAATCTACTCCAGGCCTAGAATGTTTTTCAACCTCTGAGACTTACTGCTGAACAGGCTCATCCTTTCTTCTTTCTGAGCTCTGCCCTGGTTGGTTCAACTCAGCTGTTCTGGCTCAAACTCCTCCTCTCCAAGCTCACTGATTCAAACTGGTCTCTGAATTGCTTTGCTTGGCCTCAAATTAACTCTACCAATCTGCTCTAATCTTCTGGCTCCTTCTCATTCTCTGGCTCCTTCTGTCTTCACCTGTGTCTAGCTTGGTCTCTCTCTGCAACATGTCTCTCTATTACTGTCCCGACAAAACTGCAAAACTGCTCTCTCTCTCTCTCTCTCTCTCTCTCTCTCTCTCTCTCTCTCTCTC
>OU015746.1:82964265-83006314 GCA_907169655.1 Acomys percivali | reverse complement strand
CTCTCTCTCTCTCTCTCTCTCTCTCTCTCTCTCTCTCTCTCTCTCTCCTATTCTGGCGAATCTTTTTCTGATTCATCATTTTTTCTTTCATTCAATTAGACTTTTTTTTTTTTTCCTTCGAGACAGGATTTTTCTGTGTAGCCTTGGAGATCAGGCTAGCCTCGAACTCACAGAGATCCACCTGCCTCTGCCTCCCAAGTGCTGGGATTAAAGGTGTGTGCTACCACACCCAGCAGATACCACTTTCAAATATGGGTGCTTCCTTCTACAAACTAACATTACTTTCATTGTTTGGGATTAAGGGTGTGTACCATCACACCTGAACCTAAGCTTTTCTTTACCTGAAACTTGTTCTATACCAAGACAGCCTTGAACTCAGAGATCTACTGCTCTCTGTCTCCTGGAATTAAAGGTGCATGCCACCACTGCTCAGCAAGTCTGCAATCCAGCCAGATCACACAGACCTAGATGTGATCTCCTGCCGGAGCAGCCATGTTCTGAATTAAAACTCCTCTACAGTCTATGCTTGTTTCGTTTTACATAAAGAATTAAACCTTCCCAGGTGTGGTGGTACACACTTTTAATACCAGCACTTGAGAGGCAGAGGCAGGCAGATCTCTGTGAGTTCGAGGCCAGCCTGGTCTACAAAGAGAGTTCCAGGACAGCCAGGGCTATTACAGAGAAACCCTGTAACAAAAACAAACAAACAACAACAACAAAAGAATTCAATCTTATATGAACATTTGATCCAGCAGGACACAAAGCGTCATCAACATCTTTAGAGTTGATGAGTATTTTGATATTATAATCGCCAACAACTGAGGGTTCAGCTCTGCACGAATACAATGTATAAAATGGCAGAAGTAGGTTTAGGGTAATTTCAAAAGTTTCAAAAAATTCTGTCCTGATCCTAAGCCAAAATTCACTTAGTGATTCATTATGAAACACAGGCCAGCCACTCAAACAGCAGGTTTTTAAGAATCGAGCAGACTAACAGGATCCGACGCAGGGACAGACTCGTTTGCTTCTTACATGCCGAGGGATGATAGTGAGAACACGCTGAGTTTGTTTCCTATAATTAAACCATTGTGTGTCTCCCTTTGTAAAAAAAACAAAAACAAAAACACTACAATTTATAATGTACAATAAGCCTGAGCCTGCTCTGAGCTGCTTCTGGCAGCATCACTGGTGCGAAAGCCTGAGATCTGTGTGTTCGGAGTCAGAGCTGCAGGGAAGGCACAGAGTGTGACATGCATGCAAAGAAACCTTTCAGATTCGTTGAATTAATTTTTGGTCATTGTGTGCCCAGAAACCTTTCACTGTTGTCACACTCTGTGTGCCTTTTCCTCCAGTTCAGCAAGGTGTGTCCTACATCCCTGCTCAAAGCCAAGGATGATCCCACACACTTCCAGTCCCTGAATGTCAAACTGGGGAGAGCTCCTTCCCACCCAGACTGCATGGCCAGTGCATCTTTGCACTCGCCTGGACCACCTCAGGGATAATGGTCCCTAACATCAGCTGTGTCCGGGAACCACACAAGGGACAATCCTGCTTGCTTATCTCAGGGTTGTCTCTACTGTGCAGACACAATGAGCCTAAAATTTCTCCATCTATATAACATTTTTTTGCTACTCATATTAATTGAATCAATGGCAATAATATACTCCTGTTGTAAGAAAACATAGACAAAGAATACAGTGGAAAATGTCTGTCTTCCTCCTATACTAACATATCTCCCAAGATGTAAATTATTAGAAGTGCCCCACCTTTCCTCTCAGAGTCAGCATCTCTGACCACTTCTGGTCTAGGCTGGCTGAGTACTATCTTCCTCCATCTTCTCCACCCCACACAGCTTTACAGCCACCTGACCATCTGGATTTCCTCCTTTATTTCTTTTTGAAACAAAGTATTACCCTGTAGTCCAGGCACCCCTCAAACTCCTGCTACAGCCTCCCAGGCACTGTGGTCTGGGGTGTGAGCCGCCAAGCCTGCTGACTTTCTATCTCTTCAAGAAACTGAGCCAGTGCAGCACAGAGCGTTGTACTTGCTGTTTCTTCTTCTGGAGCGTCCTCCCATAGATGCAGCAAATGTCGCCTCATCAGAGAAGCTTTTGTTTAGAGTCACCGCCCATGCCCAGCCTTCAGCTCCAATTCTCCTGCCCAGCTATGTTTTTCCTCCTCACTGCACCTACACGAATTAACATGATGATATAAGTCTAGTTTCTTTTATTTTTTATTTACATTTTAACTGACAGTTAAAATTGCGCATCATAATAAGGTACCATCATGATGTTTCAGTACAATACAATAATATGGGCATATCTACCTCCTCCATCAGTTTCATTTCTTCCTAGAGAACATTCAAAATTCTTCTTGCTTTTTGGCATACACAGTGTATGGTTGTTATTGACAGTCAAACTGTGCAGTATCACGCCACTGCCGTTTATTTTTGTCACAGATGACAAGGTTTTGGTTTTGGAGTTGACTAGTATTCCATTGCGCGTATGTACAGCATTTTCTTTATCATATTTATGCTTTCTGTTACCATGAACATGCATCAGCTGTTAGAAGCACAGGTTTCTTCCATGTCTTTGTTATTATGCCGGGTGCTGTGAGCAACACTGAAGTGCGCATGTGTCTTTAATACAGTTGTGTTTCCTTTGGCTCTATCCCCAGGAATGGGTTTGCCTTTGTCCTCTAGGAGGCTGTCAATTCCAGGGACTTCATCAGTGGTACATCATCCTGTTCTTCTTCCTCAATACCTTGACGACACTGATGGCTGTGGCCTGGCTCCGGTGCTCAACAAGCAAATGTTGAGACAAACGCCTATTTTATTTCTAAGGAAGACCACTTCCTGCCATGAACTTCCTTCATGGAATGTTTGTGTTCCTGGTCATCATTCCTCTCTCAGGGCCTCTCTCCAGACCCACCCCCACCCCCATCCCATCCCTCCACCGCACCCCCCAACACCCTCTCCCTGCTAAAAGATGCTGAAGTTGTTTATCCTCTTTGTCTGCATAAACAGGATGCTATAAATGTCCTGGGGTATGAGCATGCCTCACATTTGAGACCCTGGGCTTGGTCCCCAGCATCACAAAATAAATAGTAAGTAAGTGAGTGAGTGAGGACAGGCTTGGTGACTCAGGCCTTTGATCCCAGCACTTCCGATAATAGTGAAGGAACAAAGCACCAAGATTCCCTTTGTCTTTGTGTTGCCTTCATCACAGACAGCTCAGACATTCACATTTTAACTCTTACTTACTTCAATTCATCCTCTGTAGGATGTACATACAAATACTTTCAGAATGTATGTTCCAAGTTTTTCTGCTGTTTGGTGGTTTGTACCTTGACTGCTTTTAAAGGATACTTCCCCCATGTCTACTTAACTAAGCTCTCATTCATTTGTTGTGTGGCAAAACTTTTCCTCAGGAGGAATAAGATATGTCTACTCACCCTAAATAGGGATCCCATGACATACCAAAGTACAGATACCACCAAAGTCCAACTTGGTGAACCAATGAACTTTATTGGGGTTAATGACAGACCCCAAAGACAGCCATATTACCAAGGCCCACATCAGCATAGGTAACTGTCTTAGACAGAGTTACTATTGCTATGAGAAAACACCATGACCAAAGTAACCTGGGAAGGAAAGGGTTTATTTGGCTGACACTTCCACACTGTAGTCCATCATTAAAGGAAGCCAGGACAGGAACCTGGAGGCAGGAACAGATGCATCAGCCTGCTTCCTTATAGAACCCAGGACCACCAGCACAGGGTGACACCACCCTGTGGTAGTAGACCTTTCCCCATGAATCACTAGTTAAGAAAATGCCTTACAGCTAGATTTTTGTTGTTGTTGTTGTTTTTTATTGTTTTTCAAACAGTTTCTCTGTGTAGCCTTGGCTGTCCTAGACTCACTTTGTAGACCAGGCTGGTCTTAAACTCACAGCGATCAGCCTGTGCTGGGATTACAGGCATGTGCCACCATGCTTGGCTCTTACAGCTAGATTTTATGGGAGCATTTATTTTATCAATTGAGATTCCTTCCTGTCAGATGACTCTACCTTGTGTCAAGTTGACATAAAACTAGCCAAACTGACATAAAAGTAGGCAGGACAGTGGCAGCTCAAAAAAGCTGGAAAACCCTGGAGCACACTGCACACAGCCTGTAGGCAGCTCAACAGACTGAATAGAGTTCTTTCCAAGTGGGTCTCCTTTCCCGGGAGTCTTTGCAGCTTTTCTCTTTTAAAAGTCTACTCAGGAGCCCAGCTCTCAGTTTTTATTGTTTGTTCTGACAAGGAGGAGCCTAGTGCCCCTAGTCAGTTTCAGGGACTTCCTGGAACTATTTTGGGGGTGTTTAATCTTCCTGTTTAAAAAGCTTCCCTACAGTAAACCGTTAACATCAGGCCTCTATATTGTTTTAAAAGGCATCTCCCACAAAATTCTTCTCTGTGGTTTTGCTTTGGGGTTTTTGTTTTTGTTTTGTTGTTTTGTTTGTTTTGTTGTGCTTGTTTTGTTTTGTTGAGAGAGCATCCCCTGTAGCCTGCCTTAAACTTGCTATGTAGCCATAGCTGGCCTTGAACTCAGGATTCTCATGCCTCTCTGTCTCAAATGCTGGGATTACAGGCATGATTCACCAGGCTTGACTCCCAGGAACTTCCTAAAAGTACAGATACATGAATCCCCCCCTAAAAGACTGGAGCAATGGTAGGCTGGGGTGAGGACAGGAGTAGCCCTGAAGACAGTTAGGACTCAGTCACATTGACTTAAGCAAACTTTGACGTTTGGCAGGGGGGAGGCTGGACCTCAGCACCCTGCAGAGATCATGGTGGGGCTGACTTAGACAGAAAGAGCACTTGGGTACTCTAGAAGAGTTTGTACCCAATTTAGGGAGCTGAGCAGAGTGGCATCCTAGTGCTGGGGTTCAGGGAAGAGCTCCTAGGACTGAGACCAAGGACACTGGATGTCCAGAACTTAATCCTTGTGATCTGTACACGACAGAGGCACCCGTGATGCTGTGCCCACTGCTAGCCCCTCCCTCTCCAGCAAGAACCAACAAAGGATGTACCAAGTCTGACTAATCTATTCTTAAAAGCCCTCAAGGCCTTGGCTGACAGTTGGTGCTAGGTTGAAGTGACCTTAACGTAATCCTGCCTGACCGCTTTCATCTGGGAAGTGGGAGACCTGGAGTCAAATGCAATTCTGGGTGTCCTTGCTTCCCCAAGGGACTTGTGCTATTATGCGTTGGTTCTGAGAGGGAGCCCGGCATCTCTCACAGGGTCAGGATTCAGATAATTAGGCAAGGCATGGGGAGGGAAGCACATGTTTTTGATCCAGCATCCATGTTCCATTCTCCCAGCCTGGCAGGCTCATGGCACAGAGCAGGAGTGGGGAGAGGGGCTCCAGGGCCTTGCAGCTCAGTGCACACAGTGACCCTAGCACCGTTTATTGGTCTGTTTACTTGGGCACAAGAAAGGCTGGCCCAACTTTTAGTTTCAAAGCTTCCATGAGCGTGACAACCAGGAGCGGTTTTGGATGACATCAGAAAGGTAGGTGGGTAGGAGAGGTGGTTAGGGCCTGGAGAAGGATGATGAGCTTTCTGGAAGAGTAATGGGAGAGCTGGTGTAGTGGCGCACGCCTTTAACCCCAGCACTCGAGAGGAAGAGGCAGGTGCATCACTGTGAGTTCGAGGCCAGCCTGGTCTACAAAGTGAGTCCAGGACAGCTAAGGCTACACACACACACACACACACACACACACACACACACACACACACACAAAAAGAGTAATGAGAGAATGCAAGTGCAAAGGTTCTGTGGAGGAAGAGCAAGATACATCCTTCCAGCTAAGAGAAGGCCATGGTGCCTGAGGTGCAGGCAGCAGGGGAAGAGGATAGCTGGGTTCTGCAGAAAGGAAGGCCAGGGTCCACATTGACTCCCTCCCGTGCATACCTTTCTAGGCTAGTGGTGGCAACCCCAGCTTTGTACTCCATGACTACCCACTGCAATCTGATTCTGGTCCCAGGGTTCCCACCCTTCCCTTGGTAGCACTTGTCTTTGTGAATCATGTAGCTGTGGATTTAATACCTACACCAACCACCCCCCACCCTCCCTGAGGAGTACTGGCACTTGCCCAAAGAAGGCCTTCATTAGTCCATTTTTCAGGTGAAGCACCCCAGCTATGGTTTTTGGTTTTGGTTTTGGTTTTTTGAAACAGGGTTTCTCTGTATAACCTTGGCTGTCCTAGACTACTTTGTAGACCAGGCTGGCCTCGAACTTACAGCAAGCTGCCTGCCTCTGTCTCCCAAGTGCTGGGGTGCTGGGATTAAAGGCGTGCACCACCATGCCTAGCTGCACCCCAACTATGGTGATGGAGATTAATTTGTGTGTGTTCTTCTACTTTAGAACTGGGCTTGGACCCCAGCTTCATTACACAGCCTGATCCTAAAGTTTGCAGGGCAAACTGATTCTGTCTCTCTCTCTGTCTCTGTCTGTCTGTCTGTCTGTCTGTCTGTCTGTCTGTCTCTCTCTCTCTCTCTCTGTTTCTCATGTATCTCTCTGTCTCTGCCACCTCCCACAGTTTATGAGCAGAAACTGATGGACCTCATACATGTTAGGCAAACACTCTACATTCCAGCCCTTTTGAAATGTAACTTTGAGACAGGGTGCACTATGTCACAGTGTCCTCAAACTTGCAACCAGCTCCCGAGTACCTGGAATTACAGATGTACACAGGCAAACTGTTTCTCATGCCATCATTCAACATCTGGGAAACCCAAGGACCTAGCCAGGCTCTTCTCAACTCCCCTCCCTCCCTTCACCTTCTTCTTCCTTCTCCAGGGCCCCATGTTTAACCATGACTCCATCACTCTGGGCACCCCTCTGAACCTTCCATCTTCTCCGTAGTCCACCCTATCATCTGTCTCCATTACTGCCTCTTGTCCCAGCCCACCCCACTTCACCCAGTGCTAACACACAACAGGCCCTCTGATGGTCTTCTTGTTCCCTTGCTTGCTTCCCCTAAAGACCCATATACCTGGACGTCTGGATGCTTTTGCCCACATGCCCCAACCATAGGAGTTAGATATGACCTCTTGTCAACCCTGTCCACACACCACTCCAGCCTAGAAATGAGGTAGTCTGCACAGGAGACCCTTGTTTATACACTTCCAACATGCCATACTCCTCGGAGCCTTCATACATGCTACTCCTTTTTCCTTGTGTCTTTCTTCCCTAGGCTTATCACATGGCCACAGCTTAGCCTTGTCCAATCCCTGGAAGGCTTCCTAGGCCATCCTATTTAAAGTTACAGCCCTGGTGCTTACAGCCTTCAAAGTACTCCAGCCACTTACAACAAAACGATTAGCTGGTCACATGTGCAGTGCTTGTGCACGGGCCCCCTGTAGTCATCTGGGCAGAGAAACCCAGGACAGTGTGTGCTGCACAGTAGGCTCTCAGGGAATATTTGTTGCAGAGAAAACAAAGATGTGTCTTCCCTGAAGGCCACTATAACTTTGCTCCAAATAACTGCTTAAGAGCCTGATTGTAACACAGCAAAGTGGGCTGAGACAAACTCCATAGGACCAACTCATGGATTCCAACAGAAAATTCCTGACATTTTCATTTCTCTTCCCAAAACTATCTGTTAAAAGAACACACACACACACACACACACACACACACACACACACACACACACAGAGTTATAGAGAGAGTTAGAGTTTCTAAAACTCCTCAGCAGTCACCTCTGAAATGAGACTTCAGATGCCGTGGTTTTGCCTGAAGCGCATTTTTACAGCTGAGTCAGAGAGGGTGGGGGGGGCAGGGGAGGAAGAGAGATGCTTGTGACAGAAACAGTGAACTTCGTCCCTCCTTAAAGGGCTGCTGTGGCCACAGGGGATGGAAGAAGAACATTCTAATCAAAGGAGGAAGGGAAAAGGGAGATTAGATCTAGGAGAACACCCCAGGAGGCGATGCTTTGGGGGTGAGGATTTGGTCTTGCCATTCCAAGCCAGCTCTCAATGTTCTTTTCTTGGCCAGATAGTTTTTACGACACTTGAGTTTTCTTAACAATGAAAATGCATGGTTGACCAAGAGAATGTGAGGGAGAGGACAGACTCAGAGAGTTTTATGTGGGTCTCCTTTACAAGCTGCTGAAAGGGCTAGGTCTCACATCCGAGACGAGTGTAAATACTGCTATCTTGGTCCTCATAATGCCTGGGAGAGTCTAGAAGCAGGCATTTTCCAAGAAAAGGAATTATTTTTGGCTGCAGCTGTGGTGCTAGGAAAAGAATTCGAGTTAAACTTGGGAAACTGAAGTTTCGAACCAACTTCACACTGATAAAAGGCTAACTGAGCCCCGAGCAAACAGCTTGCTTCTCTATGCCTCAGTTTCCCCACCAAGGGTGGGAATGCTCAACTCAAGACTGGGAGGTGTGGCCAGGCGTCTCTGTACTTCACTTCACTGCCTAAGCCAACAAAAAAAAGCCTCATAGGTAACCATGGCCAAGTTCTAACTAGATGCAAAGCATTTAAGATAGATAGAAAAAGCATTTTAGAAAAAGAAATCGAACTTGAAACGACCAGTGCCTTGTCCTGGAGTTAGGAGAAAGATACTCTGCCGGGCATTGGAGCAACAAAGTAAGGTGGCTCCCACAGACTGTGACTCAGTAGATTTAAAAACAATAATAATAAATGTAAATGTGAGACTAAAGGGATGTTTGAGATTCAGAAAAGAGGCTCATAGGCATGCCCAGTGGCTTTTCCGTCCACATAGTTTCTCTTCTGCCCGTGTGTGGCCTGCCTTTCTCCTTTGTAATGAAAAGCACACTGCAGACAAAAATTAGATGAGGAGCCCAGAGAGACGCAGGCCGGCTCTTTTCCCTTCCCTCCTTCGTTCTTTTTCCATTCTGTTCATAAACATCTGAGGAACTCCCCTCTCCTTGGCATTTGTTTGGTGGTGTTGCTGTTAACTCCAACTAAATATTATTATTTGAAATTCTACTGCTTGCTTGTTTGTTTACAGGATGCTCAACTGGCTTTGAGCTCTCCATCACCACGAGAGCCCAGCCCTCTGCCTCAACCATCCCAGGCAAGCAGTCAGAGTTGACTTCACTGATGTCAATGCAACCAGACTGACTCCATGGTGTGCCCACAAGGCACAGGAGCCTGGCAGGCTGCACAGCCGCCCTCGATTTGCATTGCGAAGCATCACCTAGGCAACCAAGAGCCAGCCTCAGAAGTGAAGTCCGGGGTAGAAGCAGGCAAGCAATTTCCCGGCACACTTTCTGCTCAAATAGTTAGCTGGTCCCTACTAATGGTTTCAGTGAATTGTTTTCAGATTTGTTGCTTCCATTTAAAAGTGCCTACTGTGTGCCAAGAACAGATAGGCACTTGTTCTGGAACATCATCTTCATAGTCCCAACAGGTCCTCCAAGTTAGTGTTAGTATATTCTAAATAGGGGGAAATGGATCAGAAAGGTCAGGTGACTTTCTCAAGGTTGCACAGCTCCTCATTTCAGTCTGATGCTGAAATCTTTGATAGTGACACCCAGGTCAGAGTTGATAAACTAGCACATATAACAGCTCTCTTCGCCTTCAAGAGAACCTCACGTTTGCTTTGAGCATGCACTGTCAAAGCCATTCACATTTGAATGCCAAATTTTGAGGAAGAAAGAAAGAAAGGGAAATACTTCTTTTTAAAAGACTTACATCTTTTTTATTTTGTATTTAATATATCATTTACTACCACTTAGTACATGAATGACTTTTAGAGTTACTGTTTATTTGTAAAATTAATTAATATTAATTAATTAATAAGCAAGAGGCAGAGGCTAGTGGACCTCTGTGAGTTCAAGGCCTGGGATGGTGGATCCCAGGCCAGCCAGAGCTATACAATGAGAAGGGGAAGAAATCTTGGTAGCTGGGCCTGAGCTGACAGCATTCTGCTCTATGCATAATGGTGTTAATGTCAAAGACCCATGGACCTTTGACAAGCAAAGTTCACCAACATCTCCTGGACCAAATGGCCAGCTGGACAGACCGTCCTGGGCTGATAGCAATCTGTGGTCCTCTCCCTCAGCTGCCACAGGATCGAGGGGTACCCCTTAGAGTAAGGTATCCCCAAGACTTCCCAGGATCCATGAAGGAAGACACTGCAGGGGCTGATAAGATGCTGATGGGTCTTTTGTTCATTGCCAGGGTTTGCCAAAGATTAAAGATAGTGAGAAACGTTCTGGCGCCCATATGCCAACTTACAACCATCTAGAACTCCAGCTTCAGGGGACCTGACACCCTTTTCCGGTCTCCACGAGCATCAGTCCTCTCTGTGGTGCACAGACATACATGCAGGCAAAACACTCATACACATAACATAAATACATCTTTTAAGAAAAGTTTAACTTGATTGCAAGGCTCTATGTAAGATCTGTCCTGTGTGGCAGTGTTAGCACACCTATCGTGACATTCTAGTCAGCCAGGCCCTGAGCAAGAGTGACCCAGCTCCCTGACTGAGCAGCCTGCTGCCTGGGCCTAGGGCTCCAGGTTTCCTAGGCTGTTAGACATTATTCTAGGAGAGGAGGTTTGGGGTGGCTGCCACCTGGAGAGATGAGAAACAGATAGACAATGACAAGAAGACAGGGCACATTCTATCTCCATGGCCCTATCTGCCCCAGGGGTCCATCGGGACAATGTCTCAGTTTCTTTATATTTGTTTGGTGTGTATGTGTGTGTGTGTGTGTGTGTGTGTCTGTGAGTGTGTGTGTGTCTGTGTGTATGTGTGATTGTTGAGACAGGGTCTCATTCTACACGTCAGAACTCACAGTAGTTGTCATGTCTCGGACTCCCAAGTCCTGCAACTACACAGTCTGGTATTCATCTCCATTTCTTCCTTACCCACCTCTCCTCCTCCTCCCATTCTCCTGACACAGTGTTTCTCTCTGGCTTCTTCAACAACCACAGAAGCCTGCTCACTGGCTGGATTGTTTCCAGCATGTTCCATAATGCCTCCCACCAGAGGGGTATAATATGGGACCCTACTGATAAACTGCTTGCCCCAAATCACCCACTGCAGAAATGAAAATGGAGAGAGAGGGTTGAAGGTGTAGCCTGGCTCAATGGCAGAGCACTTGCCTCGTGTGGGGAGGGATGGTCTCCAGGCTGGCAGAGCTTGGGGAGAGCTGGACGCTATACTGGGAATGTGCAAAGGAATCGGGCTTTTAAAAATGGCTGAGCAGAGCCTATTCCTGTCAAAAATACACAAAATGGTCACCCAGGACCTCAGCTTCAGAACAGAAATCTTAATATGTATATATTTCCGTACAGGTACAAAGGTAACATACAAAAGAGGTTTCCAAGAAGACCCTGGCAAATAATGGACAAAATAATCATAATCATAATCATAATGTTCATCAAAAGGGGAAAGGCTAAATGAATTTGTTATGTTATTAACACAGACTAGAGAAAGAATGGATTGGGTTTATATCAACGACCTTGATGGAATAGCTGGGCTATCAAGAAAAGCAAATGATATATCCGGAGTTGAAAGATGCACGCAGGGCATCGTGAGTTCCCACCTTTCCATGTTTGCATCTGCAGCTTTATGTTTGTTGGGTAGAGGTGTATGAGGACACACAGGAGAGTGTTCACACTAGTTATGTGTAGAGGTGTGTGAGAACACACTGCAGAGTGTTCACACTGGTTATGTGTAGAGGTATTTGAGGATACACAGGAGAGTATTCAGACTTGTTGAGTAGAGGTGTGAGAGGATATACAGAAGTGTTCACACTGGCTGGGTACAGGTATGTGAAGAAACACAGGAGAGTGTTCACACTAGTTATGGGTAGTAGAGTGTGAAAACACATAGTAGAGTGTTCACACTGGTTATACTGGATAGCAGAATGGGAGGAGGGGGAGCCTTGACTGCTCACAGTGTTTTGATTTTCCTGGTTATCATACATAAATGCCTACTAGTTTTGAAATCCCAAAAGAAGAATTTAACAGAATGTGATGGGAAGAAAAGAAAATTTTTAAAAGGGAAGGGTTGGAAGGTAAGTGAAGGGAAAGGGAAGGAAGGGATAGGAAGGAGGGTGGGAGGAATCTCTTACTGTCTCCTTGTAGCTATTAAAGGCCTTGGTTAGGGTGGCCCACACCCCCTCCCTCCTGTCAATACCTCTGTTTCCTCCGTAGTCTCTCCTTTCAAAAGATTTCTTTAATTTAATATTATTTACATGTATAGGTGTTTGCCTACATGAGTATCTGTGCATCGTGTGCATGCAGTGCCTGGGGAAGCCAGAGCAGGGTGTTGGATCCCATGGAACTGAAGTTACAGACAGTAGTGAGCTTCAGAGTGCAAGGAACTAAGCCCAGGCCAACTGTAAGAGCAGCGAGTACTCTCAATCACTGGGCAATGGTACCAGCACCCCCTCCATATTCTCCTGATAACCGAGCACACAGACCTGCTCATTGCATTGCTTGCCCTTTCCAGATCCTTCCCTCTTTGTCAGGAGACCCTACCTTCTCAGCCAGGAGCCTTTCAAAGCTCAGCCTGAGAAGGCCACCTCTTCAAAGCAGCCTTCCCTGCTTTGAATAGGCAAGGGCTCCTTTGGATTTCTGCACACCCAGAACCTTCTAGAACAGCACTCTTTGTATCCCAGGGTATTCCCTCACTCTCCTTGCAGGCAGATCTCACCTGTAAGCTCTGGCACTCCAGACTAGGGCCACCCACCTCAGAGGGATACAGAGAAGCCAGAATTCTAGATTTCTGTGGAAAGCATTCCAGATTTTCACATTTGGCAACTTATTAGGATGGTCAAGAAGCTGTTTTCAGACCAGTTCTGACTGGGAGAAAAGACTAATCACTCAGCTGGAGTTGACACAAGAGGACTTGCTCCTGACATACTTTATAGAGACTTGCACATCTGGACTCTCGCTGGAGGGGAGGTTTGTAGGAGACTTTTTGCTTTTTTTTTTTGGTGATAATGAAGACTTGAACCTGGAGCCTCATGCATGCAAAGTACGTGCTCTCCCACTAAGCTGCACCCCAGCTGTGGCAATTCTCAAGAGCAGGGTCCACCTGGGTAATGCCCATAACGCAGGCTTTGCCAGGACAGCAGGCAGCCACCTGAGGACAGGAGGGAGAAGGAAAGGTGGTGAGTTTGAGGCCACCCTGGGAGGAACAAAACAGTGT
Source organism: Acomys percivali (assembly GCA_907169655.1). Taxonomy (NCBI): domain Eukaryota; kingdom Metazoa; phylum Chordata; class Mammalia; order Rodentia; family Muridae; genus Acomys; species Acomys percivali. The sequence goes on along the minus strand of OU015746.1, from coordinate 82,993,127 downwards.
CCCAAACAAAAATGGGGGTGGGACAAGCCAGGGAAATAGGAAAGAGAAAACAGGGACCATGGGTCAATGCCTTTCATTGTTTATGAAAAGGACAAAAGCCAGGCGTGGTGGCACACACCTTTAAGCCCAGGACTCCGGAGGCAGAAGCAGGTGGATCGCTGTGAGTTCAAGGCCAGCATGGTCTACAAAGTGAGTCAAGGACAGCCAAGGCTACACAGAGAGACCCTGTTTTGAAAAAACAAACAAAAAATTAAAAAAAATTAAAAAAATAAAAGGACAAAATTTAGAAGCCTCTTCCTGCCTTGCTTGAAAATATTACATATCTTAGTTTTGCCTGCCTTCTGGAGGATCCAGTATGATTCTGTCTGCTGGGAAAGTGGTAACCCACACAACTCTTCATTGAAGATGAGCTGGGTTTTGTTGTTGTTGTTGTTGTTTGGTTTTTTTAGACATGGTCTCTCTGTGTTAGCCTTGGCTGTCCTAGACTCACTTTGTAGACCAGGCTGGCCTCAAATGCAGAGCGATCCGCCTGCTTCTGCCTCCCGAGTGCTGGGATTAAAGGTGTGCGCCACCACGCCCAGCTGACGAGCTAGTTAAATGGAGAACATGGCTTTTAACCAGAAGCCCACTTTCAAAGACTCTTTTGCAATTGCTACTCTGAGAGCACTTTGAGATAACTGTATCTAAGGAAAACAAAGTAGAGCCTTGACCAAACTGCTCCACCATTGTTTACTAATGATGCTAACAGTTCCATGTATCCAATCAAAAACCCACGCCCTCCATCACCCACTGTGCTGGGCATTAACAACAACAGCAACAATGTCATCCCCTATTATCTCTATTGAAAATTCTCCCTGTAAACCTGGGAGGCAGGATTAATCACCACCGTTTACAGATAAGGAATCCAAAGTTCTGAGACAGCACATAACTTGCCCAGGGCCATCCATCCGGGTAGAGGCAGGACAGGATTCCAACTGGACCTGCCCTCCTCTACTACTGTAAATCAATATTACCACATCTCAGGCACCAGCACGACTGTTCCCTTGTCTCAAGACAATCATATTTGTTGACCTTATCCCGGGACTGATGTGGCTATTATTTAATTGATGTTTATCTTTCAATAAATTAGAATCTTAAGCCCTAAAACAAACTTATGAAGTGAAAGGCAGGCCATCGGATGGCTCTCAAAATGAGAGTGGAAGTAACGACAGTAGTTTGCAGCCATATGCAGCAGCCTTCTCAGTGTGAGGCCAAGCACTCAGTTACCCTGGAGGTGACCTCATACTGGTCTCCTGAACTCAGAGAAAGGGATGAGAGCCATTGCCTTTGGGGTGCCTTTGTTGTCACCGCTGAGATGTGACTTGGTCCAGGGAAGACCTGTGTGGCAGCTTGGGTAAAGCTTTCTTGTTCTGCCCAAAGGCCCCGGGGACTGTGAGCAAGCCTGACTTTCATAAGCCTCTTACCATTGTCCACACCAATAGTGTTAGCTCTGATTGCATCAGGACCACGGACCGTGCTTCCTTCCAGGTCACTCAGCTGCTGACTCATAAAACTTTTCTGTACCACACGCGAACCCAGCAACTGGCAAGGAGAGAGGATTAACTGTGCTCCTTGTATTTTATACTCACAATCCCACTTAACCCTCCTAACCCCCAGAATAAGGGTTATGAGCCCTCAGTTTCTGGTTGGGAGAATGAGGCTTGGCCCAGAGTTTTGGGTGGACTTGCCTTAAGACACACAGCAGTGGCCGTGGGATAAAGGGGAGCCTCATCCTACTCTGAGGACTCCTCTGAGTTTTCCTCACAGCCTCTCCACCCTCCTGGAAGCCTTAATCAGCTAGCTTTCAGTCACAGCATGTGGGTCCTCTCTTTCCCTCTTCTCCTGCTTCCTTCTCTTCCTCTCTCCTCTACCTGAGAAGCTCAGACACACCAGTCCTGGCTACCAAACCTGGCTTGACCAGTGACTAGGGTGAGGGACACAGAGAGGAGAATGACCCGCTCCAAGTCACCTAGCCAGTGAGTGGCACCTAGGAGTTCAAACACTACTGCTCGGCCGGGCCTGGATCCTCTTCATAAACTCACTTGCCTAAAGCCATGATCTGTGACCGAGTGGTAAAAGAAAACTGTACCACGTGTGTTAAGTTACAACACACAGAAGACGCTGAATCTGTGCGTTCTATAGTTATCAGGAAAGTGTAAGGAGATTCCAAGTTTGGAAAGCACATTAAGCCCTGAATCCTTTAACTATCCTTTGTGTAGAATTCCACCTGCTAGGTCTCCTATTTAAATGGTGGGGACTCTTCTCTTCTAGGTGAGGAAGGTCAGGAAAGGGTGGAGACAGGACAGACACCTGGACAAACACAGCTAAAAGAGAAAGTACATGTATTAGAGTTTGCTATGAGCCAAGGGAAGATACTATTAGTGGCTCCCTAGCTTTTGCAAAGGGGGGGGGGTGCTCTGGAGGAGGGAGTGGTTAGTGAATTAGTCTGGATCTCGTGCTTATGAACAGTGCCTGGCAACGTGGAAATGCTTAGAAGGCACCAGCTGGCATTACTAGGGGAAGCAGACCCTGGTGGTGTCTGCTGTTATTTTCTAAATACATTGGGCTACCTTAATTTCCAGAAACAGCCGGGCGATGGTGGCGCACGCCTTTAATCCCAGCACTCGGGAGGCAGAGGCAGGCGAATCACTGTGAGTTCGAGGCCAGCCTGGTCTACAAAGTGAGTCTAGGACAGCCAAGGCTACAAGAGAGACCCTGTCTCGAAAAACCAAAAAAAAAAAAAAAAAAAAAAAAAAAAAAAACTTCCAGAAACATGGGCTGGAGAGATGGCTCAGCAGGTACTTCTAAATATGAAAAAATAAGATATGAAATATGAGATTATAAAATACGCACCATACAACAGATATGACATAGAAAGGCTTATTATATGAGGATTCAGGGAGAAGGAAGCGGAGAGCGCCCCAGAAAAAGACAGAGACATAGAAAGAGAGAGAGAGGCAAGGTGGGTTGTCTTTTTATAATCCTGGGTAGGGCCACTCCTAGTAGCAGGTAGGTAATTACATCATAGGTTGCTAGGCAGACTGCGATCATAGGTTGCTAGGTAGCCTGGGGCAGTATGCTAACAGGTGCTTACCACTGAACACTTGAATTCAAGGCCCAGGAACCTATATGGTGGAAGGAGATAGCGAACTGATGTCAGCAGGTTGTACTCTGACCTGCACCACAGACAGTAGATAGATGGATGATGGGTGGATAGATTGATAGATACATAGATAGATGATAGATGGACTGACAGACGGATGGATGGATGGATGGATGGAAAAAGAACTACAGAAACACAGTTTCCGCTAGAAAACCTGGAAACCAGCAAAAACAAGACATTGCTGTCAGGAGCACAAAGCACAAGGATCCCTGGATTCTTTACCATAGGAACAGAGGATATGTGGTGTGGAGACAAAGAAAGATAAGCCAGCTCCCATCTGAAGCCAGCCTCCTCTGAGGTCGGATGCCAGCCGGGTCACTTAGTTGCTACTTAACTTTGGGCAGGCGACAAGCTCTCTAGCTACAAAATGAATAGCTCCTTACTGGGGACTATCGTGACAGTTAAGAGTCTAGAGACATTTTGGATCCACATGAAATGATTGCCCCCTGATCCAGCATCACTTGCAGCTGTTGAAACACTAACAGGGAGATGGACCCTCACAACTTCAGGTTCATAGGCAAGTGAGGGCCAAGTGAGCAGCAGACTTAGTCAGCACATGAGCTTGTTGGTTCAGTCACCGTGCTAGGGACTGTTCTGTGCTGGTTTCCCTCCTCATGCCACGTCCCACTCCTCCTCCAATCATCTCTCCTTGTATTCAGGCTCAGGGAAGCTCCCCAAGGAAGGAAGACACAAGGCAACTCCAAGTCTTCCATTACCTCAGGAAAAAAATGGCACTGAATTTGGGGGGCACCCTAGGGGACTCTATGGGGCCAGGTCTCAGAGCTGTGGACTAGGAAACGCAGATGAGAGAGGAATGAGGTTGGGAATGAGATACCCTTACCCTGGTGTGATTCTGGAGAACAAAGGAAGGCTTGACTGGGAACAAACTTCGCCATGCTAAAGCATCCCGTGATACACAAAAAGTTCAGTGTCTGTAATTTCAACAGAGGGAACCCAGAGCCTTCACGGCTGCTGTGATGTGCCCCACGCCACCCTCAAGATGCACAGTTTTCCTATGAGGGAGAGTAGGGGAGTCTTTTCACCTAAAGAGATATGAAAGCTAGCAGGTCTGAGCCCAGCTCCACGCTCCAACCTGGTCCCCTACAAATTACTAAGATAGTCGGCATAACTGCTTCTAATCACCTCTATTATTAGAATAGAACAAGGAGATGGAGTAGATCAACTGGAATAGTTTTTTTTTTTTTTAAATAGAGTCTCTCTGGGACACTTAGACTGGCCTAGAAGTCAAGGAGATCCTCCTGCCTCAGCCTTCCGAGTGCTAGGGTTACCGATGTGGGCCACCATACCCAGCTTTCTGTTTTTACTAAATTAGAAAAGCATAATTATGATCGTTAGAAAACTCCCTTAGACTTCTTTTCCTTCCCCTTTGTTCTGATACAAAAATAATTCAGATGTCACTGAATACAATATATGTCTGCGATTCCTACAGAGCTACCAGCAATCCACAAACTAGGGTTCCCTTTACCCTGGGACCCCTATTTAAGCCCATCTCAGACTCAATCGCTCACCTATTAAGCTGGAATGGAAACAGAAACCATGAGCTGCATGCTACAAGCCATTCCAGTTGCATCCTCTTTGGCCTCTGCAGCAAGGCTGCCTGGAGTCAGCCACATCTTGATTGACAGCTAGCTCCACCACTGGTTGGGAGGAAAACCCTATTGAAGCTTTAGTTTTCTCCTTTGTGGGAGGAACAAGGGCCCCTACACCAAAGGGTTATCTGGAAGCGAGCAAGAAAGTGACATTTACTCACCTAGATGAAAAGCTGTCTCGGGGGACTAAGGTTGTAGCCTAATAAGGAAAGCAAACACTAAAATACTACAAAGGCCATATGGTAGTTATTCTGTCTTTGTACATGGGTAGGCCGAAGAGGATGGGAGCAGGACTTGTGTGTGGCTCTCTAAGTGCCATCCTAAATGGTTCAGTGGTTCCTCACTGTCACCACGCAATGGCCTAGAGCCATCTTCCAGGTGGGTTTTGTTCTTTTGTTTTGTTTTGTTTTGTTTTCTCTGCAAACAAATCTGAGCTGCATATTGCTCATGCCCAATGAAGACAGAGACTGGAGGAAATTGCCAGGAAGCTGTGCCTAGGGGCTGGGAGACTCTGTCTGCTGTTTCTAATCTATTTCTTCTTTCCTTCAATCCTTCTGTCTCACTAGACTCAGTGGGGGAATCTCTGCAGAGATGGGTACCTATTACCAGGGGCTCAACAGTCTTGTACTTCTGTAGTCAAGGCTTCCAGAACTCACCACTGCAACCAGATGTGTGCCTCTCCAAGAAGCCCTGTAGAGAGGTAAGCGGATACGAACAATGACTTGAGAGATGGCCAACGTTTGCTGAACACCACCACATCACAGGTGACTAACCGTCATGCTGCAAAGGTAAGGTGACTTGTGCAGGGGAATCCTTTTCAAAGCTAATAGCTCCGCAGAAGCTGGAGGCAAAGCCATCCTTTGGGGCCCTTGTGTGTCACATCTCACTTTGCCTCCTAGCAAGCCTGGTATGTAACGGTGAGCCAATTTCTTCCTTCTGCTTATGCTTTTTGAGATGGAGAGTCTCATGTAGCCCAAGCCGGGCTTGAACTTGCAGCCCAGCTTCTCCTGCCTCACCTTCCCCAGTGCTGGAATTCCAGGCATGTGCCATCACACTGTTCTGAAAGTGGAAACAAGAGGTGGCAAGGGCAAGAAGAGGCTCTGCCTGCGAACTCTACAAGGGCTCACAATCAGGGTTCACTCCCCCTTGGCCACTGTCACATTTGGGCCAGGAGCTAAGTGAAGACTTCAAGAACTAGCCATTCTCCCCCCAGGCTCCAGGCCTGGCAGAGGTGCAACTTGTTTGTACATGAACCTCACTCAACAAACCCTTGTCCCGGACTTCTTCCAGAGGTCCAGAGTGGGACTGAGATCTCAGTTGCCTCTCTTTTCTGTCCCTCGACTTCAACTGTTAGGAAGCCAACAAAATTCGTCTTTCTAGTGGCCTTCAGAAATCTAGGTTGGGCTGTCGCCAAAGTCCTTCCTCTTCAGCCCCTTAAGCATCATAAGCGTGTGAACAAGACCTAGAGAAACACTTCTCTGACCCTGAACATCTACTTGCTAAGTAACTAACTCTCAAGGGGATTTCTCCAGATGCCTCAGGTTTTGTCTGCCCAGTTGGAGGTTTGGTCGGCTTTATTCCCTTCTTCCCACCGCGCACAGGTAAGAGAAAAATAAGCTCAGAGAGGAGCCATCTTTTGCCCGAAGTCACACAGCGAATGTCCGCGGATTGGAGGGCAGCGGTGGAATTCCTGGCGGCCCTTGGCGCCCATTTGTCTGCCCGCTTCCGATACCCGGGTTCGGAGAATAGGCCTGTAACAAGCGGCCCATTAGAAGGAATTGTCACTCCTCCGGGAGTGAGGTTGTCCCATTAGGGCGAATTGTCATTCCTCCTGGAGCGAGGTTGTCCTGGCTCCGCGCAGGCTGAGTGCCGGGCCGAGAGCAATTAACGCGGCTCCGGCGCGGGCAGCCGCCTCTGCCCCGGGCAGCGGGGGCGGGGCGCCCGGCGCGGCTGGAGCCGGTCACCCGGCGCAGCCCCTTCCCCCGGAGCCCGCCTTTCATCTCCCCGCGCCTGGCGCCTACCCGCAGCCCTGGCCCGTCTACTGCATTCTCTGCCCCTCCCCCGGCCCCTCCTAGCCTCTGGGATCCGACGATCGGTCCTAGGGGTTGCAAACGCCCAGGTCTGTGCTCAGCGCTTCACAGTTTACAAAGAGTGTCCTCACCTTGGAGCTCCTGGCGCGCGTGCGCCGCTGCTCCAAGAAGGGTCCCAGCTCCTGTGACGTGCAGGGGAAGGGGGAGCTCCGGAAGATGTAGGCTTAGGCCCAAGGGGAATTCGAGGGTGTCTCTCCTCCTATTTGCATGATTGGGCAGCTTCCTATTCCGAGGCTTTTCCTTGGTTAGACCGAGATACAGTCTCCGCCTGTAGTGAAAAGCAAATAGGATGCTGCCCAAGTTCAGGCGCTTGGGCAAGGCGTAAAGGTGATGCTTCGTGGTGGCCGGGATCCGCTTGGAACCCCTCTTTAATTTCTTTCAGCTATTAAAGCCGCATAAACACTATTCTACTACCCCGGAGTTAGAGTTTCCTGAGTGCGTCCTAAGCGTTAAAGGCAGTCTTCTGCTCCTCGACGACACCCAAACCTGCGCCTTTTTCAGGTTTTGAAAATCTGTGCTCTGGGAATTTACAAAGGACCCGCCTTGGGGTCGTTGAAGGCCGGTGATGAATCCTTATTTTCAGATACCTGAGACAAAAAAAGCGTTGGGTGAATTGATGTTTCTTTTGGTACACAGGTATATTTCAAAATTAGTTCCCTACACCTACTATTTTATGAAACCCACTGAAGCTAATTCCCACAAAAGCCATCCGGAGGAATGACTGCTTCTTATATCAGAGCCGCGGAGAAGATGTGAATAAAGTATTCTGAGGGTGTGCAAACATTTTGCAGCGGACTCCGTGCTTTCCATGAAGGGCTAATGTCATGTTCGGGCTCTTTTCCTCCCGGTGTCTATCCCAGCAGATTTGGGGCGTACCTGGCATGGGGATAGGGAGCGCAGGCTGTCTCCTTGGCCATGCCTCCGGTTCATGGCCAGAGCTTGGTACTTTGGAGATTAATACTAAATATTCCTTTACTCCCCACCATCTCCCTTCCTGTGTCTTATCATTTCCCCCAAATAGTGAAGGAGATTCTCGATTTTCCTGTGCCAGAGAAGTTTATTAAAATAAAGACATTCCAATGGAATTGATTTTTTTAAAAAGCTTTCTAGGAATCTGCCTGTGCCCCTAAACTAACACATTTTAGGGATTTTTTCCCCAGATTATTTATAAAGCATTGCCTGGGTTCAGCTCAACTGAAACGTGAACTTCCTAGTACATTTTGGCAGCTGAGGGCTAAACGAATTTTAGATTTGCTTCCAAAATATATAACCCCACATCATGCCTTATGCATTGAGAAGACACAAAACTTAATCTGAATTTACCCGTATTGTATTTGAGATTGCTATTATCAGACATGACTCCAGGGAAAATATATATGTCTCCAGATAGCTTTCATAGTCTTCTTTAGCTTTTTCTAGGCTTTGAATTAGCAACAACAACAGCAAAGTGCTTGTATCCTACAGATTAAGGACGTCCCAATGGTTTTCAGAAGACTAGTTTAAACTTCTTAATTAAAAAAAAGTTTCCAAAACCAAACTGAATTATCTGGTAAATACTCTTTCTCTTCTAAGATTATTTTCCCCCCGTGGGTTTCCTCAGACCAATGAAGTTTCACTCTGGGCAAATGTTTGAGACGGAGGACACTGTTTAGGAGAGGTACACTGGGAAGGGTCTGTAGGTCTAGGCGGCCCTGTTTCTAAAAAGCCTGAACTGGGAGGTATCTGCCAAGCTTTGGTCATTAAACAATTTAGGGCAATGGTCCTTGATTCAATGCTAGAGGAAGTGTTTAGAAAGCGTTTGCTGTTCGGGACCTGGGCTGAGCAAGCTCCTCTTGCCCTCACCAGTCAGAATTTGATTTTGGATCTAGGAAAACACTTCTGCAGTGAAAAGCCTGAAATGGGTCCTTTGAAACGATCTGTCTGCGCCCCAGACCACAGAGCCATTCCAGGCCTCTTGCTCAAAACTCTCTTCCCCTTCAACGCATTGATGTAGATGGTCACTGATGAATTAGTGCTTCAGTTAGAGATGTGATTCAAGGTGGGGTATGGACAGGAATATGGCTTAAAATTTCAAGTCAGGTGAGATGAACTTTCCTCAAAGATAATCAGGCTTTGAGTCTGCAAACTTGAACCCTGTTATTTCCAAGATTTGCAGGGAGAATAAAGACGCTAAATTTCACAAGTCCCTTTCCCCCCTGCCCAGCACCTTCCCAGGCAAATGCTGGCAACTGAACCCTAATGACAAACACAAGCTCAAAAACAAAACAAAACAAAACAAAAACAAAACAAAAGTCACCAGGGGGGCAAGAAAACACACCCATTTCCAGTTTCTAAAAGCAGTCCTGTTTGGAGAGAGGAAGAAATGGAGACCATTTGTATAAATTAGCTACTAGGAATCAACAGAATCAACGGGTGCAGGTCTGCTGGCACACACCTATAATCTCAACACATAGGAAGAGGCCAGTGTTGGGGGGCGGGGATGGTGAAGCAAGTTCCAGGCTGTCCTAGGCCACAAAGTGAGGACTTTCTAAGCTAACCAGAGCTGGAGAGTCTGTTTTACGGGGGGGGGGGGGGGGGGGGTTAGTTTGGCATCCGTTGGCCTCCTCTCAGCCTCCCTCATCTTTATCCCTTTTCTCGAGGAATGAATTATGGTAACAGCTAATGCCATAGAACATTCTACAAAGACAAGACAACTAAGTACCGTGCCTGAACAATTTCTATAGGATGCTGGCCACTGTTTTCCACTATAGTTACAAAGTTACACTAGTTTGGGCTCATAGTTAGGAGCGTTATAAATGTCCCAGGAGTGCGGACGTTCCAACGTTCTCAGGCGGGAGCGCGTGTGGGATAGGCACCAGGTACACTTTAAAGAGGGGTTAAAAGACAGAAGAAATGAGACTCGGCAAGCTTCCTCTTTAAACAATCGGCTTTAATTACGCCTTGGACTTTTCAGTTTGGGCGATTATAACCCTTGAGGGATCGCCTAATAACAACTCTGCTGACTGCTCCTGTAATTAACTCCTAATTTATTTCAAACGGGGCGGGGGTGGGGCGGGGGGGGGGGGAGGGCACCAGCCTCTCCAGGGAGAGCCAATCGGAGGTGAGCGTCCGTGGCGTCAGGAGCAGGGCTGTCGTCGATTGGTTGAGCCGGTCTCCCACTTCCCCTCGGAGGACAAGCAGAGCTGCCGGCGCGCCCCTGCCGACTCCCCCCGCAAAAGTTGGAGTCTTCGCTTGCGAGTTGCTAGCAGAGTCGCGCGCCGACAGCTACGCGGCGCAGAAAGTCATGGCTTCTCCGGCCAAAGGCAGTGACTTGTTTTCGTCGGATGAGGAGGGCCCCGCGGTGCTGGCCGGCCCGGGCCCGGGGCCTGGGGGAGCCGAGGGCAGTGCGGAGGAGCGCAGAATCAAGGTCTCCAGCCTGCCCTTCAGCGTGGAGGCGCTCATGTCCGACAAGAAGCCGCCCAAGGAGTCGCCCTCTGTGCCACCCGACTGTCCCTCAGCTGGTGCTGTGCTGCGGCCGCTGCTGCTGCCGGGACACGGCGTCCGGGACGCTCACAGTCCCGGGCCTCTCGTCAAGCCCTTCGAGACCGCCTCGGTCAAGTCGGAAAACTCCGAAGACGGAGCGGCGTGGATACAGGAACCCGGCAGATACTCCCCGCCGCCCAGTGAGTGCGCGCCTTGGACGGGACCCGGGCTAGACCCGCGCGTGGGGTCTCAGAGGGGCTAGGGACGGGTGTTAACAGAAAGATGCTCTTGACCCCTTGGCACCCCAGTTCAGCGAGCGGTCCGCATCCCAGAATCCCTAGCTCCGCGGAATTTACAGTACCTGCGCGCTAGCTGGCATTTGAAAAACCAAAACCAGTTGTTGATTTCAGCAGCCCTTAGCCCCCCACACCCCCGACGCTTCAATCTTGTGTTTTTCTGCTTACTATGACACCTGCCTAGGAAGTAGGGGAGAGTCACTGTTTTGTTTGGTGGAGTCAGGTTCTCCTGTGGCTTGTGCTGGCCTAGAACTCGATGCGTAGCTCAGGATGGTCTTGAACTCCTCATCCTCCTGCCTCCACCACCTAAGCACTGGAATTACTGGCGTGCACCAGCACGCGAGGCTGGGATCCACTTTTAATGAGTATCGAAATGTGTTTTGCTAGCCTTCAGAATATGCAGGCAGCCCTTCCAAGTGTGCCCCACACTATAAAGATGATAGACAATTGGATGTTAACTCAGCTTGTGGTGCGGAAATCTTTGGTATTCTTCGAACTCCACAGTGACCAAGCCAGATCATAGGTGGCAGAGACTGGTTCGGAAAGGAAGTTTCTCCATATTCTAGTTCGTTGTTGGTTAGGTTCTGAGCTTTGCTGGGAGCTGGTTTGGGCCAGACCCTCCTAGGCTTTCCTGGGTTTACAGTAATAATAGCATTCCTTCAGAACTTGAGAATGCACAGTGTGGTGGCCACAAGCTCACCACATTTGCCTGCTTGCTAGAACCTCAAAGTACAGGCAGAGGCATGCCACCTGTGGCTGCCCCTTCAGACATGGTGGCTACTGCTTAGAGGATTTGGCTTGTTCCAGGTCACCATCCATGCTTGTGCTGGGCTTGGGGATCTGGTACACCCCCCCCCCATCTCTGCCCCTCCATTGACGGTGATGACCACCTGCACCCCCACTTTTTCCAATGAGGCTGTGCTGACTTCCTTTCCAGGCTCAGCATCCGTTTGGGGTCCTGGGTCCTTTTATAGCTTTGTTTAGTTTTTATCTCTTGGCCTTTTGAGGTTTATCTGCCTTTTCTCTCACCCTCTTGCCTACCCCTCACTGAACTTTGGAATAGTTGAAAAAGAAGGAGAAGGGTTGGGGAGGGACTTTCCAAGCTAAGTTGGAAGAGAACCTGTCTTCATTTGGGACTAGAGATACACGGTATTTTTGTGAACAAAACAAGACCATATACCCAGGCGTCAGTGGCTGTCCCCTCTGGCAGTCTCTCTCCACCCTGTTGGAAATTCTGAAAGGCTGAAAGGGCGCAGAGATTAAGGACTTAAAGAATTTAAACTCAAGTTTGCACAGTGCTTTTCACTACATTATCTTATCTGATCTCCTTTGTGAGGCAGCCGAGAGCCTCTTGTTAACAGGAGAGGCCATTTCTCAGCAGAGTTCAGAGGGATCAGCAGTTTGGGCCCATGAAAAAAACTCTTGGGAACATTTATTTACTCATCACCCCCTCCCCACCCAAGTGGGGTTCTGGGCACTCCAAAAGGTAGTACTCCCAAGCCACCCCAAGGGATAAGTGGTGTTTATCCATTTTATTGACAGTGAAATGGAGGCTCAGAAACATGAAGAGTCTTAACTTGTTTAACAAATTTGGAATGCCTGTATTCTTAGGCCTGGGGCAAAGCCCCACAACACATCCAGGATTCCAGCCTTAAATGGAATGGTGGCCAAAGGTCAGAAGTCCTGGCATACTTAGGCCCGTCGGTCTGGTAGGGCATTTCCCCTCACCAGCTCTGTAGCATCTTTGCAGTGGTGGGCTGTTTTCCCTGACCTGTATAATACCATTTTATAGGAGAAACTAGGGGCTTCCAGAGGTGGGTTCATTTGAAAACACAGCTTTTTTTTTTTTTTTTTTTTATACTTGGGGCCTGGAAGTGTCAGCAGGAGGAGCCCAGAGAGTTCCAAGAATCGGCTGGGAGCTGGAGTTGGAAAGACTCAGCAACTCTGGCCCTGGTTTTGTCACTCAGAGAAAGAATAAAAAGTTGTTTTGCCTTGTATAATCACATGCTTTCTCTGGCTGGTATAGGATGGGGTCGGGGAGTAGTCTCCTGTCATGACTTTGGCACATATGAACAGTCTTTATGGCCCATGCTTTGTAAGTCTCCATGCCGCACCCATCACACCAAGAGTGACCCAAGCTACCCTGGTTCGAAGCTCTCCTGTGGACCCAGCAGCAAATGAATGCTGAAAGAGTTTGGTATCTAAAAGGGGGTCTGAGTGGGCCTAGGAAGGCTGAGAATTCTGCAGGTCCCTGCTTTGGTGTTAGTCTGTGAGTTAAGAGGAAACCCTTCCCTGTCCTTGGCTTGTTTGGAGATTAGCACTGCAAAAGTCAAGGCCTTTCGGGAAGTCTACCCATCTCTCCCAGATTGCCGTTTTCTGATCACAGGAGCCTCCACTTTGTAAAGCTGCAGCCAACAGTGTGGCACTAGGACAGGGGCTGGGTTGGGACTTGTGCTGTGTCACTCTCAAGGATGAAGTGTAAATTCTTCTTCAGGCCACCAAAGTAACTAAACAAGAAATGTAACATTCCCCTGCGAATGCACAGCAGTTACCACTCTGGCTACATTAGGGAAATTTGAATAACTTGTAAAAGCCAAATGCAGAAAAATAATTGTTTAGCATTCTATTCTTGTCACTTTACACTCCTCCCCTAGCCTCGAGGAAAACAAGACCAGAATTAGTTGCTGCTGTGGAATCACCTTGAGGCCCCATCTCTGTGCTTCCTATAACAATGTGCTTCCTATAACAACCCATTTTAAACGAGTCTGGACGCTGTTGCCATGTCTTTATTCTGCTTGTTATTCCCCACTTCTAAATTCCAACAACAAAATAATCATTTACACATTTGCCCTAAACCGTGGAATGGATAGAAGAGCCTAAGATGCCATCACCATGGGCTCCAACTTCAGAGGCAGAGTGATTTCCCTTGACATGTCCGTTTATGGGCAGGCTAATTTTCCCTCCATCTTAGTAAAGTTTATATTGCCAAAACACACAGCCAAGAAACTTATCCCGCATCAGGATCTGTGAAACGATGTTGGGGTTTTATAATCTGTAGGTTGGATGGAATGACAGCTGTGTGGTTGTTTATTGCTTGGTTCTGCCCCTCCAGCCATAGATGCTATTTGCTTACCACAGGCCTTATCTGCATGAATACCCTTCATAAATGGGCTGGTGCATCTCAACTTTTCTGGTTCAGAGAGCTGTCTGAGGCTACCCCAGGACCTAGCGCTCTTTTTATTTTCCTCCTGATGTATGGGTCTTATTAGGAGCAGTTATGAGTTCAGACCCCCCCATTTTAAGAACAAAAGATATTGAATTCTGAGGAAGTTTTATTTCTTAGATAAGTTCTCAGCTCCTGTGACTTATAGAGGGGCTTTAGTCGTGGTTTCTATTTCCATCTTCTGCAATGCAATATGTTTTTCATATAAAAAGTTTCATGACCTCATTACTCAAGCTGATATAGAAATACAGCAACTACCATTTAAATGTGGTCCTTTTCCATCACTAACTACTACACACACACACACACACACACACACACACACATATACAGGTTTGACAAAAGTATCTTTTTGCAGACTGAAACAAAGTTTATGTGTTCCCTTAAGAGGGGAGAGAATGCCATGTTTGCTAATTGATTTCCCCCTCTGTCCTTTAGGACATATGAGCCCCACCACCTGCACCCTGAGGAAACACAAGACCAACCGGAAGCCACGCACACCCTTCACCACATCCCAGCTTCTAGCCCTGGAGCGCAAGTTCCGCCAGAAACAGTACCTCTCCATCGCAGAGCGGGCTGAGTTCTCCAGCTCTCTGAACCTTACAGAAACCCAGGTCAAAATCTGGTTCCAGAACCGAAGGGCTAAGGCAAAAAGACTGCAGGAGGCAGAACTGGAAAAGCTGAAAATGGCTGCCAAACCTATGCTGCCCTCGGGTTTCAGTCTGCCTTTCCCTATCAACTCACCCCTGCAAGCCGCATCCCTGTACGGAGCATCCTACCCCTTCCACAGACCTGTGCTTCCCATCCCGCCCGTTGGACTCTATGCCACACCGGTTGGATATGGCATGTACCATCTATCCTAAAGAAGCAGAGATGGACAGACTCCAGGATGGATGTTTGCATAAAAGCCTCCCCCTCCCTCTCCAAGAAGGTGGAGCCAGTCCAGCTCCAGAATGCAAATTTTGCATCCATCGCCACCCTAAACGACAGGCCCACAGGGCCACTTGATACAGAGTGAATTTGTTATTTAGGTGAGAGGCACCGAGACCTACTTTGTTTCCGTAATCTTCCAAATGTCCCCGTGTCCTCTCACAGATATTGGCTCTGCTAGTTTTTATGTATAAATATATAATAAAATATAAGACATTTTTATATGCCAGATGTAAAAAATTCAAGTTATTTTGAAAGGCAAAATTTATATGTCCACTTATCCATTTTTCTAGATAGCATCGTCTTAAGATATTGTCTTAATTGCATTTGCTGTATTTTCTTAAAAGGGAAAGAGATTAATTGCAGAATTTGCAAGCATGGCAGACTTGCTTATGGAAGGCGGACCAGAAGTAGACACAGCACATATGGGAAGTAGACACAGCACATATAGGAAGTAGATCGAGATGGATTCTGGCAAGTGAAGGGAGGTGTGTAGCACATTTGCATTTTACGTGCATAAGAAAAAAAATCTCTTTTGAGATGTACATTTGACCCTCTTTTTCCTCCTTTTCTCCATATTATTAAATCTTTTCTTAAGGGGCAGTAAGAGGAGATGAGACTAACCCTGAGAATTACTTGGGGTAAAGTAGAACATAGGAACATTTCCTGACTCCATCCCAGGTCGTTGGAGTTAAAAGGAGTGTAGAAGGTAAACCGATTTCTGTCCTCACATGTCACAGGGGTGATTGGAGGAGGCGGAGGAAGTAAACATCTGCTTAAAAATGAGTGTCTTACAACTGGTACCTGTGTTTTAAATATTCTTCAATTCATAGAATCAGGAAAAAAATGCTTTCTGTGTGTGTGTGTGTGTGTGTGTGTGTGTGTGTGTACACTCATTGTATGTGCTAAACTTAGGGCAATTTACATACTCTAACACACTGGGGGTGGGTGGGGAAGCCAAGTTTTTGACTGGCTGGAAATGGTGTTGTCAGACAACACAGTCAGCAGCACCTTGGTATTTTACCTTCCTGTCCATCTCTTCCCCCGGTATGTTTTTTATCCCATTGAAAGGGTATCTTGTATAATTTTATATATTTTATTGAAGAGTTATTTCTTATCTCTTACTCTGAATTAAATTAAAATGTTTTATTGCAGTAAAGTTTGTCCCAACTCACAATTATTTTAAAAAGTACTGTAATCTTAGCTGGATTGTTCGGGGGGTGGGGGGGGGTGTAGGGAACACATCCAGATAAGAGAGGGGAAAGTGACGCTTTTAATTGCTCTATTAATGTAAATCAAATCGAGTGTGGGACACTTGGAAATGTCAACTGGCAGCCTGGATAGCTCAGGAAGAAGTCATTGAAATCCCTGTTAAAAGTTTATCAAACGTAGTAAAGCCCAGCTTTCAAAAAGTGATGGTGATGGATCGGTGCTCCTCAGAATCCTTACCATCTTGTAGATTGTCCTGGGAAAATCTTGAACTTGGGAATTCGCAGTCACCAAAACAACTTAAAGAGTTGAGAAAAGGGAATGGAAAGTGAGTTTGTGAGGTTGAGAAGCTGTAGAGGATACAGGATTTTCTGTGCTGTGTCTTTTAAGGTGATGAACTCCAAAAGAGCCCATCTAACCAGCCCACCTACCCTGAGAATTTAAGTGCCCTCTATGCACCTGGTTTGGGTTTTGAGACATAGCCATAAAAATAATAATAAAGATGGGGGAGACTGAGAAGGATTTTAAACTCCAGTCGGTGAGAGACACGCTTTCTGTCACCTTGGTAACACAGAGATGAGGGGAGTAAGAAGTTGGTAGTGTGAGGACTGTGCGGTGGAGAACTGGACACTTCAGGAAGTTGACAGCGCGTGGCACTCACTTTAGAGGTGGGTGTCGGAAAACCCATGTTTGTGTGAGCCCGGAGCTCATGGTGGCCGGGCTCCTTTCTTAGAGCCAAACCAATACGGCACACACTGGGAGTTGGACAAGAGTGTCCTGCTGCCTGGATACCGCCCTTAGCTGAGTCGCCGGCAGATCCCAGAGCCACCAAAACGCGCGCTTCTGCTTCTCTTTGGGCCTTTCGGTCCCTGAAGTCCAAATTCCAGGCCGGAATCTGCCACATTCATTTAATAGGTACCTCTTCCAAAGGCCAAAGCCCTTCCTGGTTTCGTCATCAGCCGCCAAGGGGTCCCTAATTACCCTGTCCGCAGAGTTTCCTTCCCGGCGCCGGCGCCGCGTGGACCGGTAACCTGGGGTAGGGACCTGGAGACGCCGGCCTCTGGGTTAAGGCTCAGCTCGCCTCCGGAATTAAATCCGGAGTAAAATTCCAAGAACAAGGTCTGAGTAGTGGGGTAAAGTGGAATCAGGCCGGCTGGGTACCACGCACATGATCCCAGATCCAATAGTCAGAAAGGAAAGCAGAGCAGTATTGATTTGGCTTGAAAGGAACTAGGTTCTGCGTTACAGAGTGGATGGGCTTTCCAAGCTGAGGCATGCGCTGTACTCTGGGCTGCTTATCTAGGATGGATCTCACCTTGGTTAGGCCTGGTCTTGAGCATAGGGTGTTTCAG
Source organism: Acomys percivali (assembly GCA_907169655.1). Lineage (NCBI taxonomy): Eukaryota > Metazoa > Chordata > Mammalia > Rodentia > Muridae > Acomys > Acomys percivali. Next base: position 82,975,753 of record OU015746.1, on the reverse strand, counting down.
AGACCATATTTGGCAACCTGTGAAGGCTAGAAGACTTTTCGCTTGCTCAGGACCCACGTACGCGCAGGGATAATCAGAAAAGTAAAGCTCCAGATGCTCCCGCTGAGTCTTTGATCATCTCTACGTCGACTGCCGGTAGCCTGGCGTACAAATACACCTGCCCTTTCATACTTTAATGCTTTCCACAAAGACAAAACAAGAAACTTTGAAGGCAGGAAGCTTTGCTTTTTAAAATAGGGGAGAAGGGACAGGAGTTCGCATTTATGGAGCTGAGGAGCCCGCGTTCAGGGAGAAAAGGGACATCTTTCTTGAACTAGTCAATCAGTATTCGTTACTGGTCCTTTCGGAGACGTGTCACAGACAGTCGGGAAAAACTGATGGCCAGAAAGGTAGCTTACTGAGGCAACAGAGCTTGTAGACTATCGATAGCTGGAGAATCCAGTTGAAGGGTCAGCTGAGGAGGCGGTGAGCAGCGAAAGAGGTGCCATAGTCAGAAAGCAGGCAAAGGTCTGGAGGGCCGCCTTTGGAGTTAGGCACCAACTCCAGTCCCTAGTTGCAGAGGGGCTTCCCCGGGGCATCTCTATTCCATTGGCCCTGGGGGCCCAGCCCGCCCCTCCCCCGTCTCGGTCCTGTCTTGGTGATGCGGGGGCAGGGGCTGTAGGAGGTGGGCCGCTGAGGCCTGGCTTGAGAGCGGGAGCTCGCGAAACGTCTGCCTGACCCGACTGAAAAGAGGATGCCTGCCTTTGAGCGCAACCTTGTCTGACCGAATGAAAACTCCCACGGCCATTCTTTGCCATGAAAGCCTCTCATTTGCCACGGGTTGGAGAGGCCATTGCCCCACCCCCATTCCTTTTCCACTGCCGGGCTGGAAATAAGCATAAACCTCATTTATAAAGGAACCCACATCACACACGTCACACACACACACACACACACACACACACACACACACACACACACACACACACACCAAATTCACAGGGCCTGGTTGGTAAAGTTGATTGCGCCTGCTTCCCCTTTCATGTAACAACAACAACAACAAAAACAAAAATCTGAGATTGGTGATGCTACAGGCAGCTTTAATGAAATAAAGTAGTCACAACACGGAGGAAAAGCCTCCTTGTCCACCCCCTAGGCCCCTAACACCCGCCCCTCACCCCACACACCCTCTCCCCTCCACCCTCCCAGGACAAAATGAGCTAGCAGTAAAATGACTTTCTGAAGTAGCCCGCTTCAAAGCGGGGCGGGGGACTTGCCACAGACTCCTGAACGCTGCCCTGATAAGGCCCTAAGAGCCAAATCCAAACTCCGTACACCTCTGACTTTCCAACCTCCTCCAACCTCGCTGCATTTGTTGATGAAAACACTTTGATGTCCTGAGTCCTCCAAACAATTATTATTATAATTTTAAACAACCTGGTATTTTCCATTACTAACGGCTCAAGCTTTGAAGTTACACCTCATAATTTCCTAAATTAAATAAATCATTTTAAGTTTGCACTGGGAGGCTTTTAATAGCAGCGAAAGGAATAGCATTATCTTATTGAGACCCAATTGTGGCGGCTCCAGCTTGGCTGTAGCTAGGGGCAAAGCAGACTCAGTCTAACAGACATACTTTATTAACCTCCCATAACTCTTGAAAGAACAGTTTTATATTTTCTTTGATTTCCCCCCTCCCTCTCTTATTTTAAAGCTGTCCCAACCTTTAATTAGTGCTTAATATGAAAAGCATTATTTTTTTAATGCTATGTAATTTACCAGCGGCAACAGGCCAACTTAACAATTGTTTATTAGACTTGGTTTTTCACACAGGGCAAAGAATGCCGCTCCAAACCCAACTTTTCATGGGTGGTTGCACTAATTAATACAGTGTCTGAAGCTCCTAGTTTTTTTTTTTTTTTTTAATATTGAAGCATATGAGAGTGGAGGAGGGGAGGAGGGTTTTCAAAGTTCCGCTCCTGCAGACGACATTCTCTGATTTCTTTCATGCTGTTTTGTCCTGTCTGTGAAGTTAACACAGACAGAAACTGTTCCCTGGCTCCCAGCAACAGCAAGGGAACCCTGGACACCTCTACTTGTGATTTATGACTTTGGGGGCCAAGCTTTGGGGCTGGAGGGGGGTGTCCGTTTGCTCATTGCGGGCTTAGGGTGGAGTAGCCCCTCATGGAGCCGAGCCTGTGAGGGTGCAGAGCTGGCCCGATGCCTTGGTCTGGGCAAGCAAATGCGGGGCGTCCCTGAAACCAGAGTACTTGACGTTGGGCATAGAATTTGCTGGGCGGAGGCGGGAGCTAAGGTAAAGAGGTAGAATGGAGGGCAAGCTGAGACCCAGGCCTGTGGCCCTGCCACCGTTCTGACCTTTGGCATCTATCTCTTTCCTCGTTCTTTTGTCTTATTTCCCTTTCACATGTTTTGTTCCTCCCTCCCCCCCCCCACTCCGCTCTTTTCCCCTTTTCTGTTCTTCCTGTTTTATAATCTTCCCATCCTCTATTTCTCATGCCCATCCCACTTCATGTCTCGTTAATTTCTCCTGCCTCTGATTTGTTTTTAATGCGCTCATCCTGGTAACTTCTCCCTCCCACTCTTTACTCCCCCCCCCCACTTCTCTCAATTTCCCACACCCCCGTTTACTAAATTAGTCCCATCCCCAACCCCCTCCTCTTTCCCTTTTCTTGCTTCCAGTTTTCCTTCTGCCCTAGCGGCTCGGAGCTGGCGAGTGTCGCGCTCTCCAAAGCGGCTCAGCTCAGAGCGGCTTGGCACAGCACTCTCTCCCGGGCTCCACCTGGCTAGTTAGCCTCGGACGGAGCTGGGCGCCGGAAGAAGCCACGACTCTGGGCCAGAAGGACAGAGTCCGGGCGTGAGGCCTCTCCCGCCCCTCCAGAAGCCAGCCGCCCGTTTGAAGTCGCGAGCGGGGCAGGAATGCAGCCGGGTTATCAATCACCCAGCTGGATCCCGAAGGTCTCAGCCTAATCACATTTAATTGCTCGTGGAGGCCCATTCTCGCCCCCGGCTCGCCGCCGCGCTCAATTACTCCCCAAATACCTGCCATCAATAAATGTGCGCTGACACCGAGCCCGGCCGGCTCCACTTAGCCCAAGAGATTCCCCAGCAGACCAGGTACCCTCGACCCCGCCCCAACCCAATCCTTAAAACTTACACTTCAAATCCCGATGGACCGAAGCCAAGCAGAAAACACTCCCAGCCCCCAGCCCCTTGGTTGAGCGCTTCCCAAAGTGGCAGGCATTGATGCTCAGAGACTTACATCCATCTTCTCCTTTAAGGAAATCGGGTTTACGCCAGGCGTTAGTGTGCCCTAGGTGATCAAGCAGCCCAACTGGGGTGAAACCTTGCCACCCCGGCCAAACCAACGCGGCTGGAGGAAAGTGTGAAACAACAGTGCCTCCCAGAGGCTGGCGATTTGCCTCCGCCTCCCTCGCGTTGGTCCGCTGGCCAGGTAACTTCGCTAGCATTCAGGTGCCTGTCTCATGCCTGCCCCTTCGCTAAGCAAGCAAGTAAGCAAGCAAGCAAGCAAGCTTGGACTCATTTTTCCAGGCGAGTCCCAGGGAGCCCAAGGCACGAACTGAGCAGGGGAGAGCCAGCCCCAGACTGAAACCCCAGATTCCGTGCCTAGTGTTATGGGACTCTTAGCTGCTGTCACAGCCCTTTCTCTGTTAAACTCAAGGAAATCATGGTCTCCTCTCTCCCTCTCCCTGTCCCCTCATGACTGAAAAGCACCCCCTTCCCCAACTAGGAATTGCACAGAGAGGTGACACAGCCCAAATCACGCAGCAGGTGAGCTCAGAGCCCAGAAATCCAGTCAGCTCAAGACCTGCCCGGCTATTTACATGCCATCACCCTCCCGCTGAGAATCCTCCTTTAAAAAGTCAGTGCATCCTGCCTTTTATGTGGCTCACCGCTCACTGGGAGATGATAATTATATATCTACACAAGGCAAAGGAGTTCTAGCAAAAGCGAGCCTTGATTTCCCTTATTCCACCTCCCCACCCACTTCCTCCATTGTTTGAGGTTGCTCAGTAGCCAAGTAGCAAAAGATGACCTTGAACTCTTGATACTCCTGCCTCCGGGGATTAGGATTATAGATGTGCAATAGTCTCCAGTTTCCATATGCTTACCTTAGTTCCTTACACACACACACACACACACACACACACACACACACTAAATGTTGGTCTCTAAAACATTCCATTTCTATGTGAAATATCTTTATCATACAGAAACTAAGTATGGATTTCATAAGGGTGAGTCAGCAGAGCCGAGGTGGGCATCTGTGAGAAGTTAAGTCTTCACTGCCTTGAGTTACATTTGGCTTATTCAATTGTTCAGTCATTGTTTCTTTCTTTTCCAGGTATACAGGTTCCTCAAAGGGATTTCTGTATGGCTGGGCATGGCAAGAGCTATTTGGGCAAAGCTTTGCCTATTTTCACTTCAGTGCTGAAATTACCCCTGACTTTGTAAGGAAATTCTGTATAACTGCACGGTGCCTCCTAGGTACCTCTCAGAAAGTGGCCTGAAAGGTGGTGCTGATAGAGGAGGTTGTCACTGAGATTAAATTGGCCATTTAGGGAAAGTCCAAAGGCTGCTGCATATAGCCTGGCTGGTCTGTGTGGTTGGATTCCTCTTTGTTTAGTTAGCAATGAGAGTGGAGAGGAGCCAGAAAGACAGTGTAGGAAGGAAATCCCAGGGCAGAGGGAGGGGAATACGATCTTGGACTCCAGGAAAGTAAGTGTGTACATTTAATGGATGTGTGCTGGGGACAGGGCAGTGTGCTTGTACTCACTACCCCCACCCCACCCCCACCCTCCAGGCCTGGTGCCACCTCTCCATTAACTAGGGTGTGCAGGCCCCGGGGCTGTGCCCAGGTGGCTGCTGTGTTTGAGAGTTGGTGTGCAGATCTAAATTATTCCTGGGTTAGGGGTATTAATGCCATAGCCCACTTTGACGAAAAAGTAAATCTGGTCTTTTGTTTTGGTGGTCCACTAGCCAATAAGTGGCAAGCGAGTACCAATGAGAGGAGGCCTCAGAAGAAGAGATTCTACTAGAGAGGGTGCAAGATATTTATAAAGCTTGGGACAAATAAAAAAACCAAGTCAGACCTCAGACATCTTTCTCCAGGGTGACAATGCACACATTTCTTCATACATAATCCCCTGACTGTATTTGGGTCAAGAAAGTAACGTCCTTGATTTTTTTTAGAAGGAAATAAATGTGGGAAGTCTTTGAGGTATAAAATTACTGTAGATGGCTCTATCTGTCTGTCAGCTAATCTACCTATCTACCAGACATCTCTGTGTGTGCTGGAGGAGAATCCAGGGCCACCCCACACATGCTACACTGTGCTACAAACCCAGCCACAGTGGTGCTGACACTATATAAACTTTCCTTTCCTTAAGTCAGCAGCAAGTCAAAATTTCTTTGTTCTGGGTCTCAGCCTACACCAGCATACACCAATGATCTAATCAAAAATAAGTGAATTCACTACAACTAAGAACAAAAATATCCTGCTCATCCCATCTGATAGTACTTGGCTTAAATCAGTAATTTCATTTTTACCCGCATAACAATGTATCACACCCATTTCATAGATATGAAAACTGAGCCCTCACAGGATTATGCTGCTTGGCCATGATCTCACAGCTGAATAGTACATGGAGAACAAACTCTAGAGGAACAAGCTCTTACGGCAGCTACTGCAAGGTTTGGGATATGGCTCAGTGGCTGAGCACCTGCCCACCTGTTCATATTTCACAAGCTCTGTGTGTGCATATGTGTGTGTGTGTGTGTGTGTGTGTGTGTGTGTGTGTGTGTGTGTGAGTGTTTGGCTGGGTATGAATGTATGCTTAAAATACATAATTAAACGGGACCCTCCTAAGTTAGTTATCTAGGTAGATGCAGAGAACTTCCTTAGTGTTGTTTTAAGAGTGAGTCAGCAAGCACTCAGTCAGTATGTTCATAGTCAGGATACAAGAGTGGCATCCCAACTCTAGCCAACCTGAGCTAGCTTGGAAAGAAGGGAATCTACAGAAATAATATTCTTCTGTCCCTTCCTTTCTCTTCTTCCTCCATCTCCTCTTTTGTTTTGTTGTCATTTTTGTTTGGTTTGAGTTTGGTTTGTTTCCCCTGGGCTCTAGGTATACGACCCAGGCTGCCCTTGAATCTCTGGGTTCAAGCCATCTTCCTCAGTTCCTATCCTATCAAGCTTGAACGTGTCCCTGCAGCGTGGTCAAAGCCTCGGGCTTCTCCTCTGTGGTGTGGGACCTACCATCTGCTTCTGTAGCTCTTAGTGGAGAGCCCAGAAGTGTCCTTCCCCTCTCTGACTTCCTGGGACTGTTCATGGGGCTCAGGAGTAAATTTCTACTCTTGCAGAAATTATCTGGGAAGTCAAAGCCCAATCGCAGAATAAAGCGGCCATTCCTATTACCCTGGACTTTTCTCTAAGTCTCTCTGGGGAGTGACAGGACTGTGCCTTTTGAGGGCATGATGACACAGGTTACGGGGTAAAGATCTTGAGGACAAAAAACTTTGTAAAGTGTAACTTCTTCCTGTAGGTCATGATAAGAAGAAAAACTCAGATTTCCATGTCACATACATATTAGTAATGCATAGATTCTGAAAGTCGCCTCCAAAGGCTGATAGTCCCCTTGCACTTATCTGAGCCCAGATTTGAAACCCCCGGGGCAGAATGAGGTCTCCTGTTACTAAGCCTTCATCACTTTCAAAACTATATAACAGGCCATTTGCCGGGAGGTTATGAAACATGATCATAAATTAAAGCTAAGTAACTCATGTAAAATAAGTGGACAAAGAGCGCTCTGTGAGGCTGAGGCTCCGCTTGGAATGTGTTCCCTCATTTACTTGGGTACTTAGCATTTACAGAAGCCAGGTAACTCTGTGAACTGTAAATCTATGGCAAGCACGTGTGCTGCTCCCACCAAGCTTTATCCAAGACATCTCAGAACCGGCTGGAAGAAGGTGCCATCAGGTGCTCCTTTGCAGTTTGCAAAGTCCCTTCCCCTGTGTCATGTCTACCAGCTGGACAGCTTGTATGCAAAAACAAAAAACAAAAAACAAAAACAAAACAGGGCAACATAGAGGGGCGGGGGGCACAGGGCACTCAGAGGAGTGGAGACTTCAAGCTGCAAACAGAAAACAGCGTGCTATGGAACACGCTTGTAATGTCAGCATTTGGGAAGCTGAGACAAGAGGATTGCTGTGAGTTTGAGGCCAGCCTGGGCCACACATGAGTTCCAGGTCATCCAGGGCTATATAATAAGCCTCAAAAAGAAAAAATCAACAAGTTTATTTCAAAAATGAGTTTGGAGCTAAGCCACCATAGCTGGGAGAGAGGTGCAAGATGACTTGATCTAATATGCATTTGCAATTAGTTCAGTAGATGGTGTTAAGTAGTTACTATTTGTTCCACTGTGACATCCGATGATTCACACACTCCCCAGTCAATGCAGGCTGATAAGACAAGATCGCAGAAGTATCAGTTCTACTGTATTCAGATTTAGGGGAATGCTATAGAAATGTGGCAGTTTATGTTAAACTTTCTTGTAGATCCCAATTCCTTTCCTCATGCACCCTCCCTCCCCTCCCTTTCTTTCTCCTTGATTCCTTTCTTTCTTACTTCCTCCATTCCCTTCTTCTTTTCTTTCAATTGTCATAAAATACAGGTATCAGAAAGCTAATCATTTCTACCTCCTTTAAAACGTACAAGTCAGTGGCACTACAGACATTCACAATGCTGCATAATCGTCATCACTATCCTCTCTGTCATCAACTAACTTGTTTATTTGATGCTAGAGCCTCATGCCTGCCTGGCCAAGCATGCACAGCTCTACCTCTTAGCTATATCTATGCCCACACCCCCAGGTTCTTTTTTAATCTTTCAAGTTCTGTATCCAGTAAACAAAAGTTATTACTTCTCTGCAGGCTACGATGACCATTGTTCTGCTGTCTCTGTCAATTTAATTGTTCTAGATTCGTCACTTAAGCAGACTCATGCAACATTTGACCTTTAGTGTCTGGCTTGTTTTAATTAATACAGTGTTCATTCATGGGATAGACTATGTCTAAATTTCCTTCCTTTTTATGGTTGTATGAGATTTCATTGCATATGTGGAGACATTAAAGTCTATTCCATGTTCAAAGTTATATCTTAGAGTCCCCAGCATGAGGTTAACTCACTAATTAATTCCAGGTCAAGCATCATGAATATTATTTACTAAATATTATCCTATTGTATTCTCAAAGTAGCTCCGAAAGATAAATGCTGTTATCATCCACATGGTATAAATAAAGAGATCAAATGTGCATGCACACATGTCTGTGTGTGTGTGTGTGTGTGAGAGAGAGAGAGAGAGAGAGAGAGAGAGAGAGAGAGAGAGGGGGAACAGTATACGTGCAATGATACAGCTTAGAATTATAGCATGGCACTCGGGGGGGGGGGGGGGGCGGAACCTCCAAGTTTCTCAGTACTTTAAAATTCCTGACATGTTCCTCTTTGAGATTCAGGGACAAGAAGTCAGCATTCTCAGGAATGCCTGGAGTTTTAAGTGTTTGAAACATTCTCCTAACAACTTGCATGCCCGAGAATCTGAATAGCTGTGTTTCTTGATCGAAGACAATGATTCGCTGAGTTTAGCAGTGCTCACAAAGAACACAGCCAACAGGAACATTCCATAGAACCTATAATTGGAGTCCACATCGTCCAGTATGGTGACAGCCTCTCGTGGAGTCCCATGAGGACACAGCCCACTCAAGCACTTATTCTGCATTGAAAATGAGCCCTGAGCCGGGCATGGTGGCGCACGCCTTTAATCCCAGCACTCGGGAGGCAGAGGTGGGCGGATCACTGTGAGTTCGAGGCCAGCCTGGTCTACAAAGTGAGTCCAGGACAGCCAAGGCTAACACAGAGAGACCCTGTCTCGAAAAAACCAAAAAAAAAAAAAAAAAAAAGAAAATGAGCCCTGAGAGCATTCAATACACTTACACAGAGCGCACTACATATGTGCACTCTGCAGTAACCACTTCATCGTGTGGTTTAATCTGCTCCTTCTTGTTCTCCTTCCTCGATGGTGTGCTATGTTCACACAACAGCACTTGGCTTTTGTGTCTGCTGTGAGGCTACAGGAAGATGATACACAGCAAATGCTCCCCAAGGCTTGACTGGGAAAGAAAGCCTCACTGCACGGCAAGTCTTAGGTCTGTTAGTTCTTGTCTTCGGAACAGATGTACAAAGCTTTCAAATGGGCAGGAGCAGGGCCTAATGGAGCAGGAAGACCAAGAACTGCCGTTGGTATTTTCCCTGGTGACTGTTGGGATAGGTGAGAGGCAAACTGGGAAATGCTAGGGTACAGGGGCATGACTGGGCAACACCTCCAGCCGCCTCAGTTTGCCAAGACCATTGAGAAAAGTGGTAGTTCTAGCAAGTTCTTTAGTGCAGGTGAACATTTCTGACTGTTCACTCTTCCTCAGCTTATCATAGAACTGGGTATATGTTGTATGGATTGGAGGAAATATAATGATATGGTGTTTTGTTTTGTTTTGATTTGTTTTGTTTTGTTTTTTCGAGACTGGGTTTCTCTGTGTAGCCGTGGCTGTCCTAGATTCACTTTGTAGACCAGGCTGGCCTTGAACTCACAGTGATCCGCCAGCCTCTGCCTCCCGAGTGCTGGGATTAAAGGAATGCGCCACCATCACCCGGCTATAATGATATGTTTTAACAATAGAAATTTATTTCTCACATTTCTGGAAGTGTAAAAATGAGGCACTGGTTTGTTTTGGGAGAGGCCCCCTCTCTCCTGCTCTCTGCTTCCAAGCGGCTCCTTGTTGCTACATCCATCGAGGGAGTGTGTGTCCTCAAATGGCAGAAGGGAGGGGAAGGCTAAGGGGCTGAACTCCATCACTCAAGCCCCTTTATTAAGGTGCTAATCTCATCCATGACTTAGCACCCTGAGGCCTAATCACTGTCAAAAGGCTCCACCTTCTAATCCTGTTGTAATGGGGATTAAGTTTCAACAGGAATCTTGGAGAAAACACAGACATTCGAACCACAGCTGGCCCCAAAGGAACATGGCATGAGTTAAGATTCTGCAGTCTCTCCCTCTCTCCCCTCAGTGCCTGTCCTCAATCCCTTCTTTTGGCCTATGACATGGTGTCTGATGACAACCTGAAAGGGTGGAAGTGAGCGTGTGCCAGCCGGGATCATAGAAACAGAAATGCCTGCTTCAGGAATCTCAGAGTCCAAAGCCTTTACAACCTCTTGAAGGACAGCAAGCGTTCCCGTCCCGAAGACTTCCACTCTGTGTCGGGGCTTGAAGAATCCGCCTCATGAAAGCCGCTTTCCAACAAGCATTTAAAATCATCCATCCAAAAGATAACTAAATCGTGGCCATTCATTCCTCTGAACCCATCACACTGCAATGAAAACATGTATTTAACTGGGGGAACACTGGGCGCTCCCTCTCCCTGGCCTCGGTTCCTTTTCTTCTCTCTTCCATTGAGGGCTCAAAATGTTATGATTCATTTCAGCCCTTCCCAGCGCGGCGGTGAATTACAGACCACAGAGTTCCGAACCCGAGGGGTCCCGGGTGAGATCAGCCCCCCGACCCATCCCGGCATTCTCTTTCCAGCCAGCTCTGTTTGTTCTCTGACTCTTTTGATCATCGCTTATAACAGTAGCCAAGCAGAGGAAATTAAGCTTTTGTATTTTCAGCTAATCCATGACCCTGGATAATTTGTTAGAGACATCTATGCACAGTTAAAAATAAGCCTCCAACTGCTTGGGGGGATCATAGAATGTCAGCACTGAATGGGAGAACGTCAAAGCATGTGGCATCCTTTGGGAAAATCTGTTTAGTTTAACTCTCTCCATTTTAATAGAGAAACGGAACATCAGATACGGGAAGGGTTTGCTTACCCGCCATATATGGAGGCTGTGACTATATAAAGACCTAAATGTGGGCTTTCTAATTCTCTGTGAGGATGATGATCTGGCTCCGGGCAACTTGACTCTGCAGATCCCATCTGTTGCACTGGACCCACCAGCTAAATGCCACGGTTTTCTTTTCTGTGCCTTTAATCAAGTTAAGAGTCTAACGGAGAGGCTGGAGAGATGGCTCAGTGGTTAAGAGCACTGGCTGCTGCTCATCCAGAGGTCCTGAGTTCAATTCCCAGCAACCACATGGTGGCTCACAATCACCTATAATGCAATCTGGTGCCCTTTTCTGTCTAATGCTCTTTTCTGTCATGAGGTCATACGTGCAAATAGAGTTCATACACACAAATAGATCTTTAAAAAGAGACTAATGTGACAGGGTGTTGGTGGCGCATACCTTTAATTCCAGCACTCGGGAGACAGAGGTAGGTGAATATGAGTTCGAGGCCAGCTTGGTCTACACAGAGAGAGTTCCAGGACAGCCAAGGCTACACAGAGAAACCCTACCTTGAAAAAACAAAAAGCAAAAAA
>OU015746.1:82875619-82915588 GCA_907169655.1 Acomys percivali | reverse complement strand
ACCTCCAGTCCCCACCAGCTGTCCCCTGACCTCCAGTCCCCACCAGCCGTCCTCTGACCTCCACGCACTAACTGTGACACACACACACAAGCAAGAATAAATAAATGTTTTTAAAAGTTCATTTTGTCTATAACATGAAAAGAGCAGTGATTAAATTATGTGCTTTTTACCATTTGTTAATAAAGGAAATAGAATTATAAGAAGATAATTTAACTAAAATAAATGTATATGTTAAAAAAAGCAAAAAAGAAAAAGAAAAAAAGGTAAATAATTGAAACTCAAGAATGCATCCAGTCAGAAAGCAATTGGAATCTAATGGATTAAGGACAGTTTTTTAAAAGCGTAAGTTTCTTCCATGATCTGTACGCATCCAATTTGAATGTTTAAAAGTAGATCCTCCTATTGCTCTTTTTCCTGTTATTTAAGGTAATAAACACATCAATTTAAGAGAATGGGCCGTTAAAGAAAAAAAAAAGATAGTTTAACTGTTTTAACTTTTTCCTTAAAATAGATGTCCATCTGGATTTGGAAGAGCGCCTAGCAAAATTTATGAAGACTGAAGAAGCCATCATTTACTCATACGGATTTTCCACCATAGCCAGTGCGATTCCTGCATATTCTAAAAGAGGGGACATTATTTTTGTGTAAGTGCCTTCAGCTACACTCCTGACAGATGGTTTCTGAAGCAGCATCGCAGTGCCAGGTTCAGCAGCCCTACGTTAGCAGTCACCTGCCTGAAGTAAAAAGGAATCTTCTGGGGTTCTTTGTTTTGTTTTTTAAGTGTCTTGATTTCCCAGCCAAGAGCTAGGAGACCCTCACTCTATAGATGCTGACAGTGCAGGAATCACTCTCCATCCAAATGAGGCTTGCCCCCTCCTTCCATGTCAGTTAGCCCTGTGGCTCTGACATGCCCCCAGTCGTGGTCACAACCTCACATGACTTACAGTGCCTGGCAAAGTCACATGCTCCTTTCTCATCACCTTTCCTTCTTAGGCTCCAGGTCTCTGCAGATCGTGCCTCAGTGCTCATTAAGGATACAGGAGTTGAGGCAGGGGCAATGGCTCAGTGGCTTGAGAGCACGGGCTGCTGTTGCAGAGGACCCAGGCTGGTTCTCAACCCCCACAGAACAGCTTACAAACTGTCTGTACCTCCAGTTCCAGAGTATCTGATATCCCTTTCTGGCTTCCTTGGATACTAGGCACACATGTTGTGCACATACGTATAATCAGACAAACACTCATATACATAAAACAAAATCATTTTTAAAAGTAATATTGAAGCCCGAAGGTGGGGATGTCCCTGACCTCCCACAGCAAGCCTGCAAACTCAGATGCATTCCCTGGATGCATGATGTGGCTGCTTACTGCAAGGAGAAAAGCTGCTGGTTGTGCAGCTGTCAGTAGTAACTAGCATTTTAGCATTTACCATGAGATTTACAAAGACATCTTTTCACTATAACAACCTGTTTTCAAATGATTGCAACTTAAACATTATAAACGTAAGAACAGAAACAAAGAAGATAACCAAGTAAGAAAAGCTGTTCTTGCTTCCTTCCTCCACTCCTATGTTTCCTTTGTGGTTGTGTGTGTGGCTGTGTATGCGGAGGCCCAAGGATGGTGTTTGCAATCAGCCTGATTGTTCTTCTACCTTTTCAGTGAGGTGGGGTCTCAGTTGGACAGCGTGCTGTGGGGAGCCCCTCTCCTTACAGGTGGCATTTCCATGGGATCTGGGAATCCCAACTCCAATCCTCATTCTGTTAATTAAAGCAAGCACGTGAGCCACTGGACCATCTCTACAATTTATATTTACATTTTTGAGGGTATATTTTATATCTTTCTGTGTTGACTATCTCAACCTACTAAAATAGCAATTATCTCAGGGTTGGGTCTTTTTTGGTCCTGGTTTTTAAATTATACTGAAAATACGAGTGGTTATATACTCATTTTATTAGCATCTCTGTTCATATGCAGAACATTCTCTTTAGAATTCTTCCAAGAGATCTTGGTGGAAGTAGATTGTTCCTGCTTTTGTCTGGAAGTATCTTTTTCTCACCTTCAGTTTTCTTTTTTATTTTTGTTGGGTTTGGAGGGTGGGTTGTTTTGTTTTTGAAGACAAGGTTTGTCTGTGTACTATCTCTGGCTGTTCTGGAACTCACACTGTAGACCAGGCTGCCTTTGAACTCAGAGATCCACCCGCCTCTGTCTCTCATATGCTGAGAGTGTACCATCACTGCCTGACAAAAGATCAGTCATGTGGAGTTCGGTCTTTTTTGCTTGTTTGTTTGGATATTCATTCGTTTGTTTTTCAAGACCACCTTCATTTCTAAATGAGAGCTTTGCTGTATGGAGAGTTTTTTATTGGAAGTTTCTGGGGTTTTAGTTTTTCCGTCAAGTTGAAAACATGTACTACGCTCTCCTGGCTCAAAGTTCCTGTAGAAAATTCTGTTGCGAGACTAACTGGGACACCTTGAGAGTCTCATCTTTTCACCTTTAAGAACCTGATTCTGATGTGCTTCAGGGAAGTCTTGATTGAGTTAAATCTGACTCATGATGACCTTTAACCTTCTCGTACCTGTGTATTTGTAGCTGTCTCTTAGGGAAGTTTCTGTTATTTCTTGGAAGTTTTCTACCCTGTTGGCATTCTTGGATTCTTCTTTTACCCCCATTGGCCTAAACACTTGCTTTTTTAATGCTGCCCCGAAGCTCTGCTGTCTTCATCATGCTGCGTTTCTCGTCCAGGAAAATAGTTGCAAATAGTCTATCTCTGGACTCAGTGGTTCTTTTTATTTCAGTTACTCGGTTTTGTTTTGTTTTGTTTTGGGGGGGGAGGGCCTGTTTTTGTTTTTGTTTTTAATAGCTCACAGAGTTCTGTGTTTGTTTCCCCTTGTCAGGTTTCTGTGTTAGAGTTCTGAGAGGTTTATCCGTGTTTGAGCTCCTTGGGTTCCCTTGGACCTGCTGTTGTGACTTGTCCTTTGAGTCACTGATTGCTCTGTAGTCAATTTCTGGCACCTTATTTTGGCATACTGAGCTCATAGGTTATGTTTTGTTTTTAGGATTTTTGATGTGTGGCTATTTTGCCCGCATGTATATATGTGCACATCATGTGTGTGCAGTGTGCCCAGAAGAGTATGGTGAATCCCCTAGAGCTGGACTTAGGTGTGATCCCTAGGAACCTTGTGCTGTTGGGACTTGAATCCAGGTCCTCAATAGAACAGCACTGCTCTTAGTGGCTAAGCTAGCTCTCCAACTCCAAGGTCCTAGTTTACTGAAAAGTGTTTATTGATGGTTTTGATGTGGACCACATCTGGGCACTGAAGGAGTTATGACCTGTTTTTTCAAGCTGGGTTTACTTGTGCCTGTCTTTCAGGAATTAGCAAGACCCAGTTTACCAGAAGTAGACTGTTGTATTGCCACTCTTTGAACACTAGAGGGTAGTCTAAGCCCAAATTAATCTCAAAGACATAGTTGGTGGGTTGTTTAGAGATGAATTAGGGGCACCTAGAAAGGTGAATAGGTTTTCACAAGCCCAAGCCATAGGCTGAGGAATCTTGTCATCATCATAGTCACTAGCATACAGAAGCACTACACAGGATCCCGTTCAATATGGCATAGCCATTGTGGGTAGATATACCCTGCCTCTTGGGCCAGAGCTGTGGCTATCAACAGTGCCAAACTATGTGGTACCATAAGGTCCCAAACCTGCACATCACTGGGGACATAGCAGGGCTCACCTGCTGTGGACTGACCAAGGCAGAAGTGGACTCAGGGCCCAAGATCGGTGCACCAGGCATGGCTGATCCTGACTCGTAGAGAGGTCTCTCATGCACTGAGGTATCCTTTGTTACCAGAGAAGTCCCTAACCTCGGACCTGAAGGCAGGCAGGGGATGGGGCATTACTGCCTTTTGTGTTAGGTTTTTCCTATTTGACACTCTGACGTCATGTCTCTATGCTTTTCTGGTTATACCTCCATGAATGGAGTCCTAGACCACACTATAATGAATGAGGACAACCCCTGGCCACCTAGACGGATGCTGAGTGACTGATAGCAAATTGGGTTGTGGGTGCAGAGCCTGCAGCGACTCAGTGGTTCACTGTGCCCTCGAGACTCTTCATTTGGCCTTACCTGTTTCAGACTTAAGTCTTTTGTTTGTTTGTTGGATTACGGCTTTTCGCCAGCTCCTTTGTCAGTCTGTGGTTCCAGTGGCTTTCACTTCTCCCTTGACTCCACTGACACAGATGTCGGGTGGCTTGTTGTAGCTCCCTGGAGCTCTGCTCTCTGACATGCAGTGACTGTGTCCTTCTGTTCACCGCCCCTTTCCCTCTGATCCACTGTGTATCTCATTGGCTATTTTATTTTCAGAATGCTATCCCCATAGGATTCTCTCTGTAGCTTTCGTCCGCTCAGGCTTTATGTTTTAGCTCACTGTTTCAGGTTTGTTGGCGACTGCTCGCTGAAGCATGGCTGCTTTGAGTTCACTGCTAGGGCATCTGGGGCTCTGCCTTCTCAGCAGTGATGCTTGGTGGATGTGATGCTCAGGAGGAACCCAGGCATTTTCATACCATGTGGCTTCAGTCTCTACTGGCATGTGCAGCCTGCTGCCCACAGATCATACGTACCCCAAGGTACATAAGTATGGCCTAAAACAAAGTTCTAAACCTAAAACTTTGTGATTTTTCCCCTCTTCTAACTCAGTACTGTTTCTGGAGCATGGCTTTGCAGATAACAGTGTTGCAGCACCATCTGTTTGGGTTGGCTTTTGCTGACACTGGAAAATAGGAGGTGGGAGACTACTGTTGTTCCTGCCAGGGCACAGTCAGTCCCAGGCCCTGCTTTAGCCTGAACACCCAAGGGCAGAGTCTCTGCATTGTGGCTGGGTAATGCTGAGAGTTCCTTATTTTGCTCTGGGTTTCCTCTGACAGTGCCCACCCGGAAATGTCTGGGTGCCTTGTTTTTACCATGTGGGGTAGAACTTTGTTCGCCAGGAGGGTTGCAGGGTACCATCATAAAGCCCTCCGAAGGCCAAAGTGTAAGTTCTTTACATGCCTTAGCTCTGGTGGCTGAGGTTAGACCTGGTGTCCTGTGCTGGAAGGCTGTGGTCAGGTGCTTCTTGGCCAGAAGCTTTGCCTCCAGCTGGACTGCCAGTGCTTCCTTTGTGTTGGAGCTATGGTGACGTGCTGACCCGGTAAACAGATGCCACCAGCAGTGAGACCAGCAGGTTTCCCTAGAAAGAGGAGCGTGTGCAGAAGCGCCGATGCTGCGCACCGCGTGTGTCCTCAGTTGAGAGAGGTTGGAGGTGGCCAGCCGTGTTTTGGGAAGAGATTTAGTGAAGAGGTCATGTGGAAAGGACTTGCAGAGTGAAGAGCAAACAGTGCTGTGTGAGCGCTCAGGCAACTTACAAAAGCAGGCGTTCTTCTGAATGTTGACAAGGCCCTTTAACCCCAATTCGCTGTCTCTGCCCTTTGCAGGGACAGTGCAGCCTGCTTTGCTATCCAGAAAGGATTACAGGCATCACGCAGTGACATTAAGATATTTAAGCATAATGATGTGGCTGACCTGGAGCGACTGCTAAAAGAACAAGAGAGCGAAGATCAGAAGGTACGAGCCTCTTGACGAAAATTATGCAGCTCTTTGTACTTCCTAAGCAGCTAAATTATAGATGAAATGGTAATCTGTCATTGAAAACTTGCCTGCCTGCGGATCACATTTGGATATTAAGTAAGGGTGTTCCTGCTTATTAAAATGTACTTCGACTTGAAGTGCCTTGTCTGTCATATTTACGGGGAGGCAGTGGAAGCAGCTTTTCCATGGGGGCTGAGAGGAGAGCAGCAGCCTGCCCTTGAGGGGAGATGTGGAAGTAGCTACATTGTAGCTCCGGAAACACAGGAAGACTGTAATGAGGTGCATGGATTAAGTTCAGAATATGCCTGTTTATACCATCGAAGCTTAAGCCTCCTGAAACTCCAGGCAGCTGCTGTGGAGAACAGCCATGCTGAAGAGGGAATGCCTGGGGCCTGGAGTGCCACTAATGGTGGCGCTTCAATGGTGTCTCCCTGTGTCAAAATTGGAGAGCAGCGCAGAGGACGTGGGTTTAAAGCATCATGGGAGGATACTGTCTAGGCTGTGTGCTGGGCAGGGAGGAGCTCTGCAGCAGGACTCCATGATGTATGGACTGTCTTGGAAGGCCACTTGTCACTCTCAAACACCCTTTCAAGTGGACCTTGCCTAAACAACTCATCATAACTAGAGTAACTGATGAAAATGCTCACCACTTTCTTTGGTTTTCTGTTAATTTCCGTTTTCCCAAGCATTTGTATTATTCTTTTAGAATTCTGTCATCTTTGTTTAGGAGTCAGCCCGTTTGATAGATTTTTCAGGAATATGCACATTGTCATTGAATATGTTGTTTTGTGCTTACTATGCTATCAGCCAGTGTTCCTATTTACACAATTAAGAAAAAACTAGCTGGGCATGACGGTACACACCTTTAATCCCAGCACGTGGGAGGCAGAGGCAGGCAGATTGCTGTGAGTTCCATGCCAGCCTGGTCCACAAAGCGAGTCCAGGACAGCCAAAATAACACAGAGAAACCCTGTCTCAAAAACAAAACAAAACAAAAAAAGAAGAAGAAAAAGGACAAAGTTAAAGATATTCAGAAATTGAGACTGCCCCACTGGGTCCTGGAGAGATGGCTCAGAGGTTAAGAGCACTGGCTGCTCTTCCAGAGGTCCTGAGTTCAATTCCCAGCAACCACATGGTGGCTCACAACCATCTATAATGTGATGTGACACCCTCTTCTGGCCCGAAGGTCTACACTCAGGCAGAGTGCTAAACATAATAATAAATCAATAAATCTTTAAAAAAAAAAAAAAAAAAAAAACAGAGAGAGAGAGAGAGAGAGAGAGAGAGAGAGAGAGAGAGAGAGAGAGAGAGAGACACTGCCTCACTGTTGAAAGACCAGTTCTTTCAGCAGACTGAGAAGACTGCCTTGGTCTTGACTGGGCACTAGATCACACCCACCAGGGCAAATACCGTTTGAAAGAGTGACTGAGGAAGGGCTGGTGGAAGCTTTTCATGGTAGATGTTGGAGATGTGGGAACTCAAAGTTATGTGTTTTCATAAGATTTATAATCGATAGAGCATTTTAGAGATAACAATCAGAAAGAAAAGTATGTATCTTAGAAATTCAGTTTCACTTTTTTTACTAATGTACTTCATTTTCCTCAGGAGTAGGCTGTTAAATAACTCCACATTTTATTTTTAGAAAAATCATCTTACTTGACATGTTGTCTCTAGAAGATAAACAGAACTTATGTTAAAGATTGGCCTGTATTTACAGTACGATGTAAAAAACAAAATGAAGGTAGCTGCTTGCTTCTAGCACTGAGAATAGGGAGGTATGCCAGACGGCACTTCCACACACCTTTAATCCCAACACTAGGGAGGCAGAGGCAGGCTAATCTCTGTGAGTTCAAGGCCGACCTGGTTTCCTAGTGAGTTCCAGGATAGCCCGGGCTGCACAGAGAAACCCTGTCTTGAAAAACAAAACAAAAAAGATTGGTGAGGTAGCAGTATGCCCACAAGGGGGGTGGGGAGAATGGGAGGATGGGGGGGATGGGGGGCAGGATGAGTCTCCAGTAAAGCCATGTTTTAAAGTGCTGGGAAAATGCCTTGGTGTTTAAGAGCACCTACTGCTTTTGTAGAAGACCCAGGTTCATTTGGCAGCATTGTAACTCCAGATCCAGGGGGTCTGACACTACCTTTGTTTGACCTCTCAGAGTCACTGCACACATGTACATACATATATGCAGGCAAAAATTCATACATATAAAATAAATATAAGTCTTTTAAAAGAAAAAATAAAACTTTTTGTTTGAGACAGGGTTTCTCTTTATAGCCTTGACTGTGCTGGACTTGCTTTGTAGACTAGGCTGGGCTCAAACTCATAGCGATCCACCTGCCTCTGCCTCCCAAGTGCTGGGATTAAATGCATGCACCACCACCACCCGACCTAATAAAACTATTTTTAAATAAAACTTAGAAATGACCACAATGTAATATTTTTTGGTAGTCTTTAACAGGTGAGCCATTTCTTCAGCCCACAATGTAATATTTTTAAAAATCAGATTCTAAAACTTTACTACACTAAAATCCTCATTTCGGAAAAAGTGATACATAGATTAAATAGCTAAAAGAAAGACAAAAGTTATCAGTGCATAGATTGCCTACCTGATCTTTAGAATTGTTCCTTGCCTTTTTGCTTATCCTAGGTCTCTTAGATTAATATACTGAGTTCCTAAGCAGGTACTCAAATATGGATGTGGTAGACCACCAGTGTGTGTAAGGAAGCCCTGCAGAAACCAAGGAAACAGGACAGGTTTAAAAAGGAGATGTCAGGATGCTGTGTGTTGAAATGCACATGGCCTCTTTCCACCCGTGACCCCAACAGGTGTATGCCATCTTGAAAGCGTCCAGCTGTGAGCTGCAGGAGACTGGCAGCTGCTGTGATGTACACCTCTACAGAGCAGAAATGCTTCTGTGCAGATAGAAGCTCCTAAAATGCCCCCATGGTGGTGTTGTAGTAGTGATTGAAGCACAAGTAAGAAATCTTTGAGTAGAAGGTGGGGGTGAGTTTTATCTTGGTCTCAGCACTTTTCAGTCTGTCACTTACACCTGCAGTGTCTTCAGATTCTTGGGTATGATAGATGAGTGGCCTCTGGCCACAAGGTGTAGGGAGACGCACACTGTGGGAATTAGGCTGCTCTGTCTACTCTGCTACCTTGGGCTTGATCCGACAAGTCTCATTTGGATTTTACCTTACTCACTGATAGGTCAGCAAAGGTAAGGAAGGTTAGGGATCGCCAGCACACAGAGGAAAATACAGTAGTATAATGTACACACACACACACACACACACACACACACACACACACACACACACACCATACCCCTTTCATACTCTTATCATCAACCTCCCACTGCTTGTACCATTTATACCTCCTCTGCCCCTCGGCTCGGGCCCTGCCCCTGGCAGCAGTAGTGATAATGGTCTTCATTGTAATTTTTTCTCCTCTTACACTGAAATGTGTAAATCCTAGCTGGGTAGTTTTGAATGGCTTTACTGTGTAACTCATCCATGAGTCTGCTTCATTATGTTCCCTGGGCTTTCTCCCAACCATTCCAGGGCTAGGACTTTGCTTACGTATTGTCAGGTGCCTCCTGTGTTGTGTGACGTCACCTGGCTGATGATGTGAACTGAAAACTGCCTGAGAAAGGAAACTGCTTCTCCTCACTAGAGTTCCTGTCAAAATAATAGGATCTCAAGAGTTGAGTTTTAATTCATTGTGACTCTTTTTTTTTTTTTTTTTTTCTTTTTAAATAAATACTTTATGAGGTGCAAGTTCTTGGGAGTAACAATTTATATTTGTAGTTATGACAATTAAGATGCTGTTTTTTTTTTTTTTTTTTTAAGAATCCTCGCAAGGCTCGTGTGACTCGTCGTTTCATCGTTGTGGAAGGGTTGTACATCAACACTGGAACCGTCTGCCCTCTTCCAGAACTGGTGAGCAGCCCTGTTGAGTCCTTACTTCAGCATGTTGATTGGCAGTTAGACCTTTAGTGTAGCATCACACTGAAGACAGGCCTGGCATGCGACCCCACAGGGTGGAGTGAGAGAACCGCCCAAGTCGTGCTCCAGCTCCACACCCATGCTGTAGCATGCACGCATACATATCTTCCTACTTTCGTAAGGGTGTCGAAGACTGACAGGACGGTGGGGTGGGGGGCGGGCGATAAGCCAAAATGTACTACAGTGGGGTTTTAAAAACATTTTGCTACATTTATTTCTGTGGTATGGGAGAAGAACGTGTGTGCCACATTGTGCGTGTATGGAGATCACAGGACAGCTTGTACCTTGTGGGTCCTGGGAGTGGACTCAGGTGGTGGGCTTTATCCCCTGAGCCATTACCAGCGCTGGGGCAGTTTTTCATGGAGCTCCAGTTGCAGGGCACTGCCCCGGACAGGCATGAGGTGTGAGGTGGAGGCGGTGGAGAAGCTGGCAGAGACTGAAAGTGCTGACGATGTAGAGACTATGTAACACAAGGTGGGGTTCGACCTAGATTCCTGTTTTCTTTCACTGTTTTCCCTCGAGGGCTTATTTATTGTTACTATTTTGTAAACCTGCTTTTTAGAACTTGCTATCACCTTCCTGTTAAGGAAGGGATGACCTCTCCCTTAAATTAGTGTTTTTGATGAAAAATCCAACCTAATACCCACAGTCATCCCACCCACTTAAAAGTGGTGATCAGGAACAGACCAAAATACTCAATTATCAGGAGCTTCAGAGATGAACAGCAAACCATCTTATGTATTGTGTGCATTTCTGTGGTTGTGGTGGAAGGGAGAAACTCAGTAACTGAACCTATCATAGAGAAAACTGTGACTCCAACAACAACAAAAGAAGTATGAATCGGCAAAGATGTGAAAATCCCAAGTATTTCTCCTTGTCTTAAAAATTGAGTAGCTTATGATGCTGCTGTAATTTAATTTGGTTATGCAGCTAATTACATGCAAATTACCTGTGACTAAATTTATTACAAATTGGGGAAATACATACAAATACACATTTATTACTTCCTAATGCATTGTGGGTGTCTTAAGAACACTTCCTATTTACCCTTTAATAAGCTCATACATATCTAATACCAGGTGGGGGTGGCACATAACTTTCATCCTAGCACTTGGGGGGCAGAAACAAGCAAATCTGTGAGTTCGAGGCAAGCAAATCTGTGAGTTCCAGGCTAGCCTGGTCTACAGAGCAAGTTTCAGGGAAGTCAGAACGACACAGAGAAACAGTGTTCCAAAAAGCAAGCAAACAAAAAACAAACTGAGGGGAAAGGATTTTCTTACAAGCCTGACGACAGATGAAACCAAGCCTTCCATGTTGGTGCACCCCTGCAATGCCTGTGCCATAGCACTGAGGAGGCTCATACAGAAGGAGCAACATAAAGTTCGGCCAGCCTCTTGTGCATGCAAGTTTTAGGCTAACCTGGGAACAGAGTGAGATCCTTCTCTTAAAAAGTAAATCAATAAAGTAAGAGGAAAGCAGACTAAGGAGCTGTGATAATAAACAAAATAAAACTTTTTTTTAACATTCAAATATTTCTGTAGACCCAGATTAAAACAACTACTGAGGAAAAATATACATATTTCCCAGGAGGTTTTAATACAGTTAGACAAGCAGGTATTTAACAGAGAAGTTACCTGTCTGTACATATAAGTGTCTTAGCATTGTGCTGTCTGTCACTAAGCTGGGTCATTTCAGCGATGAAGACAGTTGCTTCTTAGTATCCACTGTTCTGACATTTGTGAAGGTGCCGTAGACGGTGACATGGAGGTGAGCTCTCCTCCTGGGCTCCGGGAGCTCCGGAAAGCTGGCTTGGGTGTGGTTCTGCCCAGTGCATATTGCCGATTCATTCACACTGCACTCCTGCCCACAGCCTTCGGGCTCGTGCTGAAGGGAGTTTCTCCAGTGCACATTTCCCCAGAAGGCATTTCTCAGCCTTTCTGCATCTAAGACTACTAGAAAGCACATTAGCAGGGCTCATGTGGACAGCAGAGTCACTGGCAAAGAAAGGCACTGTGACATAAAAATGTGCAGTGCTGCCATGAGAAGGACACTTGGTCAGAGGACAGTGACCTTTCCTCAGCTGGGAGCACCTGTTGGCAGGTAGCTCACTTGTTTCTTCACCACCCCACTCATGACCCCTGAAGGGTGACGGAGTGGATATTGATTTCAGAGTCACAGATTTTAACAAATGGGTAACTTTGCAAATACAGAATTCATAGTTATTGAGGGTCAACTGTCTGTACTTTTACAAGTTTAATTTTTTTTCTCCAAAAGACATTCTGTATGCTGCTAATGATGATAGTATTAAGTCTGTATGTTTTAACACCTAGGTTAAGTTAAAATACAAATATAAAGCAAGAATCTTTCTGGAGGAAAGCCTTTCGTTTGGAGTCCTTGGGGAGCACGGGCGAGGAGTCACTGAACACTATGGGATAAGCGTGAGTTCTCACTGGGAAAGCTCCC
Source organism: Acomys percivali (assembly GCA_907169655.1). NCBI lineage: Eukaryota > Metazoa > Chordata > Mammalia > Rodentia > Muridae > Acomys > Acomys percivali. Next base: position 82,903,499 of record OU015746.1, on the reverse strand, counting down.
TCTAGGAAGCCTGTCCGTAGGAAGAACCTTCACTCATCCGGAGGCTCAGGTGGCTTTGATGTCTGGGTGGATCTGGTCAGCCCAGTCAGGATTCTGTCTTCCCTCTGCACCTTTTGTTCTGTTGGCCAGAGATGGAGATAAGGTGTTGAAGCTCTGGATTACATTTGCTATGGTCACTAAGGACTGCCTTATGCTTTAGTAGCTGGGCATGGCGGCACACGCCTGTCATTACAGCAGGTGGGAAACAGGCCTTCATGAGCTACCAAAAAAGACCCCACACACAAACAGCTTTCTTGGTTAAAATTCTACATAGTGATGGCATACATCTTTAATCCCAACACTCAGGAGGCAGAGGCAGGCAGATTTCTGTGAGTTTGAAGCCATCCTGGTCTACAAAGCGAGTCCATGACAGCCAGGGCTACACAGAGAAACCCTGTCTTTAAAAAAAAAATCTACGTATAATTTGTACAAGTACATACACATCATACACATACATTTGTGCCATACGTGTGCATGTTTGTATAGGTGGTGGCATGTCTTTCCTTATTTGATATGTAATGTTGACACATATATGCATGCTGTCAAAAACACCACAGAGAATGGATTCAGCGTAGCTTTGAAAAGTCCCAAACAGTTGGAATAACCTTGACCATAGTGACCAAGCGCCCTGGAGTGTGTGACTAGTGCCTCAGGCTGCTGATAGCTTCCTTGCTGACCACCATGGGGTAGACTTAGAGGGTGCCTTTTCTCCAAAATGTGCTTTTGCTCCCTGTGTCACCAAGTGATGGGTAAAATACAAAGTCCCCTTAATTTTCTACACTCAAGTACTGTAATGACCCAGAGAAAAGAGTGGAGTAATGCCGCAAGTGATTGTGGGTAGGGACATAGGTGAGCTGTAACCATATGTGAAATTTAAAGAGGAAAACCACTGTCCTCAGAGGGGCTTGTTGGTGACTTGTTCTTTGTTTTTCCGGGCAGATTGACGATATCGACCTTATCAGTGCTAACATGGAGAACGCACTCGCGTCTGTCGGGGGCTTCTGCTGCGGCCGGTCTTTCGTGGTTGACCATCAGGTAACCTTCTTAAAAATGGTGCACAAGTGCAGATATTGTCCCCACCATCACTTCAGAACGCAGCTTCCAATACAAGATTTAACTCACAATTTTTTCCACAGTTTTTATTCTAAAGCCTGTTTTTAAAGGCTAGTTCAAAGTGTCTACAGACACATAAAGTCCTGACCTCCTAAGACACCACCTTGGTTTTTTTAGTTCCCCTTATGGTGCAGTGCCTGCCGTTGGGATGGGTGTGGGGATTTGGTACCTTCCAGAAGTCTCTCTCCAGAGAGAGACCATCTGTCTTCTCATTTCTCCGTAGCGACTCTCTGGCCAAGGGTACTGCTTCTCAGCCTCATTGCCTCCCCTGCTGGCTGCAGCTGCCACCGAGGCCCTGAACATCATGGAGGAGAACCCAGGTATGGCCTTGTCGAAGCTGCCTCTGTTGACTCTGGCCCCCTCTTGCTTCCTGGCCGACTTAGCCCAAGGAAATTATTTACCAGACAAAACTCTAAATTACTTTAGAAATCAAGTGTTCCACATACAAAAGCTAATAGCCAAAACTTGTTGAGCACAGGTGTTTAAAATTCAACAAATAGTCTATGAAAATGCTATAAAGTCTAAACTAAAACATTAAGGTCCAAACCACACCTCTTCCCAGCGTTTCAGATGGATTAGCTACCTAGGCCTGGCGCTGTGGGAAGATGGCAGTGGAGAAGCCACCCCTGCCTCAGGGCTATGCAGGGCTTTAGTGCAGAGCATGGGGCTCGCTGCTTCTCCAGGTACAGTGCTAGGAAAGGTGGGGACCTGGGTGCTTCCTCAAGTATCATGGCCGTCATCGTTTGCCTTCTAGGGTTGAGGAAGTTGGCAGATGGTGCTGAGCTTTACTGGTTGTTCTTTTCTGTCTTGTTTTCCCCTTCAGCCTTTGAAGCATCAATTAATATCAATGCTAGCAGCAAACAACTGTGAGCAAAGTAAAGTTAATTGAGACTTTAGCAAGTGGCCTTTGACTGTTAACAGTGTAGCCTTTAAAACTAAAAAGGGGTTGGCAAGATGCCTCGGCAGGTAAAGGTGCATGCCTTTACCTAGATCCCCAGAACCCACATACCGGTGGTCAAGCGCTCTTTATATAAAATTGTCCTCTGACCTCCACACATGTGCAGTGGTGCATGACCCCACCCCCAAGCCCCACACACTAATAGTGAATAAATGTAAGTGACTGGAAAGGAGAAGAGCCCTTGCCTAGCTGTCACTCCTGAGTCCCCATCAGAGGTGTCAGCTCACATGGCCAGATGTGTACCTCAAGCTTTCCCTGAGTGAAAGGAAAACAGCCCAGAAAACTACTGTGTACTGCCCATTGGCTCCGAGTTAAGTGCTGAGTTGAGTAGTAAGTACGTGCCCTGAAACCTTACCTGGGCCTGTGCAGTTCTCGAGGAGGGCGAGCCTGCATTTAGTATTGCTGACAGTGAGCAGCACTAGTGAGAAGGGGCCACTTGATGACGTCAAATAATGCCCAGGCCCTCAAGGTATACACTGCTAAGTGTGTGCTCACACCCACAGCATTGATAACATTTCTGACTAAGGAACTGGGCGGTTAGAGGAATTCATAAGCTGGTACCAACAGGTCCTAAATAATACCATCAAACTTTTTTTATTCTGTGCAGGAATTTTTGCAGTTTTAAAGAAAAAATGTCAACACATCCATAAATCTCTACAAGGGTAAGTGTTGTGGTTTTCAGCCACAATAGCAGCGTCTGCACCACACTGAGCAGCAGTGCAACTCAGAGTCTTATGAGTCTTATGGACTCTGGACCCTTCAACCACATTGCAACCACAAAGGCAAAACCTTACTCCACGCAGCTTTGAATACAACTGGACCCACTGTTGGCCACAGTCTTAAAGCCAAGGCCTTGTTTTTCCAGAAGTTATACAGCATGACAGTGGGCATAACAGGTGAGTGCCAAACAGGAGGAGAATAATCCTACAGCTCCTACCATGGATGACCCAGGAAGACATGGTGTTCTCATGTCCACAGAGCAGGGCACTGTGTGCTGCATACCGGGCAGCCCTGATTCCTACTCTCCCTGGTGCTCTTAGTAAATTTGATGGGGAAAGAAAAGAAATTAATCATGCATATTCTTTTTCTAAAAAAGAAAAAAATCTTCAGTTCTGAGTTTTGGTGCCACAGGAAATGATCTCATTGTTCTAGATCTTTCCTTTTGCTCCTTAAAGAGATATGTGCCTCTTGAGATGTAAAAGTTCTATCTCCTCTGTAAGATGTGAGAATAGACACTGATGAAAGTGGTGCCAGGTGAGTGAGTGGCCGCAGCTGTTGTGTAGAACAGGAAACTTGTTCTGTGCGTGTGCTGGGTGGGGAGTGGCTCTTGCATGATTTATGGTGGGAGGGTCACTGCATTGCTCTCTGGCACAGCACAGCACATGCACTGGCTTAAGCATGAGGTGCCCTGTGCTTCAGCTTTCTCCACATCCTGTACTACTTCCTCTGGCTCTGTCCAACCTTCTTTCTGCTGTCCATGGCCTTCTGTCTGTCCACCCACTCTAGTGGATTGCCTGGGCTGATGTTGTCACTCATCGTGGACAGCTAAGTCAAGCATTCCTCCTGCGATCATAGGGTGGGTGTGTATGTTTACGTGTACGTACGTACATACATTTGTGTGCATGTGTGTGTGTGCATGTGTGTTGTATATCGGGAGGACCACTTATTGTCATTCCTTAATTACCATCTGACTTGTTTTTTGAGAACTAGTCTCATTGGCCTAGAACTTGCCCAGCAGGCTTGGCTGGCCAGCCAGCAAACTCAAGGGCTACACCTTTCTCCCAACTCCCCAGCACTGGGATCCAGCATGTGCTACCACACCTAGCAGGTTTTACATAGGTTCTGGGGATTGAAACTTATTTACTCCTCTTTCTTTCTTTCTTTCTTTCTTTCTTTCTTTCTTTCTTTCTCCTCTCTCTCTCTCCCTCTCCCTCCTCCCCCATCTCTGTCTCTTTCTTCCTTTTTGGTTTTTCAAGACAAGGTTTCTCTGTGTAGCCTTGCCTGTCCTGTATTCCCTTTGTAGACCAGGCAGGCCTTGAACTCACAAAGATCCACCTGCCCTTGCCTCCCTTGTGCTGGGACTAAAGGTGTGCGCCAACCACGCCCGGCTACACTTTGTTTTTAAAGGACTGTCAACTCTGCTTTGTTGTTAGCCCCTCCCCTTTGCTGGGTCACTACAGTAGTTCTATCCCTTGTCTTAATAACCCTGTTCATGTGACTCCCTTCTGTCAATGGCTCCTTTTATTTCTGCTCTTTGTTGCTTGTCTTATCAAGAGTTGTGCCACTCTTTCCACATCCTCATCTTGACCTTCCACTAGAAAGACACTGAGAGCTGATTGTTCCTTTTTCCTTGACCAGACTGTAGGTTCCCGGTGATGGCAGTGGTGCAGAATCAACAGGACCCACCTCAGCTCCTCTAGCTTTCAGCTCAGGGACCACCCTATCTTCCTTTGCATTCTGCTCTCCCAAACTTGCAGGCTTCCTTTTACGACTCCAAATGTCTTCATCTTTATCTCCTTAGAAGGCTTTCTTCAGCACCCTGCTCTTGAGGGTATAACCTCGAATTGCTTCATAATTCTTGTATGTGAACAACTCCCAGGTTTTTGTGCCTCCTCTGTGGCATGCTGCAGAGCTCCATATTCCAGATCAGTTATTGCCCTCAGTAATTACACTAGGAAGACCCTGCAGGAACTTGATATGCAATGCCAGCCGCCAACATGGAAGGGAGCAACACACAAAACAGGAGGAGGCACGAAGTGAGAAACCTAGAGGGTGGGGACATGGACTGAGTGAAGATGTAGCCTCCAGTGTTGCCCTTGAATCCTAACACAGTTGCTCTGTGTAGTGTGGGGTGGTTTATTGAGTGTGTTAGAGAGCAGAGGTCAGGGTACCAGTTAGGAGATGGGTGCACACAGAGGAACCTCATAGCTGCAGAGAGCAGTGCTTGGACTCTGGGTATAATGAAGGGAGAGCCTGCTGGGTGAGTGAGACCGAACTGTGGCTGATCTAACGCTCTATTCTGAGGTCGTGGGTGAAGTAGCTAGCACCTTGGGGACTGGCTAGAAGCATGGAAAAAGGGCTTCCGGAGGAGACTCAGCACATGGTGTGTGACAAGCTTCACCTGCCTGTCTGGAGAGCAGCCTTGGATTCCCAGGTTTCTGTTTGAGTCATTAACACATGGGTAGCATTGAAAGTGTTTGCATTTCCTAGTGTAGAGGGCTGGAACCAGCTTAGGAGAAGGAGTGGCCAGTGAGGAAGAGGCTCCGCCTTTGTCTCTGTGGTCTTCTGCCTGTTGTTTGCCTCCATCAGAGCATGAATGTCTCCACTATGTGTGCAGACAGTGCTTACCGCTTTCATCTTCCTGAACTACAGGGTGGAGGCCATGGCTTCTTTGTTGATGGCTCTGAGCCTCAGACCAAGCCCAGGCCTTGGGATTTACCTGTCTGGGTAAGGTGATGCTTTTGCCAAGTATGTAAAAGGCTCTTCAGTTTTTGAACTGAAAATACAGCCGTGTTCATCTGGTCTTAGCATAGACATAGGTGTTCTGCTTTGTTCCTTCCTCCCAGCCTTTTCTACCCACACTAGATTAGGCCCTGGTGCCTTGTGTACTTTGAAGGAAAGCTGGGTCATTTGAGATGCTATTTGAAATTATAATTTTTTTTACAGTTTTTTTCAAGGGAAACATGACCTAAAAAGTCGATGCTGCCCCCTGTGCCCCTTCAGAACCAGCAGAGGATAGGCCTTGAGGGTGTGTGGCTTAGTTTCTGTACTGGTGAAAACTGACACAGGTCACCCCACATGGCAGATGCCCTGGGTTCTAAGGATCTAAACACAGACCTGTACCTTGATCTGTGTAAAAGCTTAATGTGTTGAATTACTTCAAATAAAGAAGATACAAAAAAGTAGTATTTGGGGGTGGCTTGTAAACCAACTACGGTTGGCTGCCAGCACCTCACATAGTACCAGTTATAAGCTTTTTGTCCCTGTAATAAAATGTTTGAGGCAATTAAGTAATAAAATCAGAAAAGTGGTTTTTATTTACAGTTTTTTGGTGGTTCGAGTTCATAGTTCTTTGGAAATTCTGGACAGAGCCAAGGAACAGAAAGAGGTCACTAGGATCAATATAGCCATTGCAGGGGGGTGGGGAGTACACCCCATGACCTCAGGATTTCCTTGTTGTAGAAAATTATAATGTTTATTATAAAATTAGCCTATAATTATTATGGTGGTATTATCTAACCCGCTATCATAATCAGTAAGAGACACAAACACCCCACTGTATTTTAAAATAAGCCTTGTTTTACCTGGGGCTAGGCAGATATTAACCCCCTAAACTGCCTCCCATTATCTCCCAGCCCCCATCCCAGGCCATCTGCTTTAATCATTTCCATCTGGGCTACTTCCCGCCCATAATCCCAAAGTACTTGTGCATGTTGTTCAGCTGGGCCACTTCTTTCCTTGTGGAACTTCAGAGTTCCTCCTCTGGGCCCACAGTGTTCCTTCCTGTCCCATGGTGAGTCTCTCCTTATTCCTCCTCCGGTACCTGTCTCCTCCTTCCCAAGATCCTTATGCCCCCTAAGCCTGGGACCCTTGGCCACACCTACCTAATTTCTGCCCTGCCCCAGTGTAGGCCTTTTATTGGTCAAACAGGGCGGCAAGGCTATACAACATTACTTGGGGTACATGATAATTTGCTTTTAAGAGACAGCAAGCAGGCATCAGGGAACAAAATAATTAACAATCAAACACAAGGCATCAGACCATGCTGTTCAGTGCCTACCTCCTAAAGGTGTATGACACCCACCAGTAGTGCTCCTGGGCCCTGAGCAGGGCGCAGCGGCACTCATTAAAAGCTAGTTGCATCCTAAATTGGGAACATTCCTAGCCCGTTTCATCATCTCATCCTGAAGAAAACCTGGGCCTAAGAATGAGGAGCTGAGAGAAATCAGCCAATCTGAAACAAGTACCTCAGTCTCAAAAGGCATATATCACAGCTGTGTGCTCAGAGATGGATAGTGTGGCCAAGAGTGGACCTGGCTGAGTACCACTCATACCACTGCCCTGAATCTCTAACGGTCATTTCTGTCTTTGTTGTTTAAGATTTCTTTCTTATTTTATATATGAGTACTCTATCTTCATGTACACATGTTGCCAGAAGAGTGCATCAGGTCCCAGTATAGATGGTTGTCAGACGCCATCTGGTTGCTGGGAATTGAACTCAGGACCCCCGGAAGAGCAGACAGTGTTCTTAACTGCTGAGCCATCTCTCCAGCCCCTCTAACAGTCATTATGTCACATCTCTGTCGCACTCTAAAACATAGATAATAAGCAAGGAGGCATGATGGTGCTTAGACCTAAAGGAGACAAATCATAGAAGAGTGTGTGCACATCCTGCTGTAACTGGGTCCCATGGGGCCCTGCAGAAAGGCAACATGATCTGGATCTCAGCATGGACAGCTTTCTTGGGAACAAAAGAGCAATGTATATCAGGTGAAGAGATGGGAGGGCCAAGGCCAGGGGTAATGGGCCTGTGAGAGGGGTGGCCACGTAGGGCAAGCAGCAAGGGTGCCCAGACTCCCATAGGAGATTGGAAAGGAGAAACACGGTATTTCATGAACAAGAGACTTCCTGTACCCACAGACATGCATAACAGGCATTTCCTGGTCTGAGAGGCACCACCCATGTAGTGGGATGTTCCTGTTTGCATCCCTAGTTCTGCTGTTCAGTGGGTCTTGACAGGGCTATTTGTGTATTTATTCATTTGTATATTTTATCTATGGCATTGGGACTGAAGCTGGGGCCTCACAGGTGCTAGGCAAGCATGACACCCTGAGCTCCAACCACTGCGCTAACAATTACCCTGTGCAGGATCTCTGAGAACTTGCAGTGTACTGATGCCATGTGTGTTTGTTTCTCTAGCATTTCTGGATTGAAGGTGGTGGGAGAGTCCCTTTCTCCAGCGTTTCACCTCCAGCTGGAAGAGAGCACAGGGTCTCGGGAGAAAGATGTAAAGTTCCTCCAGGAAATCGTGGATCGAGTAAGTATGCAGTTGTACAGCGACAGCCCCTCCACCCTTGTTTACCTCATTTTCAGGAACACCCCCTGCCCCAAAAGGTGGGGTAGCCGGAAGCTTCTCTCTGGTCACCACTCTTGTTGTGGTGGAGATTGTCTAATGCCCCAGGCCCTCCCAGCCAGCCCTGCTGAGCTCAAAGGGTTCCCGAAGGGCAGGCTAAATCAGGCCTTCTCTCCCCTTGGGTCAGCTCAGCTTGCTCCTGCAGTTGTGAGTATACCTGTGCTCAGCTTCTCTCCTGAACAGCCCTGCAGAACACTCACCGCGTCACCATTTGCATTTTTTGAGACAAGGTCTCACTCTGTCCCCAGGCTGGCCTGGAACTCACCATCTAGCCGGGCTGGACTTCGAACTCATGGGCCATCCTACCTCAGCTTCCTGAGTGCTGGAGTTGCAGGTGTGAGCTACTACTCCTGAGGAACTCTCTGTTGACTAATTTCACTAATTACTGCTAAGTTGTTGACTCTGCACTCACTGGCAGGTGTGTGGCCTATTCTCCCAGCAGTAGCTGCCTCTTCAGAGGCCTCCCTACCTTTCTTCCAGCCTCTGGCCCCATCCATGCAGAAATCCAGTGTGCTGCAGCACTGGGGATGTGCATGTCTGGGGCCATGCAGCCTTCCCGTGGAACCTGGCCCGGCCTTGTATGCCTTTGAGGAGTAAAGGCTTCATTCAGTCTACAACTGCCCTGAGACGAAACTGCCAGACTCCTTAAAGTAAATGAAATGCCTGCCACCTGTGCCCTTCATCCCTGTGGCATGCCCAGAGGGCCCAGGCTGATCACACAGTATTCAGTGTGAAGCTGGTATGTGAAGACTTCTTGTGGTTGCACAAGCTGCCTGGGCCATCCTTCATCCTACCCTGTTGGAATCACGTGACCAGGAGCTAGCGTCCATGGAGGACTGCACACAGTATATAACCTCTTGGGATGCACTGTATTAAAAAGGCAAACCAAACCTAAGATTCATAATTGAGGACACATGTCAGAATATGATGATCAGGCTAGCAATACTTGCCTGGCTGGAAAAGGACATGTCACACATGTTCTCTCAAGCTCAGCTCTGCGGGCCTGAGGAAGGACAGAAAGACTTCCTTAAAGGGACAGAGTATCCTCCACCCTTTTACCACCTCAATGTTTTACCCCAGATATGTACAAACATGAAAGTAAATATGTGGGTAGAGTTTTTAGACAAAGGTAAAAACAGATGCATACATCAGAACCAACTAAATGGACAAGCCAGGACAGCTCAAGTTGATTACATTATGTCCACATGGCAGTGAAGTCTGCTGTTTCAACAGGACTGTTCTCCATGGTAGGCCCACACCAGTGAACACAGAACAGAAGCTCTGCAAAAGCTGTCTGCCTCTGTTGGAGCTCATGAAAGGAGCCTGTTTCCTGTCTCTCCTAATGGTGGTGTATACACTGCCCTGTTGTTGGAGTGATCTTTTTTAAAATATATTTTTAAGATTTATTTATTTATTTATTATGTATACAGTGCTCTGCCTGCATGACAGAAAAGGGCATTAGATCACATTATAGATGGTTGTGGGCCACCATGTAGTTACTAGGAATTGAACTCAGAACCTCTGGAAGAACAGTCAGTGCTCTTAACCTCTGAGCCATCCCTCCAGCCCCTGTTGGAGTGATCTTCATGCCAGGATATCTGCCATCTTTTAGCCCCACTCTGTTCTTTTGCCTTAGCATTGTGAAACAGACATAGAACTCATATGCAAACAGTGGACGTGCATGCACAAATGTTCTCAGAACGAAACCTGAAATGGGGGCTGGGGAGATGGCTCAGTGTCTAGTTACTCTTCTGTTGCTGTGATAAACCACCCTGACCAAGACAGCTTTGTTTAATTTGGGCTTGCCATTTCAGAGAGTTAGAGTCCATGATGGTGGAGAAAAGGCGCAGTGACAGCAACAGCTGTGAACTCGTGTCTTGATGACAAGTAGGAAGCAGAGAGCACAGTGAGACTAGCAGGAAGCTTGAAAGCCCCGAAGTTGCTGCCTAGTGACACACCAGACCTCCAGGAAGACCATGCCTTCTAATCCTTCCCAGACAGTTCCACCTGCTGGGACCAAATATTCAAATATATGAGCCTGTGAGGGCTGATCTCATTCAAGCTATCACTTTTTTTTTTAGATTTATTTATTAGTATGTGTACAGTGTTTTGCCTGCAGGCCAGAAGAGGACATGGGGCACGTTATAGATGGTTGTCAGCCACCAGTTGGTTGCTGGGAATTGAACTCAGGACCTCTAGAAGAAAGTCAGTGTTTTTAACCTCTGAGCTATCTCTCCAGCCCCAAGCTACCACTTTTTACAATCAGTAAAGCAGTTGCTGAACTCAGGTCATGTGGATCTGATTTTAATCCCAAGAACACATGTTTTCCTTTTTTTAAAGCAGTTATAGTAGTGTGTGGAGGAATATTAAGTGGATGTAAAAACTGTCAATAAAGCACTGTTTAGCCAATCAGCTAGGCAGAAGGACAGAAAGTGGAAGCCGGGGCTTCCGGGGAGAGGAGAGAGAAAAGTGAGATGGTTAGGAGGGAAGGGTTAGGGGAAGAGGAGGAGCGTTGACAAGGATGGGGAGAGAAATGGCCCCAGGATCATCATAGTGGCAAGTGCTTGGGCTATAAGTAAGTTATGAGGGTTGGAGTAGTTTGTTTAGTTTATGAGTAGATTTGTATCAGTTTAGATTTCTGCCTAGCTTAGAGCTGACAGACTAAAAGTAAGCTTCAGTCTCTCTGTGTCAGTTACTATGTAGACCAAACGACACAATTTAATGTAACAGTAGCACAGCCTTGTGATCTCAACATTGGACAGATTGGCCGAATTGATAAGCATCAGGCCAGTGAGTGACCCTGTCTCAAAAGGATGGATGGAGCCTGAGGAACAGCAGCCAGGTTGTCCTCTGGCCTCCACATGCACACACACACACACACATATGCACACACAGGAGCTAAATAATAAAGCAAACCTGAGAACACTTCACAGTTCCCAAGCTGATGTCCAGTCTGCAGACGCTCTCATGACATAAATCATCCTGAGAAATCCGTCATGGAGACAGAGTGCCTTTGCAGCCTCCTTACAGCTCCTGCCCACACTCCTGTGTTTTCTGTATCTAGAGGTACACTAACTTCTTACTATTTGCAGACCTGAGAACTTTTGCCAAGTTTATGTTAAGTTGCTTCACAGCACACTGTTTTTCACAAACAACTCTGGTTTGTGATGTCTCTTAACCAGCCAGGCCAGATGTTGGGAGGCCGGCACACTTCCAAGTTCCCATCCTAGGTCTGGAGGGAGCACACGGCTGTACTGCTGTCTGTATGGCCTCTCTTCCTCCTTGAGGCTTGTGGCCATTCTCCTTTGAGCTGATGCTTTTCCGCTGGGCATTTGAGATAGTCATTCTTTCCCTGTTTGTGCTATGCCTTGCACTGTGCATTTTGTATGCACTTAGAGGTGTGTGCACACACAGTAAATACAATCATACAACTCTGGGAAGCCTGCGGTGCAGCAGCCTTGCTGGGTTCCTAGGGTTCTGCAGCTATGACTGTCTAGTCCCAAACTTGTCATCACCCAAAGAGAAATCTATATCAAGTGTTGTTGCCTTGCTCAAGATTCTGGAATTTCTGTATTCCAGTGGTGAGCTTTTCAGTTATACACGTAATTGGCGGGTGTTTAGTGCATAGGAAAGCTCAGAGCAATCTTTGTCAGTACCAGCCTCTGGTGCCTGCACCTGCCCAGATGGGACCAAGGAAGGCCTCGCTGTGCCTGGGCTCCTACTGCTGCTCTCTGACGCAGTCCTGCCAGCACTGTCCGAGCACAGGGCTTTGCTCCTGGCCTCCCTGTGGCCTCACTCTGCTTTGTCTGAAATGGTAGGATCTAGCTGTCTGTGGCTGTAGCTGAAAACTGGGTCAAAGTGTGTAGAATCAGATTTGCAGTCTCTGGGGAGCCTAGCTGTTTCCCCCAAGTGTTCAGACATCACATGGCTCATTAGCCACCAGACTGCAGAACCCAGCATACCTACCATCTCCGGAAAGTCTGAGTCCAAAAGAAGGGTTCACCTGGAGAGTACAGTGGGGCGATCAGCTCTGTCTCCTAGAACTTTGACTGCGAATACGAATGAGGACAGGGATCTGTCCACTGTGCTCTAAGTCTAGATAGCTAACGTGCCCTTTCTCCCTGCAGTGCATGAGCAAGGGCATCGCGTTGACTCAGGCACGCTACTTAGACAAGGAAGAAAAGTGCCTTCCTCCTCCAAGGTTGGTTAACACTGAATACAACGCCTCCTTCCTGCTTTCCGCCCTTTGAGATCTGTTATGTTGGGGAAACTTGGGAGGTTAGTGCAGGATAAGAATGTCCTTAAAGCACAGCACGTAGCCTGGGGTCATTTCTCAACTAGATTTTAGCTGAAAAACATCTCAGGACTGAGTGTCCTCCTAGGTGACTCAGGATCATCTGGCGACCCAAGAAGAACTGGTGACAGACTCTCGGCAGCTAATGACAACTGGAGTCCAACTGTAACTTGTGCTATGCAGACTCAAGAGAAGGGAGCAGCCTGCATGTGGTCACTTTGCTAGCTGTGCTAGTGGCAGTCTGGATGCATCAGTTTGTGGACTGCAGAGCAAAGGGGGGCGGGTTCATAGATAGGCTGTTGAGGTACTCAACTCTGACCTCAAAGTGCCTACACTGTGATCAGAGGAAGTGAGCACCCCAGCCACCACAGCCTTGGGTCAGAAGTCACAGGGGAGATTGCCATGGTGCTAAGGCTTTCTAGAACAGGTGACACCCTGACCTTGGAGAATCAAGTGCAGACAGTCCCCAGCTTCTGATGATTACCATGATGGGACAGCACGCCATAAGAGCATTCGATTGCTCATTTAGCAGAGTATGATAGCATGACATTGACATGTAAAGTCAGTTTGTTGTATTTGACTTTCCCACTCTGTAAGCCAATGTCCTGAACTCCTAGGTGTTACAATGCTCTGGCTGAGTACAATGGAAACTGGCTTAGGTGGATTAGATTTGTAGAGGGTTTGTTGAGATATGGTCCCACCCTAGGCCATCTGGGGCACTGAGCTCCCTAATGGGTTGCGGTGTTGTCACACGCAGAAGGCCAGGTTGGAGCTAGGTAAGCTCACAGTAGTAGCTGCTCAAAATGCCTTAAGTTCTGACTGTCCTTTCCTGTACCCAGCTTCACTGTGGTTCTGTGCCACCTTGTTAGAGCACAGGTTTGAGACAGGAGCCTACTGTTCTGTGTCTTTGGTAACCATGCCTAGTGCTTAAAGCCATGTTGGCAGAGGACAGGAGGAGTGTTGCCTCATCAAGCCTGTGTCCCAGGAACTTGGAAATGACTGCTTTGCTTTCTGAAGGAAGCGTTCATGTTCTAAACTGAATATTAAACGGGAGCAACCAGTCGCTGGCATGAGAAATGTCTTTCTGATTTGGGTCCAGCCTGCTTAGAGTGGGAGATCAATGAGGGGGCTTGGTTTTCCAGCTTTGGTGGCTGCCCCAAAAGAAAACACTTGGACTAGATGCAGGTGAGTAGGGATGGCCAGAAGGCGTAGCTTCTGCCCACAGCCACGTGTGTTATGTGTTAGGTTTGCAGGCTGCAGACCCCTCTCCCAGCTGCTCTCTTCTGCTGCATGGTAGGAAACAGCGGGAGGTGGAGGGAGCAGAGGTGGGCTTCCTGCAGAACTGTAACAGTCCGCAGCACCCATGTGTGACCCGCTTCTCTGTGCTTTGTCTTCTCAGCATCAGGGTTGTGGTCACAGTGGAGCACACAGAGGAAGAGCTGGAGAGAGCTGCATCCACCATCAGGGAGGCAGCCCAGGCTGTGCTGCTCTAGGCTATGGCCCAGTGCTTCCTGCCACGTCACCTGAAGACGGAACTGCTCAGAGACCTCCAGCTGGCCAGGGGGAGGATTGCTGCCCAGGGTGTAGCTGTGGCTTGAGCACACAGCCATAATCAATGGATGGTTTTTATAAGGCAGGAGCTGACTTTTAGAGGACAACAGGTGACAGCAAATCACTGGTGTTTACGCTGTGCCGTTTGGTCTGTAGGATGCTTTACTATCTCATCCATATTTGCTTTTGTTTCAAACTGGAGCTTCAGTTTCCCCTCTTGTGTCTGTGGGAGTAATTCGATAAGCGTTCCTCCGTATTCGTAGAACAGGATTTTGCAGTGAAGAGGAGCTCTCCGTGTACCACAGTTACTGTGGGAGACTGAGTTGACTGCGTCTTCCCAAGTCCTTCAGGTAGAGCGCAATGGCGGCTGCTATGCAGAGAACTCTATGTATTATAAATGTCATAGAACATATCTGATCCTAGAACTTTTATGCACTAGTTACTGATAGTGTCATTTCTAATCTGAGCTTCACTAACAGAAAATATTCATACTGCTTCCTAAGCAATAATCTGAATCAAACATTATTTTATTTTTGTGTAATTAACTTTATATTTTTTATATATTCTCTAGTCAGTTTTTGGAAGAGGGTTATTATTCTGGTCCCCAAATACAAATCATGCCCTTGGTATTTTTGAATATGTCAGATGTCCTTTTTCATGGTAGTTTTGTCCAGGAGCATAGAACTGTTGGCTTTTTCTAAGCTGAGAAAAATGAGAACTTTCTTCTTTTCATTCTATAAATTCCAGATGCCTCAGAAAAATAGAATGCTCTAAAAGTGATTCTGAGCTGTACACTGGCTGCTGTTCTCAGCAGACGTGCTCGTGGTGTAAAGGCTTGTGATGTGTGCCATGTTGCATGCACATGGAAGGCCGTTATTCCTTCTCTTTGCACAGGCAAAGGAATCAGGTCATCAGCATCACTTTATGATGTGCATTCGTGTTAGCAATGGATCGGCATCTTTTTAAGTGATCTGTGACATTTTTAATGTTTCTATTTCATACGTGCCTTGTGATTGCTGCTGCTGTGAGGGTACAGTCCTGTCGGGAAGAAGTCTGTTCTGTTCTGGGTTTTAA
Organism: Acomys percivali; assembly: GCA_907169655.1. Classification (NCBI taxonomy): domain Eukaryota; kingdom Metazoa; phylum Chordata; class Mammalia; order Rodentia; family Muridae; genus Acomys; species Acomys percivali. The sequence goes on along the minus strand of OU015746.1, from coordinate 82,888,337 downwards.
TGAAATAAACCTCCACAGCTTACATTCCGGAAAATGAAAAAACTAGTAACTTACTCAACATATCAGTCTCTCGGTTTTAACCTTTTGTAAATCTAAGGCAGTGTTCTTTTTGCATGTGTGTTTTGTTTTAGAAAATAATTTAATTTCTTAGTCCTTTTTCCCTGCCCAAACAAAGAGTGTATACTATCTCAAAATTCTTAGGTCTACTATAAAAAATGCTGGAGTGGGAGACCTGTTCAATGGGAGAGTACTTGCCTAGCAAGCACAGGCTGGGTTTGGTTCTCGACTACAGAAGAAGGCCTGGTTGAGTGACAGGGACACAAAGCTTTCGAAGAAGTTGACAGAAGGGCAGTTAATTCTGTTTGCCGGGAAGAAGAGGCCAGGAAACAGTGAGTCCACTCAGTTACTGGCTGCCACTTCCAGTTGGTGCACTCCCCCAACTTCACATGAAAACATCCTACATCCTAAGTCCTTCACCAAGGGCCCACACAGTACCAACAGGAAGTTCAAAGTTCAGGGTCCCTGTAGGCCCTAGGTCAGGCCCAGTTATTGTGTGAGCTTCTGGGGAGACTGAACAGACACCAGTCTACTTCAGACAAGACACCAGCCAATGGCCAAATGAACACTTCATTCTTGTCTAGCTTGGTAAGCCAATGACTTTGTTGGTATTACCTACAGGCATGTGGCAAATTAGGAAAATGTGAGCTGCTTCTATATCCTCAGGGAGAAGTGGGGCCTCATGAGCCATGGCCCACCTTCATGACAGACCGCCTGTGAAAGACGCGTTCTCTCTGGTCTCGTGTTGTGACCACAGTTGCTGAGGCTTTGAGAGAACAATGGCCGTGTCATTTATGGGAACATCACAGTCACTAACACACACATCAGTTCTCCAAGAAGGAAAAGAATGAGAGTGATGCAGCAGTGAAAAGTTTCATAGGATAACCTGAAAACTCAAGAAGCTCAACAGACTCCCAGTTAGATAAGCCGAAGGAACACTGGATAAATCAGTCCGTCTGCTGTCAGGCAGACGCCAAAGCCATTACATATAAGGAACACTGGACACATCCAAGTCAGCCTGCTGTCAGGCAGACACCAAAGCCATTACATATAAAGGCCAACATTCAAATATGACTGAGTTTTTGAAGTGGTGATAAGAAGGTGTTGAGATGAGGTATTCAGAGTGTTGAAATGAAAATGTTGTCTGTCAAGAATTCTCTATCCAGCCAAACTGTCAGCAATGCATTGAACATAAGAGCAATCCCAGAAACAGACATTTGTAGCTAGCGAGCCTGCCTCATAATATGTACTAAGAAAGTCTTTCAGTGTGGAAGGAAATGGTACCAGGTAGTAAAATCAGTTTCAAACAGGTAAATGGCAAGCACGGGGCAAAGTAGGCACAGAAAGTATCACTCAAGAGAACCTAATGTCGTATAAAGTATTAAAATAATGTGGTGTATCCACCATATTAAGTCCTTTGTTAACTTTGTAATCTTTAGCCGGGCGGTGGTGGCATACACCTTTAATCCCAACACTTGGGAAGCAGAGGCAGGCAGATCACTGTGAGTTCAAGGCCAGCCTGGTCTACAAAGCGAGTCCAGGATAGGCAAGGTTACCCTGTCTCGAGAAACCAAAAAATTGTAATCTTTGCTCTAGTTACTGTTTTGCTAGTTGTTTTAATGATGTGCATAAGCCTACTTTGGATTAATATTAGCTTAGTTTTGATAAAATAGAAAATCCCTTCAGCATAGATCCCTCCTTCATGCCATTATGGTCATGTTTGTAATATGTCTCTGTAACAGAAAAATATAAGAGAAAAAGGAATAGTTAAGAATAGGAAAATGAGCCGGGCGTGGTGGCACATGCCTTTAATCCCAGCACTTGGGAGGCAGAGGCAGGCATGATCACTGTGAGTTTGAGGCCAGCCTGGTCTACAGAGTGAGTCTGGGACAGCCAAGGCTACACAGAGAAACCCTGTCTCACCCACCTCCCCCAAAAGAGAATAGAGAAATGAGTAATAATTTAAAAACTGAAATGAAAGCACAAATTAAACCCCAAACCAAAACAGTAACTCAAGATATAAATCAAAACCCACAAACCAAAACCAAGGAACCAGGAAACAAACTCCCTGAGTTCAGGTAAAAGTGGACCAGTGTCTGCTTCTGAGACTAACAGTGTCCATGTCTATCAGAGCCCAAGTGTGAGCAATTGCTCCAGCACCTCTGCGGTGTGAGGAGGCCCTGCCCCAGCCAGCTTTGTATGTGAGCAGGTCTGACTGTGACGATGGCTCCTGGATCAGTCATAGATAGGCACAACCAATAATGAGATTTTCTAGTCTTCACATGGCTGTTCCCAAATTTCTGACTGGAAGCAACATAAGAAGGGGTTTATTTAGGCCTAGGCTTTCAGAGGGCAGGGATAGCATGGGCTCAGTTGACAGCACTGGAAGCAGAGTGTGTGGCAACTGGTTTCACTGCATTGACAACTGGCAGGCCTCCTCAGGACCCACTGCCTCCAGCCAGGCCTCACATCCATAGGTTGCTCAGCTTAAAACAGCACTGCCTAACCGGGCATGGTGACACACACCTTTAATCCCAGCACTTACGAGGCAGAGGCAGGTGGATTGCTGTGAGTTCAAGGCCAGCCTGGTCTACAGAGTGAGTTCAGGACAGCCAAGGCTACACAGAGTAACCCTGTCTCGAAAAAACAACAAACAAAAAACCCAGCACTGCCCAAGTTGACCAAGGGGTCAGACACGTGAGACAGTGCAGGACGTTTCACGTTTGACTCATGCCAAAGACATTCCTGCTAATAATGAGCAATAGGAAGAGTGACAGTAGAGACCCAGGAAACTCAGTGTTCCCTGGGATATAGGCACTGGCATTTACAATTAGGATGTGAATGTAGGCCATATGACTTTCGATGACGTTATGACTGGGCCTGAAAATTCTACAACAGCATTTGGGTTTTCACAGACCTCATGGTCTCTGCACCCAAGCTATTCATGATAAACTGAGACTGATGGCTTTAAAGGATATGGTCCCTCGCCTACACTGAGATGCTGTAACAAGATGCTGTTTCCAAGGTACCCAGGGCATGTGAGGAACATCTGGTGCCTCAGAAGGGGAAGCTTCATCACAGCTTTCCCCTTAGTTTCTCAGAAACCCGGGATCCCTAAAGCGAATGACTTCATGTATTCAGAATGATCAAGAAACACCTGTCCTGAGCCCCATGGACAGGAGAGGCTTGGGAATAGAGCCCTTTCTTCTTGCTCCTCAACAAAATGCCTTGGTTTATATCATTTGTAAACCACAAAAATGGACCTCTTGTACTGCAGGAGCTTGGCCAGTCAAGACTGAGGTACCAAGAGTGTGGGAGGAGAGCGCCATCTTTCTCTAACATAACCCACAGGCAGCTAAGGGAAGGACTGAACCCAGGAGCTGCATCCTTGGAGCTCTTTCCTAAAGGCCGTGCTTTCGTCACCACCATGAACCCCAAGGCCATCACCTCCTAAAGGCCCCACCTAGTAACACCTGAAGCACAGGCTAGAGCAGGTGTCCCCCAGATGTGCCCTGCCTGCAGGAAGTCCCTCAGGGCCAGCCAGACAGTAGACAGAAGTCAGGTCTCCAGTAAAGGTGAGCACAGCACAGTTAGTAGACTGAGTGCTCTTCAGACGTGGAGGCTGTTCAAAGCCGTCCTTGGCTACACAGCCAGTCATAAACTAGACTGTTCCACGAGACCCTGTCTCAATCCAAAAGTAGAATAGTGCACTGTGACACAATACAATAAAGTCATCAGGGCTTTTGTTTTCTCCATGAATTCTATCACTTTAGAACAAAAAGTGTATTAATTGTTGGTACTGGGCCTAAGCACACACATGTGAATGTGACATCATCAACAGGAGAGTGTTTCAAAGCATTTTTCCATGTTCTTGAGCCACACTGCTGTAAGTGCAAGCTGGGAATGGAACTCCACTGAGCTGTCTCCAGCCTGCTAGGACTGACCAGTCACCTTTCTCAGCAGTATCACCACTCCACTGGTGTGAAGTGTTCATGGATGACCAGAAAAGAAAAGATTGGATTTCCTTAGATTTGAAAGGCTCATTTCTATCTCACAAGTACTGTAATAGTTACCAATTCCAAATGTTCTTTTAAACTAGCTTTTTTTTCCCTTTTGTCATCATCATACAGCACCAAGATGTCTTGCACCCACTCAAACAGCCATTTCTAGTTACTAGAACACATCACAAAGAGGTAGGGGCAGAAATCAGATGATCTTAAGGCTATTTCTGGTTATGACCATTATTCTATTTTGAAAGGACACTGGCTAACTCAACTAAAAGGGCTCTGATAATGAAGATGCATGCTTTTTTTTTTTTTAGGTTCAATCCTTTAAAAATCCTAGCAAAAATAAGTAAATTGAAAACTACGGTGGGCTGAAGAGATGGCTTGGAGGTTAAGAGCACTGGCTGCTCTTCCAAAAATCCTGAATTCAATCCCCAGCAACGACGTAGTGACAACCATCTATAATATGATCTGATGCCCTCTTCTGGCATGAAGGTATATGTACAAGCAAAACACTATATACATAGTAAATAAATAAATCTTAGAAAGAAAAAGAAAGAAAGAAAGAAAGAAAGAAAGAAAGAAAGAAAGAAAGAAAAGAAAGAAAGAAAGAAAAGAAAAAACTAAGGTGGGTGACTAACTTACTTAGGGTGACCTCGTGTCCTCTAGAGGAGCCCATTGTACGTAAGCTGGATCTGAGGAAGGATGGCAGCCTGCCTAGCTATGACCAACTGAAAGGAAGAGTGTCCCAGGCCAAGTGCAGTGAAGGTCTTGTGTGCAGGGGTCTTAGGGAGCTTTGGTGAGAGGACAAGGGACGGATGAAGTGTGGGTGGCACTAGTATGTTACAGCTGACGTCATGCAAGGTTTGTGGGCCATGCCAAGCATTTGGGTCTAGTTTTGATTTCCTACTGCTGAGTAAAACACTACATCATTAAACATTAAATAAATACCTCATTGTTTACAAAACAAAGCAACAACTCTTAGTGTCCCCGTCCTGCAAGTCCATCTACTTCACCAGCAGGGACATGGCCTCCCAGGGTCACATACACAGTAGTGCCAGGCTAGAGAAGGGCGAGGCAGAGCGAGCCCTGTGGATGCAGTGGACCCTACAGCCCAGCACCGAGAAGATACAGTATGGCATGATCTCTCACACCAGCACCACTCCTCTCCACCTGCATGAACTTGGACAGTCACTATGTGCCCTCTGCCTCCATTTCCCCATCTGATAAGCAACTGTAAGATGTAGATGATGTAGCCCCCTCCCTGGGCCACAGGAGAGGGAGGTCACATGAGAACAAGCTCTGTGTAAATTTCCAAGAGTATCTCCTGTAGGGGTGCTCCTCTGCCCCAGGGCAGTGGGAGGCAGGCTCTGCTCTAGCTCCCTCAAAATCAGAGTCCTATGAGTTAGTTGCTCAGCCCAGGGCACAGCCATGAGATCAGAGGCCAGGCACCCTTGTGGAGCCTGTAAGGCTCTCTCTACTGCCTGCACAGAAAAGCCCACCTTGGCTGGGTCTCCTGGAACACCGCTGAGTAGCCTTGACTTACAACAGCCCCGCCCCCTCCAGCTTCCAGGGTTCAGGACCTCAGGGTAGTGGACACCACTTGGCTTTTCAAATCTCTTCTGTTCCACAGAAAATGAAGTCTTCACTCTGCCCGAGGGCCAACTTGAGTTGAGGGGCTTGCAGCTGTGCTATCTCTCATTTCTTCTCCTCTGTCTTTTGTCGCCTGGTGCCTGTGTGGCCCTCCTGGCTTCATTACTGTTTACAAGTGTATTCTCTTCAAATACGTGAATAGGAGCTGGCAGATGGCTCAGCTGGTAAGATGTTCGCTGCACAATCCTGACCAATGAAATTTAATCCACAGACCTGGAAAAAGGTGACCAGGTGGTGTTTGCCTATAATATACACTGTGGAACGAGAGATAGCATCCCTGGGCCCCCCTGGTCCAACACTTTGACTCCATAGGCATTCTTCCAGTTCAATGAGAGACCCTGTCTCAGAAAACAAAAGTAGACAGAAATGAGGAAGGCATCTAAGGTTGACATCTGGCTCCATACACACCCATACAATTTTAAATTTTAAAAGATCTTTTAAAATAATTTTTAAGGGGCCTGGGGAGATGGCTCAGAGGTTAAGAGCACTGGCTGTTCTTTCAAAGGTCCTGAGTTCAATTCCCAGCAACGACATCGTGGCTCACAACTGTTCATAATGAGATCTGGTGCCCTCTTCTGGCCTGCAGGAGTTACATGAAGGTAGAACACTGTATACATAATAAATAAATAAATGTTTAAAAAACAATTTTTAAAAATAAATAAACACCCAAATAATAACAAGGCATGATGAGTAAAAGTTGAGAACTTGATTTCTGCCCAATTTCACTTCCATCCCTGGGAATATAGTGAGCTGGCCATCCTCCAAGAATATTTCATGAATTCTCTATTTCTGAACATCTCTACTCACAGTCAAAGGGCGTTGGGAATAATGTCCACAGAGTGACTTCAGTATTCAGACTCACTGCAGGAATTTGACCTCATCAGTAAGGCACACTCTCTAAACCCAGGCAGAACATGCTGCAAGGTTGGCTGTAGTACAATTTATCTGGCCAGTTTTCTTTTGTAGATATTTCAGTTTCTTTTTAATTCTTTCCTACTATGAAGAAAACTTAGAAGGAAAAAAAAACATCCCTGTGTGCAGAACACTGTGCAAAGCTACAGCAGTCTCTGTGATGTGCGTTCCAGGTCTGTACAAGGTACCCAAACATGTACACAGGCAAAACATTCATACACATGAAGTAATTATGTCTTTTTTTTTATTGTCCCTACCCCAGCATGAAGAAAAGGCTGTGTCCCCCCAGTTGCAAGCCTCTAGCCATCTGGGGATGTAGTCATCTGTCTCAAGCTGTGAATTCTTATTTGTGTTTGTATCTAGGGAGAAGTGTCTCCACTTTTCCAAATTATCATTGGCCGTTCTTAGGTCCAGACTTGATTCTTTCCAGAAAAACTCTTAACTCACCCAGTTTTACATTGACATGGCTGTGCCTGTACGTACTGCCTGGGAGAAGAAAGTACCCCGACCTGCCTTTGTGGGCAGAAACCTCCTCCAAGCCACTAGGCCAGAGAGGCTCTGGGGAGCCATGGTAATGTATGTCCCTCTGTCCCTCTAGCGCCCTGTGTGTCTTGTCCTGAACAGATGCTGCGTAACCATATCTAAACAACAGACAAAGACACCACAGCCTGCCTCGGGGATCTGCCTGGCTGTCTCCCCAGCACCGGGATTACAGCTTTTTTATTTTTAAAGCCTGGGTCCTAGTGTTGCAACTCAGGTCATGACATGGCCCCGCACACACTTTATGGACTGAGCCATCTTTATGCCCCTCTTTTTTTTTTTTTCCTCTTTATATTTGTTAACGTTACTAATTTCATTTGCTTTTTTTAAAGTTAATTTTCTAACCCACAGCTACTTGAAGTGCCAAGAACAAGTGTCTGTGGGGTGCTCAGCCACAGACAGGGCATCTGTATCACAGCCCCTCTCCTGCTAAACCCAAAGATGAACAAACAACAAATTCTTAGCTTTCCCTAATTTGAGAATCCCTTCACTGTGTTCCTGATGTGAATGTGGGCGTCCACATCCCCTGTGCAGTGCGGAGGTGAGAGGACAGCTTTTGGGATACAGGTCCTCACCTTCCATCTTGTTGGAGATCGTGTTTGCTTTTTGCAGCGGCCCCGAGGAAGGCAGGTTAACTGGCCCACATGCTCTCAGAATTCTCATCCACTGCCCATCTCTCTCTAGAAGAGCTGGGATGACAGGTGCATGCTACCGCATCTGGCTGCATATGGGTACCAGGGGTTTGAACTCAGGTCCTTAAACTTGCACAGCAAGTCTTTTAATTGCTGATCCATCTCTCTAGGGCCCTCTTCATTTTTGTTTATAGTGAATGCATTAGGTTTGCTTAATGGGTGTGTCATGTACGTACACACCTATCAGCCACCAGCCATGCATATAGAGAGGAGAACCCTTGGGAGTCAGTCCTCTTTTTTTTCTCTTCAGGATTTGAAACTTAGGTCACTGGGTTTGGCAGCAAGTGCCTTACCCTGCTGAGCCATTAACTGACCCCCTTCCTTGTTTCTCCCTCCTTCGTTTTTGGATGATAATTTTCTCAGATATAGGACCCATGGCTGACGGATGGTGGGTGTTTTGTTTTTATCGCTTGAAAAATGGGCCACTAACTTCTGGTCTGTAAGTCTTAGATCTTCTGTCTTAAGAGTTTCTACTGCTGTGCAGAGACACCATGAGCACGACAATGCTTATGAAGGGAAACATTTAACTGGAGGCTGGCTTACAGTTTCAGAGGGTTAGTCCGTTATCATCATATCAAGGCAGGAAGCATGGCAGCACACAGGCAGACAGACATGGTGCTGGAGAAGGAGCGGAGAATTCCACATCTTGATCTGCAGGAAGCAGCAAAAGACCGTGTGTCACACTGGGCATAGGTTGAGCATAGGAGACCTCAAACCCTACCCCAACAAGGCCACACTTCCTAAACCTGGCACTCCCTTCGAGCCAAGCATTCAAACACACGAGTCTATAGGGGCCATACCTATTCAAACCCCATCTTCTGTCACACAACTGGTCTTCCTTTACAAGTATACTGCATTCGTCTCAGGCTGTTTTAAGATCTATCTATCTGGGCTGGCGAGATGGCTGTTCTTTCAGAGGTCCTGAGTTCAATTCTCAGCAACCACATGGTGGCTCACAGCCATCTATAATTAGATCTGGTGCCCTCTTCTGGGGTGCAGGTATACATGCAGGCAGAGCACTATATATATATTTATATAAAATAAATCTTTTAAAAAATCTATCATCTATCTATCTATCTATCTATCTGTCTGTCTGTCTGTCTGTCTGTCTATCTGTCTATCTATCCCTTTAGTGGATTTTGGCAGTTGAATTACTCTTGATTTTGTTGTCCGTTTGTTTCTGTTTATCCTATGTGGCTTCCCTTACCTCTAGGTCTCCAAGGTTTTATGTCTCTGGCCAACTTTGGGAGATTGACTGACACCATTTATTTGGGGACTTCTGAGCCACCTTCTTCCCATTTTCCTTCTTTTTAAAAAAGATATGGCTGTCAGCTAATCTAGTGTGTGGCTAAGTGTCTCTCCCGGGCTTCGAATGGACTCTACTCAGGTCTTTATGTTCTGTGGTTCTATTTCCTGTTGTCTCCGCTTTAGCACTGAGCCTGTCCAACACTTTTTTTTTTTTTCACTTCAGTTGTGTTCTTCAGTCCCACAGTTTCCATATTTTACAGCATCTGCTTGCCGTGTTGTTTTGTTTTTCTGAAATCTGGACTGAGGCTGGTTTTCATTTGTCTCCAGGGAATCTGCCAGCATTCTTACTGTGACCCTTTCAATCCTTGTAAAATAATGTCAACATGATTCATTTCAGTACTTTCATGAGTAGATTTTTTTTTCTCATTAAATGTGTGATTTCCCTGAGTCTTCGTAGGGACCAGTGGGCTTTATTGTATCCTTGACACATGCGCTGCTCTGTTCTGGGACTCTTGGTGGGACTTCGGTCTCCTGTGTTAACAGAGACTCACCTTTCTAGAGTGTGGGCTGACTTCCGGCCTGCATCTGTGTGCCATGCTTCCGACACCATTTGGTTTGGGGGCTCTGCTACTGCTCGCTGGCCTACTTCCTCTGGCAGTTCTAGGGCCCTCTCTCCATCTCTGCCATTGCTCTCTGTCGGAGCTGCTAAGGCAAGGCCACCTTTTGCCACGGCAGATAGGAGGAAATGAAGCCATGAGCCAACAACCCCTCAGGCAATTAGACACAAAGCAAGGAAATGGTAGGCTTTCCATTGGCTGTCCCAAGGGATGGCTGTCTCCATGGCCAGTTACCCAGTTCTGGAGAGAGGGTGGGTCCTCCCAGCAGGCATTTGAAGACAGAGTAGGCCACCCATTTGTGCCCTGTGGTGGGGCTGGGGAGAGCTCCCTGTGTGGTTTTGTTACCTTCACCTCCTTTGTGTCTGTGAGACATTTCAGACCCTTTGTTTTGGCTCTGCTTTTCTAGATGAGGTCCCATCTGTAGCCCAGGGGGACTCTGAACTGTGATCCTCCTGCCTCAGCATCTCAAATGCTAGGATGACTGCAGGCAGGTATAGGCCACCCTAGTCGGTGGGCCGGTTAGGTTTAAATGCAGACTTGCCATAATCTAGAGTTATCTGAGAAGAAAATCTCAATTGAGTTATTGCCTAAATGAAACTGGCCTGTGTATCATGTCTAGGGGGAGGCAGGTTTAGTTGTTAATTGATGAAGAAAGGCCCTGCCCACAGTGGGCAGCACCCTTCCTTAGACAGATTGTTCCGAATTGCCTAAGAAAGAAAGGTAGCTGAGCATAAGCCAGCAAGCAACGCCCAGCCTGGTTCCTGCTTCTTTTCTTTGGCTTGGCAGTGAGTTCCTTGGTCAAAGAGAATGGTGTGTGGGTTAACAAGCTAGCCTGCCTTCAGATACTGGGTCTGCCTGGCTTGGGTCCTGGAACCCTGACTAGGGCTGGCAAGGGAATAAAGAAAATACAGACACACAGACATTTATATAGAAAAGCGGGTTCAGGTGGGGGTGCACAGTCTAATAGAGTACCACCTACTCGGACTACAACACATAACTGCTATGGTCTATTGCCAGAGAAGACCACTCTGGCACAGCTTCAAAATAATAAAAAAGTCTTTATTAACCAGCCAGTGACTACACTGTATGTTCCAGACTCTAGTGCAACCCTGAGCCTTTCTCAGGGTGAGCTTTTTAGGTTTGGAGGTTTTTTGTTTGTTTGTTTGTTTTTGCATTTTTGTTCTGTTTTGTTTTTTGGTTTGTTTGTTTTTTTAAAGATTTGTCTATTACATACACAGTGTTTGCCTGCATGTGTGCCTGGGGGCCAAAAGAGGGCACCAGATCTCATTATAGATGGTTGTGAGCCACCACGTGGTTTGCTGGGAATTGAACTCAAGACCTCTGGGAGAGCAAATAGTGCTCTCAACCTCTGAGCCATCTCTCCAGTCCTGTTTGTTTGTTTGTTTGTTTGAGACAGGGTTTCTCTATGTAGCCCTGGCTATCCTAGAACTGGATCTATAGACTGGGCTAGCCTTGGCAAAGTCACATAGATCCACCTGCCTCTGCCTCCTGAGTGCTGGGATTAAAGGCGTGTACCACTGGCCTGCATCAGGGTAAGCTTTGAGAACAAAAACAACATCCTGGGTTTACATACCTCACTTAGCAAGAACAGTTAGCCAGAACCAGAACTCCAGAAGCCAAAATGCAAGGTTAGTCCATTTGGATGCTTTCCTCAGAACCACAGTCTTTGATGGATTAGGTCTTTGTTCTCATTTTGGCAGGTGGTGCTGCCTACGTGCTGGCTTCCAAAGCCTGAATGGTGCTTGTGCCAAGGGCTGGGGGCCTTAGTGTGTTTATTAGGTACAGCAGATGGGGCAGGGGCAGGTAGTCTTGGTAGGAGATCTCTGTATGTGAGAAGCCTCATTCTGCATGTCCTATAGCAGAAAGCTGCAGCTGCTATATTTGTGCACACTGGTCACTCCTTCACACTCAGGGCCCTGAGGAAAGCTTTGCCATCCCTTCAAGTCTCACCCAGGGGAGGCTTTGTCACTCCCTGGGGCTGAGGCACTGCTGTCCTTGACGTGGCTGAACTCATATCAACCATACAAAAGCCCTGGAGATCTTTTCCTCATGGCTCCCTCTGCTCCCTACATCTGGGTTCTGCCTTGACATCCCTCAGGGATAGGCTGTAACCTGGGGTTTTGAGCCAAATAAACCGTTTCTCCCCCTAGATTGTTATTGGTCAGTGTGTTTGTTGTAGCAATGGAAACGGCACTAGAACACATGGCTTGTACTGTTCCCTGCAACTGTTTAAGATTCTGCAAGTGGGCCTGGAGATGGACGGCCATTTATGTTTCATGAACCGAGTTTCTTCTGTCCACAGTGCAGAGTGAACTCTAACATCCATGGATTGCGTGGTTGGCTAGGATGATTTTCATACTTGGCAATGTCAGAACCCGTCAAGCCTTAATCAGGCAGACAACCCTTCCTCCTCCCCTGTCCCTGGTCCTTAAACTCTTGAGTAAGTGACTCCCAAGGGTCTACGCAGCATCTTTGTGAGAAATGGTCATGTTAAACTGGTGACATTAAAGTAGGAAGCGGCTAATGTCCAGAAGTTAATGGTGTTGCTTTCAACTCAGACCCTCTCCAGACAGCCTGACATCCATCCCTCCACACGCCCTGTCTCTCCATCCATCTGCTCAGCTGTCTGTCTGTCTGTGTGAGTGTGGTGTATGTCTTGCAGATCAACTTGAAGGATTCTTTTCTGTTCTTTGAAAGAAAGAGTCCTTGCTACTCACTAACATAACATCCTCAGCCAAATATGTTAGTCTTCTAGCTGGACTGTCCCTCAGGAAAGCCAAGGTTTACCGTGCAGACATGATAAGACTTCAACTCTCAATTTTTATTTTATTTATTTATTTATTTATTTTTGGTTTTTCGAGACAGGGTTTCTCTGCATAGCCTTGGCTGTCCTGGACTAACTTTGTAGACCAGGCTGGCCTCGAACTCACAGCAATCTGCCTGCCTCTGACTCCCAAGTGCTGGGATTAAAGGC
>OU015746.1:82855742-82875609 GCA_907169655.1 Acomys percivali | reverse complement strand
GGACCATGAGCATGTGGCCATGAGGGCCTGATGGAACAGAAGCAACCCAGACAGGAACAATTATGGCAGGTAACTTGGGGTGTCCAGCTGGGAAATAGCAGGAAGGCCCAGTTATGGTGCCTTAAAACTTTTTTTTTAATTTATTTTTGGTTCTTCATGACAGAGTTTCTCCGTGTAGCCTTGGCTGTCCTGGACTAACTTTGTGGACCAGGCTGGCCTCGAACTCACAGCGATCTGCCTGCCTCTGCCTCCCGAGTACTGGGATTAAAGGCGTGCGCCACCACACCCGGGCACCTTAAGACTCTTATAATTCTAAATGGTCTCTGTCTCGATTATTTGGGAACTAGCTAGGGTAGAGAAGCCATCTTGAGTCTAATACTTCTTCCACAACAGCTTGTAAGTGGGGACCATGCACTGATATCACAGTTTCTCAGAGGGGTTCATCACAAGTGAGGTTAATTTACCCTGGGCATGTGGCTCTGTAATAGAGAACCCACCTAACACGCAAAACTCCCTGAGTTCAGTTCCTGGCACCACCGAAAAAAAAAAAAGGAAAAAAAGGAAAAAAAAAGTGAAAGATTAAATTTAGTCTTAGATTTCCTCTCCCAAACTGGCAGACACAGACCCAGTTTCCTGGTTGGTTTATTGCCAACTTGACACAAGCTACAATCATCTAGGAAAATGAACCTCAACTGAGAAAATACCTCCACCCAGATTTTCTGTAGGTAAGTCTGTAGGGTATTTTCTTGATTGATGATTGATGTGGGAGGGCCCAGCCCATGGAGGGCGGGTGGTACTGGGAGGGCCCAGCCCATGGAGGGCGAGTGGTACTAGGAGAGCCAGCCAATAAGCAGCGTGGCTCAATGGCTTCCTCCAGGAAAACCAGCCAATAAGCAACGTTGCTCAATGGCTTCGGCTTCAGCTCCTGCCTCCGGGTTCCTGGCCTGACTTCCCTCACTGATGGAGTGTGTGTGGCCTCATAGATGGAAACAAACCCTTTTCCTTCCATCTGCTTTTGGTCATGGTGACTTATTACAGCAATGGAAATGCTAAGGCACAGGATTTTGTTGTTGTTTTGTTTCTGTTTTCCCAGTGATCCTGCTCCCCAGGGTGTGTTTTCCTTCTGTGGGCTGAACCAATAGGTGCGGAGTCTCAGCCTCCACCTCCCTCACACACTACCCCACAGGGAAGGGTCACCTCCCTCCCTTAATCTACTGCACAGACACTGGAACAATATTCTCTGCTGATAAGAGATTGCTTTGAACTTCATTGTTCAAACTAATCACAGTTCCTGGCAGGGGACCCACCTCATTCACCTAAACAGCCTCCTTTACTTCCAGAGTCTGCTAGTTGGCACCTGCTTACTTCAGAGAGCGTCGCAAGTCTCTGGATAGCAGTGGCTCCTTGGTGCTGATTTTCTGGAGAGTCTCAAGTCATATTAGAGCATGGGATGAAAGGTCAGGGCTGGCAGGGCTGGGGCTGAGGCTTCTGGGACTGCCAAATGTCACAGTCACAGGTACTAACCCTGGAAACTAGAATCTGTGAGGGCTTAGAGTCAGAACAGGACTCTGATAAGGTCTCCAAAGTCCCTCCCCTATCTCCTGAAGGGGGCCTTTCCTCCAGCCTTGTCACTCTCCAAGGAACCTCAAGAACAAATAATTTATGGACACCATATTCACTGCATCTCAACCAGAATCAAGGTTGAGGATCTTTCTCCCAGGTTTTCTTGAATAACAATGCTTTGAAGGCTCGCTTCTTTAATTTAGCTTTTTTTCTTCTTTTTACACTTATGTAGTGTATTGTGTGTTATTTGTGCATGTATGTAGGCACAGAGGATACCTTGAGGGAGTCAGGTCTCTCCATCACGGTTTACTTCTATCAGAAGGATTTTCTAGGAGCTAGAGTGATAGATAGCTCAGTGTTTAAGAGTGCTTGCTGTTCTTGCAGAACCCCAAGTTCCCAGGACTCACACAGTGGCTCACAACTGCCTGAGACTCCAGTGCCACAGGCTCCAGTGCCTTCTTCTGGCCTTCGTGGGCACAAGGCACAAATGCGATGCATACACATGCATGCATGGAAAACACTGATTTTCTCTTTCTTTCTTTCTTCTGGAGGGGTGTTTTGTTTTTTAAAGACTTTATTTATTGTATATGAGTGCTCTATCTGCATGTACACCTGCACGCCAGAAGAGGGCATCAGATCTATAGATGGGTGTGAGCCGTCATATGATTGCTTGGAATTGAACTTAGGGCCTCTGGAAGAGCAGACAGTGCTCTTAACCACTGAGCCACGCCTCCAGCCCTTGGTTTGGTTTTTTAAGAGGATCTTTTCTGTGTAGCTCCTAGCTCTCCTGGAACTCACTCTGTAGACCAGGCTGGCCTTTAACCTGGAGATCTGCCTGCCACTGCCTCTCAAGTGCTGGAATTAAAGGCTTATGCCACAAACACCTTGCTAAAAAATGTTTCTTTAAAAAAAAATTTTTTTTAAGGAATTTTCTCAACTAAATCTATTTTGGTTAAAGCTCCATTCTGAATTTTAACAAACTATTTTGAGCAGATGCTGCTTGAACAGGAGCTAATAGTTCTGCCCAGTTACACTTAAGTAAGGAGACAGGAGTTGGTTAATCTAATCCAGAACTTGGCTCACAACCTGCTGAGGTCTTGAGAGAGTTTGTTTAAGCAATCTTGTTTCTCAAAGCCAAAACATAAGTAAATTAAAATTCTTTACTGTATTGGGAAAATATTAACAGATCCCGTTTTCCTGGTGGTACTGTTTTCCAAAGGAGAGCTATGAATAAAATCTGTATATTTTACAAGCTATCAAAATAATTTACCTAACACCATCCCAATGTAAAAACACATGTGACGAGCGCCCGAGGGGAAGCCACCGTGCACGTCTACACCAGGAGTAGGAACCACATCGTGTTTCCCCAGCAGAGCAAATGTTTTCACCCTGTTCAAGCAGAGCTTAGGGTCACATTATAAACTATTTAAGATAGTATTGTAAATAGGGGGGGGGGAGTTCTGGGGAGAGGCTAAGGAGACAGATCAGTGGACAAAACGCTCAGCGTGCAAGCATGAGGATCCGAGTGAGGACCCCTAGCACCAGGTAAAGTGCTGAGCAAGCCACAAAAGAAAAACAACAGAATGCACAGCCCTAGAAGGACCACGCATACTGTTGTGGAGAGAGGGTGAACATGTTGGGAATGTTCTGCATGAAATTCTCAACCAACAAAAAATATTTTTAAGAGATTAAAAAAAAAAAAAAAAAAAAGGAGGGTGCTGATGGCCCACACTTTTGATCCTTAGCACTCAGAGGCAGATAGGCAAGTGAGTCACTGAGTTCAAGGCCATTCTGGTCTACAAAGCAAGTTCCAAGTACAGGCAGGGCTACACAGAGAAACCCTGTCTTGAAAAAAAAAAAAACTGCTGGGTATGACAGCACAGATCTGTCATCCCAGTGCACTGGGAGTGGAAACAGGAAGATCCCTGGGGCTCCTGGCCAACATGCAGCCCTTGTCCCAGTAAGAGGCCCTGTCTCAAAACACAAGGTGAGTGGCTACTGAAGAGTGCCAGCCAAGGTCAATCTCTGATCTCCACATGCACATGCACAAACAACCACACTTACAGACACAAAAACAAACAATCTAACAGAATCATTAAGTTAAGATAAACGAGCAAGTGTCGTATTAAGACCCTGGGGTAAGCCGGGTGATGGTGGTGCACGCCTTTAATCCCAGCACTTGGGAGGCAGAGGCAGGTGGATTGCTGTGAGTTCGAGGCCAGCCTGGTCTACAAAGCAAGTCCAGGACAGCCAAGGCTACACAAGGAAGCCCTGTCTCAAAAAAACAAAACAAAACAAAAAAGACCCTGGGGTAAATCCATCCACTTCCTATGGAAAACCCAGCGGGTGCTTGTGAGGGTGCAGCTGAGTCACAGCACCACACGTGAGAAGAGGCAGTGAGTTCCAGTCCTGAGAACCTGTCAAAGCCAATCGGTGTCATGAACAGTGTATTGACAGAATGTTGACAATGACACTAACCTGAGACCAGCAGGTTCATGCTGATGTAAGCTAAGGACTGGATGGACAAATGAATAAACAGGGAAAAGAAGGAAGCCTGCTTTCTTACAAACCAGCTCCACCGATAAAAGAACCAAGGGAGACAGAGTTACCACTGGGCACCTGAGGCAGTAATGACTCCTGCACGGAGACTAATGTCTATAGGAAACAACTGGAAGAAACAGAATGTTTGTGTTTCAGAGCAAATGTCTCCTGGATAATCATACTACACAATGGGAAACTCTGCAGGTGCCACAGCACCAAGAAACAGAGATAACTGTGGACAGTAAGCCTGACTGATGATGGGCATACCATGCGGAGGGCATAGCAGTATGCAGTGCTCTTGTGAACCCCAGAGTAATCGAAGAAAACATCAAAGGAGTGCAGTTCAAGGGCATCCTACAGGAAAAAGTGGCCAGGTACTGTGAATCTGCACCAAGGTCTGGTTCGTGCAGGCAGTGAGGAAAAGAAAAGGACCTGTCCCCGACTAAAGCAGAGTACGGAGCTGGGAGGACACAGGTGACCCTGGGCAGACAACAGACAACAGGGAAGTGGCAAAGTTCCATTAGGTCTATAGCTCTTTAGCAGCAATGTATTAATGCCAGTTTCCTAGGCTTGTGCCCAGGGCTCTGTTACCCAAGATGTCAGGTCTGAGGAAGCTGGGGTATTGGGACTCTCTGTTCTGTGTATAACCTTCTTGTTGGTCTAACATTCCAGGGCAGTGCGTGCGTGCGTGCATGCATGCGTGCGTGTGTGCAGGTGTTCATAGAGGTCACTACCATTCTTCAGTTGCCCACCCACAGGGTCTCTCATGGGCCTGGATCTTGCCAAGTAGGCTAGGCTAGCTGAAGCAGTTTCCTGGCTGAGCTATCTCCCCAGCTCCAGGTCTAACACCATTTCAAAATAAAAAATAGAAAGATGAGGCAGTGTGGCACATGAAGTCAACGGTAGGGCATCTACTTACCGTCCAGGAGGCCTTGATCCCCATGTATCCATGAGGTTTGGTCCCCAGCAACCTTTTAAAGGACTAAACTGTTGATCAATTGCTGCCACTCCCTTGTGATCTGGGCCTCTTCTCCTCAGGGAAACCATAGCAGCCTCACGAAAGCTGAGGTGGGGGGTTATTTGTCCTGTAAAACACAAGGAGACAAGCAAGGGCTTCAGATAACAAGAGGGCTGCCTCATGCTAGCCCAAAGCTACCCTTGGCTTAAGCAGAGACTTAAAGAGACCGCAGATGTGTTTGGACAAGCTGACTGAGCTGTGCTTGAAGGAGCTAAGGAAATGCTACCCCAGTTTTGTCACGTTGGAGTTCCCACAGAGGTCACTTGGGGAAGAGTCCATGCAGGAAACCCCACCAAGGGACTCCATTATCATAGGTCTGAGGACTAATTTGGATCCAGGATAGGAGACTGGAGCTGACACCCACCTGGATGCTCACGTGGACTTCTAAAGACCCCATTCATTTTTCCCCAGGTTTATTCATTCTCCTTCCCCATTGCTTCCCTCTCCTGTGGAGGTATAGAAGCTTCTAGATCCATCTAGAATTTGAGATACTCCCTTTGTTGAGCTGTTTCCTGATGCTCATGAGGACTTTATGAATCTTCCATTAATCTGTCTTCCATTCACTTACAGACCCAGTACCAGCAGTGCCAGATTGACAAGGAAAACTCTTCCGTCTCTTGCAGGTGTCCCAATGATCGCAAGCTCCTTGTTGAACTGGCCAGGGGCAGCATGCTGTACTCTCCTTTCCCAAACATTCAACACACTCACCAATAAGATAAATCGTAAGCTGGGCATGGTTGCCCACACCTCCGATTAGCATTCAGGGAGTGGAGGTGGGAAGATCAGAAGTTCAGAGTCACTGTGGCTATAGAGTTGAGGATAGCCTGAGCTACTTGGGACCCAGTTTGTATAGTGTGGGGGATAGAATTCAGGGCCTGGAGATATTCAAAGCAACCACTCTACAATAGGAACTACACTCTCCCTGGTGTGGATCTGCTCCTCCCTGGATTGCCTGAAGGCTATTCTGGGCCGAGAGTAATGGGGGGCGGGTAATGGGGAGACAGGGAGCAAGCCAGAGCTACAGAATTTCTGGTGCAGGAGAAGCAAATCCTCTCCACCACAAAGTGTCACAGCTCTTTGATAAGCATCCAGGAAAGAAAGATCCTCTTTGCAATACAGGTAGACTCACGGCTCTTTTATCTGGGCTTCCGGCACCAGGCCAGGTGACTATGGGAGCCTGGGGCCCCAGAACTGAGCCAGGCAGTGGCAGGAGCCAGACTTGACACAGGCGAAGCTGCTTAGGGAACAGCCAGCAACCCCTGCCAGAGAAGGTGGTGGCTGAGCTCTGGCCTACAAATGGCAGAAGAGAGCCTCACCAACAGGTGAGTCCATGATGAATTCTTAGGGACAAAGGGGAGCCCCTCTTCCCCAAGTGTTATAGCACCATAGAAATAGCCAGTCTCAAGTGATCTCCCCTGAAATAGATGGTGTGTTTTATGTGAACAGGGACTGCATAAACCTTGGGCAGTGGGAGGAGACTCTGGGGTAAACATCTCCCATTGGTTAGGGCTGGCATGTTGGTAATGCCTTCCATCTGGGTGACACGGTTTGGGGGGCAGGGAGTCACGTTATATGTGCTCCGAGGCAGGCACGGAAAACAGGAAGGAAGCTGTCCCACTCTTGCCTGTCTCAGGATGAGATTTTTACGCCTCAAGTTTGAGATGTCTGGGGTTTGAACATACTCTACCTCCACACTTGCCTGCCAGTTCCTCTGGTGGCATGGTCCATGTGCCCCACACTCCAGCCCCACCTAGTCCACCCATGCAGATCTCAGGATGTCAGAGAACTATGTATTTATCTGATGAAACTCTTTGTTACTTCCAAAGCATGTACAGAACGGGAATGCCACAGGCTATTCCCAAAACATAGGAGAAATGCTTTCCTTCCCTTGCATGATAGGAGTGAGGGTAGAAAACCCCCCACTGCAGGTAAAGGCTGGAACACACCAGCCAGCATATACCACTTTTGCATAAGAACCATTTTGAGTCAAAGGCAATTATGAAAGAGCAGATACAGAAGAAGAAAAAAAAAATCCTTCAGCCATCTAGTTGAGGGTGCATGTGCAATACTTAGGGGCTGGAAAGATGTCTCTTTAGTTAAGAGTGCTTGCTACTCTTGCAGAGGATCAGAGTTCAATCCCCAACACCCACATCTAGCATCTTGCAATCCCTTGTAGTTCCAACTCCACGGGCCCTCTTCTGGCCTCCGAGGGCACCACACTCAGGTGTGCACATGCTCACAGAGAGACATTCATATGAATAAAAATAAAATAAATCTCTTAAAAATGGTTATGAAGCCAGGCGTGGTGGCACACACTTTTAATCTCAGCACTCAGAGAGGTAGAGACAAGCAGATCGCTCTGAGTTAGAGGTCAGCCTGGTCTACAAAGCGAGTTCAGGACAGCCAAAGTTAAACAGAGAAACTGTCTCAAAAAACCAAAACCCAAACCAATCAAAACCAAAACCAAAACAAAACAAAAGTTATGGTGCATTTAAGAGGATGCATGCTTTACACTACTTAAAGCTGTTTGTTTGTGTCATAAATCTTACTATGTGGCCTAGGCTAGACCAGAACTTAATATGTAGATCAGGGTGGCCAGGCTGGCCTCAAAGTTGCAGACTACAGCAGGCCTTCACCACTATGCTAGGCTGTTTGTATTTTGAGATGGCATGTCACTATGTAGCCCAGGCTGGATATAAACTTGCAATCCCTATGTCTCTAACTCCCAAGTGTTGAGATCCCATGTGTGCCACCGCATCCAGCAAAGCATGTGCACATGTATATATCCATATATGGATGAGTGTGTGTACTCATGCGTGCGCACACACATAAAGGCCAGAAGTTGACTGAGGTGTTTCCCTTTAATCTCTCTTCACGTTATATTGACAAAGAGTCTCATTTGAACCTAGAACTCAGGTTAGCTAGCCAACTTGCCCCTGGGTATGTCTCCCAATGTCTGGGACTGTAGATGGCAGCATGCCTGCCTGGCGTTTATATAGGTGTTGGGGATCAAACTCTGGTCCTTGGCATTGCTCAGCACCTGCTTTATGCACTGAGAGCCCCCCAAAATGAAAGGAGGAGAAAGAGGAGGAGGAGCCAGGCATGATGGCCCATGCCTTTAAAACTAGCACTCGAAAGCTGGAAACACAGCTGAGTAGGAGAGTGTTCGCCTTGGCTTCAATTCAAACCCTAACACTGTCAGGGGAGAAAAATCCCTAAAAATTGGCAGGGTGGTGGTGGTGCATACCTTTATTTCCAGTACTCAGGACACAGAGGCAGGTGGAGGATGTCTGAGTTCATGGCCAGCCTGGTCTACAGAGCTCCAAGAGAGCGAGGGCAACGCAAAGAAAACCTGTCTCAAAAAAAAAAAAAAAAAAGCACAACTTTTTAAGTTAATTAATTAATTAAAACTAGCACTTGAGAGGCAGAGGCAGGCATATCT
The DNA here is from genome assembly GCA_907169655.1 of Acomys percivali. NCBI lineage: Eukaryota > Metazoa > Chordata > Mammalia > Rodentia > Muridae > Acomys > Acomys percivali. The sequence continues at coordinate 82,867,045 of OU015746.1, read as the reverse complement.
CTGTCAATCAGAGGCTAGCCTGGAAGAGAGCTGGAGCAAAGCATGCATAATTTAAGAGTGTGGCCATAAAACCATCATTATAGCTTTGCCATGTCAGCAGTATTCTCCAGCCATCAACCCATGTCTCCAGGAAGCATCTGTACCCACTTTATTGAGCGGAGACTCAGAAACCTGCTCTCCATTGTTCCCTCTCCAAGGACAATTGTGTCTGGATGGCCTGAGCTGGCATGTCCAACCCTCCACCAGCCTCATGCAACCAGAGATGGCTACAGGGGTGGCCCCCAAATCACAAAAATACTTAGAACATTATGAGGGTGGTTTTGGTAGTGGGGTGTTGGTTTTTTGTTTTTGTTTTGTTACTCAATTACATAATTCTCCAACTTGAACTTCACAGCATCACAGTCCCAATGTCAAAAAGTCAATAACATTCCTGTTGAGTCTACAGTAAATAAGTCAGTTCTACGCGTGAGTCAGTTAGAGACCAGAGTGACTCCCAACAGCAAGCCAGGGGAAGCTGATGCAAGGCTCCTCACAGCACAGTGGCTGAAGACAGAATGTGGCAGGGAGACAATTCCTGCTTTTGCTTTGTTCTCAGCCTCTAGCATCTTCTCCCACAGCTGCGTGCCTGGGGATGCATAGCAGGCCAGGAAGGCAGCGTGCTGAGCCTGCAGGTGGCTGTGCTTCCAGCAGGAGCACCCATCTTTCCTCCTTAGATGCAATGGGCTCCCTCCAGATGGAACCTGAACCCGTGACCTCCCCACATAAAGACATCCATGACACCCACCGCACCATCTGGGGCTCATAAAATTGCGCTCTGTCTTTTCTTGGCTCTGGGGGCCCCTGTTCAAAAGCTGCAGGGCCACACTCAGGGCCGCTCTGGCTTACCCTTGGGACTTTAATTCGGAACACATTTCCACACAGAGGGGCAGAACAAAGCACAATAGCTCTGGAGTTCAATTTACATTCTCAGTCAGTGAAACAAAAATGGAAATAAAAAACAGTTGTGGGAGAGTCATTTATAACCACGCCGCAGCTCCCAAAGTGCCTTTCCTAGTGTGTCATGGAAGAAAAGACGGGTTTTAAAGCCACCAGAGAAAAGCTGAAGTGACCAAAAAAGGAGAGGTGAGGGATTTTTTTTTTCTCTCGAATTTGTTTTAAAATGCAGATGACAGTGTGTGAGCACTTGCAATCTGGCAGACACAGGCTGTTTCACTATTTCCTGATGGCTCACTCCCTTCTGTTCTTCTGCTTGTTTCAGCGCTGCCAGGCACTAGCCACTCCGAGTGGTCCTGGGAAGTTTCCACACAAGAAACTCAAATTTTCTTTACTGTTGGACCAGGCTTCCTAGATGACTGCCGAGCTTGTGTAACGTCCCAGCATCGAGATTTCCAGGTACATATCTGCTGTCATAAGTAATGTCTGGCATGTTCGGGGGCGGGACGCGGGGGAGCAGGGGGGGCGGTGGGCGGTGGAGAATCCCAAGTACTAGCAGATGGATGCAACTCCAAGCACTGTGTCAGCTACCCAGTTTAAAAGCTCAGTGCAGAGTGTGTGTTGTGCTTACACGATAGAAGGGCTGTAGGATTGCAGTGATAATGCCCCTCCCCCCATGCTTTACCCAAATCCCACGGAGGCAGCAGCACAGCCAGATGAAGAGGTTTGACTTCAGGTTCCTTGCACATGCTCTCACACCAGCAGTTGAATGAAAAGTTGCCTGCTCCACTGGTGCCCACTGCGGCATTCCCTTGTATTGTCCTCTTCTCCCTGCTAGAGCCAAACCCTGGGAAAGGTCTCTGAGTCCCTAGGCGAGTTTATCTGTGCCTGCAGGGAATGCCGGGTTTTTGTTTGTTTCTGTAGGGTCTCTCCCGCATTATGGCTATGTCTTGTACGTCTCTACTACTATAAGCTTTCTGAGCACATGCAGCATCACCTGCTGGGTTTTTAAAAGTGTGGTGTGGAGCTGCGTAAGTCTGTGGCTTGTTAAATATTTACAGATAGACTTTAATGCTATAATCCATAGTAAATTTCGTGACTTTAGATTTATTTCCAGGTTTTTTTTTAGATGTATTTCTTATCTATACATTACGTATATGTGTGTGGTGTGTTCATATACGCATGTGTATGATGTATGAACGTATGCATGCATGTATGTATGCATGCTTGTGGGAGGAGGTATATGCACGTCTGTGTGGGTGCCTAATGAAGCCAGAATAGGGCATCAGATCCCTGGGGCTGGAGTTACTAGCAGTTATGAACTGCCTGACATGGATGCTGGAATCTGAACTTGAGTCTTCTGGAAGAGAAGCACATGTCTTTATCTTTCCAGCTCCTATTTTTTGGTTTTTGCATTTTTAAAAAATATTTATAGATACTTGCTAAGGAAATCTGCTCAGAAGCCCATTTACATATTGTCTGGAATGGTTAAGCACAAAACCTGCCTGTTAGCTTCTCCAGCCTGAAGTCCTAACCTCTCCCGTCCCGCCTTACCCCTCATAGCGGGAAGGACAGGCAAGGTTTGGTTTCCCAGCTTCCCCGCCACTTAATTACCTGTGTGATTGATTCAATTTTGACCTCATGACACCAGGGAATGTTCCCTGGGAGAAAGAAAGGTCTGACCTGCTCCTGCAACTTCAGCTCGCACCGACTATGGCCAGAAACACGCAATGCAAATCTGACATTGCTCCCAGCCAGGGTGCAGGATCACAAGAGGTCCTGTTTCATGAAAGCATCATGGTATAGAATCTACATGGTATAGAAGGACCAACTGCTCCCTCCAGATAAGCACGGGGGCCAGGGGAAAGCTGAAAGGGCACAAACACTTCCAGTTCAACAAGAAGCAACAGAGCAGATGCTCAGTGAGCCCATGCTGGCCGGAGGGGACAGACACAGCCTGGGGAAGCCTAAGAACAAACAACAATGAAATAAGTAGCTTTGTAAAAGATTTATAAAGGGCCAACAATTCTTTAAAAAGAAACCAAACCTATTGGCAGTGTTCTTGTGTTCTCAGGTCTTGTCCTATATTCTTTTCTGATAAGAGGACGCGTACAATATTTTTGTGTGTGCCATTATAAAACAGGTTACAGCTTTTATGACACTTCACCCTTCTAAAAAATAAGACATAGCTGTCCCATGGTATCCAACGGTCATTGGCTTCAGAACCACTCTGAAATAACCAAAGACCCCGAGTGCTCAGTCGCAGAGCCCACACACCCTCCTCTGTCTGAACAGCCATCTAGAGGATGACGAGATCAAGTCTGCACGTGCTGAACACACACACTGCTGCTGTTGCTGGCAGAACTCCCAAGGACACAGGCGTGAAGCACAGTGGGAAAGCATTCACACTGTGCTGGATGGAGGGTGAGACAGCACAGAGGTGCTTGCTGCTCAGTGATTTAGCTTTGCTTTCTAGGATCGTTTTCAATTATTTTTTTCCAACTGGCTTTACTTGAATCTATGAATTTGTGGGTACAGAGGGAGGACCATGCCTCAGCATATAACTGTGGTGCCTTTATCATGCATAACATGCGATGATTCCCACATGTACTCCAACCCTTAATTCCAGCCGGTATTTAGGCTTTCCTGCCTTTTCTTTTTAAAAAATCAGGTTTTGGCTGGGCGCGGTGGTGCACACCTTTAATCCCAGCACTCAGGAGGCAGAAGCAGGCAGATTGCTGTGAGTTTGAGGCCAGCCTGGTCTACAAAGTGAGTCCAGAACAGCCACAGCTACACAGAGAAACTCTGTCTCGAAAAACCAACCAACCAACCAACCAACCAAACAACCAGCCAAACAAAAAACAGGTTTCTCAGGTTGGAGATGGCTCAGTAATTAAGAGCACCGGCTGCTCTCGCAGAGGACCCAGATTCAGTTCTGAGAACCTGCTCAACAGCTCACAGCCATCCCTAACTCCAGTTCCAAAGGTATCAAATGCCTTCTTCAGGCAACAGGTATGCACACGGTGCCTCAATGGACTTCAGGTCCTTAAAGTTTGTAAAACTGAGAGTTCTGTTCCATAGTGGATCTTAGGCGTGGTGGCCACACCCTCCCTACCTTGACACATGGTAAGTTGGCTTTGGCTCACTGGCACAGTGGCACAGTGGCTCAGTGGCAGAGTGGCACTGTAGCTCAGTGGCACAGTGGCTCGGTGGCAGAGTGGCACCGTGGCTCAGTGGCGCAGCAGCTCAGTTGGTACAGTGGCTCAGTGGCACAGAGGCACAGTGGCACAGCATGTGTTTAGAATACACCAGGCCCTGGGCTCCATCCTCAGTGCCACCAAGAGGAAGAAAAATAAAAAGCCACCAACAGAGAATCTGCTAGCAAGGAGGAAGTCACTCTAATAAGAGTGTAGGGGGAAAAAACATACATATAAAGAAAAACAAACAAGTCTCTAATTAATAAATAAATATGATTCCAGGTCCTTCTGAGATTCACAGGTGTGATTATTGTGTTTGGCAGCATTGTACGTACCTTCAAACCTTGTTAGGTGTCAACATGTTGCCTATCTGATGTGTGTGTGGGGGAGGGAGAATAAAATTAAATAGCAAAAATAAGTAAAACTGGGTCTGTACACTGCATCGTGTGTGTGCAGCTGTATTGGCCCAGCCCACCACTGGTTTCCCTGGGATGTTTTCTCAGGGCTGAAGCTGCATCAGGTGTGATGGGGAGCAGCTTTGAGGGCTTTTCTCAGATTGTTTTCTCCCAGGGTTATTCTTATGTTCCTCTGTCTTCTTGTTCCCTGTAAATAAGACCCAACTGGTAGTTAGGTCTGCATATTTGATGAGATATGGGTCCAAATATTTTGGGGAGTAGCATTGTGGAGTCCCACACATGTGGTTCTGTCTTTAAGATAGAGGCTCACTGCACAGATGAGGATGGCTTTGAACCCTGTTCCTTCTGCCTCCACCTCCCAGGTGGTAGGATTTACAGGCATGTGCTACCTCAGGTTTTCTAATCTCTTCTCATCATGTGGGCTACAAGCTGCTTCCTCTCATCAATCAAACTTCGAAACCTCTGCTCTTACATCTCCATGCCCCACTGAGGGGAGGGAATTTTTTCTCTTATAAGTAGTTAGACTGACAAGGGCCCATCTTCCTTGAGCCTCCACCTCCCCTTTGTAGCCTGGAGACAGTCTAGTCAAACTGAATGCAAGCTCCCACTAATGAGATGAGACACAATTATCACCTACATTAGTGATAAAGACAGAAGCCATCTTGACCACGTATGCCCCGTAGTCCAGTTTGGGTTCTGGCACACATACCCTTTTTACAAAAAGAAACTGGTTTGCCAAGTTACCTCTACTTTGTTTATACAGTGTTTTGCACAACAGTAAGATTAGTCTTTCCCAACACTGTGTCTGGTTTGAGGAGACCACAGAAGGCCAACACTTGCCATGCTTTGGTGCAGAGAGCTACATAGAAGCAGTTTTCCTCTGCAGGATGAGGGACAGCCACAGTACAGTAGACACAGCCTTGGCACTATCTCATCTGTGGCACCCTTCTCAAGAAGTTGAGATAAGAGCATCAGAAGTTCAAGGCCAGCCTTAGCAACTTACCAAGACCTTATATCAAAATGGAAAAAAAAAAAAAAAAAAAAAAGGAGGTGGGAACATCATATAACTTAGTGATGGAATAATTGTTCATTCCCTGGGTCTGTGGGAGGAATTTGCATGAACTCGGAAGCAAAGCCTTTCCCTGTTTGAAATTTCAGGCAAGCTCAGCCCTGTGAAACATCTTGATGATAAACTCGCAACCCACAGAACCTGTGAGAAAATAAACAGGCTTTGATTTTTGAGGGTCACCTGTTACTCAGCAGAAGTGGACTAAGCTGCTACTCATTACGGCATCCATGGTTCAAGCAAGCTCTGTCCTCAGGACCAGGCTAAGGAGATCCATGTGCTCTAGCATCTAAAGCTCTGAGTCTCAGACATCAGAGCCATGAAGCTAATCTCCACCAGCGCCAAGACCACAAACATCTAACCAAGCAATCACGTGTTCTCTGCCACTTCCTGTTTGTCTCATATCCTAAGACACGTGCTGCACACATGGAGGTCCTCACTGGATGTCTATCATCAACAAGAGTTGTAATGATGGGCTGGAGAGATGGCTCAGAGATTAAGAGCACTGTCTGTTCTTCCAAAGGTCCTGAGTTCAAGTCCCAGCAACCACATGGTGACTCACAACCATCTATAATGAGATCTGGTGCCCTCTTCTGGTGTGCAGGCATACATGTGGGCAGAATACTGCATAAGTAAAAAATAAGTCTTTTTAAAAAAAGAGTTGTAATGATCATATTCAACACCTTGTCTCTGTGTGCAGTCACTGTAACCCAGGTTTATAACTGTATTAATATCTGGAGTTAGAGATAGGGAGGGGTATCTGTCTCTGTAAAAGAAAAAATATTATTTGGTATCTCCTTTGTGTTTTTCATTTCTTAGGCAAACAGTACAAATGGAGTAACAGTGTGTCCCAAATAAGATAGTAAAATATATAAACAACAGTCTTTCCTAATCTTTTCCTGAAAATTTTCTAATTGTAAGTTCAGCTTTTTACCAATTGGCCTTTCTCCAAGCTAATAGTTTCTTAGTAGGAGTTGAGGACACTCGTGCATTGGAAAATGCACTTAAGGTGTTGTGTAGAGCATTACAAAGAGACAGACATTAGGAGGCACACCTGTGTGCACATGCACATGAAGGTTTTTTAAATACTTATTATCTGTCTGTCTATCTATCTCTCTATCTACTTATTATCTTTCTATCTATTGTATGTATGGGTATTTCGTCTGCATGTATGTCTGTGCATCATGTCATTGCCTGGTCCCTCCAGAGGCCGGAAGAGGGTATCGGATTCTCTGGAACTGGAGTTATGGATGGTCGTGAGCCACCAGATGGGTGCTGGGAATTGAACCTTCATCTTCTGGAGGAATAAATATCCAGTGCTCTTAACCACTGAGCCATTTCTCCAGCTCCCAGAGGTTTATCAATTTATTGTTTTACATTTATTTATTTGTGCGTTGGGGCAGAAGGCACATTATCTGTTTCAAGACATATGTGTGGAAATCAACTAGTTTTCTCTTGCTATTGTGTGGGTTCCAAGGATCAAATTCAAGCCTTCTGCCTTGGTGGCAAGGACCTTTATCAGCTGAGCCACCACAACACCTCACAGGCTTACTACACGATACTAGCTCATTTGGTTGTGGAGTCTGAGAGGTTTGACAATCTTCTGTGTGCAAGCTGGACATTCAAAGGCCTTGGGCTGAAAGCTGGAAGAGTTCATCCTGAGCCTGGAGGCCTGAGGACCAGGAGCTCAGGGGCAGGAGAGCATAGTGCTCTAACTCAGGCTTTCTTCACCTTTATAGTCAATTCAGACCACCTACAGATTGGATAGTGACCAACACTTTGGGTCATGACAAGGGGAGTCTGCCTTTTGCATGTCCGTATGCTGGATCTCACAGACGCCTTCATAAATATTTAGTCAGTGTTAGGGGATAATCTGAAGTATTTTGATGCTAATTACTGCTTGCTGTCTGACCCACCTTTTGCTTAATAAAAAGCCATTCCACCTGGGCAGGGCAGGAGATAGGTGGGGCTTAGAGAGAGAGAGGAATTCTGGGAAGAAGAAGGACAGCCACCAGGAGAAGGAGACCTGAGGTGAAGAGAGGAAGGCCGCCATGGGTTAGCTGGAGGAGAAGCACATGGCCTGCGGCGTGGATGGAGAATCCAGCCCAGATGAAGAACATGAGCAAGTATTTGGGATTATGGATGGGAGGTAGCTTGATAGAAGTTATTGGAAGCAGATGGCATGGGATTGAGACAGGGATCCATGCCTGCCCCACTTTGGAAGGTAATTTAGAGGATTGATATCTGCCCTGCCCCAGGTTAACTAAGGCCATTTTAAATTATAACAAGTGTCTGTGTCTTGATTGATCGCTAGCCGGGCCTACAGATAATACTTGTAATTTTAAAAACAATAAGTCAGCTTTGTGATCAGCAAGTGGCTCAGAGAGGTGAGTACATAGAGTCAGTGGTCATGGCTGCCACTCAATGTGTTGTCCCAAGTTCCCCTGTGAGTCCCAATGACATGAAACAAAACATCTCTCTAGGGGCTGGGGAAATAATTATATAGTTAAGCTTGGCAGTGATGGCACATGCTTTCAATCCCAGCACTCGAGAGAGAGGCCAGTCTGGTTTACAGAGTAAATCCAGGGCTACACAGATAAACCTGTTTCAGAGAGAGGAGGGGGAGGGGAAGGTTACATAATATAAGTCATTCTGGGTACTTTGCGTGATTAAAAGTACTCTGTGCGAATGGGAAGGGTGAGGTGATGAGCACCCCGGGCTTGGCTGGAAGAAGAGGTAACACAGGGAAGCAGACGGGATGCAGTGCTGTTTATCATGTCCGTTCACAGCTACCTGCACATTACAGGAGAGCCAGAGCCCTCAGCTGCCAGAAGCTCTGCGCTGGCTGCTCCTGGGATGCTGTCTCCGCATCAAAGACACTTGTAAGAGATCAAGAGGATAAAAAGAAGAGAGGCATTCACATGGCCAGATGTTGAATTCTGTGCATCTTCCCAGGTTGTACAGACCATGTCTACCACATCTGCTGAGCAAGTCTACAGAGATGCAGTAGGGTTTGTAGCAGCTTTCTGGGAATTCCTTAAGAGTTACTGACTTCGGAAATCAGGCCACATTTTTTTTAAAACTGGGTGTGCATCTCTGTCCTTCCACCTGTTGATAGTTATGGGAACCTCAATTCTTTCTATTAAAACCCTTAGCATAGTTGGGCATGGCACACATTCCTGTAATCCCAGAACTTGGGAAATAGAAGCAGGAAGATCAGGAGTTCAAGTACATCCTCAAATACGTAGCAACTTTGAAATCAGCTTGAACAATATGAGACCCTGTCTCAAACACACACGCACACACACACACACACACACACACACACACACACACACACGCACACACACCAAACTAATAAAACCATTGGTATAAATAAACAATGGAAACTAGAAAGCACAGAGTGTCTTTTCTTAATCTGAAAACACATTGACTAGCCAGACATCATGGTCTGCACCTGTAGTCCTCACACTGGGGAGGCAGAGAAAGGAGGGACCCTAAAGGCCCTGGTCAGCCAGTGTTGCCCATTCCAGCAGCTTTAGATTAAGTGAGAAAGCCTGTCTCAATAGGCTGCAGGGCTGAAGAGATTGCTCAGTGGTTAAGAGCACTGGCTACGTCTCCAGAGGTCTAGAGTTCACTTCCAAGCACCCACATGGCAGCTCCCAACCATCTGCAACCCCAGTCCCAGGAGATTCAATCCTTCTTCTGGCCTGTGGAGGCACCAAGCATACACATGGTATATAAATGTATGTGCACACAAAACACCAACACACATTAAATAAATAAATTCATAGATAATTTTTTATTTTTTATTTATTTATTTATTTTTTTAGTTTTTTGAGACAGGGTCTCTCTGTGTAGCCTTGGCTGTCCTGGACCCACTTTGTAGACCAGGCTGGCCTCAAACTCACAGCAATCCACTTGCCTCTGCCTCCCAAGTGCTGGGATTATAGGCATGTGCCACCACGCCCGGCTCGATAATTTTTTAAAGAGACAGAATAACAGAGGATGATATCTGATGTTGACCTATGTCCCCCATACACACGTGTGCACACAAATACGTATGCACACATGCACACACATATAAACTGCTCTTACCTCGTGTGAATAACAGTCCTTAAGCTCAGGTGTGCGCTGCAGCTGTATAAGGAGAACGAGCAGCCACAAAAGGACAACTCAGAGCAAGTTTGCTAAAAGATTTTCCAAACCATATTTATTATGTATAAAATTCACGTATCTAGCTGGTTCTTAAAACTGAGATTCACTTGAAAGTGAAGAATGATGAGCTAAGAAATGGAAGTAATGTAGAATTACAACTAAAGTTGTTAATGACATAGCTTGCGGTAGACTTCAGTTGTTAAACAAAGACTCTCTAACATCAGAAGCATAGGGTGGTTTTTAAAGACACTTTTTATCGATTCTTTGTGAGTTTCACAGCACACACTTATCTCCTTGTCCACTGTATCCACCCCCACGCTTGAAGCCTTCTTCTCCCCAAAAGAATATCATTGTGGAAGCTGTGTGTCACAGTGTGTCCACACAGTGTACCCTTTTGTCCACACATCTTTACTTGCAGATGTTCATTGTCTGGTTCAAGGTTTCTGGCTTTGGCTACACTATCAATACTGGATCTCCAACAGCATTGGAGTCTCCCCAGGACTCCTCTCAGACACCTTGTTGGACCCCATTCCTTTCACGTGCTTCAGTAGTTTATGGATGGGTTAGATCTTGGGGGGCGGGGCTAACTCAAAGCCCTGGATCTGAGTGGTAGCTGAGTTGATCAGCCTGCCAGTTCTCCCCAGCTAGATAGACCAATATTGTAGCTGGCAAGAGGCAAAGGCAACTCTTCATCCTTCACACTCTTGGGGCCGGCTCACCTCACCCCTGCCTTCGCCACCAGGGCCATCTTTATTGTGTTGCCCAGATGAGGTGCAGGACCTGCTCTCCCCAGAGCTGCAGCTGTTAATGTTTGGAGCCAGTTTTCCCACATGCCACGGCATTTTAAAAAAATATATATATTTATTTATTTATATTTTATGTGTATGAGTGTTTTGCCTGTCTGTATGCGTACCACATGCATGCAGTGCCCACAGAGGCCAGAAGAGGGCATTGTATCCCCTGGAACTGGAATACCAGATGTTTGTGAGCTGCCATGTAGACTGACAGTCAAGCTCAGGTCGACAGGCTTGTGCAATAAGTACCTTACGACTGAGCTATCTTGCCAGCCTGCACAAGAGGCAGTCTGTAACTACAACTCCCAATTACTTCAGCAAAATGTAAGAGAAAGAAGTGATTAGAGAAGTCAGGATTGTATTGGTTACTTTTTGTCAACTGGACACAAGCTAGGGTCATCTGTGAAGAGGGAACGTCAGCTGAGAAAATACCTCTATTAGATTGGCTTGTGGGCAAGTCTGTGGGTGGTGCCATCCCCAGGCTGGTGGTCCTGGGATGAAAGCAGGCTGAGCAAACCATGAGGAATAAGCCATTAAGCAACACCCCTCCATGGCCTCTGTCTCCAGTCTCTGCACTGGTGGAACTCAATGATGGAGTATGACTGGGATTTGTAAGCCAGAGAAACCCTTTCCTCCCAAGTTTCTTTTGGTTTAATATGAGGTTTATTAAGTGAGCATGGGGAGAGAAAGAAAGGGAAGGAAGGGTACCCCAGAGAGAGACAGAGACAGAGGAAGAGAG
>OU015746.1:82830622-82855732 GCA_907169655.1 Acomys percivali | reverse complement strand
GAGAGAGAGAGAGAGAGAGAGAGAGAGAGAGAGAGAGAGAGAGAGAGTGTGTCACAAGTAGGGTTTGTTCTTTTATATAGCCCATGGCAGGTAAGCAATGGCATCACATGTAGGCAGACTGAAGAAGAATCCTAACATTCCTACCTTTTCCTATAATTAAAAAATAAGGAACGTTGGATTGTTTTTATATAAGGTAAGTTAAAGTATATATGAAGTTTATTAAGTGAGCATTGGGAGAGAAGGAAAGGGGGAGGGGTACCCAGAGAGAGAGAGAGAGACAGACAGACAGACAGACAGACAGACAGACAGCAGACAGACAGACAGACAGACAGACAGACAGACGCAGACAGACAGAGACAGAGGAAGAGAGAAAGGGGGCAAGGGGCTAAGAGAGGGCATAGGGCCCCAAATTACTTTTGATGAGCATTTTATCACAGCGATAGAAAGCAAACTAGGACAAGGGGGTAGACCCAAGCAGCAGCACTAGTGGGTTGGTCTTGGAGACAGGGAGCAAACATAAATGCAGGTCTCCTCAAATTGTAAAAAGGTAAATGTTCTCATGAGTGGGTAAAATAATGACTATAAAAGCACTTAAACTGGGCATAGTGGCACACACCTTTAGTCCCAGCACTCGGAAGGCAGAGGCAGGCAGATCTCTGAGTTCGAGTCCAGCCTGGTCTACAAAGGGAGTCTAAGACAGGCAAGGCTACACAGAGAAACCCTGTCTCAGAAAACCAAAATGAAAACAAACAACAACTACAACAAAAACCAAAATCATATTTAGGTCTTCCTCATGAGTGCTCAGGGGAGAACAGGATAAAACAGAAAACATATTCATAGTCTAGTACTCATTTATTTTTAAATCTTATTTATTTTATGTGTGGGGTTGTTTTGCCTGCATGTATATATGTGTTTGTATAAATGCACACATATGCCATGGCATGCACATGAATATCAGAGGGCAGTTTGTGGGAATTGGTTCTCTCTTTCTACCATGTTTGCTCTGGGAATTGAACTCAGGTTGTTTGGCTTGGTGACAAGTGCTTTTGCCAGCTGAGGTATTTTGCCAGCTCTGTATTTTTTATACAAAAAAATTTGCCTAAATATCCATCTCTAGGAGAATTCTAAATTAATATGTCATTTAAAGCTAGGTAGATGATAGGTAGATGATATATATATATATATATGATAGATATATAGATGATAGATATATAGATAGATAGATGATAGGAAGATGATACATATATATATAATAGATATATAGATGATAGATAGATAGATGATAGGTAGATGATACATATATATATAATAGATAGATAGATGATAGGTAGATGAAAGAGAGAGATAGATAGATGATAGGTAGATGAGAGAGAGAGAGAGAGAGAGAGATTGCTTACTATACACCAGTATGAAAGAGTGAGATTGAGCTACATATACTGACCAAAATTAACCTTTCAGACCTAGTGGGGAAGAAGCAAGTAACAAGGCAACAGAAGGCCATGACGTTATTTTTCCAGCTAATAGTAGAACAGCAGTCCTACACCCACCTGCATTACATCAGAGCCCAAAGCCAGAGCCCAAAGGATACATGGCTGACAGAGTCTGTGTCCAGCGATGAGGAGAGTCGGGGTAAGGCCTGGGCAGGGAGTGTTCACAGTTGGGTCTCTCTATGTAGCCCAGCTGGCCTGGAGCTTGCTTTGTAGGCCAGGCTGGGCTTGCTCTCTTCTTTCACAAGAAAGCAAAGGCCCAAGACTGAACACAGAAAAGGTCTGTGGAATGCTAAGAGCCTGCCTTCACTGCTCCCTAAAGACAAGCAACAGAATGTGAATAAGACCCCAATCTTTACTTTGCCCAAATGCAGCTCAAGAAATAAAAATCTCCTTCCCAACCCCAGGGCCAGCTCTTCCTGCCAATGCCTTTCATTGCTCTAGCTGATAGAGTAATAAGCAATAAGATTAAGATGTGAGATGCAGGCCTGCAGAAGACCTAGTGACTATTTCCCATGTAGTGAAATGCACAGCCTCCACTCCTGTGCACACACGGGGAGAAACACGCCACTTGGTGCCTGTGTGTGCAGAGCTGGCTGTGTACAGGGCGTGCAGCGGCAGAGTGTGCTGAGCAGCAATGGCCTTTAAGCTCACTAGGGCTCTAATCTAACCCTTCCATCCAAATGCCCTTGAGTGATTATTTTTGTCAAGGTGAGTAAAGTATGTGGCCTGTTATTGACTCTTAGGGGGCAAAAATCTTTGATGAGGTTAAAAGGGGTGGACTGACATCAGTATTGGTAGGTAATCTGTGAACGCTTTATCAAGTCTGTGACAAGGCAGCTTGTAAATCAGTGAATCCCTTTATCAAGGCACTTGCTTGAGAAGTATTAGCTGAACTGCACAGTGGTCTTAGCTGATTTCTGCTCCAGCGCAAGCTCCCAAGCATGGAGCACCTTTGTTTGTAGACCAGCCCTTAAGGAAATATGAATTTAAGTCTCTCTCCTTTTTGCTCCCTTACTGCCCATTTGATTTGTTGGAGTCTGAAAAAAACCTTCTTTAAAGCTCCCACCATGACTGACACCTGTGTCAACCTTTGCTTTCTATATTTCGTAGCGATGTTATTAGGTATGTACAAGTTTTTAATAATTGTATCTTGTTAGCCAACAGTTAAAACACTGAGAGTAGCCTGTCTCCTCTATATGGTCTTTTTACTCCTTGGCAAAAATACTCCAGTTTTTGCTGAGGTGGTGAAATACAGAGCTAAATGTGATTCTTGCTTGCTCTTCTATGTGAGATTAGCTGTGTCGTTCCAGGTGAGACATACAAGGATCATGTATGGAGGGTTGGTCCCCTGCATGGGGGTGCTACTTGAGAGGTACTGGAACCCTTGGGAGGTGGGCCTGTCTGGAGGAAGCAGGTCATTGGAAGCATCTACCTGGAGCTGCATCTCGCCCTGGCTCCTTTCTGGTCCCCTCTCTGTTTCCCATCAGCCATAAAGTAAATGTCCTCCATCATATGTTCCTGGTTTTATATGTGTAGCCTCACCACAGACCCGAAAGCAACAGAGCCAAGAATTTATGCCCTGAAGCCTCATAAACCATCAGCTAAAAGAAACAGTTCCTCCCTTGAAGTTGATAACGTTAAGCATTTAGTAGTAACTACAAAAACTCTAACGTGTATGTGAGAACTAGTCCTCCTGGACGTTTCTTTCTTTTTGTCCTGTTAGGATCCTAGAGGAGCTTTGAAAATGTGAGGACATTCAGAGAGGAGCTGGGGCACGGCAGGCTGCATGGCTCTGAGGTGGCACTCACTGGCCTGGCACTGTTCTGGCAATGCTTCTTTCTGTTGGAGTCGGCATTGTAGATTTTGTTATAGCCACGAGATCCCAGTTGATCCCCACAAACGACCAAACTCTGCATTTTATGTTCACATCGTCCTGCTGGGTGTTTTCATAATTCATTATTTTCTGATTTAAAAATTTATTTTTTATTTTTTGAAAAGATTTTATTTATTTATTTTATGTATATGAGTGCTCTGTCTGCATGTACACCTGTCCACCGGAAGAAGGCTTTAGAGGGTATAGATGGTTGTGAGCCATCATGTGGTTGCTGGGAATTGAACTCAGGACCTCTGAAAGAGCAGACAGTGCTCTTAACCGCTGAGCCATCTCTCCAGCCCTAAAACTTTATTTTTAATATTTCTATTTCCCTTAAGTATACTTTGCTGCCTCTCCCATGTTTTGCCGTATTTTAAACACACTTCCAGGAGAGGCATGGTAGCCATGCCTGTAATTGCAGTACTTGGGAAACTGAGGCAGAAGGACTGAGACTTTAGCCCAGCCTCGATATATAGCAATAGCCTGTTTAAAAAAGAAAAAGAGGGACTGGGGGATATGTCAGTGGTTACAAGTATATGCTGCTCTCACAGAGGACCCTAGTTCAGTTCCCAGCACCTGGGTCAGGAGACTTACAACCACCTGGAATTCCACCTCTAGGGGATCTGACACCAATTTCTAGGTCCAGCAGGCACCTTCACTCATACATGCATGAAAAAACACACATATACCCATAACTAAAAAGAAAATGAATCTTTAAAGGATACAACTAAAACAGAAGGACAAGAAAAAGGCCAGTATTGTGTGTACCCTTGGGATGCTGAGGTAGGAGGGTCAAACATTTAATGTCATTCTGGGTTACACATTGAGGCCCTGTCTCAAAAAGTGGGCGAGGGGACTAAGGTTGTAGCTCAGTCATTAGAGCTTGCCTAGCTGGGCTGAAGAGATGGGTCAGAGGTTAAGAGCACTGACTGCTCTTCCAGAAGTCCTGAGTTCCAACCACACAGTGGCTAATAATCATCTATTATGTGATCTCATGCCCTCTTCTGGCCTACAGGTGTACATGCAGATAGAGCACTGTATACATAATAAATAATAAATAAATCTTAAAAAAAAACTGTCCGGTGTGGCGGCCCATACCTTTAACCCCAGCACTTAGGAGGCAGAGGAAGGTGGGTCTCTGAGTTCAAGGTTAACTTGGTCTACAGAGTGAGTTCCATGATAGGCAGGGTTACACAGAAAACCCCTGTCTTGAAGGGGGAAAAAGTCTGGCATTCTTTTTGGGGGGGGGCGGTTTGGAGACAGGGTTTCTCTGTGTAACAGCTCTGGCTGTCCTGAACTCTCTTTTTGTAGACCAGGCTGTCCTTGAACTCACAGAGATCTGCCTGCCTCTGCCTCCCAAGAGTGTACTGATTATCTTTAGTAAAGGATAACGGTAGATCAATGTCTGTGGCTGGCCTTGAACTCACAGAGATCCATGTGCCTCTGCCTCCTGAGTCCTGGAATCAACGCCACCACACCCAGCACAAATGAACTATATTTTACCTCTCCTCCAAGGTGTTCTACTCCACGTGGTATTGCCGGGTCTGATATTGTACCTTAAGTACTTGGAGCTCTGTATTTTTATTATCTGCACTTGCTCCTTTTTAGCTTTTTGTTATGCTTATTTATTTATCTGGTGGGGGAGGAGTGTATGAGTGGAGTCCAGAGAATAACTTGCAGTAGTTGGTTCTCCTCCTTCTCTCTGGGGACCACGCATAGGTGGTCAGGCTTGGTGGCAAGTGTCTCTGAGCCATCTCACCAGCCCTTTGCTAAGTTCTTGACTTCCGTTTTAGACAACCATTCTTAGAGTAAAACCAATCTATTCTGAAGTTAGAGGTTGCTCCATGTGAGAGGAAAACACTTTACTCACTGAGCCGCCTCCTTGGCCCTAACTAACATAGCTTAATGATATCAACTGTGATGACACAAGCCAGAGTTATCCGAAAGAAGGGAACGACAATTGAGAAAATGCCTCCGGAAGATCTGACTGTAGGCCCTTCTCTTAATTAGTAATTGGTAGGGGAAGGACAGACCATAGTGCATACGGCCATCCCTGGACTGGTGGTCCTGGGTCCTGTAAGAAAGCAAGCCATGGGAAGCAAGCCAGTAAGCAGCACCCTCCATGGCCTCTGCATCAGCTCCTGCCTCCAGGTTCCTGCCTTGCTTGAGTTCCTGTCTTGATTTTTTAAAAAAGATAAACAGTGACATGGAAGTGTAAGCCAAATAGCCCCTTTTTCCCCCAACTTGCTTTTGGTCATAGTGTTCTACCTCAGCAATAGAAACCTCTAACTAAGACATAGACGTGACAGCACAGTTACCTACCTTTTGGCAGGGTATAGAGTTGGACTTCTCGGTCACTCACTCTGACTACTCCCTCCAACTCCGCTGCTCCTGGTGGTGAGCATACAGAGTTGGGCAAGAGTCTGACAGTCTCTCCCAGTTGGCCTGTCTTCTCTGCTCGGTGATAGCTGGATTCTCTCTACCCTTCTGGCTCCCCCCTCGTGCTATAATGTTCCAGATGTGAGCTTACTTTTATTTCTTCTCCTGGAGACTGGCAGGCCTTTCCAGCCAGAGATCCACATCTTAATTTCTGGAAATTTCCTAGTCATCACCAATGCCTCTCATCCATTATTTATACTCCTAGAAAATTCCTGGAACTGCCTTTGAACATATGTGCAACCATGCCTCATCACTTCCATCTCTCTTCCATACGCTGCTCCGAGTTTTGTATTCAATGACATTTCCTCCACATACCTGAAAATTCACTTTTTTACCCCCAGGTCCTCTGAATATTGCTGATAAACATTAACAATTACATTAAGTTTTTTTTTTTCTGACCATGTGTGTCAGTTCCAATATTGCTTAAATACTTGGCTACCTTGGCTCACAGCCCTACTTTTGTTTTGTGAATTATTTCCCACAATGGAGCAGTCCAGGAGCGCTGGCATATAACTGATTCTTCTCGCTGCTCTGTTCTGTGTCCACGTCCTTGTCCTGGCTGTCGTGGTGGAAGTGGAAAGGCCTAATCCAGATAGGCAATAAACTGCCAAAAGAGCTGAGGATTTTCTCCAGCTTCAGTAAGAACCACAATATGCGTCTGATCAGGGGACAGTATACCAGAGGATGAAATCTGCACGGTTAAAAAAAATGGCAGGTAGCCAGGCGGTGGTGGTGCAAACCTTTAATCCCAGCACTTGGGAGGCAGAGGCGGGCAGATTACTGTGAGTTTGAGGCCAGCTTGGTCTACAGAGCAAGTTTCCAGGACAGCCAGGGCTACACAGAGAAATCCTGTCTAAAAAAAAAAAAAAAAAAAAAAGGGACAGGTGGAGGGTAGCCTGAATCCCAGTAGAGGAGACAGTCAAGATTACATAATATGGATGCTGATGGATCAAGACGCATCAATGAACAGGAAGGCAGCTCCCCGCCCAGGCTTACAGAGGCATGGTTTTCTGGAATGATAGCAATGGAAGGAAACCTGGCTCCGCCTACCTCTTAGCCTGCTCCCCCCCCCCGGCCCCCCCCCCCCCCCGCCTGTACCATTACAGCAAAGCAGGATGGAACTCACCCTGCACTGCTCACTGGCTGACCACTCAGCCCCACAGCCATAGCCCCAAGTCTCCAGATTCCCATCGGTGAATGGCTGGCCTGCTCTCCCTCTCTCCACAGCAGCACAGAATCTGCAGGTAACTGAGTAGTCCTGACACTGATCAAAGCCGGGCTGGCAGAGCCCCCTCTATACAGGATTGTTGACACATCCTCCCCTGCTCTCTTTTGGAGCCAGAGCCCTCTGTAGCTGAGTTAATCTCATCACAAAGCAATGTGCTACAATGTATTCCTTATTTTAAAATACGCTCTCTAGTGCTGGGCCAACAGCTCAGTCCTTAAGGAACCTGTCTTGTAAGTATGAAGGCCCAAGATACAGTCCCAGAACCCATGCAAAGAGCCAGGCACTGTAGAGAATTTGTAACCCCACACTAGAGAGTCAGGGACAGGCTGAGCCATGGGGCTTGCTGGCCAGCCTAGCTTTCCTGGAAAACCCCAGACCAAGGAGAAACCTTGTCTTACAAAGTAAGGTGGCCCATTGCAGAGGACCTCTCAGTCTAGGAGAAGGAATATTGGAGCGTTCAAATGAGCGCTTCTCTCAGCCTCGATTGAGAAGCTCTGTTTACAGTGGGCAACGTTTAATGCAGAGACTCTTAACCAGTCAAAGCGCTGAGAGCAAATGACCACTGAGTGCCCAGCCCTGAATGAGCCACTAAGCCATCCTCCACCCCAGCGCTCAGGGAATACCTTGGAAGATGGGCCAGAAAGAAGGCAAGAGGGCCAGAGGATGGGGAAAAGTGATGTGAGCATGACGTGGCTGCCTCTTGCTCTTCTTCTCTTCTTTGGCCTCCCCTCACCCCTCCTTTTCAGCTTCTCCTTCTTCTTGTTCTGGAGCTCACTATGTGGGCCAGGCTTTCTGGGAACTCGTGATCCTCCTGCCTCAGCCTGCCTCTCCAGTGCTGAGATTCTAGGCATATGTACCACCTGACATCAACATGACTTCTAAATGCTGGGATATCTCATTCTCCTACTGACAGCTCACTGTTTCATGCCAACCAGTCGCAAAGTCAAATCTGCAGTCAGGGTTGGGGTGGTTGCTCAGGTGCTTGCCTAGATTGCACAAAGCCCTAGGTTCAGTTCTTAGTGCACATACAAAACTGATACGGCGGTGCCTACCTACAATCCCAGCTTCATATCGAGCGAGGCTGATGCTGCCTGGGATACATAGGATTTTGTTTCAAACAAAACAAACAAAAAGCTGGAGCCTTGGCACAGTTGGTAGACTGTTTGCCTAGCACTCATGACACCCTGGGTTTGATTCTCAGGGTCACATTAAAATGTGACATAGCATGCCCAGTGGTAGTGGTGCACACCTTTAAATCCCAGCACTGGGAGGCAGAGGCAGGGGAATCTCTGAGTTTGAGGCCAGCCTGGTCTAGAGTGAGTTCCAGGACAGCCAGGGCCACACAGAGAAACCCTGTCTCTAAAAAAAAATTAAAACAAAACAAAACAAAACAAAAAATGTTGGGGGAGGGCACAGTGCTGCCTGTCTGTAACTCTGGGAGTTGGCAGGTAGAAACAGGAGGATGACACAATTCAAAGTCATTCTGGGACTTTACAATGAGTTTGAGGCCAGCTTGTGATTCGTGACACTCTGTCCCTTGCAAAAACAAATCTCCAGTCTGGACCCCTTGCCCTGAACTGAGTCACCTGTGCAACGACACCCTTGGCATTTCTACTTGAGTTCTACAAGGTGCGCCAGTCAGTGAGTATCTACAAAGTAAGTTCAGGACTTTCTCTCCTCATCTCCCTTTTGCAGCTGTTTACATCCCAGTGCAAATATCACTCAGGCTGTGGATTTCACGTCCTCGGAATCTTCAGTTTTACAGGCCATGTCAAACCCCGCAGGACACACGTCGGCTCTATTTTTGGAAAATAACTCTAAACCAACCGGTTTATGTGAGTCAGACGATACCTGCATTGCCTATTAGACAGGTGAAAGTCATGCCAGCTTGCACCTCCTTTTTTTAAAAAATAGGTTTATTTATTATGTATACAGTATGCATCAGATCTCATTATAGATGGTTGTGAGCCACCATGTGGTTGCTGGGAATTGAACTCAGGACCTCTGGAAGAGCAGTCAGTGCTTTTAACCACTGAGCCATCTCTCCAGCCCCACACCTCCTTCTTTGGATTCTCTCCTTGCTGTGCTAAAACTACGCTCAACCCTGGCATCTGGGAAAGCGCGCGCACACATACATACACATACACACACACACATACACACACACACACACACACACACACACACACATCTAATTCCCATCATGTTTAAGTTTCCTTTCTGTTGCTGTGGTGAAAGATCCTGGCAAAAGCAATGTATGTAGGAAAGGATTTGCTGCAATTCTGGGTCGTGGGACATTACTGAGAAGTCAAAACATGCTCTAGTCGCACTGCCTTCATAGTCAAGAACAAAAAGAACACACCTATCCTTGCTTGCTTGCCTACTCTCAGCTAGTTTCTCCTCTGCTACACTGTCCAGGACCCCCTGTCTAGGGAATGGTGCCACTCACAATGGGCTAAGTTTTTCCCTATCAGTTACCAACCAAGATAAGCCCTCAAAGGCATGCCCAAAGGCCAATCTGACCTATATAATTCTCATCAAGTGTCTCTTCCTTGCCAGGAATAGTGACGCATGCCTTTAATCCCAGCTCTTGGGAGGCAAAGGCCGGGCAGGCCTTTGTGAGTTCCAGGCCAGCCTGTTCTACATAGTGAGTTCCAAGACAGCCAGAGCTACGTAGTAAAACCCTTTCTTGAGAGACCAAAGCCAAGCCAAACCACCACCACCACCACCACCACTACCAAGAGTCTCTTCTCACTTGATTCTAGGAAGTGGTTAAGTTGACTTTTCAAGTTGTTACTGCACACTTATCTTTCTTCTCCCTAACTTTCCTCACAACCGTCTCCTCTCTAGAAGGGATGATAAACCTACCCTTTGGCTGGCACACTCTTATGATCTGGCCTTCATCCTACTATTCCGTGGCATCCCTGCTCCTCCGTTCCCTCTTCTACAAAGGCTTCCTGGCCTTTCCACTATCCAGAACACTTTCCTTTGACAGGCTCAGAGCAGGATGTGCTGCTTTCTATTCATTGTCCTCTTCTCAATGAATGCTTTCCCAACCACTCTAGACTCATCCCCCCCTTCTGGGCACACTGTCCCCTTAGCATGTATCTCTGCCTATAGAGACTAAGTTGACTTCTTGTTCTTGAATGTTTATTCATAACTTAACTCCCCCTGTGAGCTGGTTCCAATGATCTCTTCTTGGATTGCTCCTCCCTCCCTCCCTCCATTCCATTATCAGATATTAAGGAGTTACCAAGCCCACGTGGAGAGCTGGCTACTGCTTGGTGGTGTGTGTAGACTTCTTCACTACCTTTAGAGTGACGTGCAGCCACTTTCCTTTAAGTTTGTATCCCCAGCTATGAGATGACCACGTCAAGTGGGCTTTCCCTCTTGAAGCAGGGCTCTGACATTCCGCAGATGTGTGTGGCGTTCCTTTGCAGGAGCACACGGGAACTTCTGTCCTGCCACACAGGAATGCATGATTTATGTATCTCCAGGGGGGTGTAGATTATACAAACGACACATTGTGCGATGAATTCCAGCCTGGCTCCTGTCAGTATTTATTTGAGAGTCTGGTGCCATATCATAAAAATGATATGAGTACTAACAACTAGAATTTACGAGGACTAGTTGAAAACTGAGATTGATAACTTGTTGAAATAATAAAGCAAAAAAAAAGTGTTTTTCTTCTTAAGGAGAGAAAGAAATATTAGTGTTCACATGGGATGGAAACTATATCCTTTTTGGTAAATCTGATTTAGCCAAGGAAGCAATAACATAACAAGATGTGAGCTATCCTCAGAATGGATTTTACTTTCACGTTAAACACTTTCTGAACTTCTATATATAGTAATTCTCAGTGCCCTGCTGTAAATTGACTACGAGAAAGTGATGTCAAGTGAGTATCTGCCCGGCATATAAAATGGTCCTTGGTAGACCACACACACTGTGTATGTTGGACTGGACGAGAGAGGGCAGCTAGCTTGCTCCATGGCTCTCGTGCCTCTTTCTTACTTCACAAAGCTTTCCAGCTTGTATAGGAATCGGCATGCTGCTCTCTGGAGCTGCCACCTGCAAGGCTATGTC
Source organism: Acomys percivali (assembly GCA_907169655.1). NCBI lineage: Eukaryota > Metazoa > Chordata > Mammalia > Rodentia > Muridae > Acomys > Acomys percivali. Next base: position 82,844,616 of record OU015746.1, on the reverse strand, counting down.
TACAGTGACTCTATCTCTGTAAATTTGGGTTTGACCTATGGCCCCTTCCCCACACAAAAAAAAAAATGCTCAAAAGATGAAACAGAGCACAGGGGAGTGAGAGACAGCATCGTGTAGTCACTCTCCTACAAACAGACCTTCGGAGCTATAGGAGGTGTCATTTGTCACCTCATATTGAGGACTGCCTAAGACCCAGAGAGAGGATCACCACATCCTATTAACATCACAGAATGACTATATTTGCATATGGGACACAGAGTCGCACCTCATACCAGCATTTGGGGTCTGCTTAGTGTGAGGACTTCCAACCACCAACCCCGCCTGAAGGGCTGCAAACTGTCACTGTCTTTACCTGGGGTCTACAGATCCAGTTTTTTCTGTTTTGTTTGAACTGCTTTCTTAGGATGGCTTTAGTGGTCAATGCCACCTGTAAGAAATAAATTAATCCATGTCTACAAAGCAGTTAACGCTCAGGCTCTCTGGAGAGAAAGAAACTTGGGTCTTCTTTCCCAGCATTCTAGAACAATGTGCTTAGTCCAGGTGAGGACATTGTTAGGTAAGTCTCATTACATTTAACATTTTAAGAAAAGATTTGTTTATTTATTTATTTATTATGTATACAGTGCTCTACCTACATGTATACCTGCACACCAGAAGAGGGCATCGGATTACAGTATAGATGGTTGTGAGCCACCATGTGGTTGCTGGGAATTGAACTCGGGACCTCTGGAAGAGCAGTTAGTGCCCTTAACCTCTGAGCTGTCTCTCCAGCCCCACATTTAACATTTTTGTAACAGGAAGTTGAGATGTCTGCCACTCCTCCATGTGCTGTTGTTATACTTTCTATGAGTTCAGGGCCTTTCATACACAAAACTCTGTGGCTGAAACGGCAGAAGTGATTGTCTCCAAGTTCTGTTGGTCCAAGCCTGAGATGAAGCTGTTGACAGCACTACAGGCCTGGGGATGGGGGGTGAGGGTGGGGCATGGGGGATAGCGGGTGGGGGTGGGGGGTTAGGGGATGGGGGAATCTCACGAAACCTTTCTTCTAGCCAGCAGTACCTGCTTGGCTCTGGCAACTTGGCCTGAGCTTGTCTCTTCACTTCCTGAAGACAGCACTCACATTGGATTAAAGCCCTCCAGCTATTGACCTCATTGTAATCTGATTATATTGCAAAGGCTAGGTTTACAAATGAAGATATACTCACAGGCACTGGTACCTGGAGGAGCTACAGTGACAGGTGACACCCGAGGCACCCTTCTGACCTGTTAGCATGAGTGTGGACAGCACACTACAGTGTAATGAGGGATAGGGGGGAGGAAAGGGCAGAGGCGTAGGGGTGAGGAAGGGGCATCTAGGGTTACTTCCATTTGTTCCTTGGGATTATAGAATGTCCTGGAAAAAATGGCAATTGGCCACTGACAGAGAGTGACAGCTAGAGATCTAAAGTGGGGGAGGTGGGGTTGGGGTGGGGGTGGTGGGGGTGGTGGGGTAGGGGGGGAGACACAAAACCAGCAGCTACTGGCCTAAGAGTGGAAGTGCAAAGATGGTGGGGGTTCCTGGCAGAAAGCTACAGTTACAGATCTGGGGTGTGGAAGGGAACCTGAGTGGGAAGCAGAAAAAAATCCTGAGGGTCTCAGACACAGAGGAACAGTTACGGAACCTAGGGGCCCGCAGACAGTGAAAGCAACAGTTACAGAACCTGGGGGCCGGCAGACAGTGAAAGCAACAGTTAGACATTGACAAACAACAAACTTTATTAGAACAGACAAACAGCTCCTATCAAAGGTAGTGAGGAAGGCAGATGTGGGAGTAGGGGGCAGGTTCCTGGGCCCTCCTGGCTCCAGACTCCCTAGCCTCCTGCTTGCTTCTGCCTGAGATATTCTCACTTGGATAGGCTCTTCTCCATTGATGGCAGTTTAAAGTAGTTGCAAACTTCTGGGGTAGGTGGGTGGCAACCTAGGCGAGGAACAGCTTTTCATAAAGAGACTCTTCCCTATTGCCCAGGTTGGACCAAATTCTGCAAATACCACTTCAGTAGGTCTCCAGTGTTAGCAGTTTTTGTTGTTGTTGTTGTTGTTTTAACCGCTGACTGGTTATTGCCAACGGTAGATACAAATATGGCTCCAAAAGTAAACTTCCATGTGAACCTCTTAAATTATGGGGTTTAGAGACCTTCCAGGTTGCTAAGCAACCAGGTGTTGGTAGAATATGCCTAGAGAGGATGTGGAGACTTCATAGCCCTCAACCCCCTCAACTCTCCTGTGCCCTGTGCAGCTTTCACCCAGCAGTTCCTGCCTTGAAGCCTTTATGACAAAGTAGCAGACTGCTCTGGAGCTTAGTGAGCCATTCTAGCAAGTTCTCAGACCTGAGAAGAGGTGGGGACCCTTGCATTTGCAGCATGTAGGAAATACACATGCCTGGAATCTGGAGTGGGGGCAGTCCTGTCCCTTAAACCTGCAGAGGCCCAGGCTAATTTCGCATTGTTAGTGTCAGAACACAAGGCAATTGTTAGATTTCTAGTTGGGTTTTGCAGCCAGACAACTAGTGTTGTCAGCCACCATATATTTAGTGTCATGGGAGGAGACCTTCTCCACATGCCACACCAGGGGTTACTCATCTTTGTATAAACAATGGAAAATTATGGCCCATTACCATCCTTCCTTATATAAGGTTTAAAATTTCAGATAGCTTATTTTATTTTTTCCTGTATTTTTATTTTATATATATGGGTATTTTGCCTGGACGTATGTCTGTGCACCATGTGTATGCAGAGACCTCAGAGGCCAAAAGAGGGTGTTAAATCCCTTGGATTGGAGTTGCAGATGATTGTGAGCCACCGTGTGGTTGCTGGGAATGGAGCTCTGGTCTTCTGGAAGAGCAGACTGTGCTCTCAACCACTGGGCCGTCTCACCAGCCCTTCGGACAGTTTTTCAAGCTATGACACTTAAGTTTTATGAACTAACATTTGTAGCTACTGGTGTAAAAACTGGGGCCCTGGTTTCATCATTCTTGCATCTGAATTTGTGGAGTCATAAGGCCAGATGACTTAGATCATTCTACAGAAAGGTAAATAGTTGGAGGTAAAATAGTAAACTGTTTTTCAATTCAGGATAGGCCTGTGAAAGGGTCATGCATGTTGGAAACAGAGAAGCCGCTGGTGTTGTCTTTTAATGTTTTGTTAAATTGGAAAGGAGTGGTAAATGAAAGAATTTGTTACATTTGTTCTAAATCAGCCTCTTGCCATACCCTTTAAGTGTATTTATTTGTGTTTGTAAATCTGTAGAGGTGCGCATGTGCAAGGACTGTGTGTGGTCAGAGGACACATGTGGGTCCCAGGGTTCAGACACAGTTTGTCAAGCTTGGCGACAAGCACCGTTACTGGCTGAGCCACCTTGCTGACCCTTTCTTTTTCCAGAGACCTGGCTGCACACTGCTGGAGCTACACCAGTGCAACCTTAAGCTTCTTCAGATCCAAAGGGGAAATGGACCCAAATCAAGAAAGCTGCACCACACAGGTGGGCTAGCTTTCCATCATTGTGACAAAATACCTGAGACAGACAGCTTATAAGGATGACAAGTTTATTTGTTTCATAGATTTTTTAGTCCTGGGTGACTGGTCCTGTTTCTTTGGGCCTGTGATGTCACAGCCCCTCACTGTAAGAGTTCATCAAATGGTGGATGGAGGCAAAGTTGAAGGAGGCAGCTGAGTACCAGTGTCCTAAGGGCATGCTCTCTCATACACATCTTTTCCACCTGCTTCTACTTCCTCAGTGTTACACTACCTCACTACAGCTCCACTGGCTAATCAGCCAGCCAGCCAGCCAGCCTTCAACACTGTGGGCTCTGTGGGTGTTCCAAATTTCCCTCCTGGAGGGAAGAGAGAGACTCCTAAGTATAACGCCCCTGCGCTACTATTCTAGGCTACCACGAGGGTCTGCGGATTGAAAAGACAATGCAGCAACGAATCATTCATGCTAAGAGAATGCCACTTATAGGGAGTAACAGAGCTGTTTATATAGAGGAGGAACCAGCAATAGAACAGCACTGTGGAAAGTCCCCAAGAGGAGGCAAACCAAGGGCCAAATCATGAGACTCAAAACAAGGAACGAAGGCAACCAGTGGATCACAATGTTTCAACTGCAGACAAAAACAAGTAATGTTTCAACTGCAGACCAAAACAAGTAAAGGTCAGTACCGCACTAAGCCTCAGGAAGTTCATGAAACTTACAAGCCTTACAAGGCCCCTCCCAAATGTGAGAGAGAGAGAGTTAACAGTTGGTGGTGGTGGAAGAGGATTCCAGGGTTCAGTTTTTGCCTGTTGTCAGCCATGCTGAAATTTCAGAGTTACATCTGCCATGGAATCAGCCATGCTCCTGTAACACAACCGGAAGAAACCTACTGGTCCAGTAAGCTAGGCTTGAGCAGAATCATGCCTTTGGGTTTCAGGAGTAACCTGTCTGGATACATACAGGTGTGCACATGAAGCACGGGGGCTGGGGGTGGGGTGGGGGGTGTGAGGGGGTGGGGTGGGGGTGGGGGAACAGTTCCAAACAATAGCAGCACATAACATGACTATGGGAATATGTGTTTGCAGGTGGGATTGCAGCCACTCTACCTGAAGCCCTGATCCTGTTGTGGGGTGGTGATGGTAGAAAACGTGTCATCTTTATCTCAAATGACCTGGTACAGAGAACTTACACCTCCTCCCCTTCCTCCTCCTCCTCCTCCTCCTCCTCCCCCTCCTTCGCCTTTTTGGAGCCCTCTCACTATGTGCCTCTGGCTGCTCTGGAGCTAACTATGTAGCCCAGGCTGGTCTCAGACACACAGAGATCTGCCCACCTCTGCCTTCCAAGTTCAGGGATTAAAGATGGATGCCACCATGACTAGCTACAAATACCTCTTAAAGCAGAAAAAACAAGACAACACACAATCAAATTAAAACCAAGCCTGGGGCTCGAGCTGTGCCTGGGTGGGTGAATATTTCCTAGCCTGCAGGAAGCTCTGGGTTAAGTAGCCAGCACCACAAAAGTATGTGTGCTCTCACACACCTGCAATCCCAGAACTCAGGAGGCAAAGGTAGGATAAACCCAAGGTTATCCTTGGCTACAAAACAACTTTGAGTCTAGCCTAGGATATATGTACCCCTGTCTAAAAATAACAACAACAAACGAACCAACCAAGGCCAACCTTGGTGCATAGCCAAGCCCTGTCAAAAAGGAGTGGTGGCGGTGCTGGAGAAGACCAAGATTCAGTTCCCAGCACCCACGGGGCAACTCACAAACATGTGTAACTCCAGCCGAGGGGGAATCTGATGCCCTCTTCCGAACTCCTCTGGCACTGCACACATATAGTGCACTAACATGCAATGTAGCCACTCACACATACATGTAAAATAAAAATAAATATATTAAAAACAACAACGGCAAAGGCTGGGAATGTAGATCAAACTGTTTGCCTCCCCTCCCCCTCCCCCCATTTCAAGGTGAACCAAAGAAAGATACTACAGTGCAAAATTAGGTATTCAACATTACTATTCATTAAGAAAATGCAAATTAACCCATATGTTGTCACCTGTCTGGTCTCTTCTTGGGATATTCCAGGACTCCTCTGCCAAGCACTGTCCCAGGAGCCTTCACTTCCCTGATGTGTGCTGGGTGCTGTCACAGCCTTGGCTGTCTCCCGTCCTACTACCCTCGTTAGTGAAGAGGATGCTGGCTTCCCTTCTCTGGCTGCCAGTTCTGAAGCATCAAGACAGCTGTCTCCCACATCGGGGGAGTACCAGTTAACCCCAGGATTCCTTCCTCCCTACCGCTGTGTTCCCAGTCTTGAATTCTTCATCCACAGAAATGTGAAATAATACATGTTGACTGAAGCTCTTGTGTTTGGGACGGTTTATTAAACTGCAATGGATAACTACAGCAGGCGGGCAGGAAAATGAAACACCATGTTGGCTTTTGTTCTAAGTCACATTGGCCTCACCAGAGAAAAAGCTTGTGTTTTAGCATCTTCAGTTTGACTTGTGTTTATCCTTCTATTGTGATTCAACAGGAGGAAAAAACAGACGAAGTGATGGGTAGGGAAATTTAGAGGAACAAGAAACCGCGCTAAGATGACTATAAGAAAGCTTTAAGGGATCATGTTCCATAGCCCACACTTCAGCCCCCAGCCCAGAAACTGATATGTGTGTGTGTGTGTGTGTGTGCGCGCGCACGTGTGTGGTAGAGATTTGCCCAGTAAATAGCAGGCCCTGGGTCCAATCCTCAGCACCACAGAAAACCAATCAAAACAAAAAATCAGAATCCCATTTGTGGGATTCGGTGGTATGAAAACACCAAACAGATGGTGGGCGATGGTTAATGAGAGAAAGTCTACAAGCCACACAGGAACAAACAGTAGAGCTAAGGAGGAAAAGAGCTGGAGCTTCAAGCCTCACGAGTGACAAACGTGACAGAGGCTGTGAGTGTTCTCTGCAGCCCTGTCTGCTTTCCCTACATCTGAATGGTGGGATTGGTCTGGCCTGGAGAGATGGCGCAGTGGGCAGTGTGCTGTGTGGGTGTGAAGACTGGCTTGGAATCTTCAGCATCCATGAGAAAGTGTCCTGGTGTACAGCTAGCTGTAACTCCAGTACTGGGACAAGAGGGTGACAGAGTGGCAGAGAATGGGCAGTTCATTCAGGGACTTTGTTGACTGCTAAAATGGCAAGCTACTGGTTCAATGAGAGACTCTCTCTTAATAAACTAAGGGGGCAAGCAATAATGGAAGAACCTGTCATTGACTTCTAGCCGCTACACAAATGATATGGGGGTGATTACATGTTCATGAACACACACACACACACACACACACACACACACACGGTGTGGGGATTTGAGTACTTAAGTCCTTCAGGCCAACTCTTAGACTTAGCTTATTTTGAAGGATTTAAAGGGTTACTCAAGGGTCCCAAAGGAAGGTGAAAAAAGGAAAACCCTAAAGACATCAACCCCTAGCCACCCCTTGCAGAAAGATGATCTGGCTAGGGGTTGATGTCTGCTTCTTCCGGTAGTCCCTGGTAGGCTGCAATCAGTCCCTCTAAAGCACATTAGGAATGGAACTGGGAGAGATGGTCCTCAGACAAACTGGGCAGGGGCTTCGGCCAAGGCCAGCTCAGGGTCTCTTGTGAACAGACCACAGAGACTCATTTTCTACCATTCCAGAGGTCGTGGGGGCCATTTTTAGGTGAGCAGTTACACCAATTAACAGGGACGAGAGCGCCTGCAAAAACTCGCCGTTTGTTAATCAGTTAAACTGAGCCAAGCAAATAACGGAGAAGCAGGAAACTCCAAACGCTATCTCCAAGAGAGAAAAAAAGAGAACTTTCCTCAACTACAAACAAGAGGATCAGCCCCGCCCCCCAGATCTTTGCATGTGCTAAGCAAAAGCAAGGATAATCAAGAAAGCATGCGATCTGAATTGCGTACAAATGTCTTTTTATAAATGAAGCAAATTACGTTGACATGTTTCAAATAGCGTTTGGCTTCTTATGGGTAAAGTGACACAATTTCTTTCAACAGTAAACTACAGGCCACGGGGAGTTCAGATACCATCGCCCTTCCGTGGGCAGACCCCTTGCAGCTTCACTAGCAGGAGTTTTTGTTCGATCTTCCGAGGGTACTGATTGTTCCCAAGGGGCTTGACAGGGGGCCCATAGGGACGCGGCCGGTTATTTTCTGAAACATCTGTGCGAAAGTCCACACTTAACTTCTTGCTTCCGCGCCCAGGATTTCGAAGACCCAGTAACTGATTTCCCCTTATGGAGGTGAGGTTGGCCTCATTAGGTGTCGCCTAGTTTCTGATTTGCGACCCAAGTCTCCAGGTTTCCAGGCCCCTGATAGTGGGTGGCTGTAGTTTCTTGTGGTGGGAGAGTGGATGAACCGGAAGTTCCACCTTTGTGGCTAAAGGTCCCGGGGCGCTGGCGAGAGGGCGGGCGCTGCAAGCAGCTCCTTGGTCGCGGGGGCGGACCCGGCTCCTTCCCGCGCGCTCCGGTCGCCGCCCTCGAGTCGCTCCGGCAGAGGGCGCCGGTGCCGGCCTCTCTGCCCATCGGGGCGGGCGAGCCGCGGACCCTGCCTCCTGCGCGCCCGCCCGCGTTCCGCCTCCCCCCCCCCCCCCCCGTGCTCGTCCCGGCGGCCGGCGGGACGCCCAAGCACGAGCCCCGGAGCCTCCGCAGCTGATCGGCGCATCGGGGCAGGGAGAGAGCGACGCCAGAGTGGCCCTCGAAGGGGACCAGCTTGCCAAGCACCGGGAAGAAAGGCGTGGACGCGTGGCGGGGAGGGGTAGAGGTGCCCGGCCCGAAGCCCGAAGGCCGAGCGCGCAGCAGGCGACCGGGCACCCACAGCCTGCAGCATGGCTCGGGGCTGGGTGCGGCCGTGGCGCGTGCCTCTGTGCGCCCAGGCCGTCTGGACGGCCGCGGCACTCCTGCTCTGGACACCCTGGACCTCAGGTAAGGACTCTGCGTGCGCCCTCGGAGCATCGCCCGCTCCTCCGCCACTTTCTCCCGGGCCGCCTCGCGGGCGCCGGTGCTCTCGATCGAGGGGCGCCAGGCAAGGCCATACTCCGCGCGCGCGGCGCCAGCTTGGGCCGGTGCCCCCAGTTGCCTGGAGCTGGTTCCAATGTGCTGCGCTCTAGGGACCACTAAGTGTTTCCAGAGGCCGGAGTGGGCAGCGGTGGGGAGCTTTTCCAAGTGCGTCCCAGTCGGCATGTACACTCGTGGATGTGCGCCGGTAGACGTATTCCGTGTGTCCCAAGACCCGGACTTCATTGTTTCTTCCCAGGTCACCCTTCCAGTCCACATGCATCCCTTGAACCTTGTCTGCCTCGCGGCAGATAAGGTCCCGAGTTAGTCCTTTTTTCCCCAGGGGCTGTGGGAGACACATGATCGAAGATCTTGTTTTCCCTTTGTTGTAATTGGTGGCCAAAGTGGTGTTTGATGGACCCTGAGTAGTGGGGACTTGGCCCCTAGGACATGATGCTGCAGAGTTGAAAAGAGAATGTCGTTGTGCCTCTCCTCCGGCCCCTGTGGTTTCCTTGTGCGTTTCCTCTACCTCTGGGGTATTCTGCGTGGGCTTGATCAGGGTCCCCTGTTGAGGAGCACGAAAGTGTTTTGGAGGATACCTGGTTAGAGATGACTGTGGTAGACGGAGAAGGAGGCGGCAGTGAACCCCAGAGTACCTACTGGCCAGCGAGTTTGTGGCTGGAATGCCCGCACCCTGCTGGCTTGGGTGAGGCCAGGCGCGGCCTCCAGGCCCAAGAGGTTCAGTCCTAAGTTTCTGAACTGCTTGAGATGTACCATACTGGGACAGTGGCGTCAGTGCCTTGCAGCCCCTGGTGTCCTTGCAAGCAGGTGAGAGTTAGGGAGCAGAGGTAGGCAGCAGGACTCCAAGCTTTTCACAAGTCCTGCTGTGCAGGGGCGCTTTCTTGTATCCGGGCCAAGGGAGAAGAGAAATGCTGAGCAGCCTGGTTGGGGAGAGGGGCGTTTGGGCTTAGGTTGATACTGATGGAGTCCACTGTTTCTGATGTCTTGATTTGCATTGATAGCTCTGTCCAGGAAAGCAGGAACTGCTGATGCAGCATGAGAAATGATTACTGTACTCTAAATTAATGTCATTACCAAACTGCCCCCTGCAAGGATTCCTCTTCCTGCTATCTAGAAATTCTTTTGAAACTAGAAGGCTGTAAACTGGTCAGCTCCACAGGGATTTCGGCCTCTTTTTTGGGGGGCGGGGCGGGGAAGTAGTAACAAGGCCTTTGCAAAGTCCTGTGGCATGGGGGCCTCTTGAGGTGTAACTGGGGTGGGGGATGGGATCTGCCTTGGTGAGGGGTGGGAGGTGATGAAGGAGGGTGAAGCTTTGGTTGCTTAAAGTCAAGTTTGTGATCAGGATATAAAAGTTTGCCTGCGTTTTGGATGTAGCAGTTTGAGTGCTGTCTTCACTTTGGTAGAAAGGATTTCTTTCTTTTTTTCTTTTTCTTTCTTTCTTTCTTTCTTTCTTTCTTTATGTGGCTGTAATTTTTCTTTGCTAGTGGAATAGAACTATAATCTCTAGAAAGGGTAGGCGATGCTTCTCTTGTTTCTGGATTGCTTGCTAGTCAAATTAAACAGAGACAGACAGACAGACAGACAGACAGACAGACACACACACACACACACACAGAAACATAGGGAATTATTACAGAAAAACTGTATGTTTGAGATCTTTTTTGTCTAGGAGTGCATCCTAGCAATGGAGAGTTCTATACCTGAAATGATTTGGGATGTAAAAACAGATTATTTTTAAAGGGTATATATTCTTATCCCATATTTTTATAGGAAGACTCCATTCTCTGAGGACACTGCTCTGGGACTCTGGGACTCAGGCTCAGGAGGGCTCCAGAGATGAGCTTTAGCCTTCTGCCATTCATTTTGGCAATACCCAGATTGCCTCTGGCCCAGATCCCTGGAGTGGTGGTCACAATACCCAGTGACAGTCTTTAGAAGAAAAGAAACAAGATCATCTTGTGTAAGAAGACTTTGTGGAAACAGAAAAGATTTTGTGTATGTAGTAAACATGTTTTTCTTATTATGGTTGAGTACCAAGCAGGGGAAAGCTACACATTTGAAACTTCAGTGTTCAATAACAATTTCAAGTTGCGTCTTGGCATCCAGTGGAGAAGATTGTCACCCTCGGATCTGAGCATCATGGGCTCTTAGGGACACACATTTACCAGGGAAGGGGCCAGTCAACCAGGTTTCTTTTAAAACAAAAGAACGCAGAGTGTTACTTTTCTTCCGGAGAGCCAGAACTTGTGGCCTCATGCATGCTAGGCAGGCGTTCTACCACTGACTTACCTCTCCAACCCTATGGCTGCACTTTATTTAGTTAACCTGGTATAGTTAGAAAGCCAACAAGAATCCTGCTTGGTATTTTTTGCATGCAAACCAAAACCAAAACGATGGGTTTAAAAATTTGCATTTGTGGGAGCAGTTTTGATGGATGACAGTCCTCTGCAGACTTTGAGAGCAGCACACACCGAAGGGTCTGTTTTTGTTGTTAAGCGCTGTTCCTGTTGTTTACTCGGAGCACAGCTGTAATTAGTGTTTGTGTGATCCGCAGTGAGGCTCTCACTAGTTGCCCCTTTAAACAGTTAGCCTGTGGGACTTAAAAGCTTGGCAGAAGCTACACTTCATGCAAGGCCTTTCTTCGGAGGAATCTTTTAATGAAGGAAATGGGATAGATACTTAGGAGTTGGAAGTGGCTCCTTTGACAGGCAGGGGAGGTGTTTCAACTCTCCAGGATGGGGAAGGTATCATTAAGAAGCACTGAGTATAAACAGTGTTTCTAAATGGTATGCCCGCCTGAAGGTTTATGAAATGTCCCCTAAGGAGACACAAGGGGTCTCCTGGTATTTATCTGCTGGTTGTCTGGAGACTTGGGGAGGAAACCGTGGTTAGACACCTTTGCTTGCTACCCAGTGGTGACTATGGGGTTCCCTGGGCTGGCTTTTCCCTCCATGGGCCTCCTCACTGGGATGCTCTTTGTGAGCCATTAGGCTGCTTCCTCCTTGGGGAACTCCAGTGAGCCCACCCCCTAATGCCAAACACATAAGGTTTTAGAGCAGAGCCAGAATTGTGTTTTTCTTGGGTGTGTGTGGTTGCTAGTCATTATGTGTAAAGGGCTGTTGGGTAAAAAGGACACATTTGGCCACTGTGGCTTTGGAGTCTTAGATTTGCACCATTCCACTGGTGCTACTAAGGGGGGCTGAATGGGTGATGAAACCTCTCCAGTTTGGGAGTTAAAAAAAAAAAATCAAAGTAACTGGAGGAACTGCAATCCGTGAGTTCTGGCTGCCGCCGATGGGGGCTGTGGAGGGCCTTCTTTGCCTAGCATGTATTTATTTGGTTTAGTTGAGGTTTAGTTGCCAAGTTGGAAATGAGGGTGGAACAGCTCTGCTTACATTCGCAGTGCCCATAAAAGCTGTCTAGGGTGTAATCTGTTTGAAGTCATATTGACAGAGTGGCCAAGGAGCATTGTTTGGACCACGTTGAAGATTTTTCATAACGCTTTTCAAAATGAGATTGTTTTTGGTTTGGTTATATCATCACAGATGAGATTTCTGGTGGAGGTGGGTGGGGGGAGGCCTTTTCTTTAAGTTCTAATTCTGATACTCTTCATCAAAAAGCCAAAGGGAAGGAAATAATTACAGAAAAAAAAAAAAAAAAAAAAAAAGAAGCCTAATTCAACTAAGTAGCTTGGCCTCTAGAAGGTCTTCAGCCCCAATGGGAAGTGCGTGTGTGTTTAATTGTGTCACAGTGAGCTTCAGTAAGCACTCTGCCACTTCTGAGATGTTATCAGGGGAGAATGTGCTCGCTGCCCTGAACCTCCGGGAGTGGGGGAGGGTCCCCGCCATCACCAATAGTCCCAGCCTAATGGCTTCCACACCCTCCTGGAAAGAGGCTAGCCGGATGTACAGTTAAATTACAGAAACATTTTGGCTTGAACTCATGGTAACTTTGGTGCTGTGCAGTATAGGAGCTGCCAGGCACATGTGACTATTTAAGTTAAAATTAGTTAAAAAAAAAAAAAAACCGAACAAAATACCCTACATTTACTTCCTTTGCTTCTTGCCTCATGGCAGGTGTCCTTAGCCACATATGGCCGGCTGGGATTTTGGGGAGGAATTGCATTGAATCTGTGAATGGTGTTCTGTAGTCTTTGTTTCTTACGGCATTGTCTCCAGTCCATAATCACAGATGCACTTAAATCTTTAATTTCATTCATCAATGTTTTATAGTCTGCAGCCTTTCAAGGCTTTTGCTTTCACAATTAACAATGCTTAAGTATTCTCTCTCTCTGTCTCCGTCTCTCTCTCTCTCTCTGTCTCTCTTTCTCGCTCTCTGTCTCTCTGTCTTTGGTGTTATTATATTTGAAATTGATTTCTTAATATTCTTTTGTATGTGTGTGTTGTTTGTAGAAGTTAGCTTGTACAAACTGATTTTTTTTCCCCTGTGAGTTTGCAGAATTGATTTGCTCAGATAATGCTTTGTAGATCTCACCTTCTATATGCGATCACATTGGTTAGCTGCAGACAGATGATTGTCCTTCTCATTTATTTATTTAATATAATATAATTTAATCTTGAACCTTCCACCGCTGAACATGTGTTCAAAGCGGACATCCCTGTTTTGTTCTGATCTTGGGGGGAACCCTTCAGTCTGTCCTGTGTTCAGAGACTTCCCTTCTGTCCTCAGTTTAATTTTGCACCCTTTGTATACTTGCCTTTCAGAACATGTTGAAGATCTGCTCATTCAAACGTAATGTTAAAGTCAGGTATAATGCATGCTTTTAGGCTCAGCACCTAGGGAGGCAGAAGCAGGTGGGCTCTGTGAGTTTGAGGGTCAGTCTAATCTACAAAGTGAATTTGAGGATGGCCAGGGCTCTGTAGAGAGACCCAGCCTTGAATGAATGAATGAATGAATGCTTTTGAAAAACATTGTCAAGTCCCGAAGAGGTCCAGGAAATTAAAGCTGAATGCCAGCAAGCAAGTTAAGTCTTTTCTATTACAAATGGTGACAAGACACCAGTGAGATCAAGGCGAGAGACACGTAGTTCATGTCAGTGTTAGATGTGACACTTTGATTGTGTAACCTCAGCTGGCTGCTGCAAACAGACCTTGCCCTCACCTTCCTAGCATACGCATCCACTGGGAATTGGCACTTTGTGTTAACTGCAGGATTGAGTGAACGAGAAGTGTGCTTAGTGTTGGACGCGGGCATCTCTCTGTGGAATGCTTGAGAGTGCACATGTGCAATGCGGGATGTTGAGGGAGGATCCGGGGGAAGTGGGTTGGAATTGGAGACGTCAATATGACTCATGACTTCTGTGTAACCACACTGTGTGTAATGTTTAATTGCAGGCCCATAGTTTTAAACCCATTCTCTCTCTCTCTCTCTCTCTCTCTCTCTCTCTCTCTCTCTCTCTCT
>OU015746.1:82818831-82830612 GCA_907169655.1 Acomys percivali | reverse complement strand
CTCTCTCTCTCTCTCTCTCTCTCTCTCTCTCTCTCTCTCTCTCTCTCCATAACAGTCTTTATCCCTCTAAACCCTGCTGCACATTAAGGGAGATTGAGTGCCTTGGAGCCATGCCTGAAGATAGGGATATGATAGGGAAAGGCCGGGGACATGCTTTTGGGGTAGAGACGGGTCAGTGGTCCGTAACGATGGGTGTGTTGGGAGCACACAGGGCCCGGCCTGGAGGCAACAAGACAAGCATGGACAGAGTAGAACTCTGTGGCTCAGAGCTGACAGAAGGAAACCCGTGAGTCTTGCAGGGCTCATGGTGTCACACAAATGTATCTTCCCATGGCCCTGGGAGGTGGAGGTATGTAGACAATGAGCTGTAAGGTGCAGTTTGGAACCTGTTGTGGAGGATCTTACTTTTCCTCTCCTGCTTCTTGGTGGCGCCTGGCTTCCTTGGCTTGCACCATGTCTGTCTTAAACCCTATTCCGTTCTCACATGGCCTCTCTTCTTCATGTCAGAAGGCCCCTAGTAACAGATTTCACCTTGAGTCCTGGGCAGGTTCATCTCAAGTTCCCTTTTTACTGCCTCAAGGCGGGTCACATTTGAATTCTGAGTGGTCATGAATTTTTGAGAGAACACTTAACTTTAATACATAGACGAGGAAGAGAGGTGACAAGATGTCACCTTGTCGGTGGTGCAGGGGTTGTGTGGGCTGTACTGGACAGGGCATCAGTGAGTACTGTGTCTGAAGCGATGGACTGAGCAGGGAATTCACATGCTGTCAGGCGTTTCATAGGTTTCCTAATCTGCAAGGGGTCAGTGAATAGCCAGACCAGAGAGAGCAGACATAACCTTAGCTAGGTGACACTCCATGTCTCTAGTTTGGGTGATGGACACTGGTCCTTCTGTGAGGCACACTGAGATCATACCCTAACCGAGGAGAAGAATCGGGTCCTAAAGCAAGATTGGAGCCTCAGGGACGGGCATCTTTGGAGCAGCTGCATTGTATTATTAATTGTCAGTGTTGTGAAAGGTGGGTGCTCTGCAGAAGAACTAACATACAAAGGCCACTGGTTTATAAAAGGAGCTTGGCCTTGTCATCAAGACAATACAGGCTGGAATCAGTTTCCCTGTGCTCTTAACACCTTACCTCCACTAAGTGAGAATGAGTGGTGGGAGTCAGGGCACTGTTGGAGTGTGGCTGTTGGGTGGGCGGCTTGCTGCTTTGTCGGGGCTGCCTGGCTGGCACTCCCCGTTAGCATTGAGTTGCACATGCTCCGAGGTTTGCTGAACAACGGGTACGCTAAGTTGTTCATTGTGTGGACTCGGGTGTACCGAAACCATAGAAAACCTGCATGTGTTTCAGCTAAGTAAGCAGTGCTTTTTCTCCAGTGCCGGTGACACACCAGACACAGTGGCTGTACATGACACAGGGCTCTGTGGATCCCAACAGATCTTTCTGGATGGGATGAGGTAGGGATCGTAGCAGCTGCAATGTATCCTCTGTACGGTTCGCTAAATGTCTTAGTGTTCTTTTTTTCTTTTCCACTCTGTAATGGCTATCCTTGAAATAAAATCTTAGGGTGCAGAGGTTAGGGGTGTGTGTGTGTGTGTGTGTGTGTGTGTGTGTTTGCTTGTGTGAGCATGTGTGGAGACCACACCTTATTTTTTGAGAAAGAGTCTCACTGACTTTGAGCTGATTGTTTCAGCTAGATTGGAGACAGCAGTGAACACCATGGGAACCGCCTGTCCCTTGCCAGTACCAGCCCTGCAAATGAGCGTCATTACATCCAGGTTTTATATGGGCGCTGGGATCTAAAGTCAGGTCCTCATACTTTGTGTGGCTGGCGGTTTACCCACTGAACCGACTCTCAGCTCCCAGTTTCCAATTTTAGGAGCATTGAAAATGGAGGGGCCTTTTCGACTTTTTTTTTTTTTTTAAATAATGCGAATATTATGTTAGTAGAGTTGAATTGTGGTTCCCTTTGCAAAAGAGAAAGATGCACCGTGGTCCTGACTCTCGGTCCCTCTGTCTGTGACCTTCCTCTTTGGAGAATGGGTTTCAGGAAATGATACAATGAGGTCTTTAGGGTGGGTCTCCTATTCCTTACAAAAGGGACGTCCAGGAAGGGACATGCAAGAGGTGGTAGAGAAAGAGCAGACCAGGGAGCAGCAGCTTAGCCTGCTAATGAAGGAGCTGCCTGGAACTGGGTTCCTCAGAGGCTGCCCTATGACTCCCCCGTTTCCCCCTCCCCTTTTTGCTAGAGATGGGTACCTTGCCCTGTAGATGCCCTATTGCTCGTATACTTTTTGTTCTGGTGGCTACGGCAGAGTGGAGCACTCGGAGTAATTTTTTTCCTTGTTTTTTTCCCAAGGCAGGGTTCCTCTATGTAGCCCTGGCTGTCCTAGAACTCGCTCTGTGGACCAGGCTGGTCTCGAACTCAGAGATCACCTGCCTCTGCTTCCCATGGGCACCACCACTCTCAGGCAAGTTGGGAGAATTTTTAATGGATAAGGCTTAGAAAAGGTCCACTATGGGCCCATATGTGGGCCCACTATGCATAAACCCCTATGATAAATCCCTACATATGGCTTACAGTTATAGAGGCTGGACAGTCCAAGAATCTGGTGCTGGTATGTGATAAGGGCCTCTTGGACAGACAGAGCAAGCATGCCCGCTGAAGTCCCTTCCTGTTCTTACAAAGCTACCAATGCCGTGATGGGCCCTGCTCCTCCTTACCTCAGCAAATCCTAATGATCTCCCAATGGCCCTGCCTCTAAATACTTGAACATAAAACCCGAGGATTAAGTTTTCAGTGTGTGAATTTCTGAGGTATACACTCAAACCCCAGCAAAGTGAAGTAGACACTTGGGCGTGCACTCATCAAGTGCTGCTGGCTGTTGAGTTTACTTTCAGAGGGAGAGCACAAGAATTTACTTGATAAGAGGCCTGCACTGCCTGCAAAGTGTTGCTGAACCTGGAGCCTGGGGGGGAGGAGCTACTTGAGTACCCCTCCAACACCGTAGGTGTTATTGTGAAGAGCTAGATACACAGAGCTTTTGGGTGAGTGTGGTTGATGCTCTACTGTGTTCAGCAGCTTGCATTGCAGGTCACTGTGTGCCTCTGCATAGCTCAGGTCAGCTGGGATCCGGACAAGAGAGCTTTATGACCACTGGGCCCTGATGACCAGGGTATGTAGGGTCCGTATGCATCTGAGGCCTGCTCCCCCAGAGCTCCCCAGGTCAGCTGCCCACTTGTGCCAGTGACCTCTCTGGGTTGCTACCTAGGGGAGAGGAGGGTCTGATGAAGTCTGAAGCTTGGGTGGGTAATTCTTCATAGGGTCCTCCCAGGTTTCAGAGTGGACCAGGTTGACCAGGGACCATGCGGCTCCCCAGGGTCAAAAAAACAGCCACCGGGATCCACCAAGGTCTTCCCTGCTCGAACCCAGGCCCAGGACACCAGGCTCCCTACTGTCCTTTGGCCCTTGTTTCCCTTATAGAGGCCTGGGCAAAAGCAAATCCAAAAGCCAAGAAAAGCAAACATCCTTACTGCTGCTGGGATGTGGCTGTCAAGCCTTGTGATTTATGGACACATGGGAGCCCTTTGAAGTATGAGGCAGATGGATTGGTCTCTAGGGACTGGGACCCATAGGCAGGCTTGGGTTCCTGGGGGCTCAGGGCTGCATCAACAGCAACCAGGAGGGGAAGGGGGTCTAGGAAGCGCCCTTTGTCTTTTGGATAGCTTCTTTTAGGCAGCGGGGCAGTTCCTCCTGCCAGAGAAAGAAGGCAGTGGGTTGGGCAGGGTAAATGCAGAGTGCATGTGTGTGAGTGTGTGTGCGTGCCTGTGTGCTTGGAGAAGCATTGATTCAGCACACCAGTGGGTGACGGAGGTGGATGGCTGGGGGCTAGGCACAGGGGAGTAAGTCATTGGGGTCACCCAGGTGGCTGCTGGGGACATGGGAGGAAGAAAGCTTTTTCAGAAGGAGCTTACTGACTACTCAGGGCAGGACTGAGACCTGGAAGGCCTCTGTCTTTGGAGGGTGTTAATAGTTTTGCCAAGAGCATAATTTCTCTCATGAGTCAGATGGCTTTGATAATGTTGTTCCAGTTTTCCCTAGCCGTTTACAAAATTCACTGCTATCATTTTAGTTAGGAGACTCCATTTTGAACAGAAAAATGGGTGTTTTCTTTCAATGGGAAAATCCGTTGTTTTGCAAGGCACAACTCTGTACCAATACCTACCTTCCATTATGAAGGCTTGATATGTTTCCAGAATTCAGTTAGGGCTCACTCTTTTTTTTTTTTTTTTCTCTTCTTCCAAACTTTAATGCATCTACTTGTCTGAGAAAAGTATAAGTTTAAGAAGAAGCAGGAGTCAAATTTCTCCTCCTTGACTACATTTCTACAGATTGTAAAACCTGGGGCCGATGAAAAACAAAACAGAAGGAATGAAAGCCGGCGTGGAACATAAAGTGAGCTGTCCAAGATTAAGTTTTAAAAGTTCTCTTCATCTTTGGTTTTTTTCCCAGCCAGGGAATGGATCCTGTTGTGAACTTGGGCTGTGTGTTGCTGGTGATGGGGGGTTGGTGGTGGGGGTTGTGATGTTGAGTGGACTTTGGCTTGGGCCAACTCTTCTTACAAGGGTACTTAGAAAACAAAACAGGGATGGAGACTAGAAAGCTGTACAAGCTTTTCTTGGCTTGGACCAAGGGCTTGATTTTTTTAAAAGGTTACTTATTTTTATTTTATGTGTCTTGAGTGTTTTGCCTGCATGAATATCTGTACCATTTGCATACCTGGTGTCCATGGAAGCCAGAAGGGGGTATCAGATTTCCTGGAACTGGAGTTACAGACAGTTGTGAATTGTCGTGTGAGTGCTGAGAATTGAACCCCAGTCCTCTGGAAGAGAAGCGGTGGTGCCCTTAGCTGCTGAGCCATCCCTCCAGCCCTGGACCAGTGGTTTTGTTGGTTTGTTTTATTTCATTTTGTTTTTTTGAGACAGGGTTTCTCTGTGTAGCCTTGGCTGTCCTGGACTCGATTTGTAGACCAGACTGGCCTTGAACTTACAGTGATCTGCCTGCCTCTGCCTCCCGAGTGCTGGGATTAAAGGCATGAGCCACCACGCCCAGCTAGGACCAGTGTTTATAAGTGACATTGAGACTCCCTTCCCAGGTGGCTCTATGTTACGTGAGTCAGTGGTTGCAGCTCTCACCGTATCCAGCTCTACTGTGCAGTTTCTGAACTTTCATTCCCCCACAAGGAGCCCCACCCCCACTAGCAGCTGGTCTCCACCTCCCTCCCCCTGTTTCCCAGTCTCTGGCAAGTACTAATTTACTTTTCTGTCTATGAGGACTTGACTGTTGTGGAAACTTCATTTGAATGGAATCATGGACCATGTGGCCTTTGTTACTGGCTTCTTCCGCTTAGCACAGTGCTTTTCATGATGGTTTCTGTACAGAGCCGCTTTAGAACAGGCATGGAGAGGTTCTCATTGTAACAGTTCCTATAGGTCCTTCCTATGGTATGCGGGCTCTGCTGTGAGCTTGGCCTAGGACGATCAGAAGTTCAAGGCCAACTTCAGCACAAACAGGAGTTCAAGGCCAGCAGAGGATAGAGACCTAGCTCAACAAAACAAACAAAACCTAAAGCCCCTTTCCGTATTAGTGCATTTCCAGCTCCCTCATTTAAAAATAATTGCAAAGAATCTGTCATTTGTACATACATGGCTTATTTATTTTTTTTTTTTTTAGCTAATTTTAAGTTAGCATGTAAACTAACTGGTTTCATTAAGGCATCTTCTCAGTTCTTATTTTCCTCCTACCCTCCACATTCCCCGGCCCTGCCCTTGCTGGTCCCCTAGGACCCAGCAGTCCCGTTTCTACTGTTATGTGACGTTATGTGCATAATTTATTTCACAGATCTCCTGCTTCTTAGGCTTTACATGAAACAGCCCTGCATCAAATGTCTGTGTTTTTGTGTTTGTTTTTGTTTTTTTCGCAATTGTTTGAGTGTCTGTGGAGCTGCTTCCCAGCGCTGAAATGCCTTTGTCTAAGTTACTGCAGGCAGACTCTCCCGTATTCAAAATGTTTGGGAACAGAAGTGTTTCAGATTTCAGAAATGTTTAGATTTTGGAATACTTTCGTACGTGTAATGTATACTTCTGGGGGAGCCGCATCTCAACGTGAGGCTCATTTCTCTTTTATGCCCACTTGACACACAAAGCCTGAGAAGTTACTTCACACAGCATTGTTCGTGTGCCTGTCCTTTACATGTGACCTGTCGCAGGTGGCCAGATGTAAGATTTTCTACTTCTGCTGTCATGTGGACACACAAAAGCCTTTGAATGCTGGAGCACTTTGAAGTTTGGGTCTCCATGGTAGGGGTGCTAACCCTGCAGGATTGAAGTTTTCATAGCTGGTAAAGTTGCCCATCCAGAAGGTGGTGGTGTGCGGCAGTTTCCTCTGAGTTGAAACATCTCATCCTGGAGGAGAGCGCCTTAAGACTCAGGAAGTGGATAACTCAGAAGTCTCAGGAAGTCCCTCAAGTTAAGAGATTCATGTCCCGTGAAAGCCTTCACTTACCAGGAAACTGGGACCGAGGGGAGGACATCCTATTGGGACTCTAGATGAGAGAACCATGTGAGAATAGCAAAGTAGAAGGATCCAGGAAACCTACAAGTAGAACATTATGATAGGCAGATTTGGGCCAAGGGTCCCGCTCAAACGAAGGCAACAGCCAAGGACAATACAGGTGGTAAACTTTAAACCCCTACCCAGATCTAGCCAATGGTCAGAACAGTCTCCACACTTGAGTGGAGAGTGGGGATATGACTTTCTCACGTACTCTGGTGCCTCACATTTGACTATGTCCCCTGGAAGGGGAGACCTGGTGGCACTCAGAGGAATGACAGCAGGTCACCGAGAAGAGACTTGATACCCTATGAGCATATACAGGGAGAGGTAATCCCCCTCAGGAACAGTCATAGGGGAGGGGAATAAGGGGAAAATGGGAGGGAGAGAAGAACGGGAGGATACAAGGGATGGGATAACCATTGAGATGTAACAAGAATAAATTAATAATAATAAAAAAGAGATTAATAAAGTTGCTCCTTCCCTAAGGTTACAAAAGCAGGAAGAGGAGAGGTGACTGTGACCTGTGGTGTTGCCTGTAAGTGGTGCAGTGGGCTCCAGGGTTCCATGGAAAAGCTCCCTGGTACTTTGTGCAGTGGGTGTCAGGTCCCAGGGAAAGCTTGTGTTCTGTGCCTCTGTGAAGAGGCCATTTGTTGGTGGGACAATTCATGATGATGCCACTGGAGGTGGTGGACACTGGGGTCCTTCCCACGGTTCTTTGGAAGTGTTCTGAGTTTTGGTGTTCACCCCGATTAGCCTCACTTTTCTCAATGTTTAGACTTGAATATCTTAGACTTTAAAAAAAATACTTTTTCTTTCATTTTTTAAAAAAGATCTATTTATTTTTACGTGTTTTGGTGTTTTGCCTGCATATATATCTGTGTGATGGTGCCAGATCCCCTTGAACTGGAGTTACAGGCAGTTGTGAGCTGCTGTGTAGGTGCTGGGAATTGAACTACTGTACCATCTCTCCAATTCCTCTCTTGGGCTTTTAAAAAACAGAGTGTCATCTAGGGTAGCAGAATGATACATCTTTGTGACACCATTTTGCATCAGTAGTCACCTTGCTGAGTATTCGTTTTGGACCACAGAGTCTGTATTAGTTTTGTGTTATTATAATGGGATACATGACACAGGCTACTGAAGAAGTAGTGGAAGTCCTGGTGTTTGGCTCTCAGTTCTGCAGGGTGGCCTTATTCTTGGTTCTTTAATGAAGGAAGCAAAGCACAGTAGGAATGTGCCTTAGAATGAATACACATAGCAGAAATACAGAGAGACTGAGACACCCACAGTCCTCTCTAGGGTGCACTCCCAATGATCCAAAAATCCTCCAATGGGCCCTGCTTTTCAAAGGCTTTACTTTCTCAGTAGCATACTCCTTGGTGTCAAGCCTTTACCATTTGGGGACTTCATTCAAACCACAACAGGGACTCAAAGAAAATTCTGATGTCCCTTTTCTGTGTCTTTCATCATCTCTTACTCCGTGAGTGTTCATTCCTTCATGTCTTGGTAGCAATGACCTTGGTTTTGCAGGATGGAACTCATTCTGCCCACTGGCCCACACCTCATGTCCTCTGTAGCTGAAAAGCGTACTTTGACTAAACTCACACTGACCAACTGGGCTAGCCTTGAAGCTGCTTGGCCGCAAGTGGCACTGGTGAATCTTCTTCTGTGGCGGTGGCTGTGTTTCCTGAGTGGCTGAGCGCTCTTCCCATGGCTCCCAAGTGGTCACTTAGGAAACTTGGCATGTAGTGGCACAGTAACTTGACTTTGTATTTTCTGACACTGTGTTTCCCACATTGAACCCTGGGGCTATTTTATTTTGAGAACTAGGAGAAGTTTGGATGTGGAGTTTATTGTTTCTGGATTTATAGAAACCACAAAAGGATGATCACTCTCCCACGTGACCACTCAGAGCTACAGCATGCAAACATACTAAGGAAGTAGCGTGAGCCCAGTGATCTGCAGAGACCGTTGTCATACACAGCCAACTGTCTTCCCTGTTTTTTTCCTTCAACAACAGAATGTGGAGCTTAGTAAGACTCATGTGTTGATTAATGAAGTTTCCATTTAGTATTTTGAGCTATAGTTGAAGTCAGAATTAGCTTGTAACCTTTGAGTCACTCTGTGTTCTGTGGATTATAAATGCAATGCCTTCAGAATAGGCCTGGAGAGGGGTGATGGGTGCACTAGTGGGTCCCTTGTCCAGATCCGTAAGTACAGTAGCTCCCTGATGTGTGCAGGTTCACTTTCCCCAGCTTTGAGCTACATGAAGTTAATCATGGCCTACATATAAAATGAAAAATTCCAGAAGCAAAGAATACCTAAGTTTTGACTTGTACGCCAACCACTCTGAGAAGTGTCATATCACATGCCTTTCTTCCTCTTCACTTTAGGGCCCTTTTATTTTTATTGTGGAGCAATTTCTTCTTCAAATGTTTTCTCCTGGTAGAAAGCTCCTAAAACTCAGAAAGTTCTGAAGCAAAGCTAGTTGAGACTCAGGAAGTAAACAACCCGGGAGTCTCAGTAAGTCCATGAAACTGACCAGATTCACAAGGCCCCAAGATTATGTAAGCAGTAAGGACTCCAAAGGAGAGGAGACTATTACCTGTCATCTGCCTCTAAGTTTTTTTTAAAAATGTATTTATTTATTATGTATATAGTGTTCTGCCTGCATGTACACCCACAGGCCAGAAGAGGGCACCAGATCTCATCATAGATGGTTGTGAGCCACCATGTGGTTGCTGGGAGTTGAACTCAGGACTTTTGGAAGAGCAGCCAGTGCTCTTAACCTCTGAGCCATCTCTCCAGCCCTGCTTTTAAGTTGTGTAGATGACTTCTGCATCTGGCTTTTGTGAGTGGCATCTTAACTGGGGTGGGCTTTTTGACAATGTAGTTGCTTTTGAGCAATCCCTGTTCCTGTAAGTACCCCTTATCCATAGTCCTGTAAGTAACCCCAAAAAAACTCATTGGTTCACCAAGGTGAACTTTGGCACTATTGTTATTTTGGTCTGCTGTTGTTTCCCTATTTGGGGTGAGTGGACGTTTGTTCATGTCTACCCAGGAATAATGTCATGCAGATCCTTTGTCTAATGTACCCACAGCATGTATGCTGGCAATTTCATTACAGTTTTTAAATTTCTATTTATTTTCAGTTATTATTTTTCTTTTCTTAAAATTTATTTTTGTTGTATATGAACGTGTGCATGGATAATGTATGTGCATGTGTGTGTGTGATGCATGTGTGCATTGTCTAGATCGTGTGTGTGTGTGTGTGTGTGTGTGCGTGCGTGTGCACATGCACATGTCTAAGTCAAAGGACAGTTTTCTGAAGTCAGTTCCCTTCTGTTTTTGTATGGGTCCCAGGATCTAGCTCAGTTGTCAGATTTGTAGTAACTCACTCATTAGACTTACATGGCAACTGCTTTGACCCTCTGAGCCATTTCCCCAACTGTTAGTTATTTTAAATCTCACTGTGCCTGCTCACTAAATTAAACTTTGTCAAATGTAGGTGTGTACTGGAAAAAAGCAGTATTTATAGGCTTCATTACTGTCCATGATTTCAGGCATCCAGGGGGTGGGGTCATGGAATGCGTTAGCATGCCTTCAGAGCTCTGCCTTAGAATGGTGCATCCAAGTCCAGCAGGCTGAGAATGGGAGTGCTTACAGGAATGTGATGTTTTCCTCTGTCTGTGTGGTCCTCAGGACTCAGTGCCACAGCGTGGTGAGTGGTCTATCATGGCACTGTGTGTTTAAAAGAAAAGATTTAAAGATTTGTATTTTTTGTGTGTGAGTGTTTACTATGTGTCTGTGCATTACATGTGTGCCTGGGGCCCACAGAGGTCAGAAAAGGGCACAGATCCCCCAGAGTTGGAGTTAACAGAGAGCTGTTAGGTTTTTTTTCCTCTTTTCTTTTCTTTTCTTTTCTTTTCTTTTCTTTTTCTTTTTCTTTTTTTCTTTTTGAGACAGGGTCTCTCTGTGTAGCCTTGACAGTCCTGGACTCACTTTGTAGACCAGGCTGGTCTCAAACTCACAGAGATCCGCCTGCCTCTGCCTCCCAGGTACTGGGATTAAAGGCGTGCGCCACCACTGCCTGGTGGAGCTGTGAGCTTTTATGTGATGCTGGGAACCAAGTGCAGTTCTTCTGTGAGAGCACCAAGTGCTGAGGCACCCTTCCAACCCTACTTAGTTGTTCTTACACAGAAGGGTTTGTTATTTGTATTGCTCATGAGAAGGGTCCATACCCACAAGGAGATAGATACCCAGGGCAGCAGAGGAAGCATCGACCTTGCCTCCGAGAACTGAGAAAGGGGAGGGAAACAAGCAAAAGGAATGTTTCTTGGGTTTTCTCAGAAAGGACAAGGTCATATAGGGGAGAGTGAGAGCTGGGGCTAGGGTTAGGGTTAGCTGGTGTAGGGGAGAGTTAGGGTTAGGGATTAGGCATTAGGATTGGGCGGTGTAGGAAAGAGTTAAGGTTAGGGTTAGGACTAGGGTTAGGCAGTGGAGGGGAGAGTTAGGACTGACCTGGATTGGTCTGGTAGCTTGGGGACCCTTGGGTGTCCCTAATTGTCTGGTTGCTGGTGCTCAGCTTCAGAGGTAATTGCTGGTGTGAGTTTGGGCAGGAGATGGCTTGAGGCAGGGTTCTGGTACCTTGGGAAAGGTCTATGAGCCAGGCCTGGGCTGCCCCAAATATTTGCCTGCTCCTGAGGGGATGGTTTCTATAGTCATTGGAGTCTCACTTGCCACGTATTAAAACTAGAAGACAGAGTCTGGGAAGCTAGCCCCTTCTGTAAATTCCTTGTTGAAGACCTCAGTGCAGTCTGCACTAACCCACATTAAAAAACAAAAACAAACAAACAAACAACAAAAGGAAACAGCCAAAAAACTAAAATGAAAAAGATGGGCATGGTGGTTCATTCCTGTAATCACAGTGCTGGGAAGTGAAGAAGGCAGGTGGACCCCTGGTGCTCTCTGGATAGCTTAGCTTAGCATAAGTGGTAAGCTCTGGGCCAACAGGAGACTCTGGCTCAGTAGGTGGATGGCATCCCTGAGGGTGACAAGTTGAGGTCATCCTTTGGCTTCCACACACACGTACCTTTATAAGGTGAACGTACATCACACACACACACACACACACACACACACACACACACACACACACAC
>OU015746.1:82796356-82818821 GCA_907169655.1 Acomys percivali | reverse complement strand
ACACACACACACACACACACACACACACACACACACACACACACACAGAAATTGTACAGAATGCATGGAAGCTATGTTAACTGTCCCTCGCTGAGAGGAAGGCATGTCTCCGAGATCCTGTTGGTGGCTTCTCTGCCCGTGTGTCCGTTATCATTGAATTGTAGAGTGCCCTCACCCCCAGGACCCACCCCGATCAGTACTGTGAAATGGCTCCAGTGGGAGAGGTTTCTGGTTTGACAGGCTCTCCTGATCACAGTATTGTTAGTTATAAGGTAGAGCTGGAAGTCCTCTGATGCTTCTCCTGCTCCTCTGAGACAAAGGCATTCGTTTATATTTTTGGTCATTTCTTCAGTCCTTTGCTATAGCTTTGTTTTGCTTGCCAATTAAAAATTCATTTAAATAGTGGCACATTTTCTTATCTTGGAAGATTCTGGAATATGGTATCAAGATGCCCAGGGTTTGCTTATTATTAGTGCTATACTGTGTAGTTAATAGCCACTCACCACATCTGGCTATTTCATGAAAATTTAGGGACGTTATATTTAGATTACAAAGTGAGTCTCTCAATTGTACCAGCCATGGAGCTTGGTGGCCACCGTGTTTGGAGGGCACCTCACTGGGCCTGCAGATGCAGGGCATCTGTCGTCACCAATTTATTGTGGACAGCCCCTTTGCGTGCGTTTGCCCTACCATTTCAGCCACTCATGGCTTCTGAGAGCCTGCTGTGTGCGTGTGGGTTTCTGCTTTGCCGATCCCAGGAAACACCAAGCACCGTCAGTACCGAGGCAATTGTTGCCTTCTTGAGAGCTAATTGTTCAGGAGCTTGCTCTTTGCCTCCTTGTTTGTGTAACCTTCGGCATGAGATGAAGGTGAGCAGGGCCAGGCAAGAGGACGCTCAGTGGGATGAGAATGGGTGTGGCCAGCAGGGCCCAAGGGAGCTGGGCATGTACACAGACAGATGCGTGGAGGGCAGTGGGCAGCGCTGCTGGAGCAGGTCAGCCGACCCACCGCATGGCTACTTTGTGGTGCTTGACCTGAGAGGATATGCCAATGCTGGGAGAGTGGACAGGTTTGGAGAAGACTCTTGTTGTTTGAGGAGAAGGAAATTTCATAAGGACCTAGC
Source organism: Acomys percivali (assembly GCA_907169655.1). Classification (NCBI taxonomy): domain Eukaryota; kingdom Metazoa; phylum Chordata; class Mammalia; order Rodentia; family Muridae; genus Acomys; species Acomys percivali. The sequence goes on along the minus strand of OU015746.1, from coordinate 82,817,698 downwards.
AGCAGAATGGCAGATCACACGATTGCTTCTTTTTATTTTGTTTTTTATGTATTTATTCTTATTCCCTGCGAGAAGGTCACACTATGTAGCCCTCGCTGGCCTGGAACTCATTAGGTAGACCGGGTTAGCCTTGAAATCATAGAGATCCAGGTGCCTCAGCCTCCCAAATGATAGGATTAAACATGGTCACTCACTACACATGCCCAGCTAGTCAACCTTTTTTTCCCCCCAAAAGACAGGGTCGACCAGGTTGGCCTTGAACTCAGAAATTTGTCTGTCTCTGCTCCCCAGTGCTGTAATTAAAGATATGGCCCACCTCTGCCCTCTTTCAACATTTTTTTTTAAACAGGCATCTTGGTATGAAGTGATGCCACAGTGGGCTTGATTTTTGTGGTTGTTGTTGTTTTATTTCATGTACAGTGGTGTTGTGCCTGCATGTATGTCTGTGTGAGAGCGTTGGAGCCTCTGGAACTGGAGCAGCCAGTGCTCTTAACCACTGAGCCATCTCTCCAGCCTTGTCCAGAGTGGTTTTGATTTGCATTTCTCTGGTAGTAGGTAGTGCTGTGAACGTCTTCTTCTCTTGTGATTGTGTACATTTTTGTTGTCTGTTGCAGTCACGAGGTTTGAACTCTGGGCCGAGTCCGTGCCAGCCACACATTCCACCAACTGAGCCCAGCCCCAGTCACCAGCCGGTCATTGTTTTTTCCCTGAGGAATGGCTGTCCCAGCCTCTTACCTGGTTTTTACCTGAGTGAGCTACTTACTTACTTACTTATTTATTTATCGTTCTTATTGCAAGAGTTTCATTTATTAAAAAACAAAACAAAACAGCCTCACTTTAGAAGACTTAGCATTATTTTCCATTTGAGGTTGGTAGGGGGATACATGGAGGCTTAGCACTCCCCCTTCCCTCCCCCTCCCCGCCATCCCTTCAGTATCAAAACTGGTTTGTTGGTGTAACATGTAGCAGGCTAATGCCTGAAGTTAATAAGAGGAAACTGAGGCAGGGTCAGGTAGGGGATGGGAGACCTGGTAACGATACTCTATGTTGTTTTTCTGTTTCCTTAAAACTTCTCCCCAAATAGGAGGAGTTATTGAAGATCATGTTTGTGTGAACTGTGTGATTCAGCTTTTCCACTGTTGGGCTCTTATTTTAATAACGGCTTTCTGTGAGTCACATGCCAGAAATCAGCGCTTTAAGGAACACAGCCCAGTGTTCTTTAGCGTGTGCACAGTCCTAAAACTGACACCGTAATCAATTTTAGAGTGTTGTCATTGCCCCTTGAAGAAACCTTGTGCCCATTGCAGTTGTAGCTTTCCCAGGGCTGCAGCTGTGTGTGCTGTGGGCCCTGAGAGCTCATTTTTTTCTGATATTTCATATAAATAGAATCATTTCCATATGTGGCTTTCTGTGGTTGATTTCTTTCATGCAGTACAGTGTTTTCAAGGTTCGTTCATGTCCCATGAGTGTCGGCACTTTGTTCCTTTCAGAAGTAAGACAAGTTTTTATTCTAGGCTAGTTTTAAGTCCACAGAAGTATAAAGTCAGGGCTCAGATGGCTTAGTTAGTCAGATACAAAGACCCGAGTTCGACTCCTAGAACCATGTAATAATGTGGGGCATGGCGGTATGCACTTGTACTCCCAGGGCCAGGGAGGTGGAGTCCGGGGGATCCCTGGAGTTCAGGAGATGGTGTAGATGGTAATGCGGATGCTACATGAGTGTGGGTATCAGCAAGCGTGGGTACCAGAATTTGAGTTCTGTTCCATACATAACGGCCAGGCACAGTGCTGCGGGCCTACAGCAGGGAGGGCAGGGAGGCAGGAGGAACTCCAGAGCTTGCTGGCTTGCTAGTCTTGCAACTGGAGAGACCTTGAAAAAAAAGATAATAATAAATAATAATGTCGAGGTCAGTAGAGGACAGTTTCTGGCTTCCACATGTGCACACGAGGGTCTGTATATCCATCTATGCATGCATAGACATGCACACGTGCGTGCGCGCGCGCACACACACACACACACACACACACACACACACACACACACACGGACTATGCCTGAGGAATGACAGCTAGAGTTAACTTAGCCTCCATGTGTATGCTCACCTAAACCACGTGTGTTCATGCACATGCACCCACACAAGTGTAGATAGTAAAGAGCATGCTCGTGCCCCACACCTCATTTCCTTACTAGCATCTTCGAGTACAGTGCTTTTCTCAAACAAATGTGGCTGTACCGTATTGACAGTGGTTCTCTTTATTCCTTGGGCCATGGCATTGTGTTTGACTGTCCTATCTCTTTAGGCTGCTCTTAACTGTGACAGTGTCTCACAGTTGACTTGGGTGATGAACTTGGCAGCTTTGAAGGGCTTGTCAGTGTTTGACTGGACACCTTATAGCTGGGGTTGGATTGATTTTTTTCCTCTGGTTTGTTGGAAATTATGGGGTTTTTTGGGGGGAAGGTGGGGCCACTGTCTTAGTTACTGTTCTATTGCTGTGATGAGGCACCGTGATCAGAGCAACTCTTGTGTGCAGTTTCAGAGCCTTAGTCCATTATCATCATAGCAGGAAGCATCGAAACAGTCAGGCAGGCATGGGGCTGAGAGCTTTACATCCTGATCTGCAGGCAGCAGGCAGCAGGGGCGGCAGGGGCGGTGGGGGTGGGGGAGAGAAGAGAGATAGACAGAGAGAAACAGAGGAGAGAGAGACAGACAGAGACACACAGAGAGGAGAGAAATAGAGACAGAGAGGGGGGAGAGAGACACACACACAGAGAAAGGGGAGGTTGGGCTTCACCTCTTCCAACAAGGCCACACCTACTCCAACAAGGCCACACCTCTTAATCCTTCCTAAACAGTTCCACTCCCTGGTTACAAAGCATTCAAGGATGTGAGCTTGTGGGAGTCGTCCTCATTCAAACCACTATACCCAGGGTTTCGTATTGCTGTCCTCAGCACATCACACCAGAGTGCCCGCTGCGGAGGACACATTGCAATTATTCAGATCATCACCCGTATTTCTTTCTTATGATGCAACAGTAGTCTGTTGTGTTACCAGACCACAGTCCATCTGTTCACATGGGCGTCTGGGTGGCTTCTGCTTGGCTGTTTGGGACACTGGCCTGATAAATGTCATGTACATCTTTTTTTTGTAGCTTGTTTGTTGTCATTTTGGGTATATGCCTAGAAGTGGCTTGCCATGACCCGTAGGAACTGCATGTTTAATATGGCCATCGTGGCTGCAGGATGATGCTCCCTCTTAAACACAGCGTGCCAGCATTCCTGTGTCTGCAGTGACTCCAGCTAGTATGAGGGTTCCAATTGTGTGTGTGTGTGTGTGTGTGTGTGTGTGTGTGTGTGTGTGTGTGTTGGAGTGGTGTGGTGATACCTGTGCGCCGTGGCACTTGTGTGCTGCGGTACCTTTATCCACTGAGTTATCTTGCAGGTTTGTTTCAGCTTCTCCGCAGCCATACTAACACTGTCATGTGACATGTCTTTTTGATTCTGCTGCTGTTAGAGGGGTACCAGTCCACTCTGAAGATGGCCTTCTTCTACTTCCTTTCTGGGAATTACTCAAGTCCTAGGCTGCTTCTATGATGCTGGTGGAAGGGTCGCTGGCCACTGTCTGCCCTCTGCCTCCCACATGCAAACAGTGGTGAGAGCATGGAAGGAGTGCAGATGTTGCTCCCTGGGTCCCGGGGCAGTCTTGGCAGTGCTTCTAGCTGGCCTGTGTAAGTCAGCTTTCTGTTGCTATGACAAAATACCCGAGGCGATCAGTTCATAAGGCAGAGCATGCGGAGGCTTCAGTCACGGTTCATTGGCCAGGTTGCGTCTGGGTTTCTAATGCAGCAGAGCATCACAATGGTGGAGAAAGGTGCTCATGGCAGCAGAGAGGCAAAGGCAGGGAGAGGAACGGATGGGGCTCCAATATGTCCTTCAAGGAAATGTCCCTGCAACCTGGATTTTTCCCACTAGGTGTCACATCTAATAGACCAAGGTTGGTGGCCAAACCTGGAGCCTTCAGTGAGTCTTCAGGGGTGTTCTTCCTCGTCTGCTTGGTAGATCATTCTTTTGTCTTTCAACGTGGGGTACCTCTCTTCAGTGTGTAAGGCTGTGGCCCGTGGGACCGTTCCTGGTGAGGACACCTGGTCCTCTCTGCCCTTTGCATAATGTATGTGTCCCCAGCCTCAAGCTGTCCATGAACTGTGCCTTCCTTACAGACGTCAGCCTTTTTTTGTTGTTGTTGGGGAGGGGAGGGCATTGCTTCTCTGCACATCGTTTCTTTGCTCTCGTGTTTATTGTGGTTTCTTTCTCCTCAGTTGATTTGCAGGTGACCTTGGCTGAGCCGTTTAGATGGATGACATGTTAGTAACAGGATAAAGGAGACATGACAAAAGGGGAGACAGGGCGGAGACTGAAGACACCCTTGAAGCAAGAGTTGGGAATCTGTCTCAGACGTACAATGGCTGAGCTGTGTGGTATTGCTCTCCAGCTGTTGAAGTGGGTGGGAAGAGCACAGAGGGGTCTCGGAGAAGTAAATGACCTTCCATGAATGGGAGGTGACGGGAAACAGATAAGTAACACATGAGTAAACACGGGGGATTAATTTTGGAGCCACTGGGAAGGGGGAAAGCTGGAGAGCTAGGAAGGAAAGCTGAGTCTGTTGACTCATTGCTTGCCCTGGTCTTAGGAGTGTTTCCACAGAGTATGGGAACCCTTGAGCATTTTGGATGCCTGATCTTTTGAAGGATTTTGCAAAGGGTCTTGTTTTCCTTCTCTGTTGGCTTTTTGGGAGACAGCAGTAGTTTATCCTCACCCACAGTGCTGTGCATCCTCAGAGTTCCTGCCAAATCCTGTCTCTTAGTTACAAAATAGAAATCCCAATGTTAGGACGTGGAAGAGGACATGAACACAGGCACCATCCATCGGTGTTTGGAATCTTGACGTCCACGCGACCGTAACGGGGAATGAAATAGCCATCATGGAAACAGGTGGGATTGGCTGGCTGATGCTTAGAAATTCTTGGGACTTTTTTGATTTTGATCGAAGGTGGATATGGAGTTCAGTGGGTGTTGGCACTTGGAGTGGAGGAGGAGACCTAAGGGAAGTGGGCGGGTGGGACCCAGGGTCTTTCTCAGGGTTACACTACAACAGAGGGATGCTTCAGTATGACCCTGAGGTGGGTGCCAAGACAGTTAGGGTCTCATTTTATTGCATGTAACATTTCTATTAACATACGTTCATTGTATAAAATAACATTTCATTATGACTTTCATATATGTATATTGTGTCTCCATATTCACCCTCTTTGCCTTTGTGGTCCCTCTTCCCCTTGCTCCCTATTCTCTTCTCAAATAGTCACCTTTGTACATTCATTACACACACACACACACACACACACACACACACACACACGTTACATATGTATATAATTATATAATCTAGATTCCACATATAAGAGAAAACACAATACATTTGTCTTTTTTGAGATAGGTCTCCTTACCCTATGTAGCTCTAGCTGCCCTGGAACTCATTATCTAGTCCAGACTGATCTTGAACTCAAGGGCCTCCTGCCTCTGCTTCCACAGGTGAGTGCTGGGATTAAGGACTTGTGGTGCCGGATTTGGCTATTTGACTTTTTATTGCAGGCACTGTTTCTTTGTTTCTGCAGTGTTGGGGAGCCCAGCCTAGGGAACTGCTCTACCACTGAGCCACATCCCAGCCTCTAATGCAAGGGTTTGGACTCCTGGCAGGAGCATGGAAACATTCCTGGGGCCAAAACGATTAGTGGCCGAGGAAACAAATTTCCACGATTAGATCGGGCCAACCTTGGCCCTGAGCCGCAGCCACCCTCCCTCTGCTCTTGTTGCTCTTCTGAGTGCAGCCAAGAGGTGACTTCATATTGATCCCAGGAGCAGCTGGCTTCCTGAATGCCTTTTAAAGATGTCCTCAGAGGTGCTGTTCACACGCAGAATTAAGAAAGAAGTGCTAAGAATTACCCGACATTCAGTGCTGGACCTACAGGAAGTTAGGCAGCTAGACAGACAGCTCTGTGCACACTCTTTCCTTCTCCCTGGCGGAAATAGAGATGCGCTGAACTCTGACAGCTGCCAGGGAAGGAGACAGATTCCTTCTAGAAGGGGTGACTTTGCTGGGCAGAGGCTCTTCAGTACGATGTAGGCTGCAATTGTGCGTTTAATGTCGATCTCTGATGAATCCCTCTATCCTGGGCTCCCATACGTGAAATCAGTACATCCTCTAGAGATTCGGAGGTGCACACATTAGTAGGGAGTTTTGTATGGTTGGAAGAGACGGGTCTCACCAGGTGGCCTTCAGTGCGCGTCATTGGTCCCTTTCTGCACGGAGCGGTCCAGGATTGGGTCTCCTGATACACCGCTGCCAGACACTCACACTTTATGTTTCTTTTCTGATATATTGATGGCCAAACAATAATAAGCATGGCTATACCTAAAATAAGAACAGATGATTTGCAAAAAAAAAGAAAAACAACCAAAAAAAAAAGCCCAAAGTGTTAACTTTCTTTTGGAGGAAATGCAGATTCCCAGTGGATTAAAATCCATTCATGGAATGGAGGCAAATCCCGTCTTTCCTGCTGTTAGTCATGGGAACCTGGGAGGGAAGACAAGCTTGGCAGTCATTCCTGGCTTCCATGTGCAGGGGATAGGTGCTGAGTTGCTTGACTCCCCTCCCCCCACTCCATGCGTGCATGCGTACGTACGTGTTGGACGCAGGGTCAACTTTGGGTGCTGTTCTTCAGGAGCAGTCTACCTTGTTTTCTGAGACATGGCCTCTCCCTGGGACCTAGAACATGCTGGCCGGCCAGGCAGTGAGCGTCCCTGGCACTGGGATTACAAGTGCAGGCTTTTGTTTTTTTTCTTTTTCTTTTTCTCTTTTTTTTTTATTAGTTTATTCTTGTTACATCTCTATGGTTATCCCATTCCTTGTATCCTCCCATTCTCCCCTCCCTCCCATTTTCCCCTTATTCCCCTCCCCTATGACTGTTCCTGAGAGGGATTACCTCCCCCTGTATATGCTCATAGGGTATCAAGTCTCTTCTCGGCGACCTGCTGTCCTTCAAGTCTCTTCTCGGCGACCTGCTGTCCTTCCTCTGAGTGCCACTAGGTCTCCCCCTCCAGGGGACATAGTCAAATGTGAGGCACCAGAGTACATGAGAAAGTCATATGGGAATGCAAACTAGTACAACCACTTTGGAAATCTATCTGGTGCTATCTCAGAAAACTGGGAATAGGGCTTCCTCAAGACCCAGCTATTCCACTCCTTGGAATATACCCAGAAGATGCTCCAGCACACAACAAGAAAATTTGCTCAACCATGTTCATAGCAGCCTTATTCATAATAGCCAGATCATGGAAACAGCCTAAATGTCCCTCAGTAGAAGAATGGATAAAGAAACTGTGGTACATATACACTATGGAATATTACTCAGCTATTAAAAACAAGGAATTCCCGAAATTTGTGGATAAATGGATTGAGCTAGAAATGATCATAATGAGTGAGTTAACCTAGAAGCAGAAAGACTCAAATGGTATATACTCACTTATATCTGCATACTAGCCCAATGGGCATGTCCCACGAAAGCCTTCCCTTACCAGGAAACTGGGACAGAGGGGAGGACATCCTATTGGGACTCTAGATGAGAGAACCATGTGAGAATAGCAATGTAGAAGGATCCAGAGGGTCCTAGAAACCTACAAGTAGAACATTATGATAGGCAGATTTGGGCCAAGGGGTCCCGCTCAAACTAAGGCAACAGCCAAGGACAATACAGGAAGTGCAGGCTTTTGTGTGGGTTCTGGGAGTCAAACTCCTTTCTCATGCTTGTGTAGGCAGCACTGATCCATCTTGTCAGCCCTTGTTTGGCTTTTTAAAGTAGAAATGGAATGGTTCCCAGTCTTGTATGCTGTTCTTTCACCTCTGGCGATCCTTCCTTCCCTCACCCATTTCATTTGGTCCACATCTCCTCTAAGCATTCTCCAAGGATGTGGCTGTGTAGAAGGTGTTTACAGCAAGCATCCTTGTGTCAGGCTGCGTGCATCCTGCTTTCACTAACCTATGCCATCCCACGACAGATCGCCTCGTCTACAGAGGAGGGAAGCAATTAGGAAGCCGTTTTAATTTTCTCATCGCAGAGAAATTCTATAGGTTGTTTTTGGCAAAGCAGTGGGTTTCATTAGGCTCTGTGGGCTCCGGTGCTCTATAAATTTAAGAGTGGTGGTGGTGGGGGGTTATTGTGGTTTATTCTTAAATTCTTCCCACTGGTGCGATGCTGACAACAGCTAGATCTTCCGTGATGTACTAATTTGGGGGCGATATGGAAGGCAGGCTCGTCCAGGATTTTTAACTGTCCAACCTGTAGGTTTTATGGGTTTTTATAATGAAGTTATAAGGTGTTTACATTTCAAGGAATTTGAGTCACTTTTTTTAATTGGCACCCTCCATTTGAGATCTCAGTGCTGTTTCTTTTGGCTCTCTTGAATGTTTTAAAACCTCAGTGGGGCTCATATCCAGTAATCTCTTAACTATGCCATTAATTTTATTTGTTATTAGTATCAGTTTTGAAATTACGGAGGTAAGACGCTGAGTTTATTTTAAACATTTTTCTTCGGGGCCAATATTTCTGCTCTCCATGGTGACGTTGAACACCCTGTAAACATCTCACATAAACATCCCCTCTCTTGAGGTGAGTGCTGCTGTAGGCTTGCCCTGTGCGATGGTCACTGGGGCACAAAATGAGTCAGTAGTTACGAAGCTCTTAGGGTCCGTGCTCAGCTAAGAGAGTGAGAGAGGCGTATGTTAAGATAGTTTCTCAAAAGCTGCTTGTGTTCCTTGTTCAAAGCCATTAAAAGGTTATATTTTTCTTTTTACACTTTCAAAGGTCACCTGAGTTCACATAGTTAGATCTCCCCCCTTGGTGCTAGAAGTTGAACTGGAGACCTCACATAGCACTCTAGAACTACCGTGCTGTACCCCAAGACCAAGGAGATATTTTCAGTGGTTTTTGGTTTTTTGTGCCGTGTACCACTGAAGATGGTACAGGATATACCTCTAGGTACCTCAAGGACTGCATCTGTGAAAGCTAACCCAAGTTAGTGTGTAGTGTTCCTGTGGTCTGGCTGTCCCCATCAAAGCTCAGATTAATATATTAAAAAAAAAAAGAGATAGGCCAGGAGTGGTGGTGTACGCCTTTAATCCCAGCACTCTTGAGGCAGAGGCAGGTGGATCGCTGTGAGTTCCGAGGTCAGCCTGGTCTACAAAGCGAGTCTAGGACAGCCAAGGCTACACAGGGAAACTCTTGTCTCGAAAAATCAAATAAATAAATAAATAAATAAGAAAGATATACTGTGTGTGTGGGTGTGTGTGAGTGTGCATGTGTTTGCAAAAGTGCCAACAGAGACCTGAAGAGGGCATAGAATTCTCTGGAGCTGCAACTGGAGACAGTGGTGAGAACCAAGATGGGTGCTAGGAAACAAACTGTGGTCCTCTAGAAGAGCAGCGGGGCTCTTAACTGTAGTGCCATCTCTCCAGTTTCATAATTGAAAATCAGACCATTGCGTGGCTTAAGGTGGAAAATTCCAGTGTGTGGTGTTTGGAGTCTTTGGCAGTGATTAAGGTTAACTGAGGCTGTAAGGGCAGGTCCTAATCCAGTGGGCGTGGCTGCAGTAAGAAGGAGAAAGACCAGAGCTGGTATATTCTGGGATGTCCTGTATCATCTTGCCATTCTACAGAGTCTCCACCAGTTGGAATGACGTAATGCAGCTGCTTGGGTTTTGGATAAACTCCTTTTTCTTAACAATTGCCCAGTCCATGGCTTCAGTTACAACAACTGAAAACATATTTACCTTGAGACCCAAGACCCAAGTAGGGACCTGCTTCCAGTCTCCTCCCCTACCGGACCCAGCCATGTCACAGGGACCTCTGGACTAATTTTGGATCCACGCTGTGTCTTATCTCACTTTGTTACATGGTGCCATTGGCAAAGAAGTTCCTATTATAGCTAGTTTGTGACGAGCCCAGTGGTGGCCTGAAGATCAGACTGTGTGGTTTGGCCCCTTCCCAGGCCCTTCCCAACCCAAGAGGCAGCCTGTGTGGGTGTCTAGTTTGCACTGGGTCACCCCAGTTCCCTGTGGCACCCTGAAGGACCACTACAGGCAAGAGGCACACACCTTACCTCGTTCAACCGTTCTCAGGGCCATTTAGGCCAGAAATGCCACCTCACGGTGTCCTGAGAAGATGACTTCTGTTTAAGGAGTGGGCCACTGAGAGTTCTCAGAAATTTGGGGAGGTGACTTTGCACTGCTGTAGATGTCGTGTGGTAAACACCCAGTGTCCTGGTGGGGCTACTCAGGAATGCATTTCTCACAAAGACGCCCGGCCATTCCATCTTGACAGTTTTGTTTGGGGACGGCACTTCATGGCTGCTGCCTCTTGGGCCAATGAAGGTTGTGCCCTTTGCTGATGTGAGGAGGGGCCTGTTGGTCTGGGGGAATAACTACACCCACGAAGGGGCAGGGAAGTTTGGCTTGGTGTAAATGGCTTCCTGTTTAGCAAACAGATTGCTCATTTTTGTGGACCTCATGTGCTGCTACATGCAGACCCCTCTCTGACTTAACTCCCTTGATGTAAGACAACAGCAAGAAGAACGCCAATGGAGAGTTGTTGCTTAGTGGAGACGAAGCCTCAGGTTGCAAGCTGTGGCAGGGAAGAGAGGGATGCTGGTCATAGAACACTGAGTGCCCTTAATGTCACGAACCTGCACCTAGCAAGCACCTCAGGGAAAGGGGGCTTGTGATCTAAATCTACCAAGTCACAGCCGTTTTCTTTGGCTAGGGTGAGGGTGCTGGGGCTCTAGAACCTGGGCCCCATACGTGTTAGGCTGGCCCTCCTCTGCCAAACTGCACCCCCAGCTCTGGGTTAGGGGACTTGCAGACCGGAGCCAGGCCATTTGATACTGCTTTTTACTTTTCAAACTGTCAATGGTAAGAAACTAAACCAAACCTGTGCTTACCTCCCATCCTTTCCAAAAAGCATTAAAAAAAATACAATGAAAGGATTCATAGAAAGACGGAGATAAAAGAAGAGTATTCAATCTATTTAACTAGTTAAAGAGGAACAACTCTAACTTAAGGGCAAAAAAGCCCTTTGAAACGAACAATGCAGAGCAGTATTTGCAGGCTTTGTGGTGAGAGGGGTAATCAGTAGTCTTGGAAGAGGTGGCTCCTGTGGTGCCAGAGACTTGCAGGGCCTCCTGGGCCCATCTAGAAGACTCCACCTTGAAGCTGAACTGTCCCCGTAAGCAACTGAGCCCTTGGGGCTTTACCCTCATGCCTGAGAGAAAGAAGCCAGTCTCCTAGTCTTCTTCCACCCAAAGGCTGCTCTACAGGGGCTCAGATGGCTCAGGGCTATAGATACCCCAACCCCACACTTAGGAAAGAGAGCTAGAGAAATATCCAGTTTTGTGGGTACCTGTGAGCTTTCCCAGTACCCCAGAATGGCCTCGCTGTATTGGGGTGAACATATCCTCCCCCACCGCCTCCTCACCAGCTCACCCATCCTGGTGTTCCCTGTGGTTCAAGCCCTGTTTTGGGTTTAGCTTTGCTTTGCCTGCTCAGCAATCAGTACTTAACCCCCCCCCCCCGCCCCGCCACTTCTCTTCAAATAGCAGTGTCCCCTTTCTTCATTAATAATAGTTTCCTAGAACCACAATTCAGAGATGTTCATACTCTAGTCTGTAATTTTCTATATTTCCTTTGATACAGAATCTTCTCGGGGGATCTGGGATATCCCAGAAAAGCACCACTCAGTTTAAAAAAAAAAAGGAAAAATTAAGCATGCTGCTCTGCCGCCTGCCTTTCCTCTTGGATGTTTGCCTCAGTTTCTTCAACTCTCCTTAGTTTTTCTTCTTGCGTTTCCCCCCCCCCCATCCATGCACCATTCAGAGGGAAGACCATGTGGAGAAAGAATTTGCAGTCTTTAAATTCAGAAAAGGCTGACTTTAAGAGTCTGTGTGTCATGCGCGTGTGCCGTGTTGGTGCATGCTATGTGATATACACGGAGCTTGTGTGTTGTTTGTATGCGTGTGCTTTGTTCGGTGTCTTGGGTGTGCCCCGTGTTGTACATGGTATATGCACTGTCCCTGTGTGCTGTGGTGTTCGCGTGTTGTGCAGTGTGTAGCTGTAGCATGTAAGGTGCAGTAGGGACCTCCTGTTGAGGCCCAGGTAGGTCGCTAAATGGATGGAAGGCACCCAGTGACCTTCAGTTTGCTTTTCTTCATCTGGAGACACTCAGCCTTATTGGTTTGGGTCCAGAGGCCCCATTGCCCTCCGTGGTGTCAGACGTCCAGATCCTTAAGGGCTTCAAAGGGGCTGTGTGAAGAGCCAGGGCCATGTGGCTCAAGACAGTAGAGATGGTTGGCCCTGAGGGGTCCCACCCCTGTGCCGGGCTGCTTGCTACCTTAGGTGGGTGACACTCTGCTGGCCTAACCATCTGTGGAGTGAGGTTTAGGGTGAGTGTTGTAACTCCAACGCCCAGGCTGGGCCACACACTTTATGTATCAGATGCCCCCGGGGGGGGGGGGAAGGTTGGTCTTCAGGATTTACCTTTTGATCCCGGAGACTGTCACTCACTCTCAGAGAGAGGCCAGAAACTGCCACAACTCTACTAGGGCCTATGCTGCTTCTCTGTGGCCTGAGCCTCTGCCTGGGACATGTGGGCTGCTGCCTGTGCTGTCCTGGGACACTTGTCCATGGGTCAGGCAGGATGCAGTATCTGTTAGTAGGCACATGGGGTTTCGATCTGAAGACTCTGCCCATCACACTGTGTAATCCCTCGTGCCAGATCTGAGTCTGGGAATAAAGAATGACGCTACAGGGCACATCAGGGGGTGATTTTTACCCTTCCTGGGATGGTCGATGGTCTACATTTTGGGACGCGGGTGTCCCTTTAATATCCAAAATCTTCCTGTTAGATTGTTTGATCCAGGCCTGGGGAGATAGTATGGCCAGTACAGAGGACTTGGCTTTAATTCCTAGAACCTGTATGAAAAAGTGCCTGAGTGCCTGGCCTTTTAAACCCTAGAGCTGGAGAGCCAGGAACAGTGAATTCCTGGGGCTCTAGGGCATTGCTTAGCTGAACAAGGCCCTGGCCGACAGGAGACCCTGTATGAAAGAAAGAGAGAAAGGAAAGAAAGAAAGAAAGAAAGAAAGAAAGAAAGAAAGAAAGAAAGAAAAAGAGTGGATGGCGGGTGTTTGAGGAATGATTCACCAAGGTTGTCTTTGCGCCCACTTGTGCATACATGTGTGTCCACGAACACACACACACACACTAAAACACAACTATCTCATCTGCCCACTGGCTGCTTAAGCTTTTGTGCCCATTAACAACATGCAGCAAACACGGGCACTTTATTGCTGTGCGCTTCGGGAGACCCCGGGCTGAGGTATTTTTATGAGCTCCTAGCAAGCCTGTTCTGTTCACTGTGCTGGCTTTCAAAATTCCTCTCTGTTTGTGAGTTGCTTGAAGGTTCTCCGGAAGTTCTAGGGTGTTGAGACTGTGGGCACAGCTTTGGAGTGAGCCCACGTGTTGGGTTTTAGGAGAATTCTTTTTAATTACCTTTGCAGAAATTATGTAGGTTTGAATAGTTTAATACGTGTCTCCTTTTAAAATACTCCGCGGGGGGGGGGGGGGGGGGATAGGGTGGGAGGCTGTGCGCTGGGTTTGGGTGGGAAATAGTGCATAATGAATTGGCACAGGCTACCCAGAGAGTGCCTATGGTTAAGGAGTGGGGGTTGTGGAGCCGAAGTGAGTGGGTGAGCACACACTGTGAGGAACCTGTAACCAGCTGTGGTCCTGGGCTTGCTGAGCAGGAAGGCCAGGCAGTGGGTGTCTGAAGCCACTGAGTCCGTCTCTGTCTATCTGTCTGTCTGTCTCTCCCCTCCCTCCCCCCTCCTTTGTCTTCTGTCCCCTTCCTCAATCCCCCCTCCCCCTCCCTCTGCTTCTCTCTCCTCTTTCCTCCCTTCCTCTCCACCCTTCTCTTCCTTCTGTCCTTCTTCACCTCCCTGTTTGCTGAGATTAAAGGCGTGTGTCAGCACCCTCTTAGCCCTCTTAAAGTGGCAGTATTAACTTGCTGTGTGTTCATAGATTAGAGATTTCTTTTTCCTTCCTTCCTTCCTTCCTTCCTTCCTTCCTTCCTTTCTTCCTTCTTTTCTTCCTTTTTAGTATATGGGGTTTTCCATGTTCATCTTTTTGTCGTAAAATGCACATAACGTAACATGTACCATCGTGTACACTTTTCATTGTGCTTCCAGTGGGACTCAGTGTCCTTTCATTGCTGAGTGTCCATCTCCAGAAAACTTCACAGTTGAGGCAGAAGTTATGTCTCCAGTAAGTGCCAGTTCTCTGTTCTCTGCCCCCAGCTCCCAGCAATCACTGTTTCCTTCTGTTTCAATGAACTATGACAGGGACCACATGGGAGAAGTGGATGAATCCTTTGGTCCCTTATGTCCCTAAGCACAGTGCCCCTGGGTTTGCCCATGTTGCAGCATGTCCCAGAATTCCATTCCCGAGTATATGGCTTTAGTTTTTTTTTTTTTAGTGCTGAGGAGGGAGTACCAAGCAGGCTGGCCACCATTGGCTTCGAAGGGTCCTTTGTCTCAGTGGTGGCAGATTTTGTGTCCCTGTACTGATCAGGTTCATTTCAGATCACACCAATGATACTTTTACTGCTTTTTTGTTTTGTTTGTGTTTTGAGACAGGGCTTCTCAACATAGCTATGTCAGTCCTGGAACTCACTTGGTAGACCAGGCTGACCTCAAACTCACAGAGATCTGCCCGCCTCTGCTTCCCAAGCGCGGGGATTGAAGTTGTGCACCACCGGAGCTGGCCATATTTTACTAGTTTAAAAATATTTTTTTATTTTAATTTTAAGTTGCATGTGTTGTGTGCATGTGCGTGTGTGTGTGTGTGTGTGCGTGCATGTGTGTGTGTGTGGGGGGGGGGGGGGGCAAGGATAACTTGTGAGAGTAAGTTCTCTTTCCAGCATGTGGGTCCTAGGTCTTCAGCTCCTGTTGTCATGTTTGATGGCTTTATTTATTTGATCTGATCTTGAATATTTGTTTTTTATTGCCTCTTGGGAGACTGGCCTATCTCCTTTGTGTGGCTGTGTGTGTTACTGGTCACAGTGCATATTCAGTGGAAGTCAGACGGTCTGTGGTGTCTGTTTTTTCCTTCCATTTTTTTTCTTTTTTGGTGACGGTCTCTCACTGTTTTGATGGCTGGCCATGAGCCTCTAGCGAGTCTCCTGTCTTCACTTCCCATGTCACCATTGGGGTTATAGGTGCATTCCGCTGCAAACAACTTCCCACGGGCTGTGGGCATCTGAACTCACGTCTTTGAGACGTGCCAGTCACGTGGGTCCATCTCCTCAGGCTTCTTCCTCTGTGTTTGTGGTATGTAGGCTGAACTCAGAGGCTAACGCATGTCAAGGAAGCCGCCTATCGCTGAATTGTGTGCCCAGCCCTACTGTTTTTTATATATTTATACTATACCACTTTATACTATTATTTTGTGTGTGTGTGTGTGTGTGTGTAAGTATGAGGGAGTGAAGCCAGTGTATGTGCTCTGCCACTGAGTTCTTTTATTACTATCTCATTGGGAACATAAGGAAATTCAGAAGCCCCCAAAATGGAGATGGAGGGAAATGTAAATGAGCCTTTTCTTTTCTTTTTTTTAAAATTTTTTTAAATTTTAATTTATGTGCATTGATGTGAGGATGTCAGCTGCCATATGGGTGTTTGGAATTGAACCCAGGTCCTTTGGAAGAGCAGGCAGTGCTTTTTTGTTGTTGTTGCTGTTGTTGTTGTTGTTGTTTTTTCCGAGACAGGGTCTCTCTGTGTAGCCTTGGCTGTCCTGGACTCACTTTGTAGACCATGCTGGCCTCGAACTCACATTGATCCACCAGCCTCTGCCTCCCAAGTGCTGGGATTAAAGGCGTGCGCCACCATGCCCAGCCTTGCAGGCAGTGCTCTTAACCACTGAGCCATCTCTCCAGCCCCCAAATGAGCCTTTTCTATCAAAGAGACAAAGGAAGCCATCTTTAGAGAAAGTTCTAGCTTGCCTTCTATCAGTGCTGTGATTAAACACCATGACCCAAAACAACTTAGGGGTCACAGTCTATCAGTGAGTAAAGGCGGGGCAGGCGCTCAAAGGCAGAACCTGGAGCCAGACCCCTGTGGGTGAATTGAATTGGCACTTCCTGCCTTTCTCCTCGTGCCTTGTTCAGTTTGTTCTTTCACAAAGCCCAGGCCCACTTGCCTAGGGACGGCACTGCCATTTCAACTAGCAATTGACCTCACAGACATGGCTACAGGTCAGTCTCATCAAGGCAGTCCCTTCAGCAGAGGGTTCCCTCTTCCTGGGGACTCTAGGCTTGCGTCTGATACCCATCAATCATCGTAGGAAGAATTCCTCCCTCACTTGGAAGTTTCCTAAGATCAAAGTATTTGCTCAAGATTGCATACGCCTTGCTTATCAGCTTCGTTGCTCTAACCTCAGAGCTAGGCACAGAACCTTAGGTTTTCTGTTGTTCTGATGACACACCGTGACCAAAAGCAACTGACAGGGGGAAAAGGTTTATTCTGGTATATGCCCCAGAGGGACAGTTCATAATGGCCAGGGAAGCATGGCAGCAGGCAGGAGGTTGTGAGAGCCAATCTTCAGCCACAGACAGGAAGTGCAGAGAGTGAACTGGAAGCAGGGTGGGGATTATACATCTTTAAAGCCCACCCCCAGTGACATACTTCCTCCCACAAGGCCTCGCCTCCCAAAGGTTCCAATAACTTCCCCAGTTAGTCCTGCCAGCTGTGGACCAAAGGTTCAGATAAGTGACCTGTGGGGGGCATTTCTCATTTAAACCACCACAAGACCCCCCCTTTAGGAATTAAATATCCGAGGGGGGGGCGCCTTCCACACACATGCTTGCTTGTGTATCACTGTGTACCTGTCTGCAGACATAACATTTTGTCTTCCGAGGTGTTTTGGATTCTGGTCTTTTTTCTTGAGACCCGAACCCAATCCAAACAGTGGGCTGTGACCCAGTGAAGACCATAGAGTCTGATAAGTAGCAGGGAAGGTGGCCCTGGGGAAGTTTGTGGCCTAAGTCACCTGGCAGAGGCTTAGCATACATAAATCTGAAGTGTATGGGCGGGTAGTTCTAGGATTTTTGATTGGATTTTCCTAAAGGCAAAGAGAGGGAAGGTGTGGGGCGTTTCTCTCACATAGTGAGGCTTTTAAGTTTTTTTTTTTTTTTAAACTATGCACTTTGCTTTGGCTTGGAAATAAGATATATTCTGCCATGGGGGAAACAATTAGGTCAGAAAACACAAGGCCGCTTTTCTAATGTTCCTGATTTTTCTCTTCTATGCAGTGAGGCACTTTGTAGCTTAATTATCTGTGGAATACTTGGAGGCCAGTCAGCTCACATCCTTCCACCCCAGGGAAGTTGGAAAGAGTCTCAAGTCATCTGGTTGTGGTCTGTGATACTGGTGAAAGAGAAAACACCAGAGTCCTTGGGTGTCCTCAGTGGGTGCCTTGGTTTCTCCATCTTCCAAATCAGTGTTAAGATCTAAGGGTTTGTTGTGTGAGTCAAAGGAGCAATTCTGTGCATTTAGGAAAACCCAGGTGTTTCCAAGTCTCTTGTCGCTCTAGACTTTAGGAATTGTCACCTTTGTAGCAAAGACCTTAGTAGTAGGCACAGGGGTCCTGAAAAGTACAGTAAGGTTTCTGGCCCATTTGGAAACCACTTTTAGGCTCTGTGGAAGGCAGGGAAGCCAGAGCTAATGTTAGTAAGGATGCTAAGCCTTTTCTCCAGCTGGAGAGCTAGGAGGTTAGTTCTGAATTGCGGGGGGTGGGGGGGGCAGTCGCAGGATTGGTGGAGTAGGTAGATGTTTGGTTTGCTCCCACCCAGGACTCTCCTCCTAGTGCCCCCCACTGTATGACTTCCCATGGGTGTCAGCAACCAAGGCATAAACGATGACATGTGGGTTTGCCTTTGTGAGGGGTGTAACTTGATGGGCTGTAGTTTATGCTTTATGTACAGTTGTAGACTGAGTGAGAGCCGACTAAAAATAAAGAGGTTTCATCTGTGCTGAACCTGTACAGACTTCTCATGTTATTCCCCCCCGATGGGGCAGTGTCACAACCGTTTCCATGGCGTCTGTGCTGTGTTAGGTATTAGTCACCTGGAGTGCCTTTAAAGGATATATGGGAGATGACACAGACGCAACGTAAAGTGCCATTTTACTCGAGGAATCTGAGCTGCTTTGGAGTTCAGTGGCCTCAGTGAGGCACTGCAACTGACCTCTTGTGGGTACATGTGTGTATTTGTATGTTGTATTTGTTAATTTTCTCCTTGTTGTGACAAATACCCCACAAAAGCAACCTAAGGAAGGAAAGAAATGGGGCAGGTGAGATAGTAAAGATGTTTGCCTCTTGCCACCTGAATTTGATCCTTGAGACAAACATGGTGGAAATAGAGAATTGACTTACAATTTGTCCTCTGACCTCTGTGATTGTTCTCCCTCCCTCTCCTCTCTCTCTGTCTCTTTCTTCCTCTCTCTCACTACATAGATTATAGAAATTATAAAATTATTGTTTTTTTTTTTTTTTTTTTTTGAGACAGAGTTTCACTATATAGCCTTGGTTGTTGTCCTGGAATTCTATAGACCATGTTGGCCTCGAATTCATAGAGGTACACCTGCCTCGTCTCCCAAGTGCTGGGATTAAAGGTGTAAGCCACCACACTAGGACAATATAATTATTTTAAAAGGAAGGAAGGGAGGAAGGATGGATGGATGGAAGGAAGGAAGGATGAATGGAAAGAAGGATGGATGGATGGATTTGTTTTGTCTGAAGACTGAAGATATGGTTTATCTTGGTGGGGAAGATGGCAGGAGCCTGAGGCACAGTTAGGAAGCTGGCACTCGTGTCATCTCTCCTTTCTATGCCCATGTGGTGCTGCTGCCCATGTTTATCCTGAGTGAGTCCTCACCTATAAGCTAACCTAATACAGAAAGTTCCCTACACGCATGCGCAGAGATTTGTATCCATGGTGATTCTAAATCCAATCAAGTTGTCAGTCAAGACGGACCACCACAGCCACATGGTTTACACTGTCCTATCAGAATACAGTCTGAATCACACATGTGACTAGCTGTGTAGCCAAATGACAAGATTCACAAGGCAATTCAGGTGGAATGACATTGGGAAGCAGAGTAGCCATAGGGGAGCCTTCCCCCCCCACCCCCGGAGGTGGCGGGGGAGGGGAGAAAGTGGAGTCGGTGATCTCAGTGGTCATCAGGGTCATCAGGGTCATATACATAAAAAATGCCTTTTAAAAATATGCCTAGAAGCCAGGCATGGTGGTGCACGCCTGTAATCCCAGCACTCGGGGAGGCAGAGACAGGCAGATAGCTGTCAGGCCCAGGCCAGCCTGATCTACAGTGTGAGTGTAGGACAGCCAAGGCCACACAGACTAACCACTGTCTCGAAAAACAAACAAGCCTGAGCTTGGTTTTTGTTTGGTTTGTTTGGTTGTTTGGTAGTTTGGTTTTTCGAGACAGGGTCTCTCTGTGTAGCCCTGGCTATCCTGGAACTCTCTCTGTAGACTAGGTTGGCTTAAACTCCGAGATCTACCTGCCTCTGCTTCCTGAGTGCTGGGATTAAAGGCCTGTGCCACCACCAACCGGTCACATTCCTGTTTTAATAGATGCAAAGTCTAAAGGCTGTGACAGCTGGGAGGCTTCTACGCCCAAGATCTGTGGCAGGCTCTGGCTGCATTTGGTGACTCTGGCTTCCCAGCATGACTTTCTGGCAGGTTCTTTTTAGGTACAGCTTTTGCACAGGTTGGCTTAGAATTATAGCCCAGGCTATAAGATTCTTTGGAATCTTCTTGCCTCAGGCCCCAAGTGCTAGTTGCCACACACACTCATTTTATTTAGTCATTCTTTTTATGTGAGTGTGTGTGTGTGTGTGTGTGTGTGTGTGTGTGAGAGAGAGAGAGAGAGAGAGAGAGATGTTAGGTGTCTTCCTCTGTCTCCACCTTACTCCTTTGGACAAGATTGTGCTGGATCAGAGAGAAGCTTGCCATTCGGGCTAGGCTTGCTGGCCATAGGGCTCCGGGATCTGCCTGTCTCCATTACCCAGTTTTGGGTTACTGCTGTACACAACCTTTATGTGGGTCCTGGGGATTTGAACTCATGTCCTCATGATTGTATGTTTTACCAACTTAGCCATCTCCCTAGGCCTCTCTTTATTCTGTTTATTCTTGACAGTCTTTCCAGTCTTGGATGCTTGCTGTTTGTAAATTTTCCTTGGCCACCTAACTGGTTTGAGGACTGTGGTAATTTAGACAACACGTGTTCCCAGTTGCCCACTGCTGCAGTACGGTTTCATTTCTTCTCATGTCCAGCACCCACAGACAGAAGGCATTCTCTAGTACCTTCTGAACCCCTCCTCCAACCCGTTCCTAGAAGAGAAGGATTCTGATAGCCAGGGAGTCAGAACCTTCTGTCTCCACAGTGTCGGTTGGTCAGTTCTGGCTCCCTCCTGCCTGGACCTGTGCTCATGTAGTTGAATCTTGGCCTTGGCACTTTATGGTCTGCTAGGAGCCACTTGTCTGTGTTGGCCCCAGGCCTTGCTGCTGAAAGTGGCTCTTCGTGGGACCTTGTGCAGCAAACTGTGCCTTATTTCAGGGACCACTCAGTTCTGGAGTAAAGGCAGTGGAATCTTTTGGTCTCTAGGTACTTAGAGATGAATGTTTTACCAAATTATCAAAGTTGTAACCATAAGTACATAGATATTGTTCTTAATTCTTCTATACTCAGTTTCCCAGGGTGAGTGGGTAGACATATGTTACTTGTACACACGTCTACATATGCTTGTATGTCTGTGTGTGTTTGTGTGTGTGTGTGTGTGTGTTTTGCTGGTCTGTTCATGCAAGTACATGTGTATATGCATATGATGCTGAGTGTTTACTCTGCAGACATGTGCGTGCCTGCACACAAGTGCAGATATGTACAGTTGTGTCATTTCCTGGCATATATATTGTATGTGGTGTGAACATATTTGTGTGCCTATGTTTATGTAGTGATTATGTGCCTGTGTTTGTATATTTTGTTTTGTTGTTTTATCTGTGTGTATTTATGAGTGTGTGTACATGGTATGTGGTAGATAGTATGTATATGTGTGTACACAGGCTTTTGTGGTGTGTGTGTGTGTGTGTGTGTGTGTGTGTGTGTGTGTGTGTGTGTGT
>OU015746.1:82773732-82796346 GCA_907169655.1 Acomys percivali | reverse complement strand
TGTGTGTGTGTGTGTGTGTGTGTGTGTGTGTGTGTGTGTGTGTGTGTATTCATGTGTGTTTTCCTGGCATCTAAGTGTCAGGGTGAAGGTAATATGGAGAAGTCTGAGGAACTAGATGCAATTTCCTTAACTGTCCCTGCCTTGCCCATTTCTCCATGACGTGAAGAGATAGGGTGGGGGTGGGATGGGGGGTGTGATTAGCTGTGTCCTGCGGCTGGCTGCCATGCTCCACAGCAGGCCAGCTTTCCCTGACCATCTGACAAAGATATCCCCCTACCCTGTGCGTATTCCTGTGACCCCTGGGAACAGGTAGGGTGACACCCACATGCTGCTGGCATGTGGTGTTCACAATCCTTCCTGACCTGTTTGGTGGAGGAGGATGTAGGTCACTCTTCTGGGGCCCTATGCAGAGTGCACACTGGGACCCCATATTTAAGAAAACTTCTATCCTGGCTTGCTTTCTCTGCAGTTCTGTGTCCGCAGCTCAGCATGCCACTTAATTAATTTGTCTGATTAATTCAAGATATACATTTCTTTCCCTCTGCCCCTTCATGCATTTGTGGCAGGGTCCTCTTGCTTGGGCTTTTGTAGCGGTTCAAGGTTAATGGGCAAACTCTGATGGACCCTGTGTCTGTCCGTGTGTGTCTTAAGGCTGCATCCTGGGCCTGTCCTTCTTACCACTTTCCTGTGCCTCAGCTGTTCCTTCATAAGCACAGAGGGTTATGGACTGGATACAGGTTGCTTTACCCAAAAGCCAAGGCTATTTTGACTTTTCTTTCTAGAACTAGGCATTGGCATCCGGTTCAGTGGCCTCTGACAAGTCTTGTGGGTCAGGGAGACCCTTGGCATCATCAGGGGACATGAAGGTGGGTGGGTCTCACTGTGGCCAGGTCTGGACTGAGCTTGCTGTGTGACCTGTGTCACTTTCAGGCATCCTCCCTTTGTCCTTTGAGCTCTAGGCACAGGGCTGCCCATCTGCACACACATCCACCTTCCTCAGCACTAGTCCTCACAGGGACAGAATGACCTAGAGGCTCCCTCATAGGCGACCTCACAAGAGGGAACTGGGGTGTCCTCACTGGGTCAGCAGTTGGCTACTGTCCTGGCCTCGCTCTTAGAGCTTTGGTATAGACCTTCCAAAGCCTCTAGTGTTTACCTGTAGAGAATTTACTTATTTAATGAATGTATATGAGTGTTCTATTTGCGTGTATACCTGCATGCCAGCATAGACATCATTATTTTATGTATATGAGTGCTCTATTTGCGTGTACACATGCATGCCAGAATAGACATCAGATTACATTATAGATGGTTGTGAGCCATCATGTGGTTGCTGGGAATTGAACTCAGGACCTCTGGAAGAGCAGACAGTGCCTTAACTGCTCACCTATCTCTCCAGCCTTAGTGTTTATCTTTAGAAGAGTGGGTTTTTGAGTGAGGCTGGGCCGCAGATCTCCTGCCAGGTGTGCCTTGTTGTCTGCTCAGCTACATTTCCTGTCAAGGCTCTGGAAGCCTGTCACCTGCCCACTGGAGGCACAAGTTCACCTAGTATCCAGCCCTCACACATTGGGCCAGGTGGCTGCTCTCCCTGCTTCTGAGTCCTGCTTGCTCAGGGCACCACAGAATGCCACTGTCACTCTGTTAAAAAAATTTTCCTTCAGAGATAGAACTTTGTGCTAAATTTATCACCCCTTCCCCAGGATGACTTATACTTTTTATTAGCCTAATAACCATTGGTGGCGCCCTGGAGGAGAACATTCCAGCAAACCCCATTCACTGTCTTTCCTCTACACATGTGGAACGAGACCATCTGCATCTTATCTCTTGAGGGATTATTTTGATCTCAAAGGACAGACCATATTTGAATGCACAGAGAAAATTTAATAGAGTAGTTTAAAAGATTTTTTTTTTTTTAAAATTAGGTAGCTTCACCGTGAAATGCAGTGGAAACTGAAAACTCTTAGCTCTCTGCTTACTTGAGGGTGTGCTTATTTTTACCTTATACCTGCTGGGATGCAGGGGCTCCCCCATTCTACATGTACCTCCAACACAGCAGTCACCTGGATGCTCCCCAGCTCCCAGAATGCATTTGCCCAATGTGGAAGAACAGCTTTCACGATGTGCAGAGGGCTTTCCTCTCCCTGTCACTCACGTTTTCAATGAGCTGTGTTACTCAGAGGAGAGGATGTGAGGAGGCAGCTGAGAGCGTTGGAGCCCAACGGTATTTTCTGGGATCTGGCCAAGCAGAAAGCTGAGGCCTGTCAGGAATGATTAAAGAGTCCGGTGTTGGAAAAGAACAGACCTTTATGCCGGTGGTAAAATGATTAGAAAGTAATAAGAAAAATGCAGGTTTGGACAGAACATTGTTTTGTTTAATCAGTTCTAAGCCCAAAAGAAAAAAAAAAAGAAGTACCCTTGGAAGTATCTTTTATAGGGATTACGATATACATCTGAACATTTCTCTTGGCCAGTTTACGAGCTTAACGTTTAAGAGGAAGGGGGTAGGTGAGTCTCTCTCTATTCCTCATGTCTGATGAGGCAATTTCTCTAATGGGAACCAGAAGTAGGAAAAAATGAGTGGGGAACATGCTGGTGTGGGCAGGCACCCTCAGAGGGGGGGCTGGGTGGGTAGGGGACCTAGCAAACCATGGTGGGGTCGTCTTCTGTTTGCCCAGTCTGGGAAGGACTGGGTCTTACTAAAGCAGGAAAGGGGATACCTGAGTCTCGGTCATTTTACAAGGAGATAGGGGAACTTGAGGAAAGTGAGACTTTTGTTGCCTTAAAACGTTTCTGGAGAGAAAGTGGATGGGATGGAACTGTGGAGAAACAGTCAGGGGTGTGCCTGAAAAAGAGAGAGAGAGAGAGAGAGAGAGAGAGAGAGAGAGAGAGAGAGAGAGAGAGAGAGAGAGAGAGAGAGAGAGAGAGAGAGTGTGTGTGTGTTGCTGTGACTCTGCTTAGCATGGTGGCACTAGCAAGGTGAGACGAGGAGTCTGAGGTGCCCTGGACCTAGTGGGGTGCAGTTTCATGTGTGTGTAGGAAGTGATCTGTGGGAGGTTAGCCTCCAGGAGCAGGGAGACAGCTTGGAAGCCCTTCCCTGCCTGACTCTCAGTTTCTATTGATTGCATCCTGTGGAATTTTATTTTTTTCCTGAAACATTAAGCATTGGTACTTGTCAAAAGCGGAGGCTGGTTGAGTATTTTTGAGTAATTTGGAGATTTCTGACATATGTTAATGATGCTTAAGCAATTCCAGTTCTCACATGTTTGTTGGGGGTTACTGGTGTGTGGGGTAAAAGGGACATGAGATCCTATTGCCAAATAATTGAACTATAGACTAAGGGAAGAGGGTGTCTTTCTCCATTTACACATACGTGCTTTAAGGGGCATTGCTTGGATTTTTTTTTAAAGTGTATATGTGTATATGCTTGGGTGCATATGTATGTGCAAATATGTGCCATGTGTAAGGAGGTCAACAGTTAGCAGTGCGTATCTTCCTTGTTGGGTGTCTCCTTCAGGCAATCTTCCTTGTTTTTTGAGACAGCATCTCTCACATTTTCCTAGAATTCACCAATTCTGCAAGCCTCAAGCTGCAAGGCTCCCAGTGTGTGCCTCCACACCCAGAATTTTTATGTGGCTTCTGGATATTAAACTCAGCTCTTTATGTTTGTGTAGCAAGCTGTTTACCTAAGCTGTCTCTCCAGTCCTAGCTCTGTTTTTAATGCTGTTATATAGCATTTTCCCCCGTGTTAAAACATTCCTTCTTGCATAGAAACACATTAAGATGCTAGAAGCTCCTTACCGCTCAGGAGGCACACAATTCAGAAGTCTCAGGAAGTCCCTGAAACTTATGCAATACATAATACCCTCACAGAGGTTATATAAGAAGTATATGATGGCTAAGGAGAGGAGAGCGCCCACCCCATGGAAGCTGCCTGCAAGCTATTCAGAGCTCCAAGGTCTAGCACGGAGTCATCATCACCTGTGCTCGATGAGTCATGAAGCTTCCTTTGAGTCATCCACACACTTGTAACTAACCCCCTTTCACGTTTCCTCTCAGGAACCCCAATACACTTCTCAGTTCACCAAGTTGGACTAAGGTGGTAGGAATGTGTGGCAGGGCCTGTTCCTGCCCTGGTGAGGAGAGACAACACGGTTGGAACCAGGTAGAATTAGAGCCTTCAAAAGCCCACCCATGCCTTGTGACTTACTTCCGCCAGCCAGGCCCCTCCTCCTGAAGGCTCCACAACCTTTCAAACTGAAGTCTGAAGAACATCAGGTTCAAACCACAGTAAGGCTTAACGCCGCAGTCCTGTGCGCTTGAAAATGGTATCCTTTTTTTTTTTTTTTTTTTTTTTTTGCGTTGTATATCTCGTAACCAAAATTTCAGGTGGAGGAGACCCTCCTAATGTGATGGGGCAGTTGGTCCCTGGGGGATTGGGATACGGTTTGAAGGCAGAATGAGCAGCATTGAGGGGTCTCAGGTGTAGATATCTTGTATTACACACTGCTGTGTTAGTGCCCGTCTGCCAGGAAGTGACTTCTAAAAGGAGATTAGGTGATGTGAAAGGCATTTGTCAGAGCTGTGGTGGCAGAGCTGAGCAGTGTATCCCACTGTGTTGGAGACAGGCTCTTCATTTAGTCTTTGGTATCTTACGTCAAGCAGGTCTTTACAGCGCTTGCTGGTTCGTTGATCAGTCCACTCTTTGTTACAGATACCAAAGGCTCCTCATTAGGGAGGCATGGGAGGAAAGGCCTCATACTTAAAGCCAGTTTCCAGTGTGTAGTTCTCTCCTACACAGTGCTGGGTACCACTCTGAGCGTTACATGTATAGTAATGCATTTGGTTCCTTTGGCAACCCTTGTCAGTTATCTCGCTTGACACAGACAAGAGAAAGGGGCTGCCCAGAGTCAGAACCAACCATGGCAAGTGGTGGGCTGCATCCTTCAGCTGAGCATGCTGAGACTTTGAGCATCCTGTGTTATGATGTGCTTCCCAGGACTGGAATCTTTCCTTCTTGTTGGGCTGAGCTCTCTTTAAGTCTATACCCTGTGACTGAGATAGGAGGTCAGAGGTTAAATCTTCAAGAGTGATTTGAGGGGCCTGGGCCTCTCAAAGTAAAGAATGCAGACAGCCTGCAGCATGTTTGTGGTGCTGTCTGGTGTGTGTGTGTGTGTGGGGGGGCATTCATCCTACACACCAAAGGAACCGAGTTCAGGTAGGGAACTTCTCATATATAGAAGCCTCCTTAGTCAGCTGCTGCTGTCTTAAACTCCTAAGCTGAGTGATGACATTTGCTGAAAGACCAAACACTTGAAAATACAGGTGCACACACCTTTAATCCCAGCACTTGGGACGCAGAGGCAGGTAGATCGCTGTGAGTTCGAGGCCAGGCTGGTCTACAAAGCAATTCTAGGACAGCCAAGGCTACACAGAGAAACCCTGTCTCGAAACAACAACAACAACAACACAAAAACAAAAACAAAAAACAAAACTGAAAGAAAATACAGATGCAAACATCTTGTATAGAATTCAGCAAGTAAAACGTTGTGCTGTGTTAAAGGGACAGCACTGAAATGCTTATCTAAAAATTCCAAGGTAGTTAAGCAGTTAGGAAAATCCTGTGTGTATGTATAGAATGTGTGTGCACGTTTGTTGTGCGTGTGTCTGGGTGGGAGCTTCATTCACGTCTGCAGGTCAGAGTCAACCTCTTCCACTGTGAGTTCCACCTTTCACTTCATTTGGGATGCAGGAATTTTGTTGTTCACTGCTGCATCTGCAGCTTAGCTGGTCCTTGAGCTCCTCCTGTCTCTGGCTCTCACCTCCTCATAGCTGTGCTGGGATGAGAGGCACGTGCACAGCCACGGCTGGCATTTATGTGGGTTCTGAGTTTCCAAACAGAGGCTAGCACAGCTTCTTGGCCCTGGTTCATGTGAGGCAATTCTTTTGGGGGTGGGGGCTCATCCCTAGGGGAGTGGTATAATGTTGCTGCAGCTCCCCTCTTTCCTCTATCAGTAAACATTGAGGGGGCCCTGTTGATTGGCTTCTTTTAGTGATAAGCAAGTAGCATATAGTTCCTATAGTGGAGGGAGTGACTCTTCCCTGTACAGGGTGGGAACCTGTTAGAACAGAGGGGACAGTGGGTTGGTGTCTAATTTGACAAAGGATTTTGATAATCAGGGAAGCAAATTAACAGCATGTATGCTGTCTGAAAAAAAAAAAAGATTAAAGGGCCTATTGACTTCTTGACCCCCTTTTTTCTTTCTCTGATATTCAGTGACTACTCAGAAATCACTCTCGCTTTGCTATTAGCTTACTAGGATTTCCCGGGACAAATTTATAGCCGTTACCCTAACGAAAAATGTGTTTCTGCCCTCCCTCTGTTGCGGTCCCCTCCTCCTCTGCCCACTGTTTGCAAAGAAGCCCATCACTAGGAGCCCCCAATATTTTACTGATAGAGCAAAGAGGGGAGCTGTGGCAATAATACATTACTCCCCTGGGGGTGAACTCTCATTATTGAATTCAAAGAGTTGCCCCACAGGCTCAGTATCTTAAAATTCCATATTTGAAGGAACAGCTCTGAAGGAAAACTAAACTCAGTGGCTGCTATAAATGCTTGTTAAATTTCAGAATTCCTCACTTCAAGACAAAACAAAACAAAACAAAAACCCCACAAAGTAGTCCTAGTTCACTTGATAAAGAGAATGTTCTAGAAGGCCATGTTGACTGTTAACATTTTGAGTAGAAAACATTTAAAGGACAAGATGTAGATGATTGCTTTTGGTACTGTGCCGTGTTGTTCTGGAAGTCTGAGTCACCGTGACGATTTGAAATGATCTCAGGAGTGTGTCATTGACTGTTCCGGGATGGAAGTTGCTCTGGACATTTCAAAGGAGCCCATGGAGGACAAGAGCTCTGAAGAGGTGAGGTGGTTGTATGTGAATTAGTCACATCGGGAGAGCGACATTGACCACATCGGGAGAGCGACATTGACAAAGAAAAGAGCAACAAAAGAGCAAGTCTAGTAAGAAATATGTCATCTCTATTAGAAAAACTTGTTGGGGGGGGGCTGAAGAGATGGCTCAGCGGTTAAGAGCACTGGCTGTTCTTTAGAGGACCCAGGTTCAATTCCCAGCACCCATATGGTGGCTTATAATTGTCTGTAACTCCAGTTCTAGAGGATCTGGCACCCTCACACAGACATACATACAGGAAAAATACCAGTGCACATAAAAATAAATAAATCTTTTAAAAAATGAAAAAAAAAATTAAAAGCTTTCAACATTAAGAGTTACGATGCTGTGTGGGAAGATCTAAGTTGGTTAAAATGTCACTTCCTGTCCCCTTGCCTACAAAGTCTCCCTTGTTAGTTCAAATCCCAAAGACATTGCCACAAGACTCAACAAGTTGTCTCAAAAATACATGTGGAAACACAAAGCCTAAAAATTGTCCAGGCCAAGCTGTCAAGATGGCTCTGGTAAAGGCGCTCATACCCCAGCCTGGTGACTTGAGTTAGATTTCCCAGAACCCACGTTGTGGAAGGAGAGAGCTGTCGACAGCAAGTTGTTCTCTGCTTTCCATACATGCACAGTAGCATGTGCCACACCGCATACCAGTTAATGCTGAAAAAGTAAAATATGTCAAAGCCACATTGAAAATTAACCATAGCAGAGAGGAGATATCAAAGCAGACCTGTCTTGCTTGCTCCATTTTCTGTTGCTGTAACAGAGCCCCACAAGAGGAGGGGTTTGGTTTTTAATATTTACATTAGTGTTCTGCCTCCATGTATGTCTGTGTGAGGGTGTTAGGTCTTTTGGAACTGGAATTACAGATAGTTATGAACTGTTATGTGGGTGCTGGGATTTGGACCTGGATCCTTTGGAAGAGCAGCCAGTGCTCTTAACCACTAAGCCACTTCTCCAGCCCCCAAGTTGGTTTTTGCTTGCTTGTTTTATTTTGTTTATGAAGAGGTCTCACTATGTATCTCTGGGAGTCCTGGAACTTGCTCTGTAGGCGATGCTGGCCTGGAACTCACAGAGATCTGCCTGCCTCTGCCTCCCTGAGTGCTGGCATTAAAGGCTTGTGCCACCATGCCCGGCTAGGTAATCTCTTTAACAATACATGTTTAGGGCCTGGAGAGATAGCTCAGAGGTTAAGCGCACTGGCTGTTCTTCCAAAATGGTCCTGAGTTCAATTCCCAGCAACCACATGGTGCCTCACAACCATCTATATAAGGAGCCGATGCCCTTTTCTGACCTGCAGGTATACATGCAGATAGAGCACTCATATACATTAAATAAATAAATCTTTAAAAAAAAGAATACATGCTTACTGGGCTTGTAGTTTTGAAGGATGAGATAAAATGTGATAGCCATTTTTACTGAGTGAGTGACAGTCTGCAAGTCCCAGAAGAAGCACAGGGTATTGTGTTGCTCGAGACAGGGAACATTTTCAAGTGGGTGATTTTTTTAAAAATTTCTTTTAATTTCTAGAGAAAACTTCCCACTTACATGTAACTCAGTGGTCTGTTTTTATGCTCCAGTGAGGCCCCAGGAGCTTAAAGGTGAGGGGTGTGCACTTTGTTCCCCTCCAGCTAATTTAGAGGCCAGACACCATGGCCAGTGTTTCATCCAGAAATACCATTTCAAATGATCTGTGTCAGGCATGGAATTGTGATGTTCACCCCAAAACAGGCAAGAAAAATGGCCTGTGAGGTAGATGGGGGCGGGGGGGCCCTTTCCAGTTGGAAGATCTGTAGAGTCGCCAGTCTGGAGTCAGTGTGTGGACCTTGCTCTTTTTTTCATGGCGTTCGCTCCTGTGCAGTGTCTGTGCCCCTCTGAAGCCCAGCCAAGTGTTCTCCGAGACGTAATCACTGTCAGCTGGAGAGGCCTTCAGGGGTCCAGTGACACCCCTTAAGGTTTGGGGGGGAGCCTCAGCCTGTGAATGGAAGCAGGACTGGCTGGGAGGCGGTGGGGAATGGCTGCTCGGAGGACAGAAATGAATGACACTGTGGTCCCACAAGGTCAGGCAGTTGGGTTTCTTGCTTGGCTCTGTGGGAAATGGTAACCGTTGCAGGAAGCTGAAGTCAACACACTCCAGCCTGGGCTGGCATGGGAAGCTCTTTGGGAAATGAACTGTTGGTCCTACTAGCCTGTGAGGTGGTCCTTGAGATCGGTTTCCTCTTTGTGCTTTGCCAGAAACTGAGGGAAAGTGGTCCCAGGGTTTCTGACTTGGCACTGGGCTTCTAGGCTAGAACCTGTCCCTGCTGGGTCCCTTTCTTCCTCTCCCTACCAGCTGGCTGGGGGACAAAGGCTGGGACTGTGTGTCCCAGGTTAGCTCAGCGAGTGCATGGCTGAGGAAACTAGTGATTCTCACGCCCCAGTGCTGGGCCACAGTCTGAGTCCAAGCCAGGACTGCTCAGGATGGGGGGGGGGGAGAGGGAGGGAGGGAAGTATTCCTACCTGTATCAACTACATACAACAAACGACTTTCCTCCTCTCCTTCTGGAGGCTCCTTAGAGGGTGCACAAAGGTTGACAGACTGCAGAAGGGTACTGATCTGATCAGTTCTCCTTCCAAAGCCCGGTTTTGGATGCCCAGCATGCTCTGTGCCTTCGGTGTTTGCCTTTGAGGCACAGCCTCAGCCTAGGTTGGCTTCCAACTCACTCTT
The DNA here is from genome assembly GCA_907169655.1 of Acomys percivali. Lineage (NCBI taxonomy): Eukaryota > Metazoa > Chordata > Mammalia > Rodentia > Muridae > Acomys > Acomys percivali. The sequence goes on along the minus strand of OU015746.1, from coordinate 82,786,680 downwards.
TCGGTTGACCTCTGACCTCTGGTCCTCCTTCCTTCACCTTGCCCCGGGCTGCCATCACAGATACATGCTGCTCCTCCTACTTTATGGGGGTGTTGGCAATCAGACCCTGGGACGCCTCCTTCATGTGAGCCACGCTCTCTACCAATGTGGTTACGTCCCAAGCCATGGCTTTTTTGTGTTTACATATGCTCATGCGATGTTCTGTGGGCTGAAGAATCTACTGGCATCCTCTGGACCACCCTAGTTGCAGGTGGCTTTGCCAGAAGTCACAGAGATGGAGGGAAGGTGTTGGAGGTGGTTTCTGTCTGTGTCTTCAGTGGGAGGATCAGCAGGCTCAGATTACCTGATAAGAGCGATGCCCCATCATTCTCTTCCGCTGCTTAGGTGCATGTGGCCACCAGCTGTGAGCATGGCCCTTTCTTGACAGTACCCATAAGCAATGGCTGTACAGATTCCAGACAGGGACCTTCACAGCGTCCTCCTGCAGGCTTGACTTGACCTGCATAGTAGCCCACGTCTGTCACCCCTTCTCTTCTTTAGGTTGCACAGCGTTGGGAGTGGGGCCAGCCCTTGGCAGCTTGCTTAGGACCAAGCATTACTCCACTCAGTAAGTATCTTGGGGCCTCTGAGCCATCTGCCAATTTCCCTTTTACTGGTGAGGTGTTGGGGAGCCAGGCCCAACTCTGTTTTATTACAGTCCCTTCCAACCAGAGCATCCTGTGATCCTAGGGAGAGCCTTCTTGCCTGTTCAGAGCCAGTGAGCAAAGAAAAACGCACAGAGCTATAAACATTGAAACTGGGAAAGAACGCCACCAAGCTGCCTGGACTTGCCCTGCCTCCTTTGCCAGCACATTTTCTTTGGTGAAGAATAGAGTCTGTTTCTTGAGCAGAACACACCCGACGTTTTGGGTCCACCCAGGGCTGCTGGTTTCTTCCTAGTCATTTTATTGGGCTACCTCATCTCCCGTTCCCACAGGGTCCCACAGGTCCCTTCTGAGGAGGTAAGGAGCATCTTTCCTGCCTCTCTACCCTCCTTGCTAGCCTCACTTGTGTCTGCCTGCACAGGACAGACTTAAGTCAGGGAGCCCCAGCGTGTCTCCATGAGATGCAGAGCTCAGATGCAGCCATTGAAGTCACTAAAGATGGCATCAGGGGTACTGATGTATTCCTTCCTGTAAACCAGCGGTTGGTTCTTAAAATCTGCTCCTTTGAGCCCACATTCACTTAGAAATGGTTTAAGTGGCTCTATAAAAAGCAGCTGGCAAGGGGGAGACCTCGGGGAGATCCCCAAGTCAAGAAATGAGATCTCCAGGAAGTAGCACTTTGTCTTCTTCAGAGACACAAAGACCATACCTAGTGCTGGCAAGATGTGTACGAAAGGGGTTTTGCTGGAGGCTAGTTTGGGGTGTGCCCAGTCATCCAGAGCCTCAGGGTAATTCAACAGCATCTGGACCCATAACACTTCCATCCAGGTAAGAGGTTTCTAGCCAGCATGGAATGGAGGCTCAGGTAAAGATGACACAGGATTGCTGTCACTATGCAGCTAGGCTCTGGGGCACCTGCTGGGGGAGGAGAGGGCCTTCACTAGGTCTTGGATTCATCCCCTCCGAAATATTATATACTAAGTTACAGTAACCCCAATCCTGAGAAGCAAGAGGGTTCCCCAAACTCAGAAAATGAACTGCTAAAGGTTTTTCTCTCTCCCCTCCGGTACAGCCCACCCCACTCAGGATGAGTGCCAAGCCCCATGGCCGTAGGGCGGGAAGAGAGGGCCTGTCCTTTGAGGCCTTCCCTCTGTGGGTCTGCTGGGGGAGGCAGGGACATTAAAAGCTGCCTTCCTGGGGTTGGGAAGGGTTTGAATTTCCTGACCGTCCTGGATAAAAGGGAGGCAGGCAGTCTGTCCTCCCTGGGAGCTGCGGGAGTCGACAGTTGGGTATTCCCAGGGCTTCTCTTGGGGCTTTTAAATGTTAAGTAATGGGTTCGTGACCCAGGGTGAGAAGAAAAATGCCCGGCAGGTGAAGTTATCTCTTCCTTTCATCTGTTTAATCTCCCTGCTTTGGGCAACACACTGAGAGCCCTGCAATTACACCCTTCCTTACCCCCAGATGGAAAACCTAAAGAAGAGAAACCTCTTCCCAGGATGGAGTTAGGGTAGTATTTCCAGAGACGCCGCTGCGCTGCTCCGAGGCGTTCCCTAACCCCTCTTACATAGCCAGCAGGAAAGCCGCTGGGACCGGAAGGAGTCTTCCACTCAGCATAGGTGTGGGGGGTGGGGTGTGGGGGGTGGGCGGGGCTGAGAGGGAACTTGGAGTCTACAACAGAGGGAGGTGTATCTAAGATGCTGGGAGACCCTGTGAGTGCAAAGAGAGCCGGGTGTTAGGGGGCGAACAAACAGAGCCTATCATATAGAGTCACGGTGTAGACAAAGACAGAGTAAATGGTGAGTAGAATCCGCTGTGTAGACAGATGTGGATTACCCATGCCTTTGGGCTTCAGTTCCGGCCACCCGGGTCTTGTTTTGAATCTGTTGAGACCGCAGTGGGGATGAGAAAGATGTGGACAGTTTCCTTAGAGACTGTCACCTACTCCCCTCCCCCCCTCCCCTACGGAGGTGGTGGACCCTCCGTAGTTCGTATGATAATGGCTTTCCCCACCTCACATTTTGGTGAGGGGGTGCCACTCTTTTTAGGTCCTCTCTCACCCAGGCGTTTGGTCCTCTCCTTTGTGTCCTGAGTGACACCCCTGTGCGGTAACCCAGGCCCAGGTGGCTGGAGTCCCACAGGCTGCTGCCCTGTGGGGGATGCTCTGAGCCTATCTCCTCTGCCTTGCCTCTGCCACCTTACCCCTGGGAATGGTGAAGACCTATTGAGAAGGCAGGCTTTGTTCAAAGCAGGGTGCTGGGCCAGTTAGAGTGATGGGCCTTGTCCCTGTCACCGCCTCCCCCTAAGCCTGGCAGAGGCATCTTTGTTAACCTTTTTGACCCCTTTGTTCCCCTCTCCCTTTGTTCTGGGGCAGCCTCAGGACAGACTGCCTCCTGGTGGGGGTGGGGTGGGGAGGGGCACTGACAAATGGGGCGAAGGAAGCTTCAGAGCTTGCTCTTGGGAGTTTTGTGCAGAAGGTGGGTGCACAGCTGCTGGGAACAACCTGGTCTGCTCCCTAGGCTCCACGTCTGGTTGGCTTGTTCTGTTAGAAGGCTTAGTGAGCCTTCCTGGGCAACACAAAAACTACCCAGCGAAAGCAGTAAAACTGGCTCCCAACCCATTAATCACCTCTCAGCACGGGAACCTGTAGCTCAGTTTAGAAAATGTGATTTAAAAGGGTCCTAAGGCTTTCCAAACTTAACTCAGTGCATACAAATTTCCAGCTGATTAAGTCCTGACATTCACTTAAGGGGAAAAAAGCCCACTTTTTGCCAGACTGGAAGTGGAAGGGTGTTCTGTTCCGTGATGGGAGTGCTCTTGGCTGGGACCAAAAGCGCCAGATCTCCGCAGCTAAGGTTCCAGCCAAAAAGCCAGGAGAGAAACCGGCTCCTTAGACCTACCAGATGCTGCCAGATGCTGACGTCAGATGGTGAGGTGTGATTTAGGGGGGCCCTTCAGCAGTACCATGCAGACAGCATTAAAAACTGTCTTCACGTCTGGGATGCAGTGCAGTGGTACAACACTTACCTAGCGTGTGGGAGGCCTGGGCTCCAATCCCAGCACCTCAGGTAACCCTCCCCCCCAAACTGTCTTAGAAAAGTGGGTGTTGGATTCAGTGGTTAAGAACACTTACTGATCTATCAGAGGACTCAGGCTTGGATCTCAGCACCCAACTATTTCTCCCCCTCCCATCTGAAGCCTTCTCCTTTGACCTCCAAGGCAACACACACACACACACACACACACACACACACACACACACACACACACACACACCAGTTGTGGAGAATAGAGGCTGTAAAACATTGCCTTTCTGTCTCTACAAGAACTTTTTTTTTTAAGTGATCAAAGATGGATGGGCTGTTTGTAACCCTTGGGGGAGGGGCATTAAGCAAACACCATAGTGTCAGTATCCTCCTCAGACCTTCCTGGAGGAATCTGGTGGATCACAACATCCATCTGCAGCAAACGCTGCATCCAGATAACAAGTCAGAAGAAGACTCTGTTCAGAAAAAAATGAAGTAATGAAGCTTTGGCTTTAAGAGGCGGGGCTAGTGAAGGGTAGGCCTCACTCTGTCCTGGGGTCTGATCCCATACACTTCTCCCTGGGCTTTGCCTTGTGGTGGATGTGATGGTGCCTGGTTTGTCTTAGGGGGACAAATAGAGAGGTTTTGGGAAGCACAGCTCACCTCCCACCTTGACTTCTGGCACATATGTGTGTATTGGCTGGAAGTGTCCTGGGCTGGTGGGTTAAAGAAGCTGCTAGGGAGACAAGGCTTGCTTGGATGGGGTAAGTGTGGAAAGAGCTTCACTCCACTCTGTCATGACTTCTGAGTCAATCTGTCTGTCTGTCTGTCTGTCTGTCTGTCTGTCTGTCTGTCTCTGTGCCTCTGTCTGTCTGTCTGTCTCTGTTTCTGTCTCTGTGCCTCTGTCTGTCTGTCTGTCTGTCTCTGTTTCTGTCTCTGTGCCTCTGTCTCTGTCTCTCTCTCTCTCTCTCTGTGTGTGTGTGTGTGTGTGTGTGTGTGTGTGTGTGTGTGGTTTGTATGAAAAAGATAAATATGAGCTGGAGAGATTGCTCAGCAGTTAAGGACCTGGGTTCAATTCCCAGCACCTACATGGTAGCTCACAACTGTCTGTAAATCAAAGATCTGACACTATCACACAGACATACATGCAAGCAAAACACCATTGCAATAAAATAAAGATAAATTATAAAAAAGTGAAATATAACTTAGAAAAAAACCTTTTAAAAAATTATTTATAGCCAGGTGTGGTGGCACATGCCTTTAATCCCAGCACTTGGGAGGCAGAGGCAGGTAGATTGTTAGGAGTTCAAAACCAGCCTGGTTTACAAAGCGAGTCCAGGACAGCCAAGGCTAAAATAGAGAGACCCTGTCTCGAAAAACAAAAACAAAACAAGACAAAATTATGTATACAATGTTCTGCCTGTAGGTGTGCCTGCCTACCAGAAGAGGGCATCAGATCTCATTATGGATGGTTGTGAGCCATCATGTGGTTGCTGGGAATTGAACTCAGGACCACTAAAGAGCAGATACTGCTCTCAACCTCTGCGCCATCTCTCCAGCCCCAGAAAGAAAAAAGTCTTAAAAGGTGTGTCCCCTCTCTTTGCTTGTGCCTTGCTAACAAATAAAAACAAGGATGCTGTCACCTATTGCTCTGCGACGGGCTCCCAGTGTGGTGGAGCGCCCAGTGTACAACTCTTCTCTCCTTACAAGTACAACTCTATTTGTTGGCAATGCCACCATCCTCGCTCCTTTCCTATGTCAGTTTGCATGGCCTTTGGGACAGCTTCCTCTTACATGTGTCTGTTAAGGGAAAATGTACTGTGCTTTCTGTATGTAGTAGAGTATATCTTCACAGTGGGTATGTGCATCTGTGTGTTGGAGGCCAGAGGTATCTTAAATGCCTCTTCACCTTCCCTCCCTCCCTCCTTTCCCTCTCACCCTCCTATCTCCCTCCCATCCTGGAGCCAGGGTCTCTCACGGAATATGGAGTGTGCTCCTTCAGCTAGACTGACTGGCCAGTGAGCCTCAAGGGCCCATCTGCCTCTGCCTCCCCAGCCATGTATTAAGTGCACTTGGCCTTTAATTCGAGTGGCACTAAGGATCCAAACTCAGGCCTTCATGCTTGTGTCTCTGTCACTGGTGGTTAATTCTCATCCCTGGGGAGTGAAGGGCCTTCCTTCTGCACATGCCTCATAGGCAGGCATGAGAACCTCAGGTGCAGTTTGGCATCTGTTCTGAGTGTCTTGTTGGAGGCCAGCAGTGTGATTGATAGGGAGCTTCCAGCATCGTAGACCGTGAACGCATCCAGGTGTTGTCCGAGACGCTCACATTTGGTAGACAAAGCTTGCTTGTTTGGAGATGTGTTAAGGTTTGTTGGTATCTACTAAGGAGTACTGGCCTCTGTTTGTGAGGCCAGCCACTCACCGTGGAGAAGGCTGGGGATGGCCACATGAGTGGGAGAGGTCATGAGACTCAGGGGCCTTCGTGGCCTCCTAGGCAAGGTTCATTCATTTTTCTTTCTCCTTTCCTCTTGCCCACATGTGAATTTTGTGAATGCATATCATTAAAATGCTACTCTGGTATCCTCTCCCCACCTCCACCCCCAAGCTGTTAAAGGACTTATCAGGCCTTTTGTTGGAGAAAGGCTGGGCTAGTACTGGGACCCTATGGCACTCTAAACACTAAGGAAGCCCTCTTAAAACTCCAGGCTTAAGTAAATTATGGGTTCCCCACCCTTAGAGTCTCTTTGTTGGCCTCCTTTTGATGAGAAAATAATTGATTATCTTTGGGGTTCCTAATCCCTGGAGGTATTTACAGGCTTTTCTCTGAGCTGAGGAGCAGTTTGCAAGTTCAATCTAATTACAGCCGTGTCAGCTCTGCCCCCAGGCAGGGGCAGGTATTGAGGCTCCACAGCCCTTCCTCCAGGCTCAGCAGAGCTCTAAACCTGAGAGACACAGGGCCTTGTCTAAGTCTGTCAGCAGAGGAAACAGGAATCCTGCATGTAGGTGTGCTTTGCTTCCAGACCGGTACAGTAGAGCGAGCCACACGCGGTTTCTGATTTCTCAGCGCAATGCGAAAGCTATGTTGATACTACACTTGGGTCTATTAAGAGTAAAATAGACTTATGTCTAAAAAATGAGCATACTGTAATTAAGTTCTTTATTGCTTAGAAAATATGCTGTGCTTGTCTGAGCCAAGAAGAACGAGTCATAATCTTTGTTCTGGTGGGGCGTCTTGCCTCAGTGCCGATGGCTGCTGACTCAGCAGGGTGGTGGTTGCTGACGGCTGGATGGTGGTGGCAGTTTCTTAAAATAAGACAGTGTGCCGCATCCTTTTGACTCCTCGCTTTATAAACAGTTTCTCTGTAGTGTGTGATTTTTTTTTTTTTTTTAAACCATCAGAGAGTGAGGTTCTAGACAGGGAACGTCCTCAGATCCATGACTGCTTGTCAGCTGAGTTCATGCAGTGTTCCTCTGTGTGTTTGTATTTGTGTGGGGGTGCTCGCCTGTGTAATGTGGAGGGGGGCCAATAGGCAATTTCAGGGGGTGTTCCTCAGGTACTGTCCACCTTTTCTTTTTAAAAATGAGATCTTTTTAATGGCCTGGGGCTCAGGCTAGGGGAGTCCCAGGGATCCCTTTGTCTCCTACTCCCCAGTACTGGCATTAATAATTGTACCACCATGTCTGAATAATAATAATAATAATAATAATAATAATAATAATAATAATAATAATAATAATAATAATAATAATAATATCATCATCTCATCCTCATCATCATCATCATCATCTCCTCCTCCTCCTCCTCATCATCATCATCATTATTTTAAAGGACAGGTTCTCACTTTATAGCCCCAATCCTCATGAAACTCACTATGTAGACCAGGTTGGCCTCGAACTCACAGATACCTACCTATTTCTGCCTCCCGAGTGCTAGGACTAAAGGTGTGCTCCACCACACCCAGCTCCATGCCCGCCCTTTCAGCGTGGTTTCTAGAGATCAGAACTCAGGTCTTTAGGCTTGTGCAGCAAGAGCTTTACTGACTGAGCCATGTCCTCAACCCTGAGTTCGGGCAATATTCGGAGTCCCTTCTTGTCATCTCAAGCATGGCTCCCCTCAGAATAGACCCCGTGTCAGGTGACCAGTGTCTTTGTTCATTTATCACGGCATGCCACCCCTCCTCTGTGGACCATCTTTCAAACTCCTGCCAGTGCCACTCCTGTCCATCACAGGCCAGATTAGGACCTAGGATGGCGAACGCTTTCCAGAAGGGTCTCGGTTCCCTGGCCCAAGTCCCTCAGAAGACTCACCCTCGAAGGCAGCTACAGTGCTGTACAGAATTGGTAAAGATGGAAAAATAGAAATGTCTGCATCTCTTACTTGTTGGGTCCACGGTTAGATGGTACAGTTCTTCATGGTGGGCAAGTCACAGGCCAGGCCATAGGAGTGAGAGGCAGTGACCACATTGCACCTACATTTAAGAATAAGAAAGATCACTCAGGAGGCAGAGGCAGAGGCAGGTGGATCTCTGTGAGTTCAAGGCCAGGCTGGTCTACAAAGTGAGTCCAGGACAGCCAAGGCTGCACAGAGAAACCGTGTCTCAAAAAACCAAAACCAAATAAATAAATAAATAAATAAATAAGTCAGTCAGAGAATCAGAAAGATGAATGTTCGCTGTTTACCTTTCTTTTTTCTTTCTCTCTTGGACCCCTGTTGTTGAGATGGCACTGCCCACGGTCAGGGTGGGTCTTCCCTCCTCAATTAACCTAGCCTGGATAATGCCCCACAGACAAGCCCAGAGATTTGTGGCTTCAGTAATTCTAAGTCCATTCAACTTCATATCAGAATTAATCATCACAGGCCCTTTAGCTCATGGACTGTGAACAAAATGTGTTAAAGGGCACGGAAACAGTTGTCTCGCTATACGTGTCCACCAGAGCTCTTGGGGCCAGGCATGTTGTCAGTAATCAGTCATACTTTTTTTTTTCCCCCTGAGTATCAGGTCTTGACAGTGAGCCTGAAATATTTAGTAAACCACCACGTGCTGTTTCCTGGCCTTGTTCCTCTTATGGAACGCAGACACCCACAGTAGATTTAATGTGATTCTCAAGGGCCCAGGTCACTGCTGCATTGGACCATTGTTGCAAAGAGCCTGAGCTTTGAAGCTTATAAACCAGCCATTGGCTTCTCCTCTCTAGCTGTGAAGTCTCTAGATGGCTGCTTCTTCCAGTGTGAGTCTGTTTCATCAACACCAAAAAACGTGGCTCAGCATGGCTGGCTTTGCCAGGGACCCTAGCTTGGTGTCCCGATGACTCCCTCAGCTCCTACCCTCTGTTCATGCAGCGCCTTTTGTGTTATGAGGCAGCTGCCTTCCTTGAACCTCCCCAGCCAACCTTTGTCCTCCGCAGCCTCCTCACCTCTCTAAGCTGGTCATCTGTGGTGGGAGAGGAAGTTAGGTCTTTGGGGGTATGCCCTGGGAGGGGATACTGGGACTCTAGCCCCCTCTGTGTTTTTGTCCTTGAGTCCTGGATGCTATACTGTATCTTTGCTCCTCACATGTTTGGTCATGATGTAATGTCTCTTCCCATACTTGAATGAAGCAATTGGGTCAATTGCCTGTGTACCAAAGCCTGAAACTGTGACCCCACAAACAACCTTTCTTTTTTCTTTTTCTTTTTTTCTTTCTTTTTTCTCTGAGACAGGGCTTCTCTGTGTAGCCTTGGCTGCTCTGGACTCACTTTGTAGACCAGGCTAACCTCATACTTACAGAGGTCCACCTGCCTCTGCTTCCCTGAGTGCTGGGATTACAGGTGTGTTCCACCATACCCAGCAACTTCTCTTTCTTTTAAGCTGATGGATCTTAGGTATTTTGTCACAGTTGGTAGAAAGCTCACCAGCATACTGGCCGACTTCTTTTGCTGGGGCATTCCTGTTCTGAAGCAGGGCTTGCATTTCTTGACCTCAGAGTGGGGGATAAATGACTTTCTCTCTTCCTTGACTGAGTTTAATTGCGATGAGGGCTTGAGGCCATCCCTGGGCAGGAAACTTTGTCAGCCACCTCTAGGTGTCAGCTATCACTTCTCCATGCCACAACTTGATTTTCAACAGGTAAGAACAGAATTACAGACTGTAAGTCTTTGTCAAGCCAAACCATGCACCCTTCCAACCGCTCCAACGAGACCACCAGACTCGCTCTGATAGGGTCCCTCCTCCTCTTCAATTTTCTCTCTCAAGAGAGAAGCGAGAGTTAATTTGTCAAAGGTAATTTACAGCTTGCATTTGCAGGGGAGAACACTGCTTCCCTGAAGGCATCTCTTTGTGGAACTCAGCTCTGGACCCTGGGATTCCGCTGCTCGGCAGTGGGGGAGTTACAGGTTGTTGGTGCAGCCCCTGGGTGTTGCCCCACCAGGCACAGTGGATTGCACACCTCCCCCACCCATGCCTGGGGTCCCAGCAGAGCAGGCCCTGTTGTACCCTGAGTTTCCTTTGAGACATTTGACCATGTTTATCAGAGAGAGAGATAGCTCTCTGTGGCTGACCAGAGACCAGTGATGAGCTAAAGAATAGGGGGTTCCCTACAGACTGATGGAGACACAGACCTGGCGGACAAGGGGTCTCCCGTGATGGACAACACTAACCTGACACAGGAACTGTGCATGTGTTAATGTGAGGGAGTGCCCCATAGAACATGGACTTGATTGAGCTGGGGAATCTCTTCGTATGCAGACCTTTTCAAAACAAATGACAAAATCGAACCAATCTAACCAGGCAAATAAGTAAACGATGAATGGACAGACCTTTAGAAGTTTCTGGAAGTATAAAACTCCTCTAGAGTAAGCAATCTGTTATTGATTGCTGTGTATCCTATTTAGGGTTTTATTGCTGTGAAGAGACACCATAACCAGGGCAACTCTTAAAAAAAGAAAATATCGAATTCTGGGCTGGCTTACAGTTTCAGAGGTTTAGTTCCATTATCATCATGGCGGGAAATGAGGCAGCATGCGTTCAGACATGGTGCTGGAGAAAGAGCTGGGAGTTCTACATTGTGATCTGAAGGTAGCCAGGAAGAGACTGGATCCCACCCTAGGCAGAGCTTGATCATAGGAGACCTCAAAGCCCACCCCAACGGTGACACACCTTCTTTAACAAGGCCATACCTCCTAATAGTGCCTCTCGCCGTGGGCCAAGCATTCACACATGAGTCTATGGGGGAACATACCTATTCAAACCACCATACTGTGTAACAACACTACTTTATAACTTAGGGGTGTTTTTTTAAAAAAAAAAAAAAAACCAATGATAGTGGTGTGTGTGTGTGTGTGTGTGTGTGTTGTATGCTTGTGGACTGGTGCACATCCTTACGCATGCAAGTGTCTACCTTTTTTGTTGTTTGGAGACAGGGTTTCTCTGTGTAGCCTTGGATATCCTGGACTGGATTTGTAGACCAGGCTAGCTTTGAACTCACAGCAATCTACCTCCCCCAGTGCTAGGGTTAAAGGCGTGCGCCACCACACCCAGCTTACCTTATTTTTTAATTAAATCTTTTTGTGATTTATTTATTTTGATTTATGTGAGTGGCTGTTTTGTCTGTGTCTAAGTATATGTACCATGTGCGTGTCTGATACCTATGTAGTGTCAGATCCTCTACAACTGGAGTTACAGATGGTTTGAACCCAGGTCCTCTGCAAAAACAGGTGCTTTTAACCACTGAGCCATCTCACTAGCACTCCCTACACAGTTCTTAAAGACAGGGTCTCTCGCTGAACTCATAGCTCCCTGACTGCCCAGATTGGCTGACCACTGGGCTCTAGGAATTTCCCCTATCTCTTCCACTTCCAGGGCAATTCACCTGCACCCCAAGTCTGACTCTATGTGGGTATTGGGGGATCTGAACTCAGGTCCTCTTGCTAGCACATCAAACACTGTCCTGCTGAGCTGTCTCCCCTGTCCTGTACTGATAATGTGTTGTGTCACATACTTGTGAGTTCCTGACTTCTGGCTTGATGCTTCCCCTGTGCCTTTGGCAACATGCTGCTGTGCTAGAGCTACCTGTCAGTTTGGCTTGTCTGGGCTAGCTGATGCAATCGTTCCAGAACTAGGGGGTGGATTCCCTAGTTAGGAACTCCAAACCCAGTCTATACATGACTGGGCTGCTTCATAGTTTAGCAACCAGGTTTCAGGAGGGACTCTTCTTGAGAGGGTTTGGGTTTTTAAAACAGCAGGTGGGATCTGGACAGTTAGACCCCATTCTGCACTGTCAAAGGGTCACTTTCCCTTCCACATGGTGGCTCACAGCAATCCCAGGGCCAGCTGTGATTCTTAGGGGAAATTGCTCCTGGCAGGGGTGAACATGTGAACATGAGACCCTGGATCAGCCTTCTCTGGAAAGCAGAGTGTCAGATTGGGAGGCCAAAGTTGCACATCGAATCCCTTTGAAAGAGCTGTTTCCACTTTTGTGTTTCAGCACGTGAGCACACACAGTCTTCCAATTTGTGAGTGGGCTCATTCATTATCCAAACAACTTTCAATTGGTACCTGTTATGTGGCCTTGCGACCAATAAGCTAAAGTAAGTGGATAAAAAGTAGAGTTGAAGATGAGTAATGGTTTAGATGTGGAAGGACAAAGAAAGTAAGAATTTTGTATATATAGCATGTGCATATGTATATATGTAATATGGCATATATATCTATCTTGTTTAATTGTGTGCCTATATGTAATATATCTATCTTGTTTCATCTACATGTCTGTGTGTGTGTGTGTGTGTATACATATGTGCTATGTATTTATCTTCTCTGCACACAATAGGAACTAATGTGTACACAGAGGAAGTGCTACTGTCCTGAAGTAAGATATCAGAGTAGAACTGTCTGTAAGAGCTGTTGGAGACAGCACAGGATAGCCCACCTCTTCCTGAGCTCCAGAGAAGATGTCAACATAGGCAATGCCAGCCTTGGCCAAGCAGAGGCCTTCAGCGCGGACCCTGTCACTTGCCTAGAGGGGCTGCTGTCAAGAGTCAGCAGTTGTTGGTTGGCCTGTAGGAAGCAGCTGTTTTCAGTGTTTGTGTCTGAAGGTGGCTGTACTCTTCTAACAGCATCTCAGACATGGAAGAGTGTTCCCTCGGAGTTTTCTTGATCCCACTAGTGTCACTGAGATAAGTATTTCCACAGGTATGCAGCACACAGGCTTTTCCACACTGGCTTTGCTGAGGCCTTACTTGGCATCCTTGTGCAGTATGATGGTGTCCCTATGCAGTGAGATAGCCTGTGCAGTGTGATGGTGT
>OU015746.1:82746128-82758549 GCA_907169655.1 Acomys percivali | reverse complement strand
TCTTCTTCTTCTTCTTCTTCTTCTTCTTCTTCTTCTTCTTCTTCTTCCTCCTCCTCCTCCTCCTCCTCCTCCTCCTCCTCCTCTTCTTCTTCTTCTTCTTTACATTTTACATTTATTTAATTTGTGTGTGTATGTGCGTGCGCACACATGGGCACATGCCTTGGGACACATGTGCGGGTCAGAGGCCAGTTTTCAGGAGTTACTTCTTCCCTTCCTCCATGTGGGTCCTGGGGAGCTAACTTAGGTCAGCAGGGTTGGTAGCAGGCACTTTGGCCCTATGAGCCGTCTTGCCAGCCCTAAGGTGTCAGGTTCCTGACTCTCCCTGCGTCACTAGCTTTCTATCTTACCCAGTCCCAGTTAATGCCCTTTAAATCTCTAGGCATTTACACCTGTCATTCATTACCTCACCTTTCTTTCAGTGTCCCCAGCTCTGCCTAGTGGGACCTCTGCACTGTGTCCTGTGGTCATCCTGGTATCTGAAGGGCTTTCTGAATTGTGTCTTTCTGAACTGCGCTGTGAATTTGGGAAGTTGTAGCTCTGTTAATGAAGTCCTGGGTGTTTAGATGTCACACCCCTTAGGAGGCATTTGGGACAGTCAATGGAGAAGACATCCTTTAGCCCATTTCCTGTCCAGAGTTCTCCAGAGGATGAGCAGGACAAGAGCAGAGGGGGCTTGTGGGAGGGACCACAGGGACAGGCAAGGCTGGAAGGCCCTGGCCCTTTTACCTCCTTGAATAACTGGCTCTTTGATGTTTTGAGGATAAGCTCTCACCAGAAATTTCCTAGGGAACCTTTGCGGCTCCACTGAGCCTGCCCTTATCAGCCCAGGCGGCCATATAAGAGAACCACAGGCTGGGTAGCTGAAGTACACACATGCATGCCTTCCTCACAGCACCAGAGCTGCTAGCCTGAGGTCCAGGAACCAGCTGACCCAGTTCCCTCTGGGAATGCCCATCCTGGCTTGCCCACTGCAGCTATCTTAATGTATCCTCATTGGAGGGATAGAGAAAGGCACTGCATTTCTTCACTTCCTTATAAGGACAGGAGGCCTGGGATTAGACCCTTTCTTTCTTCAGTCCTACAGTTGCCACCTTCACATGTGCACTGTCGTGAGATACAGACACAGGTAAGTTTGAGCTGCGTTCGTTTTTAGGGAGCACAACTCTAGACAGTCAAACTGTAAAGCCTACCATACAGTGCTGTTACTGTGTGCATGTGTGCATGTGGGCGAGCGTTCATGTGTGTAGGTACACCTGGGCATGCATGTGTAGAGAGACCAGAAGTCAGTCTTACTCAGGCCCTGCACATTGCTTTTTTGAGATAGAGCCCCTCACTAGCCTTGACAAGTCGGTTGCATTTGTCAGCAAGCCCCAGATTTTCTGGCGTGCCACCATGCCTCCTTGACATATTTTTATTGTGGATTTTGGGGTTTGAAGTCAGGCCCATATGTTTACATCTGAGTGATCACCCTGGTCACCATTCTTAGGCTGCTGGGCATGGAACCCGGAGCCTCAGGTAAGCATTCTGCCATTGAGCCACAACCTCAGACTGGCCTGCTCAGCTTCAAGATGAGAAGGCTGGGAATTTCTCAAGGGGTTCCAAGTGGAAACCAGCAGCCTCTCGGAGCTGCATCTCCCCACCACACTGATGATCGCTGTGGTGACAGCCCACCCAGACAATATCCAGCCATTCCTGGTCCAGGCAGCTCCCCATTTTCTCCTATCTGTTGCCCTCTGGGGATTGGGACTGTGTCGTCATCGTTGGTGTATGTTTTGTAGAATTCACCATCATGTACCCCTAAAAGTGGATACCCATAAGTGTTCAACAGCTAAACCCTTCTCTTGATACAAGATGCTTGTATGGGGGGCATGAGTGGGCTCGCTACTAGAAGGGAACCAATTGGGGATCTTTGGGGCTGCCTGGCTTCACTCTTGTGTATTAAGTAGAGCAAGTTGGTTTTGAGTAAGAATTGCGTGTTGATGGCTTGCTGGAGCCCATGACATCTGCGAAATAACCTGTGGTCTGGGGGTCACCGTGCAAGATGACCTCAGAGTCTGGGATTTGGGATAAAGCATGGCTTTGCAGCCCTGCCTGGAAATCTCTAGAAGATATACTCTTAGTGAGTCAGGGCCTCCCCAAGGACAGGCTCTGCCCCCCCTTTTTATTGGCCTCATAATTTTGAACTGTGTCATGGATGTACTTTGCTTTATTTAGCAACGTTTTGCAAAACCGTGAAATGCAGGCTTTAAATTAGGGCAGATGTGTAGGAAACAAAGGTTTTTTCCCCTCCACCTCCCAGCTCTACCCAGGAGATCCCACACAAACCGGTGGCAGCCCTCTCCTCCAACGACAGTTTTCTGCCTTGAAAATTTACCTGGCTTCTGCCTTTCTTTCCAACCCGAGAAACTCTAAAGGGCTTGGAAGCAGACCACAGCATCTTACCGGGGCTTGTGGGTAGACGTGGGCCCAGCTAGGAGGGCCTGCTGGGCTTGCCATGTGGGTGGTTAAACAAGACAGGCCTGTCTTTTCATTTTTAGACTAAGAAGGCCAGCAGGTATAGACCGCTTTGGACAAAGTCAGGGCCCTCCTCTTCCCCCCATGAATTACAGACATGGAGAGATCCTGAGGTGTGCTGGGGGAAGTCCAGCGAAACAGCTCACTTGACAGCCTTTGGCAGGAAACTCATGGTATCTTTGGGTTGCTAGTTCCTGTGCTGAGGAACCAGTTCTTCTGTTTGGGGGAGCAAATACCCAAAGGCCACCTTGAGTGGCCTGGAGGAGGTCCCCTCGGGAACCAGAAAACAGGGTTTTCTTTGTGTCCCCGAGCTCCCAGGACAAATGAACTGGAGCTGGTAGCGAGCCGACTTGCCACCAGGCAGCGGTTTAAATCAAAATAATCACTTTAAGAAACAGTAGGGAACCTAGCTGGAGAACCATTTCCTCTGGCCCGAAACACTAAAACACGGCCTGATTTATGCCGTTGGCCCGGGCAGCCTGTTGAAACGTGGAACTCAGAGTTATGACGGCCCCTCCCCACCGGCGGCTGCCGGGATGAAAAAGGCTTCAAGTGGGAGAGCTTGTGGAAGGCCTCCAGGGCCTGAGAGTGGCTGTTGAAAGGCCCCAGTCTGCAGGGAAGTGACGATTCGGGAAGGTTGTGCAGACTGGCCCTGCAGCCCGGCTCTGAAATAACTGGAACTATGTGTGGGTTGGTTGAAGAATGAGAGAGAGTGTGTGTGTGTGTCTGACTGTCTGTCTGTACATACATGTGCTATTGTGTGTGGAGGCCAGAGATCAACCTGCAGTATCTTTTGTGTTTTGAGACAGTTTCTCACTTTCCCTTTTCTTTCCTCCCCATGGACTCTCGGTCCCCCCACCCCCACCCCCCATAGGCAATCAGGCCCTCACACTTGTGCTGTGAGCGCTTAGCCAGCCGAGCCAACCCCTCAGCCTCTTGGTTGAGACTCTCAGAAATACTGTGCCATATGCCCTGAACTCTCAGAGTCAGTTTGAGCATAGTTTTGGGACTGCCCTTCTGAGACATGTGTGGTCTCTAGGTGCAGGGTGGCGTGCACTAGGCCCTAGGTTATGGACTCATACCCACCCGTACCACGCAGGCAGCGTTCTTCTCTGGAGGACTAAGTGCCTTCCTAGGAATCAGTGAGTGCGGGACTGGGTGCTGAGTGGGCCTGTGTCGCAGCTGTGGGTGAGGCCAATTGAGACCGGCAGGGATGGAATGAAAGAGGCCCCACTCTCATGCTGTGACCCTGGCCTTGGTCCAGGGTATCCCTCTTCTTTCCCGTCACTGAGCTCTATTCTTGGTGGCTTCTCCTCCGCAGTCTCTGTCCTCTGGAATAGGACGGCACCTTTAGTCTCTGGTTCCTAGTTCCAGGCATCTGCAATGGTTAGGGGAGGGGGCCGGAGGTCAGAAGCTGCCTGTACCTTCAGGAGGCCATGATGGAAGCAGGCAGGTGACAGCGGTTCTCTATGCTCCTCCAGCCCCACAGGGTCCCCACAGTGACTTGTAGACACTGACAGAGGTGTAGAGATAGAGTGGCACATACTAAAGGACTCCTGCAACTCGAGAGTTTTGGCAAAGTTCCAGAAAATGTTTTCTGCGGCCCCAAAGTGAGACACTGAGTGTGATAGCTATTGCCGATCTGTCTGCCTTGTAGATTGAGGACCAAAGGAAATGTGTGTTCAGGACTTCCAGTTGATGGCAAACTGTTCAGGGACAGATGGGCTGGACTAGAGGACTCCATCTTGGCCGCCTGATCTACCTGTGTTCACGTGAGGCTGGACCAGAGGACTCCTGCCCTGGCTCGGCTATAGGCACACACCACTTGTATTACATTTGTAAAACTTGTCTTTAACTTGGTTGCACGGTTTTCCCTGCCAATCCCCACAGCCTGTTGTTACAGCAGAATGTACACGCTATGTGTGGTTTGTGAACCTGGTTAGAAACAGAGGATTAAAGCCCCTTGGGGCTGTGCCTCTCAGCTCTGGGCTTAGGTACTGTGCTCCCAGCATCTCACTTAGCCAGGCATGTGGAGTTCTGGGGAAAAGTTGAGAAGAGACTCAAGCTGTTTTTGGTTTCAGTTGTGACTTCCTGGACAGCCTGGTGATGAAGTGTTTGCCTTTCTCTCCTTCTCACTGTACGCACAGCCAATACTGACTGCCAAGAGCAGAGGCCAGGTGCCGCCCGAAGGCCAGGGAATGAACTGACTGGGCTCCTCAGGCCCTGAGCAGGCCCTCATCCAGGACTTCTTGGGAGGCTCCCTGCCTGAAGGAAGGAAACATTGTGCTAATAATGACTGGACAGGAGACTCTGGAGCCTGAGTGGGTTTAGTGAGTGGGGAACTCCTGGAATCCCGCTTGTGTGACCAGTGTCTGCCACGGGTCTGCGTCTTGGGAGTCAGGGCTTTCCAGTGGGCCACAGAACTCTGGCTTTCCCCATCTATACAAACAGAGGGCTCCTGCAAGGAGGATGTGCTAATGCAACCTTGGGTCCTTGTGGCATTTTAATGAGGTCACACATGATAGCCCTGTGCAGCTGGTAGCTTTTGTACTAATTATTCACATCCTCCCCGATGTGTTTAACCACCCCTGTAAGCACCATTATTTTATTACCCTCATCTGCCCCCATCCTGCCACCTAAGACAGCTGGACCCACATGGTATTGTTAGGGAGATTGGCAGAGCCTTGGGGGCCTGGTGTCTTAGTGGGAGATGGCTCTGTTGTGCTAAACACTAGGAAGGCAGAGCAGGCAGTCCCCTTGCAGAGTGCTGATGGGTGTCCTGGGCACAATCATGGGTGTATGTGTGTGTGTGTGTGTAATGATCCCACTAGACATTTCTGCAAGCAATTGGAAGGAGCATGAATAAAGAGACATATGTGTCAGTGTTGCATACTAAATTAAAGGTAGATGAGAGAGACAAGGCCCAATAAACACGTTGATCACCAGGTGGCCTTATGGCTTTGGCTGAGGAGTCTGGCTGACTCCTAATGCCCTTCAGAAACCTCTGCTCCCACCAGATGGGTGGCACCACACCCTTGATGAACACCGCTATGCTCACACTACAGACACATCACATACTACCATATTCATACCCACAGATAACCACACATGACTACGTTCATACCCACAGATACCACATGTACCCCATACTCTCAGATACATACTACCATACTCACAGTATGTATACCACACTCATCTACGCACACACACACAGCCACATGCATACCCGCAGGCACATACCATGTGCCACTCTTATATAAACACTACTATGCTTATACTTTATATACCATACTCATCCAGAGGCATGCCACACTGTCATCTCACACCCACAGATAACACCACATATAACTATATTCATACCCACAGGCACACACGTGAACCACATACACAATCATGATCATATTATACACACTCACTCATAGACATGCCTTAGGTACCACACTCAAACACTATAGAAGCACATCTGTATTACCCACCACACACAAACCATGCGTGCATGCTGCACATACCACACATGGCATACAGTTTATACTATAACATACGTCACATACATTCATATATCATATGCTTCATACACACATGATACATTTCTGTGCACCACAATGCTCACACACCATACATACATATCACACCACACACAGAAACCACTTACATGTACATACCATGCTCTACTCATATAGTACACAGATCTACATAGATAGCACAAACCCCATGCACATGACATAGATACACATGTGGACAATACACACTCATGCCATGTGCAGCACACTGCATACTGAGGATATTCACAGACACACACTTCTTTTTTTTTAATTAATTAATTAATTCATTCATATTACATCTCAATTGTTACCCTATTTCTTCTATCCTCCCATTCCTCCCTCCCTTCTACTTTCACCCTATTCCTCTCTCCTGTGACTGTGACTGAGGGGAACCTCCTCTCCCTGTATATGATCATAGGGTATAAAGTCTCTTGGTAGCCTGCTATCCTTCCTCTGAGTGCCACCGGGCCTCCCCATCAAGGGGACGTGGTCAAATATGGGGCACCAGAGTTCATGTGAAAGTCAGTCCCTACTCGTCACTCATCTGTGGAGAATGTCATGTCCATTGGCTAGATCTGGGTAGGGGTTCGATGTTTACTGCAAGTATTGTTCTTGGTTGGTGTCATAGTTTGAGCAGAACCCCTGGGCCCAGGTCGGCCCGTCATAATGTACTACTTGTAGGTTTCTAGGACCCTCTGGATCCTTCTATTTCCCCATTCTCCCATACTTCTCTCACCTAGAGTCCCAATAGGATGTCCTCACATCTATCCCACTTTCATGGTAGGTGAAGACTTTCATGGGACATGTCCCTTGGGCTAGTGCCTAGTTATAAGTGTGTATATACCATTTGAGACTTTCTGCTTCTGAGTTAACTCACTCATTGTGACCATTTCTAGTTCAATCCATTTGTCTACAAATTTCGGGAATTCCTTGCTTTTAATAGCTGAGTAGTATTCCATAGTGTAAATATACCACAGTTTCTTTATCCATTCTTCTTCTCAGGGACACTTAGGCTGTTCCCATGTTCTGGCTATTATGAATAAGGCTGCTATGAACATGGTTGAGCATATGTCCTTGTTGTGTGCTGGTGCATCTTCTGGGTATATTCCAAGGAGTGGAATAGCTGGGTCTTGAGGAAGTCCTGTTCCCAGTTTTCTGAAATAGCACCAGATAGATTTCCAAAGTGGTTGTACTAGTTTGCATCCCACCAGCAATGAAGGAGTGTTCCTCTTTCTCCACATCTTTGCCAGCATGTGGTGTCACTTGAATTTTTGATCTTAGCCATTCTGATGGGTGTAAGATGGAATCTCAGAGTCGTTTTGATTTGCATTTCTCTGATGACTAAAGACCTTGAGCATTTCTTTAAGTGTTTCTCAGCCATTTGATATTCCTCTGTTGAGACTTCTCCGTTTAGTTCTGAGCCCCATTTCTCAATTGGGTTATTTGGTTTGGTGGTGTTCAATTTCTTTAGTTCTTTATATATTTTGGATATTAGACCTTTGTCCAATGTAGGGTTGGTGAAGATCTTTTCCCAGTCTGTAGGCTGTCACTTTGTTCTCTTGACAGTGTCTTCTGCTTTACAGAAGCTTCTTAGCCTCATGAGGTCCCATTTATTAATTGTTGACGTTAAGGCCTGGGCTGTTGGTGTTCTGTTCAGGAAGTTGTCTCCTGTGCCAATGTGTTCCAGGCTCTTCTCCACTTTTTCTTCTAACTGACTTAGTGTCTCTGGTTTTATGTTGAGGTCTTTAATCCACTTGGACTTGAGTTTTGTGCAGGTGACAAACATGGGTCTAATTGCATTTTTGTACATGTAGACATCCAGTTAGACCAGCACCATTTGTTGAAGATGCTATCGTTTTTCCATTGAATAGATTTGGCTTCTTTGTCAAAAATCAAGTGACCATATGTGTGTGGATTCATTTCTGGGTCTTCAATTCGATTCCATTGATCAACCAGCCTATTGCTGTGCCAGGACCATGCTGTTTTAATTAGTGTTGCTCTATAGTATAGCTTGAGATATGGTTTGGAGATTCCTCCAGAGGATCTTTTATAGTATAGGATTGTTTTTGCTATTCTGGGTTTTTTGTTTCTCCATATGAAGTTGAGAATTGATCTTTCAATGTCTTTAAAATATTTTGTAGGTATTTTGATAGGGATTATATTGAATCTGTAGATTGCTTTTGGTAATATGGCCATTTTTACTATATTAATTCTCCTGAACCATGAACAAGGGAGATCCCTCCATCTTCTGGTGTCATCTTCAGTCTCTTCAGAGATTTAAAGTTCTTTTCAAACAAGTTCTTCACTTGCTTGGTTAGAGCTACTCCTAAATATTTTATATTGTTTGTGGCTATCATGAAGGGTGTAGTTTTCTTAATTTCTTCCCCTGCATGTTTGTCATTTGTATATAGGAAAGCTACTGACTTTTTTGAGTTAATTTTGTATCCAGCCAATTTGCTGAAGGTGTTTGTCAGCTGTAGGAGTTCTCTGGTGGAATTTTGGGGTTCACTTACATACACTATCATATCATCTGCAAATAGGGATAGTTTGACTTCCTCCTTTCCCATTTGAATCCCCTTGATCTCCTTGTGTTGTCTTACTGCTCTGGCTAGAACTTCAAGAACGATATTGAAGAGATATGGAGAAAGTGGGCAGCCTTGCCCACTTGTCTGGTCCCCGATTTTAGAGGAATTTTCTTGATGTTAGCTATTGGCTTGCTGTATATATCCTTTATTATGTTTAGGTATCTGCCTTGAATTCCCGATCTCTCCAGAACTTTAAATATGAATGGGTGTTGGATTTTGTCAAATGCTTTTTCTGCATCTAAGGAGATGATCATGTGGTTTTTTTTTTCTTTCAGTTTGCTTATATGGGACACACACACTTCTTTCTGACAACACTAGAATAGGTGTTGTCAAATTCTGGGGGTTGTTTTGATAATGAAAATAAATAAAGCCATTACAGATAGCCTCTCCCCCACATACCTGCCACTTTGCTACCTTGGGGAAGCAGGACCCCCATCAGCCATCCAAGACATAAAGCAATTAATCCTCATAGGCCATTGTCACACACCTGTCATTGTCACTGCCTGGCCATCACTCCATCCCTGGGCTATCAGCCACCTCTGTTTTGTTGCCCTGTGGCAGGAGCCACCCAAGGCCCTGTGCCTTTGTATGGGATGTGCCTTGTGGTGGTTCACAATAGCGTCCCTGACTCTGTGCTCAGGACTTATATATTAGGGGTTTCCCGTCCCAACAAACTGAGTTTGTCCAATTTTCCCTTGGAATTCACAGCAGTGTCTTTGGCTTTTGCTGAGGTGAACTGCTACTGCATACTGAAAAATGACCCGCTTGTGTTCTGTGCTCCTTCTTTAAGACTTGTTTGTGGAGTGCTTGCTTGTGTGAATGCTGGGTCTCACAGTCTCTCCACCATCTGGACAGTTGGAAGTAGATGCACCACATCTATGTTGCTCATTTTAAAGCCCCATTGGAGAGATTCTTTTTCCCTACAGTGGAGTCTCTGGCTTGCCAGTGTACCCTGATGTGTGCACTGGGGTCTAACTCCTCTGGAGAGGACAGACCTTGTTTGGGGGACATCACTTGGTATTTAGCCCTGAACAGAGCTATGGGGAATGAGGGACTTGGGGTTTTTGCTTAGGGGAAGACACTTGTCCCAGCACGCTGAGGCCCTGGGTTGACTTTTAGCACTGTAAAAATAAAGCAATACAGATTTTAAGTATAAAATAAAAGTTTCATATAGGAGGCCCTCTGGGTTTGATCTCAGCCTCATCCCACGTCTGTGTGACACTTGTCCTGAGGCACAGGGGAGTCTCCCAGACAGGCCAACAGCGGTCAGGTGGCTTCCCCGCTCAGGTCTGTAGGGTGGGCGGGCATGCAAGGCTGCGCTGCGCCTGAGGTAGGCAGAGCTCAGCCTTGTCCTGCCTCCAGGACTTTTAGGTCCTCGCACAGTCTTAGACTGAATGATGATGGTTGATGACTCGTTCTGTGTCAGGAATCTTCCTGGTCCAGCTCATCCCAAACCATCAAGCAAAGCGGAGCGGAGTAGATCTGCTCTTCCTCCCCCTGATCTGCAGTGCAGCGCCAGGATAGAGTGGGTGTCGGAGGCACAGGTACAGCCAGGTTAAGGCGAACAGCAGTGATTTTAACGGCCTAATAAAGTATAAATCCCAAAAGAAACTCCTGGACAAGCAGTAAAATTTACATGTCAACATGCAAAAATGAAACCAGTTTGGTGAGGAGAAAGGGAGTATGGGTAATTTCTGCTCCCTTCTACCCCTCCCCAGCCTGATGTATTTAAAGTGGCAGTTTGACAATGAAACCTGTAATTTGAGGATTTTCATCTTTTACGTGTAGCAATTAGAACGTGTGAGCACGTGGCATTTTAATTGAACGCCTCTTGTTCTTCTACTTCTGCGCTGTTTAAAAACAAGGTATGGGGAAAATAAATTGAAGCTACACTGGTGATTTATATGTATGTATGTATGTATGTATGTATGTATGTATACATGTATGTATATTTACTCTGTACAGTTGGAATTTTTTTCTCTTTTTAGAAGTTTTGAAAATGAGACAACTGGGAAATGAAAAAAAAAAAAAAAAGAGACTAACAGCTGACCTCTTAATTGACTGGCCTCTTGTCCAAACCCTGTAAGATCTCTTACTCTCTACTGTGTTACTAGAGAGGTGGAGGGCTGCCATGCTGGGGGTGGGGGTGGGAGGGTGGGGGGGTGGGGTCAGGGCGGCTTCCCTTATTCCCTCTGCAGCAGTGAACTTTCGGCTTATGATGTATCATAATTTTCATGTATTATTACTACTTTTGGTCTCCTTATAGTGAGTATGGTGTGCTCTCAATATATGGATTTTTGGTTTAAGACCACAGTTAACATTCTGTTTCATGTATTTGAATGTCTTGCCTGCATGCATGCCAGGGCATCACATGTGTGACCAGTGTCCACAGAGGTCAGCAAGGGCATTGGCTTGTCTGGAACTGGAGTCACAGATGGTTTCAAGCCACCATGTGGGTGCTAGGACTGGAACCCAGGTCCTCTGGAGGAGCAAGTGTGCTGAACTGCTGAGCCATCTCGCGCTCTCTCTCTCTCTCTCTCTCTCTCTCTCTCTCTCTCACACACACACACACACACACACACACACACGCACTCACACGCACATGTATGTAATCTTAGAGATAATTTTAAAAGAAGAGATGGCATGAATCCTCTCTGATGACTCAAAATCAAGTAGTCTTAAACCATTGCTGCTTTGTCCCTTTAGGAATGTCCTGCATGCCGTAGACAGGGTCCCCTCACACTGATGGTACTGCAGACTCTGATGCACTATGCAGATGAAGACTCTCTGGGTGGCATCTGCCCCTTCGAGTGTCCCTTGCCCGCCTCCGAGGCTGGTAGGCTCTACTTTGTCCTTTTGTCTGGCTAGCCAGGCTGGGGAAGGGGGTGAATTCCCAGACAGGGAGTGGAGTCTGCAAGCTCATGATACCAGGCCTGTGAACCAGCAAAGACATCCTTCCACCTCACACTTTCGATCAGGGCAGCTTCATGGACTGAAGATGAGGTGCAGGAGACACAAAGCTTCAACTTCTCCTCAGGCCACACGTGACCGACACAAGTGCTCGTGCTGTCTGTTAAGGTGATTTCACAAATGCTGACATCCAGGCCTGCGTTCTCTTGAGCTTAGTGATGGGGTGGGCTGAGTGAAAAAGAAAGGGAGGGAGGGGGAAGGAGGGAGGGCGAATCTGTGTGTCTGTCTGTCTGTCTGTCTGTCTGTCTGTCTGTCTGTCTATCAGCCAGATGACAACTTTGTGTTTTATTTAACAGGTGCTCTTCACATTTTTAATTAATAAATATTTTTTGACGAGGATCTCAAACTGGCCTGCAGTTCCCACATAGGCTTTAGACTGGCCCCAGGAGCTTGCCTGTCTCTGCTCTCCCAGTGCTGGGATTACAAACACACACTTCTACAAGAGCTTTTTAGATGGGCTCTGAGGCTCATACTTAGGCCCTCATTCTAGAAAGGCAAGTGCTTTAGTGGGCAAGCTGCCTCCCCAGTCTTCCTTTACTTTTATTTAAACGTTTGCTCCCTAAACAGTGTTACTTAGTTTCACCTACTTAAATGAAACTATCTATGGAATCCCAGCATAGCCTACTAGGCAAGTTCCAGACCAGTGAGAGAGCCTGTCTCAAAAACAAGGTGGCTAGTATTTGAGAAAGGGCACCCAGAGGTGTCTTCTGGCCTCAGCACACATACATGTACACCTGGACATACAAAGGCGCAAGTGCGCGCGCGTGGACGCACACACACACACACACACACACACACACACACACACAC